>VDFB02072274.1:32603501-32684620 GCA_007258455.2 Sequoia sempervirens
ATAATTCACATACATAATAATTCAATCAACAACATGAATTAATAATATCATCTGATTAAAGTAGGTTACCATCACATCAAAACGTAGTGTTTACATCCCTTAACAATTTGCGGTCAAAGAAATCAAGTTTACAACCAAAGTGCTGATAAAGAAAAAATAAATATAACAAACATTGCTCGATCAAAAGAACAAAATGGAGGGGTGTTACATCATGACCTTCTCATAAAGTTCAGGTTTTGAAATTAGCATGGTCAACCTCATTAGAAGAATTGGTAAAGATAAAACATAATAAAATCCAATACCCATTATTAAAATTTTAATCAAAGAGAAATCTTATAAATATGGCACGATAAAAGCTTGAATTTTTTTGTGGTTGTAAATGTATCTGAGTGAATTGTTTAGAATGGAATAAAACACAATAGAGAATGATCCGGCGGCCTACAGATTAAAAAAGAAAGATCTCTGAAAGTAGATTGGCAAGTGACTTACCTCCAAATTCTGCATAAATTGTGTCCCGCTGTCAATGATGTCGAAGAGAGAAAATGGGCAGAGTTTGCAGGAAACCCTACGAAAGCAGAAATTGCTTACTGCTTCAATCTATTCACAATAAACAAAAAGTAGAGCATTTCTGCGTGAAAGCGATTTAGGGTTTGAGGCAAAATGAATAAGGCAGAAAACAAGAGTAAATGTATCACATAACAGACGGTACACCAACTTCCATTCGTAGTAAATGTAGATATTTTGCTTCTAATACAAATTGGGGCATTCTGTCATGCTGTCAAGGAGGTCGACTTCTACAATAAGTGTTGCCCCGATATTTTTCATATTCTACAATAATTGCTTTGCAGATTATTTTTTTCCGTCTTCTTCAATAAACTCTGTGCCATTTGGGAAAAACCATTGAGCTGCTCAGATTCATTTGATCGTAGGCAATTTCCTGTGCACAAATCTACACCGTCAGACACAAAAAGGCCTCCCAAATACTAAGCATGGGACACCTTCGGCCTAATAATTGAAATATGTTTAATTCCTATCATCTTAATTTGAGATAATGTAAAATAAAAAATATAACTTAAATATGTTTAAGATAAAACTAGCAATTGCACCTTGGTGTGCAATGGGTACACTAAAGAGGTGTTGCAAGGTCGTTAAGAGAAAATTTGGGTCTATTTTTTGCATTCATCAAATGGTAGGGTCTTTATCAAATGATATTGTATATGTGAAAAAGGTCTCAATGTATTGTGAAGATTTCAATTTTTGTTTTTGCAAGTTTGTATAAATGTTCGAAAGGGTATTTTCTTTTCTTGGTAAAAATAAGGACCAACAAAAGTATAAAATTTTGAAACATTCTAGATCATTGAAGAAACCCACAATATTTAAAAAGAAAATGCACTCTATGATGGATGTTAAAGGTGCAGTAAAGCCACCTAGACAATTGCCTTTGAAGGTGGGAACACAAACAAAAAGACCAAGTGCAAAGTCAATACAATTATCTGATCCAAGAAAGGAAATGAGTAAGATATGATCTGGATTTGATAGGCCTATTATTTGGTTCTTTGCAACACAGTATGGAAAATGCAATAATGACAAAAGGTGTGCAGAGTAATAAGAAAAAGGCTCCTTCAATAATTTCTAGCAAAGTTAGAAATGATGAGCTTCAAAAGTGAATAATGCCACGTCCTACAAGTGTGCATAAACCACTTACTTCAAAGACTCCAATGCAAAAGCCTCGCTAGATCAAAGAAAGCTTTCAAAGTTTGTAAAGCCAATACCAAGACTTGTGAACAAATTTAAAGCAAGGTCAGTAGTGAGGCCAATGCCAAAACCTAGACTTGTAAAAGTAATAGATAAAACTCACTTGTCCCCTGTTTAAAAGTACACAACCAAAACTAACTCACTTCTATTAACACATGTATAATTTTAGTCTCTACTATCTAATTTTAGTTAATTTACATACTCAACTTTTATATTAAAAATGTCACCTAAATTTAATTCATTTTAGTCATTCAACTCACATTAGATATTTTAAAGGAGATTATTTTTATTTTTGGAAGTGTATTCTTGAAATTAATTTTATGTAAGAAATATATTGTAATATGGGTAAAAAATCATTTAAAAAAAATTGGCATTCATAATTAAACATGCTTATTCAAATTATACAACATAATTGTATGACATAGACTATTAAATATTACAAATTTATATTTTAAGAAATTAATTTAAATTTACAAATTATGGATAACTCCTTTTGCAATAAGTATTAAGTTAGGTAGAATATAAATGGATTAGAAGATCCAATTTGTATCTATAAGTTTGTTTGTCTATATCAAATGTCGTGCTACCTTGATCATAACTCCCCAAGGACACATACCATTCTTGAATTTTTGACATGAAACAAGTAATCAAAAGTTAGTTTAATTTTCTTTTCTCTATCTCTCTTTCCCTTTCTATCTCTTATATTTCTATCTCTCTTGTATTATCTCTCTTTTTTCTATTCCTTTCTCTTTCAATCTTTCTCTCTATCTATATCTCTATTCCTCTTTATCTCTCTACCTCTATATTTTTTTGTCTCTATCTCTTTATTTTTTGTATCTCCATCTTTATCTCTTCTATTATAAATATTTAACTAATTTATATAATAATTCTTGTAAACTATTTGTAATATCATTATTTTCCTCTAGTAAATGTAGAGTATGTAAACTTATAAGTAGCTTAGTATATATTTGAGAATTGTATGCATATTTTTCTTCCACACTACATAGTTGGGCCCTTTGAGGAGTTGGGTATTCAATTTAGAAGAAACTTTGGTGTTCATATAATGATGACACCACAAAACAAGAAATTTATTCAACAAAAAATATTAATTAGTAATTTTATTTGTAAAATTTTATTATTAATTATGGCAAGCTACGATTCAAAATAAGGTCTTGACAAAGGTTTTAGAGTATGTTTAATTAAAATGACAATTATGGCCAAGATTTTAATAATTAATGAGCACATTTATTTAGTCATTTTTATTTGTCTAATATTAGTCATTTATTTAGTCATTTAGTTGTGGTTTTACCCAATGACCAAATTAGTCACTTATAAATGACCAAATTAGTCATTTATTTGTCAAATTCTACTAGTGTTAGTCACGTGACTAAATAATTTTAGTCATGTGACTAAAATTTTTAGTCACGTAGTCATTTATTTGCTAAATTCTACTAGTGGATAATGGCCCCACCTTCTCGTCTCTTAATTTTTCTAGTTGGGCCTTTGATTATGGGATTGTGGTGAAATTTTCATCGAACTATTACCCTTAAGGAAATGGACTTAGCTGAATCAATGAACAAAAAATTGATAACTGTGATAAAAAAAACTCCTTGATAGGAATCCCAAAGATTGGTACACCCAACTGTGTTTCACCCTTTGTACAGATTGTACATGCCACAAGGCTACTCTGGGTGATTCCTCATTCCATCTAGTTTATGGCTTAGAGCCCATCTTTCCTATCCATCTCAAAATCCCCACCCTCCAATTTGTTAATACATATTATGAGGAGAGAGACCGCAAAGAAACCCATTTAGCCAAGTTATTGCACCTAGAGGAAGTCTATAATAGAGCAATTGAAAATTTCACCAAACATTAGGGTGTAGTCAAAAGATGGTTTGATCGTCGAGCCAAGGTAAAGTCCTTTAGGATTACTGATTTAGTCTTTTGTTGGGACAAGGTCCATGAAAAGAAAGAGGGACATGACAAATTCGACAAGCTCTAGCTTGGCCCCTTTTATATCTTGAAAATCCTAGGAAATAATGCATTTTGCCTCAAGAATCTCACTGGAGAGGATGTTCCATTACATGTCAATGGGTAGCACTTCAAACATTATTTCCTTGCCTAAGCTTTTCAAGCTCATCCTTTATATATAGTTGTATAAGGGTTATCTTAGGTTCCTTTTGCTTTGTCGTTGCACTTTTGTTTTGTCTCGCTTTTTCCTTGTTGTCCCGATTGCTTTTGTTTTCCTACGGGTGTTCCTTTGTTCTTGATGTGGTGGCCATGCTGGGCCTATCAGATGGATTACTTTGATTTATTCTCCTATTTTTTCTTTGGATAAATCTTCATCTATAACTATTGATTCTTAACTACTTCCATGGAGCGGGTTTCCCTATTTGAACTCTGACTTGAATTAGGACATAACCCTTGGTTAAATATTTTCACACTTATCTCAGATCACACACAAAGCACACTTTAAAGGTTTCTGAAGAGCTATATAATAGTTGTTACAAGTTATCAATAAGTGAAAAATCTCAAGTCTGTTCTAGTGACCACTGTGATCCCAAACCCATGGTAAGCTTCAATGCTTATGTAGTTGATAAAAAGAAAGAGTACAAAAAGAAAATATTGTGAAAAATAAAAGAAAGAAAGGGAAATGCTAAAACAAGCAACTATGTGGGTGTGTGAGCAACTCTATCAGGGCTATAGATTCCTAGCTAGCAATGGAGTAATGTTTGTCGGATCTCAGCAACAACTCCATTGGGGTTGTGGACGCCTGACAGGAAGCATAGCAATGTCTAGGTTAATTTTGGGCTTAGATAACTTACACAGATTTCCTTGACTAATTCACAGCTATTTGTTATAGATTTTGAAGAAAGGGAATGAACTCACTTTTCCCACACTTCTAAGCTATTCCCATTATTTGATTCAGCTAAGGATCCCGTCCTCCTTTGAGTTCCTAGTTCATTGGTGGAAACTGGCTTCGGGTATGCGAAACTAGAGATTCAGGGTTCTAAATGAATTTTTACCCTTAGAACACTTGGGAGCATTCTCCCAATAGAGTCACCATTTGTTGTGCCTATAGCACGTGCGCTCTATTTCAAACAGGGACCCTCTGTCCTTTTCACCCTCACTAGATCACTTTTTTCCTTCACCTCATTTCATGTGCCCCTAAATTTTGAGCCTAAGTGGTCAACGGACCCTAAATTCATCATCTTTAGTTGACCAAATTCACCACCCAAAAAATTTCCAAGTCCTTGGCTTTTGTGGGATTTCCTTGGCAGGTTTCCCTTAGTCTTCAAAACTGGCATCCTTCAACCCCTACAAGTCTGTAGCTATAGAACACTCTTTGTGTGGTATTTCCTTCCCTTCATCATTTCATTAATTGCCAACACGAGATGTCTGCCCACATGGTGGGTACCACAAGATCCTCTACCATCCTCTTTTTGTCGCTCGTCAAATGGTGAAGTCTCGAGGTTCTTCCACCTTGCGGGATCTGCCTTTCCCACTATTGATATTTTGAACTCCATGCCCAACTATCCTGCCAGTCGTCATATGCTCATTTAATGTAGCTAATAAATAAACATTTTTTCAATAAATAGCCTTCTGACCTATCATTTTCATTGAGCAAATTCAAAATTTGTCAGATCTAAACAACTGTCGTAGCTTGCACACCCGCACAACCTCATGACCAATCCAAAGTGCAATCTCGACCGCATTCTTCATGCCTTCTAGGTATTTCCATCTTTTCCAGCTTGCAATGCATCCTTTGGATTAATTTTTTCTAAAATAATTGAAAATTTCTTGAAAGAAATTCAAATCCCTTTCGACGGTTGGTTAAACATCAAATTTTGCGTAAACACACCTTAAAATTCCTTTGAAATTTAGTGAAGCACAACCTTTAAAGGCCTTATGGAACCTGGCTTCCCCATTTATGTTCTTTGCAGAGCATTCAAACCCCTTACATCCCACAAGCCCCTTGTAGTTGTCTCCCAAGAAAAATGAAAAAGGTGAAAACATTTCAAACAAAAAACCTAAGCCTGGACACCTTGTTCGTTTTCCCTTGTGGACTTTTGCATGTGGGCAGATGTCATCCCATTGCCACCCTTGAAAACCCAAATGGTGGAATAATTAGACAAAGAACTTAACATATTGAAGCCCTTGTGGGTCTACCTTTGTGGGCTGCCACATACGAGTGGCCCCCATCTTGCCGCCAGTTCAAAACTAGCGAACTTTTCCACCATCCCACATCACAAGTTCTGCCAAGTCCAATCCCATCAAATGAAAAAACATAAGTCTCCTTTTGCAGATCCTTTCTTGTAGGTCACTAACTGCTCTTTGTCGTCATTCCATGAGTTGTGTGTCTTTAATGATGAAGCCAAGGTTGGAACCCACCTCACTGATCCCACTGACCTGGTTGTTGTCTGCCATCTGCGCGAGCAAAACCTAAGTTAAGGCTTCAATGCGGGTAGTTCCTTATGGACCTCCTTCCACCTATTTTCATCACTTTAATGCCTTATTAACAATGGTTGGGTCATGGTTCCTACCTACACCACAAAGTCTGCAGTCTTCCTCATTGTTCAAGTTCACATATGAAAGAAATACTAAATCTAAATCCTATGCGGGTGAATATTTGTGGGGGTCTGCCTGTAGACTGCCCCACCATCATCACTATTTCAAGTAGCCAAGGGACCCCATTGGTCTACTTTGTGGACTCCTCCCTCACAATTTCCCTCTAGGGCTCCAACACGAAAATGACCAAGTTCACATGATTTGTGAACCTTTCCTCATGGGTCATTGCTTGTGGCCCACCATCTTCCAATTTTTGTTTCCAAGTGGCGATGCCTTCACATCCTGCCGCATGTGGAGTCTAAGCTCTTCTTTTCCAATTCCTGACCACTGTCCCCTCTTCGTCGTTCCTAAATTCCCTTCGCTTGACAACTTTTTTTTGGTCCCTACCTGCATACTTCAAAGTAACCAAACCAAAGGGGAGAATTTCTAGACCGTCCTAGCCACCTACAAGTCCCACATTACGAGATTCTGCTTGTAGGTTTATGCCTCATGAACACCGTTTCTCAACAACAAAGTTTCAAACGTCCATGATGCCTTTGGCTTCCACACTCCTTAAACCCACATGAGAAAAATGACCAATTGAATGCCTCCAAAGACTTCATAGTTGATTTCCTAGTGTGCCAAATGCCTTGTTGAAAACCCTAACTGCCAGATCCCTAATGCGGAACTTGGAGTGTGGGTGGTCATCTGCAGGCCATCATGACCCATGCGTTATTCTACTTTTGACTACTCCTAACAGCTACTAGCCTAGGGAAACTCACATCCCTGGGCCTGCATTCTTGCCATTGACCCAAATGAGCCCAGGTGATGAATTCTAATGGATTTTATGATCTTTTGAAAATGAATTATTGGATTTAACCCTTGTTTTGTAGGATTCAACTAATGCTTCCCTAATTTTTATGTGAATGTGCTTACTACATTTTTGTTTGTAGGATTTATGGAATGTGTTGTAGGACCGTTGGGGATGTCTATAGAGAAAGAGAAAGGAAAGAGGCCTCCAAAAGCACCGAAAGGGAAAGAGGAAAAAGATCAAATGAAGTACCAGTTCCATGGGGTTTAGTGCACCTAAAAAGTCACCTCCACCTGGGATTCTGTATCAGACACTAACCTTGGGCATATAGATATAGACGAGTTCAAACAAAGGGTCATAATCAACCCCATACCCAAAAATTCCCATAAAATTAGAGAGTGGACTCACCAAAGCAACCGACTTCCCACCTACACTTGTAGCTTTGAAACTAGTGATGGTATGCAGAGAATGCTACCATAAACATAGAAATATTATTGATCATGACGACAGAATGTTGGCAGATCTATCAGCCTAATCCATAGGCCAAGCATTTCATATTCCTACGTTCAACCCCATGGATGAAACAGACAAGGGATATGCCGAAAACATGTGAAAATTAGACCCTCTAGGGTGTAAGAAGCTAATCAACCAACATTGGTTGAAGGAAAAGAGGGGTAGTGCTGCTAAATTACCCCAAGAGCTTTTTAGGAGTGATTTCTATGAGGAGTACCATGAGTTGGTGACCCTACTTAGCTGAGTGATGGGCCTCCCTACTAATGCCATCTTCTAAGAATGGATGCTCTACTTCATTGAGGACATCATCTGTGGAAAAAAAAAAGTTCCACTGGGCCAAGATCATTAGTGACAAAATGCACGAGTGGCTTATGACTGTGAATAAAACCTCCTAGTTCTATATGACTTCTTATTTTGTCTATCTACTAGCGGAAGCATTACCATACAATGGTCTCTTTGTCACACCAAATCCAAATCTAGGGAGACGATAACTTAAAGTATATGACCACTACCCCTAGCTACAATATTTCAAGAGAGAATACTAGAGAGTAAATGATGCCTTCATTGGGAATATCATCAGACTCCTTAGGGGAGATTTCGAGAGAAGGGTCTCACATAGTGCCACAACATTGATTCAGAGGTTCAGGTACCTATTTATACATTTCCCAAAGTTCACTTACATTAGAACAAAGGGCTTCTTTGAAATACCCTACAAGCTTCCCCGATACCCAAACAACCGGGTGATCATATTGGACGTCTCTAGGCAACTGCAAAATTCCCATGCTCTACTAAGTGCTAAACATAGACGTAGGATTCCATATCCCCTAACCTTTGGGAAAGGAATGTATGTTGTTCTTGCTGCCCAGTGTGCAGAATATTTGAAAGAGGAGATAGTGGAGTATAATTTAGACCTCCATACAACTCAGCCAAGAACTGGCCCCTGTAGAAAATTGAAGATGGTCGAGAGACAATATGCTCATCGGCCCTAGATTGAAGGCTCTAGGCCAATTGTCAAAATGAAAAGGAGGTGAGAATGAGGCACTATATGCAGATGAAAACCCAATTTGTACGGTCAATAAACTTGTTCCCGGTGCCCGATAAAATTGTGGAGGATGAGGATACCATTCTTGATGAAATATTCAATGTTGTGGCAAACTTTTCACTACCACTAATAGAATGGGATGAAGAAGAGGTCAATGACCTCAATATAGTAACATGACCTGTGGAAAATAGAACAAGGCAATGGGTAGATGCCCAAATTTCCCACCATAGATTGCAAGGTCCAATACTGACATATGGTGAGCTCGAAGGTGAGCTCAAAAGTGAAACTGATAGTAGAGCAACTGCTGCCCTAGCAAAGGGCACACCTAAATCCCCTTTGGAAACAAGATCAAGAAAAAGGAAGGATGTGCTTGAGTGCCATCCCAAACACAAAGTGTATACACAGAAGGCTACAGGGGGAGAATCCTCAAAGAAAGCCAAGAAATCAGGAGGATTGGTGAGTGAAATGTGAACCGTTGAAGAGGATCCCCGACATGAGGAAGAAGAAGAAGTTGAATGACTGCAGTTATTGCTACCATCACCACTCCACCTCCTACATCTCAAGCACTACTTTTTTCCTCATCACCCATCATGGACATCTCAATCCGCCTTGCTTCCACTTCCCCAATGACCCAAATAATGGTTTTGGATTCTTCCTCGGCCACGACATCCCTGATATCATCTGCCTCACTGCCTCCTCCATTTCCCACTCTCTGTCATGATGCCTACAATAGCCACTACTATTATTCATCCTCTCACCCTTCCAGAGTCTTTCATAAATTATATGCAAGGAATACTTTCTAAACTCTCTGGGGTGATAAGGAATCCCATTGTTCAAGTTGTAATGGCCCAGATTGCTACTGGCTTGCCTATTCCTCCACTACCTATAGAGCCACCATGTAGATATCAGAAGAAATGGAGAAACGCCAAATGGAGGTTACATAAGGAATGATTAAGGAGTATGAGGACCCCTTTAAGGATGATTACTTCAAGCATCTAGAGGGTAGATTAAGCATAAATGTGGATAAGGTAGCATCATATGAGGAAAAATAACACTCTTCAGAGGAAGGAAATGATGCTCACAATGCCAAGAACATCATAGAAACCTTGGATCAGGAACTTGAAGAGGATTTGTCCTTGCAGCTCAAGGATGTAGGAGAAGAGGTTGAATCTAAGAAGCAACCCTCTAGAGAGAAAAAGGACATTGATGTCAATGTGGAGAGACTCAAAGAGCCTCCACTAGTTAGTCAAGACAAAGGCCCCATTCAAGAAGAGGGAGTACTTCTTGAAAAAGAGGAAGAAGATACACCAAAGAAAAGCCTCGAGCCAAAGCATCATGCAGAGCTTGAACAAGAAGAAGAAAAAGTGCCTCAAAGAGAAGAGATCACCGAAGGAAATAGAGCTTGTTGAATGTTGTGGTGTTTTACTAATATTTGGTTGTCATTGATGTCAACACTATAAGCATTGTTGCATTAGAAGTTGTATATGTCGAGGATATTAATAAAATTGTTATAAGAAGTGCTACAGGTTGTTAGAGGTGAAGAATTTTTTTTTTTGTCAATGTGTTCAATACATTTTTTTTCAAAGGTTGTGGACTAAATGTTTTCTTGCTGAGTATATCTAGTTTATCCATGCCAAGTTTCTGAGATCAGCATGAAGATTTGATCAAGTTATGAATATTTTTATTCTGACAATTTTTCTGTTACTTCAGTTTGTGTTCTTGAATGAAGATCATGTGATTTCAGTAAGTTTAGTTGTTTCGGATGCTTATATGGTGTTTCATGATTTTTTTGGATGTTTCTAGTTTGTGCTTTATCTGTGTTGCAGGTCCACATTGATTGTAGTGTTCGTGATCTAATATTTTCTCTTCCATGTTCATGTTTTTAATTTTCTTGGCCGACAAGGTGTTTAAGCATGTTGTGGATCTTCAAGGAGTAATTAATTGAAGTGGTTCATGTTTGAGGATGTTATTTTCGTTCTTCACTATGTTGTGGCTGACCTTGGTTGATTCACATGATTAATCTTTATTGATCTGAGCTGACTATTTGTATTCATTTTATTATTTTGTTGAAGCTGACTTATAGCAATGTAATCTCTTGTTGCAGATATGTATAAGTGATTGTTTTATCATTTTGAAGTGTGCTAAAGAGTGTAAGTGTGAAGTGTGTGAATATTTTTCAGATCATTTGAAGGTAGAGTAGAGAGTGAAGAAGTGTTCATGTGCTTAATCGAAACTATAACCAAACATTAGCAGATGCTATTTTCTCAATTCAAAGTCTGATGGATTTAATCAGAACCTTTCTATAAGACTGTGTTTCTTCCTTTAGGCGATAAGCCTATTTGTAATTGAGAAGTGAGCTCTAGGAAATGTGCCTAAATGAATGTGCATTCCCCAATTCAAATTCTCTTATACTTTTAACATGGTATAATCTTGTGGACTGACCTCCACTGCGGTTTTTTCCCTAACAGGGTTTCCACATAAAAAATATTGGTGTTATGTGTGATTTTGATGTGTTGTTCATTTATGATTTCATGATTAATGATCAGATCTAAGAATAATGTTAATAAGTTGAATAAGTTTGAAATTTGGTTACAACTGATTCACCCCCCTCTTAGTTGTCTACCCTTGAGTTGCCAACAATTGGTATTAGAGCAAGTTCCTTGGAAGAAGTTTAACAATTTGAGGTGATCTGAGATTGTGACTTATAAGAAGGATAGTCCTAGATTTTATGGAACAAATTATTCTTTGTGGAAGACTCGAACGGAGTGCCATCTGAGATGCATTAATGAACCCTACTGGAGCATTACAAGTAATAGATATGTTATTCCATTGAATAGTACTTATGTTGAGTATAATATCAGGGCTAAGGAGGCTTTGTTGAGTGCTTTGACTAATACTAAGACGAAAAATGTGATGAATCTAAAGACTACTTATGAGATCTAGAAAAAATTGGAGACCTTGTATGAAGGTGATGCCAATGTGAAGATTTCTAAGCTACAAAGTTTGAAAGGAAAATATGAAAGCTGAAAATGGGTGATGATGAAACTGTTACTACTTTCATGCAAAGACTGAATGAACTTGTGTGTGGTATCATATGTGCTAGTGGATAGATAGATGAATCAAATATTGTTGCTAAAGTGCTTAGATCCTTTCCTAATTCTTACAAAGTCAAGGCTAGTGCTATTGAAGAGCTTCAAACTATGACAAATGTTACTAGAGATAAGTTGATTAGTAAGCTTACTGCTTTTGAGTTGAGTAAATTTGGTGATGCCCTTCCTAAGGTTGAATCTACATTCAAGGCCACTACTTCTAGAAGCGATAAATAGAGATATGATCTAGGTGAAAGTTCATCAAGAAAGACATTCAAATATGAGGATGAAATGAGATAGCTCGATGAAGAAGAAAGAGAGCTTGAAGAACTGGAAGCATTGATTGTGAAAAGAGAAGCCTGAGGACAAGGTAAGAATAAGGGGAAGTTTCCTATTAAATGTTTCTCTTGCAAGAAGATAGGTCATTTTGCATCAAGGTGTCCTGAGAGATTTTCCAAGTTAGTATTTAACAAGCCTAAATTACAAAATAAGTGTTACTATGTTGCTGATGAAGGTGTGACAGATGATGAATCTAACATAGGAAATGCAAGTGAAGATGAATTTATATTTATTGCTATCAAGGAAAATAATCTCGTGTCTTCTGAATCTGCTAGTTCTACAAATGTGGAGAAATCCCTAGCTGCTCGAGTTGAAGAGAAGATGAATGGGTAATTAATAGTGGTTGTTCTCATCATATGAAAGGAGATAAAAGTAAGCCTATGAGTTTGGAAAAGTATGATGGTGATGTGAGGTTTGGTGATAATATAGCTAGTGTAATTTCTGGAAGAGGATGCATTTCACTTAATGGTAACCATAATATTGATGATGTCTTGTATGTTGAAGGTTTGAAGCATAATCTCTTAAGTGTTGGACAAATGGTTGATAAGGGATACAATCTTTAGTTCATGGATGGTAAGTGCAAATTATTGGGAGATTCTGGAAATGTGATTGTATCAGGTACAAAAACAAAAGGTAATATTTTCCACCTTAGTGCTGCTAGTAAAATTTGCTTGATTGCTCAAATTGATGAAAGTTGGTTGTGGCATAGGAGAATGTGTCATGTTAACTTTGATAATATTGTCAAGATATGTTCCATTAACACTGTGAGAGATCTTCCTAAGTTGATGAAACCTACTAATACCATATGCAAGGAATGTTAGTTATGAAAGAAAACAAGAATTTCATTTTAGAGTAAACAAAAAAATTCAAATGGATTGTTGGATCTTGTACATACTCATTTGTGTGGTCCTGCTAGAACTAGAAGTTTACAAGGATACATATACTTCATGTTGCTTATTGATGACTATTCAAGGATGATGTGGGATACTCTCTTAAGGGAGAGATCTGAAGCTCTTGAAAAGTTCAATATCTTTAAGGCTATGGTTGAGATAGAGACAAGTCTAAAGATTAAGTGTTTGAGATCAGATAGAGGTGGTGAATTCACTTTTGGTGAGTTTAATACTTTTTGTAAAGAGCATGGAATAAAGAGACAGTTATCTACACTGAGGACCCCTCAACAAAATGCAGTTGTGGAAAGGAAGAAAAAAACAATTCTAGATGGTGCTAGAACTATGATGTCAAAAGAAAATGTACCTCATATCTACTGGAGAGAAGCTGTGAGTACAACTATGTACACACTTAACCTAGTACAAATCAAAGGTGTTACTGGTAAGACTCCTTTTGAGCTATGTACTAGTCACAAGCCTACTATCAGATATTTCAAGATCTTTGGAAGCAAGTGTTATATCAAAAGAGATGAATATATAGGAAATTTTGATGCTAGGAGTGATGAAGGAATCTTTCAGGGTTATGCTACTAAAAGTAAGGCCTACCAGTAATACAATAAAATATTGAAGAAAATGATTGAAAGAGAAAATGTTAAGGTTGATGAAGACTTTGCAACATTATCTAGAACCTATGGATATGATTCTGATGATCAGAATGATAGTACAATCAAAGGTTAGAACTTGTAGACACATAAAATGTACTAATTAACACTGTACATCTTATCCTGACCACTAACGTCACTTCATCCTGAATCATCCCTTGGTCTAACAATTTAATCAAATACATTTATTTGATTAAATTCATAAATTTTCCTCTTTTAATTGAATAAATCATTTATCTAATTAATTCATCCTTTCTTGTTGATTAAATCAATCAATCTAATCTAATTATCACTATTTAATTAAATAATTAATTTTATTTGATTAAATCCCTAAAGTCATCTTATTAAATTAAATAATTTAAAACCTTATTTAGTTTAATCTAACTTCATCTCCTTGGTTAAATAAAATAAAAATCTTTATTTAATTAATCTTGAAATCATGTTCTTCTCATATTTTGATTTAAATCAATCCATAAATCTAAATCAATATGTTAGATCATTCTAATCTCTCATTAAATTAATTAACCTTGATTAATTTAATCTCTTCTCATGTCCCATCCTCTAGCTTTTGCAACTTGCACAAGAAAATAGATTTAATTCATTTATTAAATCTCTATTTTCTCTCAAAAGGCATAATAAAGAAATATTCCTCAAATTTGAATTCAAAAATCCAAGTGGACTTTGTCTTTCCAACAAGGCATTTAATCCACCTAGAAAGTCCTTTTTCCTTGTGCTAAGTGGCATTCAATGCATCTTTTTTCCCTCTTACATGTCATTTCAACAATTTCAAAATTCAAATATATGCATTTATTGACACATTCTTCAAAACTTGCACATCCTCCATCCACTCACATGTTGACAAGTGGCATCTTTCTATTTCTTGATTCTTAGTCCCACATTCCTCTATTTTGGACATCTCCTCAATTTTACATTCTATAAATAAGAGGCTTCATTCCTCATTTGATCATCCACAACTTGAGTAAACTTACTATACTCAAATTCATAGCAATCTTCATCCATCTTATTAAGTTTTATAGCTAGGTTATGCAGGTTTTGTTTTGGAGCACTCATCAATCTTCAACAAAGTGGATCACAATATTTATAAAATCATCAAAGCTAGCATTGGATTTGGGAAAGGGCCAATTTTCACATCAAATTGGCACCAACTCCCTCAAGAGATCAAGCTTCCTTTGTTTTAGAATAGGATTTGATACTTTAGCTTTAAGTTTGTTGTGTTTTTCATGTTATTCCTTTTCTCTCACATTCAAATGGATTTCTTGAGGGATCTATATTCTAACAAGTGCATTGACCTTATTAATGTGTTGTTTGTTGTGTTCTTGCAAGTGTGGGATCTAGGTTCACATTTTGGCACTAGAGGGAGGGAAAACTAGGAGATCAAATCACATTTTTTTAAAAAAAATTGTTCTTTTTGCGTGTTTACAAAAAACTCCACTGCTGGAAGTTCAGCATTGCTATTTAGCACCACTGGGAATTCAGCGTCACCATATAGCACTATTGAAAAGTTCAAACATTGATGCTTTAGACTTCCCACCTAGAATTCAAAATTTTAATAGAACTCCTGACTCTTTCTGGCTCGCTGGAATCTTTTCAAAATCCAAACTACACCGTTGGTGACTTCAAACTACGATGCCTTCATGAATTGCACTACTGGGGGGAAGTAAAAAGTAAAAAGTTATTTCTAACATGTGTTTTTTATCAAATTCTAGTTACTTGGCATTTTTTATGCTTTATTGACCTCTATTTTTGTAGAATCTAACTGATTTTCTTGTAGGATTGGATTGGTTAAGGGTGAAGAAGAAAATAAGCATGATGACCTCATATCATGATACCAAGTGTTTTTAAACACTCTAGTGTTTGTTCAACACTTTTAGAGGATTCAGTATTCCTCTTAAGGAAAAAATTGCTATCTTTCACACTTAGGACTTACTAGTTTCATTTTGGGCCCTAGAATGAAATTTTTCAATTCTTGCTACAAAAGGAGCTTAAAATGAACTTTAGGACACAAACTCACTAGATTTTGTTTGGGGCTAATAATTGAACAAAGAAAATTCTCACACTTCATTTGGTGCTATAAAAAAGAAATCATTGTTGCTTTTGTTGGATTAAAAAGAACATGTGCAATTTTACTTTATGATTACTTACTTAAGCTAACACCATCAAAAAGACATATGTGCTTCTCTCACACCTCACGATGATCTTGAGAATCAAAAGGATTTTTGATGGTCTTAGGGTGGGATAAAGTGATCACCTCCACATTTCATTTTGGGGAATAAAATTGAACAACAAATTGTGTGAGTGTGAGTAAATCTATTGCATGTGTTCTCCCTTCATTTCTAAAAGAAGGTTGATCAAACTATGAATACATTTACTTGCTATTGTTTATCTTGGAGGGCCTTCCTTGGGGAAAATTACTCACCCAAGGGAATGACTCAACCGGTAACACTCTAAAACCAAGAGTATTTCTAGCCAGGATATAAATGTAGGTATTGGAATAAATGCCAGTATCACATGGTTGGATTCGATGAGAAGGGAAGCAATGGTCTCTCACCATGTTGGGTCAACTCCTACGAATGAAAAGTCCGAATTAAACCCCTTGTTGTAGAAAGGCCAAATCCCTATATATTTGTTGGTGCAAGAACAGTCATTCTGAAGCCACCCCACACTTTTACGGTCTTTAGTAGAAATGGAAAGCATCCCATGGGAGTTTCATGGGTGTTGATGCTTGGCTGCCCCATATAATTGAGTATCGTGGAGGGGAGCCAATGGGGTCAAGCATCTAACTATTCGCTAAAGATAAGCTTAGCTGGACTTTTCCAAGTAGGGACACAACAAATATTTTATTTCATATCCATAAGGTTGTGCTTGTTCTTGGTTACAAAATGCTTTCATTGTTTGAAAAAATTTGGAAACAAACATTTAACATCATCATCAAAATTTCAAACCCTTTAGGAGGAAAATACAATTGACTAAATTCATGTGTTATTGCTTGCCCTTGGGATTTATCCTTAGAGGTTTATAAACACTTGGATTTACATCTCAATTTTCCTACTAAAGTTAAACAATAGGTAACCCTTGCCTTGATTTCATAAAAATTCCACACAACATACTTTGTGGGATTTGAAGAAACTGAGACATTGGACATCTAGTTTGGAAATCTAATCAAATAAGTGTTTGTGGTAAAACAAAATCACTAAGAAAAGATAACAAAATTGGCTCTCACACATGTGTTAGTTCCTCATGATTTCCAAGAAAGTCAAAATCCCAAAACAAAAGTCCTTGAGCCAAAGTTCAAAATTTAGGAGTCACACTCGAAAGGTCATCAAGAAATACACTAGGAAGTGCAATCAAAAGCAACATATCAAAATAAGCAAAAAATTCACAAGGTTCTATAGACTCATTCCTTTGAACAATCCAAAAATGTATGCTTAGTTTGAACCACTTCTTAGTTATAGAGGTCCTTAGAAGTATTATATGTTCTTCAATACTAAGTAAACAAGTGTCTTTTTTAGGTACATCCTAGGATCAAAATCAAACCTCCATCCATCTTTGAACATCAAAAAACCAAAATCATCTCATCGTCAACTTTTGAAAATCTTGGAAAAAATCTTCATGTTAAACTTTGGGAAAATCATTTGAAACTAATCCAAAATTACCTTGTTTAATTGAAAGTGTGTAGATGCATCCTTCTCCACATATTTGATCAAATTATCAAACCTTATGAATGAATTCATCCCTTGATAACATCCAACATCTTGGGATTTAGGAGTTCATTATCAAAATCATCTTGTTTGGATATGAGTGTTTAGATGAATCCTTCTTCTCACACCTAGACAAATTAGCATCTTGTGAATGATTTTACTCTAAGACAACATTCAACCTCTTAGATTTTATGAGTTCACCAAAAAAAACCAAATTCAAAACAAATCAATCCCAAATCAAGTCCTAAAGTTTAACATATCCTTCAAGATTTTCTCAAGAGTTCCAATCATCCATCAAACATCCATCTAACATCCATCTAACATCCATATCATTATCACTCTTTGATCCTTAAATCATCCTAAAAATTTCTCCTTTTGTACCTAAAGATATATCAATCCAAAGAATTACAAATTCATCTCCCAATAATCTTGAAAATTTGATCCCTATTTTATGGTGCAAACTAGATCTCAACAAAAGAAGAACGTGGAAGCCAACAAAGAAACACCCGCTTCAAGTGACCTAAGCCAAACAAACTCTAAAATGAATCTCGTTGAATCAAGCAATCCTTTAACTAACTTTCCCTCATCATCAAAAAATCCACAAGAGGAAAGCCAAGTGGAGGATCTTATCAATAGTCCCTTTAGGATGTCACATGAGGAAATCACCGAAATAGTTCAAAATCCAAAGAATCATAAGATTATCAACAACATGATGACACTCAACCCTTCACTATACATGCTCGAATTGGAAAAACAAGGGTCTAAAATCCCTTCTGATTTTGACGTGAGTACTGTAGACACTTAAAAATGACCTAGGCCTGTAAGCTCTATTTTTACCACTTTCATCCTAGCATAATTATGACATTTAATTATGTCCTTGGTCCACATTTAGCTATTAATTAAATAATACATTATTATTTAATTAATTCATGTCTCTTTTATTCTTCATGATTATTAAATAAAGAAATTTTATTTATTTATTCAATATGTCACTAATGGTCTATTATCTTCTTACAATTAAATAAATTTCTTAATTTATTTAATTCCTTGTCTTCCTGATTATTAAATAAATCAATTTTATTTATTTATTTAATGTCACTAATTATCATAATTAAATGAATTGATTAATTTATTTAATTATTGATCATATCCTCTAAATTAAATAATTATCTTTAATTATTTAATTTCCAAATTTAACATTTCTCTCATTTTAAATAAATTATTTATTTAAAATGATATCATATTTTTGACTGACAGTTCATTTTAGTAAATAATCTAAAAATCGATTATTTATTATCTCACAAAATCCATATTTTGAGTTGATTTAATTCAAATTGGTAACTTTCTTCCAAAAATCAAGTAATTGAGAAAATTATTGATTTTCCAAATATGATTTTCAATTCATCTCTTATCTTCTTGATTTTTTGAATCTCATAAATCAGACAATCTTTATCTTCTTGATTTTTAAAAATCTTTATTTTTCTAATTAATTATCTCATTTATTCTCCATCGCTGATTTCATTTTCTCAAATGACATCTCGACCACTCACTTAATGATTTTTCCCTAACCCTGATTAGGGATTGTTAGATTAAATCTTGTCCTCTGATTTTAGGTCTTTGTCGAAAGTCGATCTCATTCGTCCATTCAAAATGGAATTTTCTATTAAATGCTATTTTTCTCACATTTTGGGATGACACACATGAATTTCGTTATTCTAACACATTAATACTTAGAGTTTACTTGGCATTTTAGAGTCATATTGTCATAGGCATAGGCATAGTTTTATTTAAATCCTTCAAAGCTTGTGTAGAAAATAGGCATAGTCGAAGAATTTCTCGTACGTTCGATCTGAGGGAAACATTTGTAGCAAGTTAGGAGGTGCTACAAAGAGGAATCATGGAAGCGTCAGTAGTTATCTGGTATAATCATTTCTTCTCTTAGTTTTCAATGTACTTCGTAGTTCTTTGGGTTTATATGCATTGCTGATTTTCTAACATCTAACATACCTAAAATTTACCCTTAGATACAAGTACTATTGTGGAAACATCTTTTGGGATCACACCCCCAATCTCATCCACCATCCCCATCTCATCTACACCCCCATCCCAAAGTATCACTCAAAATATCCCGCAAATCACATCATCCATTGCTCCAACTCAACCTAGTGTTAAAAAGGGAAGTGCATTTCTCAATGCCATACAAACACACCCCCTTGTCAACAATCAAGATTTTGATGCAAACACCATCTTGAAAAAATGTACCCCAAAATCCATTACATACATATCTCCCTCTCACTTTCCATGATCCCAATTATCCATCATCATCATCCTTTTGTGCAACATGCCAAACCTCTCTCCCCATAATCTCACAAGGAGAAGGTGACATGTTCGAACCAGGGGGCATTTTTGATGCTACACCATTTCCTCAAGATATCACATCTCTCATGTTTTCACCACTTCCACCATTTCCATCATCATCCACACCACCTCTTGGCTTAGGGCTTCCACCTTTACCAAATATCAATCAAAATCAAACCAACATCCTGAACATCAATCAAAGTATCACGCCAAATTCTCAAAACTTGTCATCAAAATCGCAACAACTGATGACAACTACACAAAAAATCACCACATCATCAACCACCCCCCTAACATCTCAAAACATGATCTCTCAAGGACCAACCACATCAATCGCACCATCCACCACTCAAAACCCAACCACCAACATGAGAACACCTCTCACCACCACAACAAGAACCATTCCAAATCCACCACCACCACCAAGCTCTGATACATCAAACCAATATAGTATGGCATTGCAAGCATCTTAGGAAGTTGCTTATCAAAAGGAATTCCTGCAAGTACAAAAAAAAAATCCATGCAATTAGCTACTCTACAAGCCACACAACTAGCTACTTAGCAAGCCACTTAAGTTGTGCAAGTTGCTTAAATTTCCCAAGCTGCATTACAAGCACAATAGGCTACCCAAGCCCAAGTATTATTGCAACAACAACAACAAGGTGCAAAAGCTCAAGCTCAAGCTCAAGCCACACAAGCACAAGCTCACACTCAAGCTCAAGCTCAAGCACAATCTTAGGCACGCGCTCAAGTGCATGCTCAAGCCTAAGCTGAATATCAAGCGCAACAAGTACAAGCACAAGTGCAGTATCTTTCACAACAACATGCAACACAACAAAAAGCATATCAATAAACACTAAAGCAATATCAAGAACAAAATGAAGCAGCCAAATTAGCAGCTCAACAACAACTGTAGGCTTAGCAATAGGAAATCCTAGCACAATAGCAACAAGACCAACAACAAGTGTTGTTGATACAACAAGTGCAAGCATACATGGCTCAGTAGAATGTGCAGATACCATCAAACAACACACCAAACAACCCACCCATCCAACCAACAATCGAACCACCTCAGAACACCTTCATCTCACCCCCTGATCTGCAAAATGATGTGACAATACAAATTAGGTTGCTCTCACAACAAGTGCTCAACCTTCATTCAGGGCGAACCACAAAAACATCTAGTAACTTGTGTCCTTATTTGTTCAACAGGATCCTTGTGATGAAACCATTCCCAAAGGGATTTGAGATCCCCAAATTTGATAAGTACCGTGGGACGGGAAACCCTGAAGATCACATCAAGGAATTCTAGGTTCATTGCATGGAACTTGCATATGATGATACCTATCTAATGCGGATATTTCCTAGGAGTTTGGCTGGCCATGCCATGGAATGGTTCTCTTGCCTACCTACATGCATCAAAACATTCCAAGAAATCATAGATGCATTCATCAAAAACTACACATGCAATATTGCCATGGATGTCAGTCTAGAAGAACTCTTAGCTCTTAAACAAGTTAAGAATGGATCATTTGTTTCACTCCTACAATGATGGCAATCCAAGGTCAATCAGAGAAAATGGGTCATGCCTGAGGAACAACAAGTGTGTACTATCATATCCAACCTAGACGGCCTCTTGGAATTCCACCTCAAGGTCCAAGGGATCACCACATATGACCAATTTATTTCCAAGGTGCCCAGCATCAACTGATCCCTTATGAAACAACCTGGACGATCAACTTCATATCTCAAACAACAGAACAATCACCCATCCACCAATTACAATGACAAACCTCACACATGAGAAAGAAACAAAAATATTATTAATGATGGTGTTGTTGATGTCAAATTTGTCATCAATGCCTCTCAGAAAAACAAACCCACACCACAACAACAAATCCAAAACCATCATCAAAACAAGCATCTAGCTAACACAACAACCAAACAATCAAGTGATCAATAGCGTCAATCATCAAAGGTGACCGCCCCAGCGAAATTAAAAATTCACCAAGTAGATGTACACCACCCTTGGGGAACCATTTGAATTCATCATGAAGAGACTAATAAACGAAAACCTCATCAAGATTCCCACCTATGAGAACTACCAAGAACCAAATGTAGAACCTCCTTGGTACAACGAAAATCAGCTTTGTGACTTACACAAAATCAAAGGGCACACCACAAATAGTTGCATGAAATTAAAGAATATAGTCCAAGACCTCATTGATCAAAGAATCATAAATGTGGAACAACCAACAGGGAACCAGAATCTCAAAATATACACGAATCTGATGCCTAACCATAATAGTAAAGGGAACAGTAACACTAATAAGGGGAAAGGAACCTTCAAAAATGTGAATCATGTGTATGACCATGTCGTCACATCCTTGGATGACTACTGCACTACCATCACCATCAAAGGAGCCCATACCAACTATGGAGTCACCACAAGAGGTGACAAAGTTACCATCATAGGATCATCCTATCCAAACAGAGTCCCTGCACCCAAACCTATTCCCAATGGTTAAAATGTCCTTGATAAGCTAAAACTAACCCCAACACAAATCTCCATCATGCAGTTACTAAAAATCTCATCCGTCCACAAGAAAATCCTTGAGGAAGCATTGGCGTCATCCACTATCCCTATAGATCTTGACGTAGAACAATTCCAAGTTATGGTTGATAAAATCATCACTCCAAACCTCCTTACGTTCTCTGACCAAGATTTTCCCGCTCAACCATCTCATAACCATGCACTCCATCTAGAGGTCCTATTATAGAAAATTAAGGTCAAGTGAGTCTTGGTGGATGGAGGTGTAGGATTGAATATTTGTTCCCTCAAGCTCATTAAGAACCTAAATATATTAGAGGACTCCATCGACAAAGGAAAAGGTATTACAATTAGAGTGTATGATGATTAGGAAAGAGTGTCCCAAGGCACAATCCAAATCCCTATTCAAGTGGGGCCAGCTATCATGGAAACTACCTGTCAAGTCCTGGATCTCAACTTTCCTTATAACATTCTCCTAGGATGTCCATGGATTCATGCAATACAAGTAGTAGCATCAACCTTCCATCACTATGTCAAATTCAAATATCAAGGAAAAGAGGTCACCATCCATGGAGATCCTAAACCATTCTCCTACTGCAAAATCCTTGAGGAAAAATACTACAAAATACCTCAAGTACCTACAAATGACGAAGACCCATCAATACCGTACATTGATCCAACCACTCTCACCACCACTTCTGCGACAGAGAAACCCACCATTCTCACCATCCCCACCATCTTTGACATCAAAGTCATCATCCAATACAATGGTTGTGGAAACTATATGATTCCTAAAATCGCCTTTGTGGTAGGAGAGTTACCACAATCTCCTAGATCACGAGGACATCTGCAATCAAATCAAGCCTCCACTTCCCAAACATCCCTTGAATATCCCAACATTAGAAGTTGGGGGATCTCAACCGAGAATTCATAGAGGAAGACCCATCTCATCTCCTATACCAAGATAGTAGACCAGCATCCAATCTACCAATGGATGATAGAAGCAAAGGTTTGCAAATGATGGTCGCAATGGGCTATGATAGAAACTAGAGACTTGAACAAAATGACAATGGGATTATAATACCCCTCATTCCTGAGATGAAAATGAGAAATATTGGCCTTGGATGTACCCCTCTGAGTATAACCATATGTGGCCAAAGTCCTCTAGTTAGAAAGGTCAATAATCCTCCTCAACAATCCGCAACTGAACTTCACTTACCCGTATCTATAGGTTGAGTCATAGAAAACTTCACATTTGGCATAACTAACATCTATAGTAGTAGTGATGATAAGGATCCCATAACAAACCTACCTAGGCTCTTTGAGGATACAAGCCTTCTCATGATTAGCACCTTATCCTTTGAGTCAGACCACCAAAATCATGAAATCCATCTAGTTTACCCCCAACTCATTGATTATGACCAACGAGGACCACCAATTCTTGACACATTTAAAAATGATGAGGCACTCTCAAAATTCAAGGGACTATGGGATAACATTCCATGTGGGGATCATAAAGCAAGATTCAACATGCATATTATGGGGAAATGATTGAATCCCTCAGTCGCAAAAGCAAAAAACTGAGAATAATCTCTAGGTCCTTGAGTGAAAGCCACACTGTGGCACTCTTTGACCTAAAAAAGAAGTAAAAAGAAAAGACACATCCAACAGTGAAAACCTCTCCAAGGCACTTGAGGATGGGGGATTCAATCTTCCTTTTAGAGCTCTTCATTAGGAAAAGTCAGCAGTCCTAGCAAAAAAATGCAATCTAGTTAATCTAGGAATAGAGCAGACACCACACATCACATTCTATGTAGAGTCATTACTATCAGAGGAACAAGAGCTCCTAGTAGCCTTCTTGAGAGAAAGAAAAGTTAATTTTTCAAGGAGCTATGCAGACATGCTAGGGCTCAATCTAGAAATTATAGTCCATCATCTAGCTATATATCCTAAAGCAAAGCCTGTTAGACAAAAGCTCGGGAAAATGCACCCTCAGATCACCTTTCTGGTCAAAATGGAATTGAAGAAGTTATTGGACGTAGGATTCATCCAACCAATAGACTATCAAGAGTGGATGTCAAACCTGGTGCCTGTCTCAAAACCTAATGGGAGCATTAGAATCTACACAAATTTTAGGGACTTAAACAAAGCATGTCCAAAAGATGATTTCTCATTGCCCAACATTGACATGATTGTAGACATGACGACAGGACACAAAATGCTCTCCTTAATAAATGGTTTCTCAAGATACAACCAGATAATGATTGCTAAAGAAGACCAACACAAAACGGACTTCACTTGTCCATGGGGTACTTACTACTGGAATATGATGTCATTCGACTTGAAATATACAGGAGCAACATACCAAAGAGCCATGACGTTAATCTTCCATGACATGATCCATAAAATTGTCAAAGATTATTTTGATGACATACTAGCCAAATCTAGAAAGAGGAAGGATCACATAGCAACCTTGAGTACTATTTTTGACAGGCTGGAGGAATACAAGGTCCGATTAAATCCAAAGAAGCATGTATTTGGTGTACAATCAGGAAAGTTTCTAGGATACATAGTGTCAATGAGAGGTATTGAGGTAGACCCTACTAAGGTAAAAGAAATCCTTTATATGGAGGCACCCAAAACATTGAAACAATTGGGAGGTCTCCAAGGCAGGCTTTAGTTCATCCGAAGATTCATACCACAGCTGGTAGATAAACAAAATACAAACACTCACCTACTTCACAAGGGAGTAGCGTACAAGTGGGATAACAAGTGTGAAGAAGCCTTCAATAATATAAAATAATATTTTCTTACACCACCAGCCCTCAAGCCACTAATCCCAAGAAATCCATTGATTCTCTATGTGTCAGCAACAACAATAGCCCTCGGTGCTCTTCTAGCTCAACACGATGAAAATAAGAGAGAAAGGGCCCTATATTATATCAGTAGAACAATGGTTGGGCATGATTTAAACTACTCATTCATTGAGAAAGCATGTCTAACAATAGTGTTTGCTTCACGAAAATTCAAACATTACATGTTGGCACACAAAATAAAACTTATTGTGAAAATCAAGCCTCTCAAGTACTTACTGTCAAAGGAAATATTCACTGGAAGAATGGCCAAATGGGTCATGATACTATCAGAGTATGACATTGAATATATGGAGCAGAAAGCAATTAAAGGCCAAGTCATTGCAGATCAACTTGCAGAAGCACCAATATATTTAGAGAATCCTCTCATCTCAGAATTTCCAAATGAATCCATCTTCAATCTCAACATATCCAACCACTGGAAAATTTACTTTGATGGCTCATACACACAACATGGATCAAGATCTGGTATCTTCTTTATCACTCCATAGGGGGACTTCATGCCTAGATCATATAAATTAGCATTCCCCTGCACCAACAACATTGTAGAATATGAGGCTTTAACCATAGGTCTCAGAATAGCAATGCAGTGGCACACCATGGCTCTCAGAGTATATAGAGACTCCCAATTGATAGTAAATCAATTGAATGGTGAATACAAGACTAAGGATGATACGCTCACTTCATACAAGAAACTAGTGGAGACTCAAGGAATCCTTTATCGAGATCACATTTGAGAAAATACCCAGAGCCAACAATAGAGATACATATGCCATGGCAACAATTGGATCCTTGTTGGACATCCCTCGCAATGTCCTAAAACATGAATTCTTGGTAGAGTAGCTTCTCGTACCCACATTTGAGGTACCATAGTCAAAATTTGTGTGCAAAATCGTTAGTCCTGGAGATCCCTGGTACCATGACATTTATACTTACCTATGAATAGGTGTCTTACCTACTGACTTTCCCTCAAGCTTAGAAAAAACTTTTATTAAAAAATCCTCTAGGTTTGTCATCCTAGGAAATACCTTATACCATAGAAGCATAGAGGGAACCACATTGCACTGCCTTAATACTGATGAAGCTTTGACTACTTTAACTAAGGTGCACAATGGGATTTGTGTTTCACACTCAAGTGGAATTACCTTGGCCATGAAATTGCTGAGGATGGGGTATTTTTGGCCTACAATGGAAAGAGAAGCACATGACTACGTCAAAAGGTGCATATAATTTCAGCAACATGGGGACCTCATCCATTCTCTAGCTCAAGAGCTCCATCCTATTGTTACACCATGGCCCTTCTCATAGTGGGGGCTCGATCTCATTGAAAAAATCACTCCCACTTCATCTAATGGCCACAAGCTCATCATAACTATGACTGAGTACTCTACCAAGTGGGTGGAAGCCATACCCATGACATATATAACCGGGAAGCAAATATCAAAGTTCATCCTAAACTATCTCATTTTCCACTATGGTGTCCCACAAGCCATTATCTCAGATAATGGGACACCATTTAAGAATCAGGATTTCCATGACTTGTGAAAAATTCAAAATCCAACATCACTTCTCCACCCCATACTATCCCCAAGGAAATGGCCAAGTAGAAGCCACAAATAAAACCATTTTGAAAATCCTCAAGAAAAATTCAGTGATGTAGGTCATGACTAGCATCTATAGCTCAATCCTTCCCTTTGCCCCTACTGAACAAGCATCCACACACCCACCAACGCCACCCCATTTTCCCTAGTCTACAGATAAAAGGTCATACTCCCCATTGAGATTGAGCTCCCACCACTAAGAATATCATTGCAAAACCTCATCATGGATGTGGAGTACTGAGTATCAAGACCGAATGAGATGGAGCTACTAGATGAGTGGCGTATAGATGCTTTAAACCATTTTCAAGTCTATCAGAATAGAGTCAAGAGGAGCTATAACAAGAAAATCATAAGCAGGACTTTCCAAGTTGGAGAATTGGTACTAAAGGAAAATTAGAAGAACGTCCCAAACCCAAATAGCAAAGGAAAATTTGAACCCAATTGGTTGGGACCATTTTTGATCACAACAAGCTATAAGATAGAGGCATATCAATTATCAACACCCACAGGGGAACCTCTGTAAGAGCCCATGAACAACTCTCATCTCAAAACGTTTTATGCCTAATCTTTCAAGGTATAGAACCAAAAATCCAAAAAAAATTAGAAAATGTCCTGAAGAAATGGTTACCTTGGTGAAAACCTGGAAAACAGGCATCTTGGTGACAACAAAAAATTCAAAAAAGCAAAAAAATCCAAAAAAAATTAGAAAAAGCATCAAAAATAGTAAAGAGAAAAAATCATCCTCTGGTGAAAACCACTTCGATGGCACTTTGGGAAATTACCTCGGTGAAAACCTAGCAAATAGGTGCCTTGTGTAAATAAGCACATTCCATCCACTAGGATCTTTATGGCTTGTTCTGCATCATCCATCTCATTTAGATCTCCATCCATCACTCATCCACCTGCATCCACACCATAGCTTGGTCCTGTGTTCATGTCATGATCCCTCCTAGTACTACTCAGCCCATTCCCAAGGTCAGTTTTTCTTGCCTTTATCGGAGTAGTCTATTGCATCATGTTGGGAGAATTCTCTCATCATATTGGATTTGTGTATATTCTTGAAGTCCTAAATTTAGAAAATCCAAAAACATCAAAAAATCACCAAACCCAAAAACATTCAAAACATATCAAAAATTCAAAAACAAGTCAAAAGTTAGTCAGAAAGTCAAAAACGGAGTCGCCTTGTCAAAGTACAAGTCTCTGAGCCTTGAACATAGGCAAGGTTGATCTTTGATCATTCCCAGAGACACCTAGGTCAGTCCTTTAGGAGTTTTTCATAATAAACTGACGTTTCATCATGTATATCTGCATCTGTAAATAGGTCAAGTCGTCAGTCAAACTACATGGTCTCTGCATGTATAACGTAGGAAAGGATAATCTATTGATCAGCCCCTAAGGCCTCTAGGATAGGTCCTTAGGTTAGTCTCTTGGTTAAAATATCAGAAAACCCCAAAACATTTGAAAAATCAAAAAGCAAAACATTCATAAAATCTTGAAAAATACCAAAAACAACCTCAAAACATTTCAAAAACTCCAAAAAAATCCAAATAGTTGAAAAGAAAAATCCATCCATCCCATTCTGCTTTCACCCACAATAACATCATTCATAATAAATGATCATCATCCTCAACCTTTGGTAAAACAATTAGAAACAAGTCTAGCAGGTTAAAAAGTGAAAACGCAAAAAGTCAAAATCTCAAAATCTAGGTTAGTGTATAAAGAAGTTGGTCAACTCTTTGTTTCAATATCCTATCATCGAATCAGTCCCATATCAAATCATTTGATATCCTCATGTTGTAGGATGCATCCTTCCTATAGTGAACATCAACATCAAGCATCACTGTCGTTTAGTCTTGGCTAGAGGTATTGAAGAACATTGACTTGTTTGTGCACTAGATCCTTTCTTTTGATTTATCTTATTTTACTCATTCCAAGGACCTCTCAATGATGTCCCCAATGAAGGGATTTAGAGAGATAGGAATGGGGAAATGATCATGATCTTTTTATCTATTGCACTTGTTGGACATTCTTGCAATATAACCTCAACGAATACTTGCTTTATTTAGGTATGTACAAAGGGTGTTTTAGATATTTTGTTGATCACATAGGAAGGCTTTCCTTTCTATGTTTTGGTCTGAGATGTTTGAAGTACTTGAAGTACATCCTAGTAAGGTTTCCATATGCCAGGTATGAACAAGAGTACTCCTATCTGATTGTCGACTCAAATTCTAGCACACTAAATAAAACGTCATCCTGGTTCTTAATACCTTGATGTATTGTATTTACGTGTGTTATCAAACATAAGATAATTGGCCCTTTGAAAACCCCAAATCCATGGTAGATGTTCATCATCATCATCATCATTTGTTTTGTTGAAATATCTTCTTTCTTCCATTTCTTCTTTCTTTTTCACACTAACAAGGTACTATGATAGTTAATTGTCACCATCATTAATCCTGCATTCAAAAATCATCAACACAATGCATATCATATAGAAAAATTGACCATCTCATACACATTATAATATAGATTTTTTATTCTAAAGAATCTCATAATCATAACATTACATACACATTTTCATATAAATAAATAATCCATCACATAATCCATGGCATAATCATATAACCTCCATCACATCACATACATAGATTAGGCA
This sequence comes from Sequoia sempervirens, assembly GCA_007258455.2. NCBI lineage: Eukaryota > Viridiplantae > Streptophyta > Pinopsida > Cupressales > Cupressaceae > Sequoia > Sequoia sempervirens. The sequence goes on from VDFB02072274.1 coordinate 32,632,906, forward strand.
TTTGCATCCATTTGCATAAAGCATCATCATATAGATATACATATCATCCATCATCCATCCGTACATCATATAGAACATCTCACAAATCATGCCATATTATAATCATTTTTCATTTCATCTCATCAATCATCCCATATCATTATAAGCATCCAATGCACAATTAAACAATGCATAAATAGGTAAATAAACATCATACATCTATCCATAATTATATAAAACACCTCACAAAAGTATTTATTATATCATTTCACATACAAATCATAATATCATTACTAATATATCATTTTACGTATCCACCATAAATAATCTCCATACCATTTTGCATAACATATCACGTCATATAACATTGTCACAAGTGCATATCATACAGGCCAAATCACATACATCAATGCATAGCCACATATCATGATCACTACATTCACATCATCATCGCCATCATAACAGAAAAGCAAATTGAAAAAGAAGTCAGTGCATAAATCATTGCATATGCATCAACATACATAAGTCATCATATAGATTGCATCATCATATAAACATAAATATCATGTATCATCCATCCATATCGCATATCATATAAATCCATTTGGATATCATATGTCATCATTCATTAGAACCATAATATAGATCTGTTAGTCACATAACAATCACATAACGCATACACCATCAAAAATAAATGCATCCATATATACATTAGATAATACCATAACATTATTGCATAGCATATAGAAATAGAACCATCCATAAATGCATAATAAATATATGGTACACGACACATCATATCAACATCATCATGTCATATATATCATCAGGTAACTATCATAGTACAAAATAATCAGATCACTATACATGTGTGTATGTCAATAAGTGCAAAAATGAGCCCATATGGCATGAAAGAATAATATCTCAATCAAAATGAGGTCTAACCCTCTTGTCTGTTTCCCTCACCTCTATCACCATGACCCTTTGGTGGTCTGTGGCTGGTCTGCTGTGAGTAATCTGGGGCCTAGGCTGCTCTGGGTATGGCCTAATGATACTGCAACCGATAGTAATCCACCTCCCAGATGGCCTCCTTGTATGAACAAAGAGGCACTGTGCTCTGAGAGGAGGAGGTCGCCATGCTCTCTAGCTACTGTCTACGGCCCATCTCTGCAGCCGCCTGCAACTCTATGGCCTACCTCTGTAGAATTGCTTGATCCATCTCTGCACAAGCCTGGTCTCTCTTTGTTGTCAAGGCTTGGACCTAGGCTTGCAACTATGCTATCATCCTGTCCCCTTGGATCTGGCTGACCCGTTGGCTGTCTTGGCAAAGGCTGCACAAGAGGCTGGTCCTTACCCCTAACTCATGGTGGTTCAACGGACCAATCCTAGTGCCCATCATGTCCACCTTCTAGCCCGTGGTCTCGGTCCTACATCTATACATCAGTACAAGGCTAATCCATTTGAACTTGTCCTGGCTAGACCTATGTCGGTTGGACCTGTGCGGGTTAACCCTATGCTAGCTATCTTGTTTGAGGACTGCCCCCTCCTCATCCTCATCCTACCCCCTACTCCTGGCTCTTTGTTGAGCTATGGGTACACCTAGAATTTTCAAATGTAGAGGTGGTCAGAACCAATCTCTATATGCCTGAGTCACTCCTGGATCTGCGACCCCTTGATCGTATGCCCATGGCCAGGCCATTAGCTACTTGAAACTGCCAACAGCCTCAGAGGTAGGAATATATCACCCGTAGGCACCTTATGATATTGTACAAGCAAAAATGGCCACATAATCATTGTCTGGCCTATCCTGTACCTCCCCAAACTGACATTGAACTCGTCCGGGCATATATCGCTCAATCATGGTATGCTCTCGCCCCTGTATAAAAAAATTTTGGCGGGCAAAGAATAACTATTGTACATTGCTGGCCCATCCAGACCGACCAAGGTAGGGACACCATGAAAGCACTGTCATCTCGTCAATAACCCTCCTCCAGTGAGGGATCCCATGCTCAACAGTGTGTGTAAAGGACACACCACCCCTATAGTGCCAAACCACTAGATCATCTAGTTTGATAGGCACTCGAACAATCTGCAGCCAAAGAATGGAGATGTGCTCCCACACCCACACATGAAGAAGCATGACACCTACACCAAGTGCCCTATCATCCAAGTATGCATACTTGCATAAATCCCTATAAAGGGAGGCAAGAAGAACCAGACCCCATGCAAAATGAACTGGCCTATCACGATCCATCCGCTCCAAGCAAAGCCCCTAACCAGGACTAAAGTACCGACCTTGTCGATTCAGGGCAAGAAGACCTTAAATGATCGAAGCTATCACTAGATGGAATGGTGATGTGAGCAACTGATGATGCTCCAGCTCTATCTAGACCTCACAAAACATGACCTCATCTGTGGCTAGGACTGCATGGCAGGCATCCCATCTAGCATCCATATCATGAATAACTCACCAACCATGTATTGGCAATCTAAGGATGCACCACACACCCTCCAAGGTAATGGTGACCTCGTCAGTGGGAAGCTGAAAGGATGATGTCTCACTGTGCCATCTCTCAGAAAGAACAAACATCATAGCAAGGTGGATCCACACAAGTGTTGCATAGGGAATATACCATAGCCCCATCTCTTGCAGTCGATCATGCTCCCAGTTAGTCAGATCTTGCAAGTACCCCAATATATCCCATGATCTATGCTTGTGAGAATATAGCTCCCTCGCCCCCTTCTGCATCAAGAAAGATCACCGTGTTAAAATCATCGAGAAATTTTATCTTGAGCATTCAAAAAACTAGTCTAGCATTGCAAACTGTGAAGGCGTCATAGTTCAAAATTTGCAAACAACGATGTTCGGGTCTCAAAATCCCAAACTGCACCACAATGGTGCACTTTTCTTAAAAAACCCTAAATCCTAATTCTAAAGTCCATCACGGCGTCAGAGTTAGAAGGTCCAGCACTCCATTTTATGAAGGTGTCAGAGTTTGAGGAATCTTTTCAAACTCCAAACTCCACAATAGTGGTCCATCTTGTGATGGCGGTTCAGTTTGGAGGACTGAGTAGTCCTGTTTGAAATTTGAGCAGTGCTATATAGCACTGCTGCAAATGGCCTAGTTCTAAAAAGCAATAAATAAGCACGTAAAATGAAAAATGGAGCTCAGTTAAGGATCACATATCGGTGACCAAATGTCAGGAGGTCGCTAGTATGTCTGTACTCGGTCGAAGATATGCAAAGGGAGCTATCATTATGCCATCTCGTTAGGGTATCAAGGCTCTAATTACGAAATATCTTAAGGTTGAATGTGTTCAAATGAATTGGAAGTGGCCCCTTGAGGCCTATTTAAGCTTGCAAATTAGGGTTTTTTGACCTCGTTCGGCCATCTTGCTAGGGTTTTGGACCCCCAGTTCTGTTTTTGTCCATTCGAAGCTCATTTTACACCATTTTTTGGCATTTTACCTCATTTTTTGACCTCCTGGAGTCTTTCTTTACCTTTCATGTACATTGTCCTCTTTTTCGCGAGATCACCCAAAAAATAAAAAAATTCGTTCAATCTCTCAAGGGAGCAGTATGCTACCATAATTTCCTTCGACGGGGCAATAGTGAGGAAATTTCTTTTTTTTTAAATTTCTTTTGATCTAGACTATTTATTCTTTGAACCAACGCAATGAGCGCACTGCTTCAAAGAGGGGTAAAATGTAGACACGTAAAATGTACTAATTAACACTACACATCTGATCCCGACCACTAACATCGCTTCATCCTGAATCATCCCTCGGTCTAACCATTTAATCAAATACATTTATTTGATTAAATTCATAAATGTTCCTCTCTTAATTTAATAAATCATTTATCTAATTAAGTCATCCTTTCTTGTTAATTAAATCAATCAATCTGATCTAATTATCCCTATTTAATTAAATAATTAATTTTATTTGATTAAATCCCTAAAGTCATCTTATTAAATTAAATAAATTAAAACCTTATTTTGTTTAATCTAACTTCATCTCCTTGGTTAAATAAAATAAAAATCTTTATTTAATTAATCTTGAAATAATGTTCTCATATTTTGATTTAAATCAACTCATAAAACTAAATCAATATGTCACATCATTCTAATCTCTCATTAAATTAATTAACCTTGATTAATTTAATCTCTTATCATGTCCCATCCTCTAGCTTTTGCAACTTGCACAAGAAAATAGATTTAATTCATTTATTAAATCTCTATTTTCTCTCAAAAGGCATAATAAAGGAATATTCCTCAAATTTGAATTCAAAAATCCAAGTGGACTTTGTCCTTCCAACAAGGCATTTACCCCACCTTGAAAGTCCTTTTTCCTTGAGCCAAGTGGAATTCAGTGCACCTTCTTTCCCTCTTATAGGTCATTTCAACAATTTCAAAATTCAAATATATGCATTTATTGACACATTCTTCAAAACTTGTACATCCTCCATCCACTCACATGTTGACAAGTGGCATCTTTCTATTTGTTGATTCTTTGTCCCACATTGCTCTATTTTTGACATCTCCTCAACTTGACATTCTCTAAATAAGAGGCTTCATTCCTCATTTGATCATCCACAACTTGAGTAAACTTACTATACTCAAATTCATAGCAATCTTCATCCATCTTATTAAGTTTTATAGCTAGGTTATGCAGGTTTTATTTTGGAGCACTCATCAATCTTCAACAAAGTGGATCACAATCTTCATCAAATCATCAAAGCTAGTATTGGAGTTGGGAAAGGGCCAATTTTCACATCAAATTGGCACCAAATCCCTCAAGAGATCAAGAATTTGCTTTGTTTTAGAATAAGATTTGATACTTTAGCTTTAAGTTTGTTGTGTTTTTCATGTTATTCCTTTTCTCTCACATTCAAATGGATTTCTTGAGGGATCTATATTCTGACTTGCATTGACCTTATTAATTTTTTGTTTTTTTGTGTTCTTGCAGGTGTTAAATCTAGGTTCACATAACTCAAGTGAAGTTCAAATCATTCTGGTGAATCAAGAAAATAAAGAGAAAGGAGAAACTAGTGAAAGAATAGAAGAGAGATAAAAAGAGCCCGAAGTTGAACATTCTAAGAAGACTCTAAGGTATATGAGATTGAATCATTTAGAGAATCAAATAATAGGTGATAAAAACAAAGGTGTCTAGACTAGGAGAAAGATTGCAAAAGAACATTGTTTGATTTCAAACACTGAGCCTAACAATGTGAATGAAGCATGCAAAGATGAACATTGGATTAAAGCAATGAAAGAGAAAATGCAACAAATTAAAAAGAATGATAGATGGATTCTTGTTCCCAGACCTAAGGATAAGAATGTAATTTGAAGTAAATGGGTCTTCAGAAACAAAATTAATGAACAAGGTGAAGTGGTTAGAAACAAAGCAAGACTGGTATGTAAGGGATATTCATAGATGGAAGGTATTGATTTTGAAGAAACCTTTTCCCATGTTGCTAGAATTGAAGTTGTGAGATTGTTTCTTGCTTATGTTCCTTACAAAGACTACAAATTTTATCAAATGGATGTCAAGTCAACTTTTCTAAATGGTGAGTTGGAAGAAGAAATGTATGTTGAGCAACTAGATGGATTCTAGTTGACTAATCAGGGGGATATGGTTTTCCAATTGAAGAAAGCATTGTATGGACTCAAACAAGCCCCTAGAGCATGGTATGCCAGATTGAATAAGTATTTGGTGAAGCTTGATTTAACAAAGGTACTACTGATAGTAATCTGTATTTCAATAATGATGATAAAGATTTGATTGTGGAAGTTTTTGTTGATGATATCATATCTAGAGGAGATCATAGCTTGTGCATGAAGTTTGTTGATGAGATACATAATGAGTTTGAGATGTCAATGATTGGAGAGATGAAATTCTTCTTGGGATTGCAAATTACTCAATTAGATAAAGGGATCTTTATATCTTAGTCCAAGGATGTGAAATAATTGCTGAAGTAATTTGGTATGGTAGATTCAAAGCCAGTTGGTACACCGATGGTGATTGGATGCAAGTTGACAAATGATGATGATTCTCCAAAGTAAAATCAGACTAGATATAGATCAATGATTGGTGGATTATTGTATTTGACTCAAACTAGGTCTGATATCATGAATGCTATATGTATTTTTGCAAGATTTCAAGTTGATCCTAAAGAATCTCATGTGACTACTATGAAGAGGATTTTCAAATACTTGAAGGGGATAGTTGTTTTTGGTCTATGGTATCCTAAAAATGATGATCTTTACTTTGAGTGCCTTTACTGATTCTGATTGGGCAGGAGATGTGAATGATAGGAAAATTACTAGTGGTGGAGTAGTTTTCTAGGGAAAGAAGTTGATTTCATGGCGAAGGAAAAAGCATAACGCTATTTCTTTATCTACTACAGAGGTAAAATATATTGTTGCTGCTAATAATTATACTCAAGTACTATGGATGAAGCAAATGTTGAAGGATATTAGAGTTGTGTATGATGAGCCTATTGTTATATTCTGTGATAACTCAAGTGCTATTAACATTTCTAAGAATCCGGTGTTGCATTCAAAGACCAAGCATATATCTATCAAGTTTCACTTTTTGACAGAGAAAGTAAGTGAAAAGGAAGTCAGATTGGAGTATGTGCCTACTAAGGAGCATATTACAGACATATTTACCAAGTCATTTTCTAAGGATACTTTTGAGTATCTTAGAGGAAAGTTAGGGGTGATTACCCCTCCTAATTATAACTAAGGATGCATTAATTTGCATCAATCCATGCATTTCATGATCATATCTTGATCTGTATTGATGATGTGGTTCCTGCTACTCAAGGGGAGTAGTCAGATGTTCAGATGTTCAGATGTTTAGGTGTTCAGATATGTGGTTCAGAGCTTGCATAGAAAGATATTTTCCATTGATTTCAAAGGGGTAGTAGAGTATTGTGAAATATCTTTGTGGGGAGAAGAGTTGAGGAAAGAAGAAACAAAACCTAAGGAAGAGTAAGTGTAGTTGTGTTGATGGTATTTTTCACACCATGTGTTGCCATCAATGCCAAAGGGGAAGATTGTTGGATGTTGTGGTGTGTTTCTGATATGTGGTTGTCATTGATGTCAACACTATTAGAATTGTTGCATTAGAAGCTTTATATGTCGAGGATATTGAGAAAATTGTTATAATAAGTGCTACAGGTTGTAAGAGCTGAAGAGAAGTTCTTTCTATCGGTGTGTCCACTATGTTGTTGTTCAAAGGTTGTGGACTAAATGGTTTCTTGATGAGTATATCTAGTTTATCCATGTCAAGTTTCAAAGATCCGTGTGAAGATTTGATCAAGTTATGAAGATTTGTATTCTGATAGTTTTTCTATTCCTTCAGTTTGTGTTATTGAATGAAGATCATGTGATATCAGTAAGTTCAAATTCTATGGATGCTTCTTTGGTGTTTCATGATGTTTTTGGATGTTTCTAGTTCATGCTCTATCTGTGTTGTGCACCCACATTGATCGTTGTGTTTGTGATTTGAGATTTTCTCTTGCGTGTTCATGTTTTTCATGTTCTTGGTTGACAAGGTATTGAAGTGTGCTGTGGATCTTTGAGGAGTAATTAATTGAAGTGGTTCATGTTTGAGGATGTTATTTTCGATCTTCACTATGTTGTGGCTAACCTTGGTTGATTCGCATGATTAATCTTTATTTATCTACACTGACTATTTCCATTCATTTTATTATTTTGTTGAAGCCAACTTATAGCGATGTAATCTCTTGTTGTGGATATATATAAGTGATTTTTTTATCATTTTGAAGTGTGTGAATATTGTTTAGATCATTCAAAGGCAGAGCAAAGAGTGAAGAGCAGTGAGGAAGCGTTCATGTGCTTAACCGAAACTATAACCAGGCATTAGCATATGTTATTTTCTCAGTTCAAAGTCTAATGGATTTAATCAGAACCTTTCTGTAAGATAGTGTGTCTTCCTTTGGGCAGTAAGCCTATTTGTAATTGAGTAGTGAGCTCTAGGAAGTGTGCTTGAATGCATGTGCATTCCCCAATTCATATTCTCTTATACTTTTGATAGGGTATAATGTTGTGGACTAACCTCCACCATGGTTTTTCCTCTAATAGGGTTTCCATGTAAAAAATATTGGTGTTATGTGTGCTTCTGATGTGTTGTTCATTTATGCTTTCATGATTAATGATTAGATCTAAGAATAAGGTTAATAAGTTGAATAATTTTGAAATTTGCTGACAACCGATTCACCCCCCCTCTTAGTTGTCTGCCCTTGAGTTTCCAACATAGCCACCACTGAGTCAGAAAGGGAAAATGCTATACATATTGAGGACTCGGATGAAAAAGAGGAAATAACTGAAAAAGAAGCCTTGGGAAATCAAGAAAAACAACTTCAACATGAGAAAAGAGAGGAAGGTGATCATAAATCACCAAAAGGGGAAACCTAGGTGCCTGATTAGATGCAAAAATAGCTACATAATAAAACCCTTCTCGTATTCGTCAATCCAAAGGTCCAACTCAAGGCAATATTGGTGAGAGCTCAGACAAAGCTAAGGAAAGAAAGGAAGCCAAAGGTACATTGTCACATTACGGTTGATGCCTCAGGATCCAAGACAATACAAATTGCAATCCCAGTGTTGGAAAAAGGTGAAGGTCCCAACTCCATTATCTCAACAATCAACTTAGGTCCAACGACAAGAGAACAAAAAATTGATGAGTTTCAGGGGTCCGTAGTGATGATCATGTAGCAAATGAATAATAACTAGTCCTCTAAGGAGGAACTAAAGGAACAGGTGGCAGATCATAGGAGGGACATCCTAGAAAGATTGTTGCATGAGATTGAGCTTGACCTCAAATGGGTCACAGAGCACAGAATAGATAGCGAAGACTATCTCAAGTTGATGAATGATTACGACATACCAATCCTGGAGCTGGATCTAGAGAAGATTGAGCCATTCTCCATAAGAAGATGGAACAAGGGGCAACAAATGCATTAACATCAGATTTCATGGAATTTTCTGTGAGAGCATTCACACAGTCTAAGCAGGTAATCAAGGCCACACTGAGATGCACTACGAATTGGGAGAAAATCACTGGCAGATTTAAGAGGCTGACCTTCCAAGTCCTTCAATTTGACATCATGGAATGGGACAAGATTCAAGCACTGATTGTAAAATTCATGGAATACACCACTCTTCAAAAATTTGAAGGAAACTAGTGATTGATGATGAGTTTCTGATAGTATAAGCTAGAAAAAGAAAGTAGTTACTAGAAGACAAAATTGCTATAGTGTCAGAGCCACTAGAAGAAAAAATAGGAATGAAACCAAAATGTATTTTATAATGATATATTTTGGGGTAGGTGAAACCCTAATTTAAAATGAATCTTGGCCACAGAATGAGAGTAAATCATGGCCATTCATTTCACTTTTTGAAAACTATAAATAGGGGGTCTCCTCTTATTTTCAGGAGAGATTTGAGTTGTTGTGTAAGGACATCCTACAAACATTTCAATAGAATTACATTTTTTGGTGGATTCTTGTGTTTGTCACATGTTACATGATTCATCTTCTCAAAATTGATAGCTCTAGTTAGAATTTAGTTTGTTGTTCCAAGTGTTTCAAGTTGCTTTCAGTATTTAGTTCATGCTATTCATTGATGGTGAAGAATGTTATTGTGTTGATGCCTTCCATGTTCATGATTTTTGATGTTTATTGATGATGAACAATAGTGTAAAGATAGTTTGAACATTAACTTATTGATGCACCTAAAATTCATCTTTTATTCATGCTTTATGGTGAATGAACAGTTGAAAATATGTAGGCCTTAGAAGATAGCACTAGTTTCATGAGACTATTAGACATTTTGGTTACGTGGAACTCAATTTTAGGAAGGTTTTCCACTATAGCATCATCCATTGTCACTATTCATCATTAGTTGCAGGTCTAGGAACTCTTCTATCGATTTTCACTTTTGAATTTTCTTCGAAAATAGTAGTTAAGGAAAAGTTCCAACATCATCATAAAGACAAATTTGATGTCAAATATGGAGTTTTAGACTACTATTTTGAACTTTCAGTGAATGTACCTCACTTTCAAAATCTCATAAACTCCATTTTAAGATCCAATTCCCTCCCAACTTAGAAAACTTTCCATGTCCCTTATGATTACTAGCAAATCATGCATCAATCAACTCAGTTCTTTTTGCAAGTCATGACCCAACACCCAAGAGACCTTGGGATAATTTTTTGCAATTTGCTTGTAGGAAACTATCTTTCAAGACAGGTAGTACACTTGTGTGCTACCTTTGTTGAGAAGTGAAAAAATACACATCAACAAAGAGTTATTGAAACTATCATAGGGAAAGAAAAATCATTATGTATTTTAATCTATGCTTTCAATTTTTCATAAGTATCTTGATAATTCCTTAGTGATCACATTCTCTACATAAATCAATTAATATCCCATTAGTAGTCTTGTCATTGATTCTTCCGGTGGGTACATGTTTGATTATGTAATTTTGTGAGAAAGAAACATCAAGGGACATTTTGGTTAGGGCCTTACAAGGTTGAACTTCAATGAGTCCACTTAGATTGTCCAAGTTTTTTCTATTATCATCACTTGTGACAAAATTAATCACATCATTCTTTGTGTCACTAGCTTTGACAAAGGGGATGTTATGATTTTGTATATGATTTGTAAAGATTTGAAAATTTTAGTTAGGAGGGGCTACAAACTCGTAGTGATAGAAAATTTATCCCTTTACATTTTCTCACTTGTTTGGGCCCTCCTAGTTGAAATGGACTTAATTGTGCCTTAATTTAGGGTTATAAAATGTATTTATTTATACTTTCACACTTATTTAGGGATCCTTTAATTAATTGAGCTTAATTTTTCCATAATAGGCCCTTTAATTCATTTTCCAAGCCTATTTAATTACATTTTCTGAAGAGAAAACCCAAGGGTATGTGCAGGATCATCATGGAAAAAATAGGCCCTTAAGTGGCAAAAAGTTCAAAAAAATCAGAGTTAGGCAACTTGACGTAAAAATTTGAATAAGTTATCTATATTATTTCAAAAATATGTAAGAATAGAATTTGTAGAAAATTGAGTGTAGTTTCTAAACTACTAGGTTTGTTTAAAAAAATCTATTTGGTGAAAATTTAAAATTTCGGGTGATTTTAAATTTTAGGGAAAAAATAGGAAGTAGGTGTCTGTCTGACCACCCTAACCATAATAAAATGATAATATTTTATTATAATATTTTAGAAATAATTAGAGGACTCATGCCTCGATGTGATGCATATTTTTAATAATTTTTTTTCCAAGTAAATAATTGATTATGAATTTTTTATTACAACTTTTAAAAAATATAAAAAATTGTATGTCTAACCACCTTAACTTGGTCAAAACTTCATGAAATTAAATTTTTATTTTTTTAATCCTATAGTATGAAAAGCATAGAATGTGACACATGTTTTGGATTCAAACAATGTGATACCATTTGAAAGTTATAGATTTTTTTCAATTATCCTATCAATCAGGACTTTATTTGTAATTCGAATAGAAAATGAATAATAATTACTTATTAAATTCAAAGTAAAGCATAATTTATATTGGTGGAAAGTTGAGAATATCCTTTAAAAACCCTTTTCATTTCATCAATTTTAGGTAAAAAAATAGTTGTCAGCCACATACCCATCATATTGCCACTTTTTGGCCCATCATGATCTTGCACATACCCCCAATATTCATTAATTCCTTAACATAACACTTCTTATTGAGCAATGTGTGTCCTAGGTTTATGGATCTGGGACCCATTTTCCCATGGGTGAATGGGTCCTCCCTTTACCTTAGGATCTAAATTTAAGTTATACTTTTTAAGGGATTTTAATATCTCTAAGTGTGTATTCAGATGTCGACTTGTGATATTTGAATTTTTGGAAATTGAGATGCATATCTATAAATACAAGGTTATTTTATAAGTTTCACCTAGATATTTTTAAAGATAGATTTTTTATGTGACTTTGTGATAGCTAAATTTGACAATGAAGGGCACTTTCAAAGGCATTCAAAAGAATAATTATCATATTTTTATTGCAGCACTCAAGATCCAATTGTCATGTCAAAGTCTTCTAACATCATACATGTTTTTGGAGCTAATATGGTAATCTAGCTATCATTATCCAATCAAGCATTCAAAGCATTATTTTGAAGAAAGATTCAAAGTTCAAGATCCAGATCCATTGAAGCCATCTCATGCAAGTTTCATATTTACATTCTAAGGCTTATTTAAGGGTTTTTCGAGTGGTAAAATATATTTTTTCATTCTTCTCTCCCTCTTTCATGTTTCATTTCATTTCAAGTTTTGATTACCCAAAGGGGGTTTGACCAAGCCAACCCCTCATTCACCAAAAATAAACAAAATTTCCCTCTCATGTTGTGTTTTCAGATATTGTTGGAATATGGTTGCCATTGATGTCAAAATTAGATCATAGATGAGTTGGCCCTGATTCTGAAAGGTGATTGTTGATCTAATGGTGTCATTGAAGTCAAAATAAGATCTATACAATATCATATATATGGTGTGGAAAAGAATTAGAAGCTTTGAAGAGAATTGGGCATCAGTCATTGAGCTTATCACTTACCAAATTCATTGAAAAAGACTTAGTCAAATTTTTGTTAAGTCTACAAGGTATTAGGCCTCGAGCCTTATACATACCTCTTATCGAGTCACTTAGAAAGATGAAGTAAAATCCTCTAAGTTTGGTGTATTTCGGACTTTGAAATTCACATATACATCTTACCTTTGTGTTCAAAGGAGTGTGTATGGAAGTTATCTGAACCCTAAAGAGGATTCGAGCATCTCAATTCAAAGTTATTTCCTTCATAGGTTATGAAGTATGGTGAAGGATGAAAGCCCAAAATCCAATAGGGTTATGATTAAAGACACTTGCAAAGGATTTTATTAGGCATTGCGAGTCGGAGGTATGGCTTGAACCTTACCGAATGGAAAGTATGGAGATTGGTGTATGAATTATGTGTGAAAACTGACACCCAAAAATATAATGTATCTTTCAGTCTTCATAGTTTGAAGGCATGTTTGTTGGTTTGGCATGAAGAATAAGGTATCCTTGATCCATGACATATGATAGGAGAGTCAAAAGATTATTTTCTTCAGTGATGAGTGATGGATTTTGATCAATGACTATGATCAAAATGAGGAATATCAATGGTTCCTTCTACTCTATGACACCTATGGTGGAACCCCGTCCATGCCACATGGGGGAGTAGGGAATAGTGTAGATCAAACAATGTTTTCATCAGATGGAGGAAAAAGTACCTGGTGGGTCTTGAAGATGCAATTCAGACACATGGAAACATGTCGTTTGATCACTTCATATCACTATTGTGAAGTGGAGTGATATGATTTTTCTAGCGATGAGCAATGAATAGATGAATTTGACATCAAAGGTGGACAAGTGGCAGGAGCCTTCTAGCCCGCTAAGATTTTGTGGGACCATGTCCTTTGCTAGCGATATAGCGGGGGATAGTGTAGATTGTTTGGAGGTTGATCCAATGGTAATTCATAAATGTATTCACATCATGGGAATGACATATGAAGTCATTTGAGTTACAAAAATACCTGATGAATGATGATCAATGGTGCATATTTGAAGAGCGAATGATCTAATGACCATTGTTGAGCTTTCTTGCATCACATGAGTAAATGGTGGCAACTCAAGAGTTGGAGCGATATGTGATGGAAAAGGTCTATGATGGAGACTTAAAGACCATTTATCTAATGGTAATGTTTTGAACATACGAAGAAGAGTGAGGAATGCTAGATCATGGTGTGAAGAACTGAGATCAATGACCCAAATTCAATGATGAAGATCACAAACAACTAAGCCCATAAATGAGGGTTTCATCTAGTAACTAAAATGGTGAATTTTTTTTAATTCATTCAATTGCTCCAATGACCAATATGAATGAAGATTTAATTTGCAAGTTAGTGGCACAAATCCCCATGTCAAGAAAAATGATTAGATCAGATAAACAAAGGAATGAATTAAATGCATGTGTGATCGTAAGATTTTGTAGATTGCTATTCTTAGCAATTTCCCTGTATCAAAATTAGATGTTGTAAGGCTTGATGTAGAGGTTGTGTGTCGAAGAAGATATCTAGTAAACCTTATCAGATGTTTCTATGATGAGATAGACAATGTTGAAAGGATATTGATGAATAGGAATCTTGCTAGTGAAGATAGCAAGTGTGGAAAACCCCAACATATTATTCTAGATGATATAATCATGTGTGAGAATTTCAACACAAAAATTGTAGAATGATGGATTCAAGCAAAAAAAAGATAAAAAAATAAGTTTTAAAAGTGTTGTATCTACTGAATGTGATCTTAGAGAGAATAATATCTAGGGGGAAAAGAGTGTGTTGAATAGAGTCATGTATTATTGAATGTTCAACAGAGGTAGAGTGAAGAGAGGATGGAGTGTAGAAGATAGAGTATGAGTAGATTCTAAATGAGGAGAACCCAAAAGAAAGAATTTAATATGATTAAGGGTTAACATTCAAGGTGCTACAAAGTAGAACAAAGAATGCACATGTATCCTAGACTATAATATAGAAAATATTCTAATATTTTTGCATTCATGGAGTAGAAGTGAGTATCCAATTTAGAGGTGTCTTTGCGAACGAGAGTGTTGTAGAGACAACATCAGAGGACTAAACAGTTACAAATAAATTTTTAACAATAGAATTGTAATAAAATTGCTATATTTATTATTGTAAATCTAATTCATGGGTGCCATCAGATATCTAGGTAGGTGCTCAAATTAGGGAGTGGGTGCTTCCTTGGAGTGGTTGATCCTAAAACCAGGGGATTGGTGTCTCCTTAGGGTTGGTGCCCTTAAAGCATTGTAACTTGTTACCCTATAATTTTTCCTTGCTCCATGAAAATTTATCTATTGAATTATAAATGGCTCACCCTTACATAGGCGATGTTTTGTTTAGTCATGTGAACTTGGGTGGTGTTTTATGTAGTTTTTCGATCTCCCTGATTTTATGCTTGAGCTTGTTTTGTTTTAAGTTTTTGTGTTCCTTCAATGGGGTGACACTTTGTATAGTTCGTCGAACTTTTCCTTTTCTTGCCTACATGATAATTGTTGTTGAAGTGGCATTTTGACATAATATTCAAACTTGGGCACACTTTTATGTAGCCCATTGAACTCTCTGCTTTGCCGCTTATAGAGGTTTTCTTTCAAATTTTGAAAGATGTTCATGATAAAAGCAGTTAAGTACTAACTGCCACATATTGTGGGATATTAAATGCTCATCTACTCATTTTTTCTATGAAGTTTTAAGAAAGTTTTAAGTGCTAGAAAAAAATTCTCCTTGTGACAAGGTTTATCGAGGATGAGTTGGGAGAGGCATGAAAATTCAAGCTACAGGTTTCATAATTGAAGGTATTTATATTATTCACTTGTTTCAGCTTGCTTTCCTGACTATTTTTGTCTACATTTCAAAAGGTTGTCTATTGTTTGAGCTATAAATTTTGTTCATGGAAAGGGTTAAGTATGCAGGTTATGAATATGTGTCTGGGATAACTTATGAGGGACCATAAATTGGAGATACCCATCTAGGGCCTATGAATTTGGATGAAATAAGAAGTAAATTCAATAAACCAAGTTCACCATCCATCACTGAGTGAATATTTGATAGTGGGTTAGTTGAAGTTGCCACATTTCCTTTAGTAGTACAATGCCCTGAACTCATCTTAGAATGCATTAGGCATTATAATTCAAAAACATGAGAGGTTAAGATAGAATGTAATTGTCTACTTCTAAAAATCTAGAGGTCCACCTTCATTTCTTGTCTGAGAATCCCAGAAAAAGATGAGTATTTACCCATGAATATTACAAGCTCTCAAATTAAATTTTCTACAAAGAAAGGGATCTACAAGAATGAAATGGTGAAAAATTGGTTGGCCAAGCCTAAAATGGGTAAGTCTCAATTGCCTCAGAAGTTGCATAGAATCCATTTTGTGGACAAAGTGGTTGACATTGTAGTATTGTTGCATAGGATAAGGGGGAAGGAAGATGTTCATGGATTTGAGGAATGGATGCATTTCTTCATCAAAATCATGTTATGTGGAGAGAAATTCCTAGATTGGGAAAAAATTATCAGTGATCGCCTACATGAGCTGATGACCTTCAGCCTCAACAAGTTCTTTTGACATGTCTTCATATTTGATATACGCCATCGCCAACACAAGACCTTAGCCTGGATTAAGACCAAGTGACCTACCCCCATAGAAAGTACCCATTTATGATTATTTTTATAAGCTATAGCTTCATAAGAGCTTTCAATATGAGGATGGTCAAGGAATTATAGGAATGTCCTGCAATGCGGTTATCACCTGAAGCAATGCAATTTTTAGACTTCTATGGAAGTCATTTCATTTAGTTTCAAAGATTCTCTTCCATAAGGGTTGGTGGATATGCTAGGTCTCCAATCAAATTTCCTAAGTACCTTGAGGATAAGTGGGTGCTCATTGAAGTAAGCAGGTAGTTGGCTGATGTAAACAGGTTGTGCCAAGGCAAGAAACATTAACAGTTTTCTTTCCTTTTGAATTTTGTTCTTATAGTTGTCAATCCATGTTGGATGCCCTAAATATTGAGAGGGAAGTGTCTAAGTATAATATTCTTTCATATGAGGAACACGTTTCTTTTGATTCAAAGCATTATATTAAAAATAATTTGAAACTAATCCCTAATTTCTTTCATCAACCTAGCCTTGAGGATTTTTGGGCTGACTATTTTGATGAGTATGAAGTCAAGAAAAGGAGTTGGATGAGGTTTTCAATAGAATAGATTATCATCTATGACCTTAAATGGGATCTACAAGGCATTGTGGAGGATGGGTCAGATATGGTAGACCCACTCTATAAGTATGAGTTAATAGAAAACTAGTCTATCCCTGCCATGGACTAGAGTGGTAGGGAGTAAGAGACTATTGAGGCAAGGACTACCGATGTATTGAATAGAACTTGAGAATGGATGAATAATAAAAGAATAGAACAATATCATACTCACACCAGCTCTAAGGAGTCATGAACTATTGAGGGCACTTCCCAAGCTTCTGAAAATAGGAAATTAACTGGTGATACTTCCTAGTCATTACCGTCAAGATCTCAAGGAGATGGTGGCGAGGATCCTCCAAACAAGAATGTGTTTTCAAAAACTTTTG
This sequence comes from Sequoia sempervirens, assembly GCA_007258455.2. Lineage (NCBI taxonomy): Eukaryota > Viridiplantae > Streptophyta > Pinopsida > Cupressales > Cupressaceae > Sequoia > Sequoia sempervirens. Next base: position 32,650,146 of record VDFB02072274.1, read on the forward strand.
GGGAGGATATCCTTAACCTACCTATTTTGGAAAAATAAAATTAAGGAGAAGAGGAAGAAGAGGGTTTGGAAACCCTAAATATCAACTCCTTTCCCTCTCAAGATGAATCACCTCTCAAGGAAGTTATTGTACCACAAAAGTCACAGGATGTTTCATCTACAGTGGACACCCCTCCCATTACAAGAACTTTGTTTGGGACTTCAACATTGAAAGTAGTCAATGTCCTAGTTAATCTAGCTTGGTTGGAGGATACCTTAAGGAAAAGGAAAGTTGTATAGCTTAGTGTACCTAAACAAGATATGGTAGGACAATTATTGCAAAGAACCCCAATCCCAAAGACGAACAAGTTGAAAAATACTACAAGATTGGTGGATGACATAGAATCATGTAGAATCCAAGTTGAGATTTTTCATCCTTCGATACGAAAGGACGTCACTCAAGTAATAGGAGGTGAATTCAAGGTTAGTAGAATAGATCTTGGCCCCCCTACCAGAGAGGGAGTTGCTCAAATATTTTAGGTGTCTGCAGCCAGATTGGTTGAAAGGTATGAAAAGGATAAGGAAAGTAAGGATGAACTAAAAGCTCAGGTACGAGATTTAACTAAATGCCTAAGATTTTTTTTTGAGCTTGTCCCTCAACCTTTATCTCAGATGAGTTCCTCTATTCAATCATTAACCATGATTGGAAAAGAATTTGTGGCCAAAATAAAAAGTAGTCAAACTCTAAGAAAGGCTATGAATGAATGTAGTGAGTGTCTAACTAAAAGGGGAGGCTTTGTTATTGTTGAATCTATGAAGTGTTTCTAGGAGACAAATTCTTTGAAGACTAATTTGGGGGAATATATTGTTTCAATTGAAAAATAAGAAAAGTTATGGAACAATTATCAAATTGAATTGAAATTAATGTTAAGCTGAGATATGGAGAAGTTGGCTGCAAAAAAAATTATACCCAGTGCTTCAGACACCCATTACTTAGTATAGAACAAAGGAGTGGAGTGGAAGTTGTAGATTGCTAAAAATAGTTTGCAAAAGATTAGAGAAATCATTGATGAGTGCACTATTGTTTCAGAAGAAGCTCTAGCTACTTTGGTGGCTCTCGAGTTACTACACACTAAAGGTGAGATTGGAAATGACATAGACATCAAGAGTTTGATAAATAGTTTCCAGGGAATGGTTAAAGAAAAAATTGATTCACCTTCACTCGATGATGAGCATCTGAAGAATCTTAGTGAATTACATTTGGTCACATTTCTAGCAATCGATCTCATGAAATTTTGTGAACGTCGCCTTGAGACAGCTAAGGAAAACCATCTGATGTGGAAGGTACGAATGATGAGTGTGACCATTCCTCAGTATAAAGAACTACTACACATCCTCAAGAATTTTCAAGCCTTTCAAAAAAGACTCGTGGTGACTCTAGAAGTTGGAAACGAAGCAACAAAATAATGATGGCTAAGTTGCTTTTATTTTATTTGTTGCTGTTTTGAATTCTGGTTGGTTATGGACTTACGAAGAGGTAGTTGCTCACCTACCTATTTATTTGTATCTAATTTCACATGTGATATCTCTCTTTAGAAACTTTGAAACTGATCAATACAATATTTTAGTTGTGAATGAAATTAATGTTTGTCTTTGTGCATTCAATTTATGAGGTTGATTTGGGTTCTTGAATCTTTGTGTTTGAGAACATCTTATTGCAATATATTATCTTTATGTAAGTGATGCATTTTTCTTCATAATCAATTTCATTTCTCAGATGGTATTGGGTGTATGTTTTAATTCTTGAATAGTTTAACTAAAATTGGTCTTTGTACCAATTCTTCTTACTTGCCAGATCTTGCATCTAATATTTAGAAATTTTCTTGATATTGGGTTTTCCTCTACTATTTTCTTGTTAAAAGCATACATGATGTTTGATTTTAGAAATTATATTCATTGAAAATCTTGTGAGGGATTTCTACCTTGATAAAATTTAGAGGATATTTGTCTTTGTTTAAAGGTTAAATATTCAAAGTTGTTTGGTTCATTTTGGTACCTTTCAAACATGGAATTATGATATCTCAAGGTGCCCAATCTGGTAGCCAACATAACTGATCTTCATGCTTTTGATGCTAGATTAGGATGGTAGCTCCTAGCAGCATTTCTCATCGTGGTTTTTCCCATCTTAGGTTTTCCACGTACATCCTGTGTTATGTGATGCTTGTGTGTGTGCATATTTTTGTATTTACATGTTAATTCTCAATTTGCATGAAGTGATTAAAATAAAAAATTGAAAACTACTAATTCACCCCCCTCTCAGTAGATTATTGTGTTCCAACAACTAGTACTAGAGCTATAGGTTCCCTAGTTGAAGTTTAATCAACTCTAGTAGATTCTGCCATTGTAAACATGATGATAAATTAGGAAGTTTCTTCCACTTGAACAAGCCACCTCAATTCAATGGAACAAATTATGCTATGTGGAGCTCTTTGATGAAGGGATATTTGGGATCCCTAGGATTTGATGTTTGGATGTCAATCAAGAACAAATACATTCTTCCTCCTACTCCTCCCACTGATGCTGCAAGAAACAAGGATTATGAGAATGATGAAAAAAACATGGTTTGCCATTATGAACAACTTATCTAGATCTGTGCATGGCAAGGTTATGCATTATTAGACTTCATACAATGTTTGGGAAAAATTGAAGAATGTCTATGAAGGAGATAGTAAGGTCAACCTGGCAAAGATTCAAGTGTTGAGAGCTAAATTTAAAGGTCTGAAGATGATTGACGAGGAAAAGATTACAGACTATCTTTTGAGGGATGATGATATAGAAAACTCCATTAGAGGATATGGAGAAGAATTAAAGGAAGATTTCATTGCACTAAAAGTTATAATGTCAATGACAAATAGATATGATCCCAAGATCTCTACAATTCAAGAAGGAAGAGAAGTGGAAAAACTCACTCTTGATGAGTTGCATGGCATATTTACTGAATATGAAATGAAGATGGGAGACGTCGAGCCTTCTAGGAGAGAAGTTGCATTCAAAATTGTAGAAAAGAAAAAGGATGGAGAAGATAAGAAAGAAAAGGTTACAATCATTGCATCAGAACGTGAAGAGACTGATGAGTAAGAAGAAAACTTATTAAGAAAACTCAAGAGAGGATCCGACAAGTATAAAGGTAAGTTTCCCCTCAAGTGCTTTAATTGTGGTAGAATAATTCATTTTGCTGCTAAGTGCCATTATAATAAGGAGGATAACTCTGAGCAAGAAGGAGATAGAAAAGAGAAGAAATTCTATTATCCAAAGAGAAAGGAGTTTGGAAAGAAAAATAAGAGTTTTTATATTCAAGAAGAAAGTTACTCATCTAATGCTAGTGATAGTTTAGATGATGAACAAGATCATGCACTTTTGATGAAGAAAGAAGAGGAAGAATTCCTCTTCATGGCCAAAGACTCTAAGGGTCGGAAGGATGGAAAATTTGAAGATTTATGTGAAGAAGGTGAATAGGAGGTAGTTTTTGATCTTAAGGGTGAATTAATCAGTGCTCTTGAAGATATCAATGATCTAAGGGATAAGTTTGATGATATTAAAAGGGAAAATAAACAATTGAAGAAGCATGCTCAAAAGGAGACTAACAAGCTAACCAAAGATCTTGAGGAATCTAACCAGATGGAAGTAAATTTGAAACTTCAAGTGGAGGAAGCCAAAAAAGTGGAAGAAGTGCTGAAATCAAAATTAAAATATGAAATGGATAGATGCATGAAACTTGAGGTAGAAATTGTTTCCTTGAGAAAGGACTTGCAGAACGTTAAGGAGAATATTGAAAAAGGCTTGAAGCTGAAATGTGGTTTTGAAATTTTGAATGAACTATTAAGTGTACAAAAGCTAGCTAACAAAGAAAAATTAGGCTTAGGATTGGATTATAGGAAAATCTCTTTTGTTGATGGTTCTACAAACTTATATGAACGATTAATACTAGGAGAAAATTTGAAATATGTTAATGATAGTGATTGCAAAGGAAGTGAACTCAAAGAGAAATTTACAAAAGCTGAGAAAACCAAGGAAGAATAGAATTCTACTGCAAACAAGAAGGAAAACCAATCTACGCCAAATGGTTAGAAGAGAAGGAAAAATTTTAGAGGGATTGATGTTGATGGATTTACAAGAGTGCATGATCGAAGGAGGCCAAGACAAAGAAGATCACCTTATCCAACTCAAGGAAATGCTAGGACTAAGTATTCATCATACTGCAATGGTTATTTCTATGCTTGTAATCAATTTGGTCATAGGGCTAGAGAGTGTAGAGTTGTCCCTAAAAGGAGTATGAACTTTGTGAGAAAAAACTCTTTTTCTCCCTTGATGGAGATGAATGTAGTCTATTTCAACTACAACAATTTTGGTCATGTAGCTAGAGATTGTAGAACAAGATTTATAAGACCAAATGCTCAGTCTAAGAAGAAGAAAAACACACCTTCCAAAATTGAAAAGGAAGTTGGGGTTTCTAAGAAGAAGGAAAATAAATTTGAAAAGAAACCTAAGAAGGTGTGGAAGGAGAAAGAGAAAAGTTCCACTCAATCTATGATTTCCCAAACAACATTGTATGCAAAGAAAAAAAATTGTGGGTAATTGATAGTGGCTGCTCCAAGCACATGAATAGTGACAAGAGAAAATTTATAGAGCTTAGGAAATGCAAAGAAGGATTAGTCAGTTCAGGTGACAATATTGCTATGAAAACTCATGGTAAGGGAATTTTGAGCATAGATGGGAAGAACAAGACAAAGGATGTGATTTATGTTGAGGGTTCGAAACATAACCTCCTAAGTGTTATCCAGATGTGTGACAATGGCTGCAAAATTGTATTTAACACTGGAGGATACAAAATAAGAAAGAATGTTAAGACAAATGCACAAGGAGTAAGGACTGATAGTAATCTCTACAATCTCTATGAGGTAAAAGATCAAAATTTCCTAATAAGACAAGTAGATGAAAGTTGGCTATGGAACAGAAGATTAGGGCATGTAAACTTTGACAACTTGGTAAAGATAAGCTCAAAGGGACTGGTTAGGAACATTCCTAAGTTAACAAAGCCTGCAAATACTATTTTCCAAGGATGCCAAAAAGGAAAGAAAATAAGGTTTAAGTATCCAACAAATTATTATTCAACCACAAAACCATTGCAAATAGTTCATACGGATCTATGTGGTCCCACAAGGACAATAGGATTGCAAAGTGAGAGATATTTTATGTTACTAATTGATTATTATACTCTAATGGCATTGGTAAGTTTCCTAAAGGAGAAAGTTGAGGCATTTGAGAAGTTTAATATTTTTAGGAAGTTGGTGGAAAAGGAGACTAGGAGAAGAATTAAGTGCCTAAGATCAGATAGAGGTGGAGAATTTACATCAAGTGAATTTAGTAAGTATTGTGAAAATCATGGAATCAAGAGGCAATACTCTACACCAAGAGCTCCACAACAAAATAGAGTTGTAGAGAGAAGAAGCAAAATAATTAAAGATATGGCTAGAGCAATGTTGAGTGAAGCCAAGTTGATAGATACTTTTTGGAAAGAAGTAGTTCACACTATAGTATACATTCAAAATAGATCTCTTCTAAGAGAAAATAGTGGTTGAAAATAAAGAAAACCAAACATGCTTTGAAAAACCCCAATAGAGATTGCTTCTAAAACTGAAAATTGCCTCCAGCGAAGAGATGACATGTCAAGTGGGTGGGGATTCTCAAGTTTAAGAGAATTTACCTTGTGAAAATATTCATCAAGCGGACATGTGTCTTGGCTTTCTTCTGAAAGGAAGACAATAATCAAAAAATTGTGCAGCCACCATGTTGCACATTTTGTGCCTTTTAGAACCACTTTTTCTTTGAGCATGGATTCATCTCAAAGCCAAAAACATATAAAAGACGAAAATCAAAAAATAATTAATTAAAAAATGCTTCACAGTTCTTTGAATCCTTTTGGGCTACATTGAATTAAGGTAGTCTCTTAATAGCCACAAGAGCACTAAAATACAAAACTATGACAAAGTAGTTATTAGAGTTCATGACACCTAAATTTTTATTTGGACCTAAAAATTAACATTAGGTCCCTCTATAGTATGTTTCATTATTTTTTGTCAACTCAACACCATTGGACCATGATAATTCTTGCAAAATGCATCATTTGAGAGTAGTATAATCATGCCAATAGGAACATTTTGTGTTTTGTGCATTATGGGGCTAAAATGACTACATCAACATGTTAGGATGGGAAAATGTATGATACTAGAGGCCTCAATTCATTCCCCAAGTTTCCAAATCCTTCCAAATTATTTTACAATAGGGTAGATCTTAAGATCTATAAGAGAAAAAACTTGCCAAACTTTTACTTTCATGTTCTCTCAATGAATGAAACCTATGAATATTTTGTCTAGACTTACAGGTGAAAGAAAAATCACTCTACAGTAACCTATCTCAATTTTGGTAAACTTAGAACCATTTGACCATGCCAAAAATGAATGCATTCTTGCAAAATATATCATTTGAGAGTAGTATAAATGTGTCAATATGCATGATTTTGGTTTCACACATCTAAGGACTAAATTAACTTTTCCAACTGTGTCGTAGAAAATTGGACCCTCTTGAGAAAAGAGACAACTTCATGCATAATTGGACCCTTTTTTTAGTCCCTTCACATCATTTACCCTTCAAAAAAACATTTATAGGCACCTTAGACCCATTATTTTTTATCTAGAGGCCTGTATTACCAAAGAAATCACATAAAATTTGACAAACAACATTTAATTATCTCATACCTTGAAAACCCACCTTCAAAAAGAAGTAGTGGGATCCATTCGCCACTTTAGGTGAATGAGTCCCCTCTGGTGGGACCCATTCAGCAAGGGTGGAAAATGAGTTCCCTTTGAGGGAAAATTCAATTTTGAGCTGGAATTGGATTAATTTAACTTTAATTTCCAGTGAATGTCAGCCTCTTAGGTATAAATAGTGGGAAAATAAGGTGTTGTTACTTATAAATACTCATTTTAAGTCATTTCACACATCTTTTTGTCATTTTTCAAGAGAAATTTCTAGAGTCAAGTCTTCTATCACAAATCTCATTAGCAAAAGTTGAAGTTTTAGGGCAGCAAACTAGGGTTTTTGCAGGTCTTGAAGCTCACTTCTCTTGTCAAGCTATGACATTGCAAAGGGTTGATAATGGATTACTATGGTGAATCATGAATAAATCAAGGGTGAAGAGGTGCAACTAGCCACCAAATCATACCTAAGGACTTGGTTTCATAGTGATTCCATCTTCCATTTTCACTCTATCTTCATATTAAGGTTTGCATTTTTCTTGTTTGTCATTTGCATGTCATTTCATTCCTATTTTTCATGTGTTGTAAGGTTTCTAGGGTTGAGATATTGCATCATGTAAATCATCTTTGAATTTCTTATTCTAGAGCAATAGAATAGGACCTTTGTCATATTTCAACTTTTCCTCATCTTTAACACATCTAAGACTAGGGTTTATGCAGAATTTTCTCCATTCAAGGTTTAATTATCCAACTAGGGGTTTGAACAAGGAAAACCCCCCATTATAAAAACAATTTTAAGCTATTTTGTAGGAATTTTCTGAGATCATGAGTCGGGTTTCCATCAAAAATTATTGTGCAAGTGTCAAGGTGCAGAACAAAACTTTGAAGTTGTAGAAATTTCAAAGTGGACTAATTCACCATGCATGGAGAATGAATCCCTCTTGAGGTGAGGATTTGATTCAGATGTAGATCCAGGTTCCCAGCTGTCAGAAAATAGTTTTTGTACAAAAAGTCCTAACCTGGGACTGATTCGCCCAGGGTGGCAAATGAGTCCCAGTCAGCTCAAATTCAAGTTTCATCAGTTTTTCAGATTTCTTTCCAGTCTTCTCTAGTTTTCCAAGTTCACTCATTTTGAAAAATAGCCTTCTTTTTAGTTTAATTTGCATTTTTGTTTATTCTTTCAAGCTTTTTGAAAACAACACTGTGTTTTCAAACATAGCTTAAATCTTAGTTTTACATTCATAATCAGTCATATAAATCACTTGGTTGCATTTGGGTTACTTCATTTAGCTTAGATAAAATCACACATAACATAATTTGAATGAACCATTAGAATTTTTGGCCCTACCTCTCTCCTTTTAGGTGAAAAACCCTAGAAGAGCAAGAGAAGTCCCAAAGAGCCAAAAATCAATGGTTCACCAACACATTGAGTGGGGAAGGTAAATGATACTATAGGCCCCTAAGTTCATTCCTTGCATATTTGAATCCTTCTAGGCTATATTATACTAAGGTAATCTCTTTAGAACTCGAAGAGAAAAACTTTCTAAACATTTTCCTACATATTATCTCAATCGATCTCAAACATAGAAAATTAGCATAGGTTCACCAAATATATGGGGTTTTATACTAAATTTGGAATGTTTCGCTAAACTTACTAGAAATAGAAAGGAAAAAATAGAGTGTAATGAAACTACCTATTTTCTATTTCATTCAAGAAATGACATCCTCCAAGATAGAATTCACTTTCAACCCTTAGGTGAGTCAATTCTATGGAAGATCTAGCAATTTTCCTTTATGTGTGTGGATGGGGTAAATATGACTAAAATGCACTCTTGGGAGACAAATGAAAAATACCTAACAATCGCAATTATGCAATATAACACTTGGGTGATCCCACAATACTGTTTTACAATTTTTGGCCAAATTGGACAATGAACTAATTTTTTCTAACTAAATCCTCACTTTGGGGAACCTATAGCGGCTAAACTATGAGGAATTTGAAGATGATGCAAACTAGTGATTTGTGAAATTTTGTCTATAGATTCTTTTTTTTTTTTCAAAATTTTTGGAATCAAATTGCACTTCCTTTTCCATCTCCTTCAAAATCTAGTTTTTTTCATTAAATACCATTTTTAAGGAGTGATGCTCATTGTATACAACATAATTTTTTTTTTTTCCATGAAGGATAAAATTCTCTTTTTTTCAAATTTATATTTGTAACTATGATATCCAGTGCTTTTGACTAGTTTCATAGTGTTTTATTGAATATTTTTTCCTTAATCAAGTTTTGAAGTCAAATCAATTACAATTCAGACATACGCAGACTATATACAACATAAAAAAATTTGTATGTATTGAAATTCAAATTTTTTTGTTGGATAAAGGACACCAATATCTAGTGAACTAATATTTTTCAAAACTTTTTTGATAATTTTCTATTTTTCCACATATGCAAAATGGAGAGCTTGATTTTTTGGTGAAAACCCTATGTTCAATCAAACTAAAAAAGCAAATACATAATAAAACCAAAACATAATAAAATTATATTTGTTGGATAGCTCATTCCAAGGACTACCATCATCTAGTTGGGTCTATGAAGTCTCCTCCATTTTTATCCTCAACTCAAGCTTCAAAGGGAAATTTTTTGGATTTCTTTGGTGCCAAAGGGGGATAAGGGGGGAAAAGGGGGGTTCGAGCAAACCCCCCTTTGAGGTTAGCTTGAACCAAGGTTCACTCAAACAAGGGTTTGAGCGAACCCCCTTTCCACAACCCTTTCCTTTGCTTTTTTTCTCAGGAAATGTGGGACCCAACATTTAATGGGTTCACTCAAAGGGGGGTTCTAGCAAACCCCATTTGTGTTTTCTTGAACCAAATGTTCGTTCAAACCCCCAAAAAGAATTTTTTCTTGCATGGGGGCATTTTTTGCAATTTTGCTTCCTCACTAGAATTGTAAACCATTTTTGTGGGTTTACCCACTCGAACCTTCAATTTAAAACATAACATTAAGAGAATCCACAATTTCCCTTTAGATTTGTGATGTCTAAATTATTATAAACATGTCATAAAAAATGCCACAAAATTTACTTTTGACAAAAACAATGACAAAAATGACTAAATAAGGGTTTTAGGAGAAAGATTAAAAATACCAAATCCACTCATTCATGACATGCAAAGGTTAAATTTGGTAGATGAAACATAGGACTATCAAAAAGAAAAAACCTATGGTAGATTTGAGAAGGGGAGAATGGTGTGCACCCATTACAAAATATTGTTTTTAGAACCTATCTTGGGACTCATTCGCCTATAGGTGAATGGGTATTTGTAGGGCTTTAAAAAATTAATTTTTGGGTTCCATGCTCATGTGTTTGTAGTTCCATATTCTTTGAGTTTCATAGTTGGAGAATCAAAAATGAATTCAGTATCTGAGTTTCTCTGGCTTGAGAACAAAGGTGACAACAAATATAACCTTACAATTTTGCACTTTTAAGGTCTTCAACTTTTCTTCAACCAATAGACCTACTCATACAAAAGAGGGGAAATTTTTTATGTTTTGGTCGATGGGGTTTTTCCTTGGTCAATTTTTTTTTCATAATTAATCCTTGAAATGAAATGAAATAGCGTGAAAGGAATGATTAATGAATAACTCAATGTTGCAACTCACCAAACAATTGAATGAACCTTTGAAAATCTGGAATCTTGATGAGGATATCTGCATGAAATGGCTTCAATGGATGTGGATCTTGATGCTTGAATCTTTGACTTGAATGCTTGGATTAGATCTTGAAACCTACATCACAATGTTAGCTCCAAAAACATGCAAGATGCAAGAATACTTCGACATGATGCTTAAGATCTTGAATGTTGTAATAAATCCTTAATAATTCTTCTGTTGAATGATCTTGACAATAATGTTTGTGATTACGAAATTTTTGTTGACAACTTCTTGAAATCCTATAGTTGATTTGATAAAATAACCTTGGATTTATAGACATTTATCCTTAATTTCTCTAGAATTAAACATTACAAGACGATGTTTGAAATTTAAATTTGGGATGATAAAAATACTAGCAAAACATGTTTTAAAATGAGTTCCAAGGCCTAGGGAGGACCCATTCACCCATGGGTGAATGGGTATGAATTCCCTATTCTTGGAACGTACATTGCTCAAGGTGTTTAATTATGTATTGGAATTAATTGTTGTTAGGTTTCCCCTTCAGAAAATGTAATTTATTAGGCTTGTAGATGTAAAATAGGGCTTATTAAGGCATAATTAAGTCTAATTTAATTAATAAGGCCTAAAAAAAATGAAAATGTAAAGCAATACATTTTTCAAAACTAAATTAAGGCATTATTAACTCCATTTTAATTGAGGGGCCCAAAAAAAGTGTGAAAATATAAATGGATACAGTTTTCTACAGTACATTTAGCCTACTTTAGTGATACGATGACCTTATGTTAAACTCACACTAAAATAGAAAAATACATGTCAAGAGGGGTCCAAGCATACCAATGTTGATGGGATAGGATGAAAAATATCAAGGAGGTGGCCAAGCCCCCAGAATCCAAGATCCCATGTCAAACCAGCATTGGCACAAAGGGACACACACAAGATGTATGATATGCAGCAACAAGACAAGATACACAAACATACAATGTCAAAGACTTAAATAAAGAAAAATAAAATAAAAAAGGAAAAGGGGTGGATCAAGCCTCGACTATTTTTCCAACTCAATGTGGATCAAGCCTTATTTGTTTGTCCAAAAATGTTTACAAGTGGAAACCCACTATCCCCTATGCAAACAAACATGTATGCTCACATAGGCTAGTAAAATATGTTGTCTACTAGGTGATCCCCCAAAAGTTGAAAATGAGAGAATATTATTAGGCTCTCATAACCATACCAAAGTTATACCTCATGATAACTTCAATAAGGCACCACACAATATGAAATTTGAGCTTCATAAGGCTTAACAAGCTACATTATGCTAAACACTTATGAAAAAAAATGCAAATAGGATAAGACATATTCAAGGGGTTTTTTCTTAGTTCATGTAAGGTATCCTGTTAGGGAGCATCATGCTTAATGTCTCCAAGAGAGGGCTAGTTGAGGATAAAAGATTCACAACTTAGGGAATGCAATCCATAACATTACTAGTAAGAGGAATATCATATGGTCAGAAAGGTCACACTCTTGAAGGATACTGTTGATGACAATTTTACTCACAATAAACAGGGAGAATAAATTCTGATGGCACTCTCACATTTTGCAAATTTGCAGTGCCCATTTCAAAATTTTGCCTTTGCACTCTCAGAAGTGCACCTGAAGAATTTGCCTAAGTTACCTACTTTGGAGAGTCAAATTTTGGTTCCTATTGATTTTCTTGCAAAACTCATTTGTAGGACCACTCATGTGTCCTATGTGAATGTGCATGTCAATTTTCAGCTTCCTAGGATAAGTTTTGTCAGGGTTTCGAAAAGTGAAGTTGGAGGGTTTTGACACTTTTATGTTGTTTGCAAACTTTTAGTTTTGCAATGTAGCCTCCCATTTGAGATTGCATTTTTCAACTGTGTGATTGTCAAATCAAAGTGATTGTTGCTCCCAATTCTCCATACCAAGATGAACTCACATGTCAGGTTTCAGAGTCTCATGAGCTGATTTTCTATTTTTACCAGGTCAAAAGCAAATGCAATTTATTCAGTTTTGCACCTACATTTTCTGAAACCTTTATGGGAGGTCAACTTTGACCACTGATATCTTTTGATGGGAGATGATTCAATAAAATTCCTCTTGAACACGTGCTCACTATACCAAAGTGATCTACTTTGTCTAGTGGCAGCTTCCCAAGAGTTGATTTTCTATTTTTTAGAAATGGCAATTTGATGAGTTTTAATTGGTTCAGAATAGCTTATTGTTGCAGAAAGTTCAACTAAGCAAGTTTGACAGTGAATATCTTTCACCTCATGATCCCTTTTCCTAAACTGTCTTTTGCACTCCATTATCTATGGTGCTCTGCTGGTGAAAGGAACTCAAAAATAAATTTATCTATGAAAGAACTTCCTGCTATTTGAAGTTTTGTCCTCTAAGAAGAGAGGTGGTGACTCTGTTAGAAGAATCTGTTTAAGAGGTGAATATAGTTCCAGATCTACAAATATTTCCAATTAGAAGAACAATTTGCAGCAGCTATAACGTTTCCAGGTATTCTTCACACATATGAACTTCTTAAGAATTTTTTTTGGTTCCCTATTTAGTGATTTAGCACAAGTGAAGGGAAAGAATAGTAAATTTAAGTTTGCGCACTTCCATTTGTTGGATATGTTGAATTTAATTGCAGTTCCATTGAAATATTCTATCTAGTGCTCAAATATTTGATTTTCTAGATGGTTAGAATGCATTTGTATATCTTAGGGGTTTCCATCCATTTATATTGTCATATGATTCAAGCCCAAGTTATCATTATGTCAGTAATTGTCATACTAATCCTTCATTTGGTCATGGTTGTGATTATGCATAATTAGTTGAGCCTTGATTTGCAAATATCCATTGATCATAAAATAGCTATACCTGTAGATACTTTGAGACACTTGTCAAGAAGTGTTAGAATTATGATAATCTTCATACAGTTGATACCCCGAAGTGCAAGAATCTAAGAGTGCACAAGCCTAAGATAAGGTTGAAATGGAAATTTTTGTTTGAAAGAGGACTTAAAGAGATGGATGAAAGGCACTGGATGTTTCAACAAGCCTGGTTAAGAGATATGCATACTGTATCTACTTGTCAAGTTGCTACACCTATTGTCAATTCCTTTGATCCATTGTATGCTCAATTAGATTTGTCATGGGTTGATTACAAGACTGAAAGTATGTCAGCTCAAATCTATAAGGAGATGCCTAGATTTCATGGGCATAATGTTTCTGAAGGATATGCACATGTCCAAATATTTTCCAACTTCATGGAGAAACATTCATTTGGATATTGGGACATGTGGATGAGATTCTTTGTTAGATCCCTTGAAGCTAGATCTCGAGATTGGTACTTGAGTTTTCCTGAGAAGTCATTTCCTTGTTGGGATTAATTACTGGCTTCTTATAGAAAATAATTTGCAAGAGAACCTTATGAATTTGTCATGAGATTAAAGCAGATTAGAAAAAAATATGAAGAGTCGAGCATTAACTTCAATCATAGATTTGTTATTGCCCTGTCACTAATCCCAGATAATTTCAGACCTAGTACCCCGGATTGTATCCATATGTATTTTAAAGCTTATGAAGAAGGATCTAGTGCATTGTTGAAAGATTTTAGAATATTGAATCTGTAGATGGCTTACACAGTTTTAGATAATTTGGAGAAACAGAGGAATGAATATGTGCAAAGTCTGTTGTCTTCATTTATGGGTAAACATGCTGATGAAATCAGCAACTATATGTGAATACAAATGATTAGAGCTCTTCAAACAAGTGTATACTTGAGAAGGTAGAAGACAAGAAGAATGCATCAATAGGTGATGAGGAAGTTGTCTTTGAACAAACTATAGAACAAATACACCCAGCTGAGAGTTACAACCATAATGATGATAGAAACAATGAAGGAAATCGAACATGTGAGGTTCCTTTGATCTCCTTTGAAGGTGCAAAAATAGAGAGAAAAATTTCTATGACAATTGAAGGCTACAAGCATGAAGATAACTTCCTGGATGATTATCTTAGTCCAAAACATGCTGATGAGACCTTCCCTTCAAGCAATGAATGTGTGGTTGTGAAGAACAATGGGACTCCAAGTCTTTCGAGCCAAGAACATGACGAAGAATATCAATTGGATTTACTCTTTGAAGAAGAGATAAGTAATCAGCAATGTTGTGATATAATTGACTATGCCAATCCTACATGTGTTGAGTGTAGTCTTGATGCAAGTCTCCATGATGAGATAGAAGAATATGATGAATTAGGAAATTCTCTTGAGAACATCAGTTTATCTGCTGCAAGTGATGAAGAATGCAATGAATTTCAGTTTGAAAGACAAGCCACAAGTAGCTCCAATCAAGAAACCATTGATGGTTTTCAGTTTGATAGAAAAGATGTTTGTGTCTATCCTCAAGAGCATGTACGTGATAAACTCAATGAAGACATTCAATCCAATACTGAAGTGCAAAAGGAGGTGGATTGTTGTTATAACATCCCATAAGTAAGTAAAGATGAACAAGTGGACAGCCTACTCACTATAATTGGTTGTGACCATGTTGTTGACAATGTTGCTAGCAATCCAATCTCTTATGATTGGGGAAATCCAATTTATGATCAGCCCATTGAGTTTTCAGACTTTGAAGATGATAACATCGTGGGATATCCCAATCTGTAATTTGATAATGCATTCAACTCTAGTGAAGGTCAAGAAGAGGAAGTGGTTGAAAGAATGGATCAGAACAATGATCTACTGAGCAGTGAACAAATCTCAAACCTGTTAACCACTTAATATCAGAAATGCACACATGAAGATAACCCTCAGTTGTTGAGTGTTGTTCATATTAACTTTGACAGTGATGATGACCTTTAAGATGTAAGGTATGATGCATGTGTCTCTGATTTTCCTTCTAGTTATGAACCAGCGGATCATGATGATGATGTGGATGAAGAAAAGAAGCCATTTGATTGTAATGATGCACTGTATGATGAATATGAAAGTGAGCATGCTGATGCAAACTTAGAGATCTATTTTGATGAGTTTGGAATAGAAGATGACCATGAGGATTGCACATCCAATGAGCCAATTTTTGAAGATTTTAATGCAAACTTGGACAAGTGTCTGTTTGCTAACTTGAATGAGCCTAGTCAGATTTGAATGTGAATGAAGATATTGATTTCAATGAGAAATCAAATTATCTTTTTGAACCATAATTTCTCGTTGTTGAGCAAGCTTGTGATACTAAAGATGATGATATGTTGCATTCAGAGGATGACAAGGTGACTACAGATGAGGACAGGTCAAAAATCTCTGATGACTCTCTATACCAGCATGATGAAGAACAGTTACAAAGTGTGTTGATAGGTGAGTGTATCTCTTTGCATACACTTGGAGATGGTTTGCATGATGAGCAAGATCTTCTGGTAAGTTCTTGTGATGGTTTCACCTATGACATGCAAAATAATGATCAGAATGAGCTCCATAGTTCCAGTCATGGGGCAGAATGTGAGTGCATTTTTTGTTAGCTAGGAGAATTTTTCACCAAATGTGGCAATGTGCAAGATACTAAAGAGAGTTATTTTCAGCTTTAGAATGATTTACATGATGGATATGATCAATTGTTTCCACATAACAATCAACATTTTGAGATTACGCCTGACTTTTAGATGCATTGTGGTTATGAACATGTTGATAATGTTGAATATGATTGCCTGTTAGGAGGTATCAACATGTTTAACTAGGCAAATGACTGTGATCAGGCTATGCTTTTATATGGTCTTGATCAGCATTTTCAAATATTGCCACTTGATGCAAAATCATAGAACGAAGAGAGTGGCAGTGATCTGGCCTATATGATTTGGTTGCCACTTGATGACAAAGTTGAACGAAGAGCAAGTTTCCACTTGCACAAAGGCAATGTGATGTTTGTGTTTGTATAGGTGTAGTTGTTCATGTCAAGTTGTGGTTTGATAGAAGCAAACATGAGTTGAGGGAGATCAACTTCTTTTATAGAATTGTGTTTGATAGAGGTAAGTACTGACTCCACTTTCCATTTGGTGGCCTAGTGTCACCAGATGAAGTTGAAAAAGAAAGATGAATAAACGAGTAGTTTGAGGATACCTAATGGACTCTGAATTTGGTCTACTCCACAGAGATCTGGAATCTTGCTATGCCCATAGGGGACATACATCCTCAGTTGTAACCACTAATGGCACTCTCAAATTTTGCAATTTGAAGTTCCCATTTCAAAATTTTGCCTCTGCACTCTCAGAACTGCACCTGAAGAATCTGCTTAAGTGACCTACTTTGGAGTGTCATATTTTGGTGCATGTTGATTTTTCGTGAAAAACTCATTTGCAGGCCCACTCATGTGTCCTATGTGAATGTGCATGTCAATTTTAAGCTTCCCACGATAATTTTTGTTAGGGTTTCAAAAAGTGAAGCTGGAGGGTTTTGACACTTTTCTCCTATTTGGAAACTTTTAGTTTTGCAAAGTAGCCTCCTGTTTGAGCTTGCATTTTGCAACTGGGTGATTGTCAAGTCAAACTAATTGTTGCTCCCAATTTTCCATACCAAGATGAACTCACATGTCAAGTTTCAGAGTCTCATGAGTTGGTTTGTTATTTTTATTAGGTCAAAACCAAATGCAACTTATTTTGTTTTGCACCGGCATTTTTTGAAACCTTTCTGGGAGGTCAACTTTGACAACCAATATCTTTTGATGGGATATGATGCAATAAAATTCCTCTTGCACACATGCTCACTATACCAATGTGATTTACTGTGTCCAGTGGCGGCTTCCTAGGAGTTGATTTACTATTTTTGCAAAATGGCAATTTGATGAGTTTTGATTGGTTTATAACAACTGATTGTTGCAAAAAGTTTAACTGAGCAACTTTGACATCAAATATCTTTCACCTCATGATCCCTTTTTCTAAACTGTCTTTTTCACTCCATTCCCAGGTTTGATGTATACATGCTTGCAAGTTTTCATCGCTCCAGGAGGTCGTTTGACCAATTTTCCATGTCGATTCTAGAGCTAACTTGGTCAATTTTCACCATTTTACAAAAGTTCCTGAAAGCAAGTTTTAATGAAAACCCAATTCATCTTTTCACTTCAGATGCCCTCAGAAGTAGTAAATGTTGCAAGGGTTGAATGGGGTATAGGAATTCATCAATGACTATCTCAAATAACTCCCAATTCACAATGTATCATGCAAATAAAAATCTTGAGGATAACGCTCAACAATGTGAGTGTAATAGAAGGCCACATATTTTAAATATTGATTCATCGCTTATGAATGCAATATCAGGATTTTTGGCTAGCCATATAGTTTTGTAGATGGGTGGAATTCTCAAACATCTCAGGATATATATTCTTCCATCAAATAGATGAAGATGACTATGCAAAGATAGTATTCACTTGAATTGCCACCGGACAAAGTTACAACACTAGCTTTTCACCATGAGAGAAAGAATTCAAAGAATGATTAACTAAACACACTTATACATGGTTACATGTTTTCAAGCAAATGTCTTTTATATGCAAAGTGAAAGAAATAGTTATTAGACTATTGTAGCATCTCCAAAGTGTGTAAGAAACCATGGTGATAGCACATTAATTGTGCAATGTGTACTCATTGAAGTGAATGATCTTGTTAACTAGTCAACCTGGAAATTGTTGATAAAGTTACATATCAAGAACTGACAGCCAGTGTTTGTAATGTAAAGGATCAAACTTGTTTGAGGGAATTGATTCAATGTAAAGGATCAAACTTGTTTGAGGGAATTGATTCAACATTGCATTGACATCAAAAACATAGAGGGCATGAATGGAGGGAACATAAAGCAACATATACACATAATAGTTTGTTGAAAAGACCAATCGGCTTTCAAGAGATTTTGAGGGCACCATATTGCTAGTAAAGAATGGATCAATTTGATTTTGCAGCATGGGAAAGGATTAACTTCAATGAATGGCGTGACTAAAGCTTGGATTGGTTTCCATGAAAACCAAAAGAGACGCCTCATGGATGATTAGGAACTCATTAAACACTTTATTAACAACTCTGTGCATGATTGGCGCCACTGGTAGTTGAGTGGGGTCCATTTGATAGCACAAAAGAAAATCAAACATAGCACCAGAGTATGAAGGGAGCAGCTACGCAAGGAGCAGAATGCACAACATACATTTGTTGAGAATTCTTTTGAAACATTCAAGCAAATCAGTGTATGCAGCAAAAGGAAATACATGCAATGGATAAGGCAGTAGCATAAACAAGGCCTGTGACTCTTCAAAGATAAAATAAAACCCTCAGTGAACACAACTAGCGCAGCATAGGTACAAAATATATTTGCTGAAAAGTATTCAAAAAACTTTCAAGCGAATGAAATTGGAGATGGGCGGGGTTCAAGGCAGGGAGTAAGATGCAGCCAAAGGAGGCTACCACGCGCTGGAAAAGATTGGTGGCAAGAAACAAAAATGCATTTGTTGAAAAGTCTAAAAGCTTCTGCGCAAAATACATTCATCAAATGTAATATGAGGAACGCCTGGAGAGTGCAGCACATAACAAAATGTATTCGATGAAAGGTCCTTAGAAGCTTTTGAATGCTGCCATGGATGGAGAAGGCGCTAGTCAAGGGTATGGACTTCCATCAAAGCTTGAGGGAAGATGAATGGAGGGTTTCGAGGCACGCTGCCTATACATCGAATGGATTGCTGAAAGTCCCATGATGGTTGAATATGGTGGAATGAAGTGTTGAAATGGCTTTAGAGACCCTCAAGCAAGTTTCAGTCCCAGCGCAACATATACACAAAACAAGTTAAAAACTTTTAAGCAAATGCTGAGAATAAAGGGCGAGCAGATTTGTGCATGAGGCGCGGCCATGATGTGTGAAAGAAGGATCTATGGATCTATTTATAAGGGCACCGTTGACAGTAAGCTTGGCACCCAGTTAAAATGAGATTGAAGAAGGAATGTCAGCAGGGATGCAGTTGTAGATGAAACGCCATGACTGCACGAGATGGAGTTGCAAACAGAGGAACAAGCAATATACGGCAAATGGAAAAGTTAGGGCATAAAATGGAGAGCAAGTCAAGATCACCGGCTCAGAGTGAAAATGCAAATGCAACACAATCTGGACCTTCCCCGCCAGCTCGCCCAAATAAGTTGGGCAATCTTTAACTCCCGCGAGATGGCGAAAATAAGCCACGTGGCAGGTTTGGCCCCGGCAAGGCTTTATTGAATGGGTGAAGTTTGTTCGAGAGCTTTCATTTTCTTTAAAGAAAAACATTTAAATGCTATAAAGTGCCTGATGACATTTTTAAAGGGAAAAGCATAAAGTTTTTTTAAAAAGATTAAAGTGCCCGAGGAGATTTTGTTTTAAAATCTTCGATGCAGCCGAATCGTGCTGGTTCCCCACTAGCTCGCGGTTGGAAAGTGCTCGCTTTGTAATCCCAGCAAGCTGGCTAGATCAAAACACATGGAGTGGTGGGTCCTGAAGAGTTTTTTAAAGGCTTTCATTTTATGAGAAAAGCTTTTAAATATTCGAGTGAAAGTTAAATGTTGTTGGGCCAACATTTAAGAGGCTATAGGTAAAATTTGTTTACCCAATGATGTGGCTTTAAAGCCTCATTTTCTTTAAAATGCAAATATTTTTAAAAAAAGATATGAAGGAAAGCATGAGGTGGGCCTAGGACGTGAGATTTAATTCGCCCGATGAAGTTTTTTTTTAAAGGATGGTTATTTCACTTTTGTAAAGTGAAATAAAATTTAAAATGCTTTCACTTTTAAAGTGAAATAAAATTTAAAATGCTTTCACTTTTAAAGTGAAATAAAATAGTATGGGCAAATATTTTAAATGAGTGATACTTTAAAGTGCATGGGTGAAAGGTGCAAATGTAAAGGTGAAAAATTATAACATGGGCAAAGTGAATAAAAATATTCGCTCAGAAAATGAGCGTGAGTGGCATGAGGGGTATGTTTGTCAAAAGTAAATAGTTATTCACTGAGATGGAGTAAAGATTTAAATGGCACGTGAAGGTCAAATGTGTTGTGGGTAAATATTTTATAAGCTGAGGAAAAGTATTTTAATGGGATGCAATGTAAAAGGAATGTGAGAGAAGTGAAT
Source organism: Sequoia sempervirens (assembly GCA_007258455.2). NCBI lineage: Eukaryota > Viridiplantae > Streptophyta > Pinopsida > Cupressales > Cupressaceae > Sequoia > Sequoia sempervirens. The sequence continues at coordinate 32,670,746 of VDFB02072274.1, forward strand.
ATTCACTTTATAAACAAATGAAATGTTTGCTAGCGAAAAATGTGCTGCAACAACATTATAAAATGAGAAGAAACAATTTTTTCATAGGGAAGCAGAGTTGTTTTTAGTTGTTGGGTAAATGGAGAAATTCCTAACATGGAGAAATTTTTTGTTGTTAAGCAACTTACAGCAAGGCAAAAATTGGAGGTAAAATAGGTTTGTTGAGGAGAGATGAGAGATGCTTTACATTTTGTTGTTCAACGAGAATGGAGCTACTAGATGGCATCTACAGATCTTCTTCTAGAACATTCCATTCTTCTATTTCTTCTCTTCTTCTCTCATTATTCTATTGTTTTGAATTCTTGTATGGGGCTAAGTAGATAGAAAATGTTATGTTATGAGTCATTATTTGAGTCTATAAGCTAGAAATTCTGATTTCATGAGAAAATATCAGCTAGTTTGCGCAAATAAATCATGAATGTCTTCAAAGTGTTTCCACATTCATCAATATCTTCAAATTGTCTCCATATTTGTACACATTTAGTCATATGAATTCAACAATACAAAGTATCTTTGAGTTTGTCATTTGAAATTTCATGAGATTGTTTTATCTGTTCATGGGTCTGTTTCAATGAAATGGTTAAATTGCTTTGAGCAGGTGATTGTGATTTTAATTGTGCAATTTAGATCTGATAAGCAGAGTTTGATTGATAACAGAAGAGGATATGTTGGTGTAATTCATTAAGATTTTGAATCCACTGGTTGAAGTCTATTTATTGATGAATTCTCTTTATGTGTTTGGATCCATGGCCCAGAATTAGTCACTAATCTGTTGTTCAGCCTGATGCATTCTTAGAAATGTTTTAAATTCAAAATCATTTTAAATCTTTGTTGTTTGGTTGAGGTTTTGGGCATTGTATAGGTTGACCCACCTTGGTCCTGCAGAGCCAGAAGTGCAAAAGATCTCAGTCTTTGACTGAATGTTGTCAGTTGGCCAAATCAATATTTGAGTCTAAGCATAAGACATTGGCTAAGTCTTTAGGATTTAATTGATTTGTTGATATTTGGAACACCAACAAATTCTTCATAAACAAGACTGCAAAGAGCCTATCCTTCTTGAAAGATATGCAAAAAAGACAACCTAAACGGGAATTTTGCTTTAACAATAAAATATTGGCTTTAGTTCAATCCCAAGTCTCTGATAACCACGTCATGATTGCACTAGGGTCACTCTTGGATACTAATGTGATATTTACTGTTAATCACAAAGGGACTATGGTTATTTCTATTTTTGCTAAGAATCATAAACATTTCACACCAAATTTTCACTTCATTAATAAAATAACATCATGAAATCGAAAGATTTACAACAATGTTTCATAAACATCACAAATTCTTTGCTATCACTTTAGTAGATTTAGCATTAAGAATTCAGCAATTTCATGGAAAACAAAAGATTTTCAATAAAATTCCATCCATTCATTCAAATTTTGGAACATTTTCAATAATTTAAACATCTTTTCTAAAATAAAGCATTAAAATATTAAAAATTAAAGTTTCTCCTAGTTATTCTCCATGCATGCCCCAAAGAATCAATTAAATCATAGAAAACTACTTTATACTTCACCAGATTACTTCACAACTACATATAAAATAGTGCAATATTTTAAAGAGAGGGGTTTCATTTCTGGACATCGAGTAGGTTCTATATACACCCTTAAATGGTGCAACATACAGTCTTGTTCGACTAAACTAACAAAACCAGGTACAAAAGATACTGAGATAGGTAGCTATCTAATAAGCTCTAATATTAATGAATGTCTACATGCATACAAAGTTTTACACTGGAATGGTTCCGAAAATAGGAAAAAATAAATAAAAATTGGAAAAGTTTATGCTCCTCTGACATCCACAAATTTTGAACTTAAAATAAAAATAAAGGAGAAAACGACCTTTTATAGGAAAATGGCCTCAAGGTTCAACTTAAATTCCATCCAGAGAATCATAAACAAGAAATTAAAATGTAGCACATTGCATTCGCCAATTGTCATCAGAATATTCTAGACAAAGTCAAAGCTTTGACTTCATTAGCAGCAACACTTTCACTTCATACTCCAATGCAAAGCACTTCAAATATGTCGAGGCTATTAGCTTCTTTCAAAATACCAGAATGAGTAACATCTACCATGATTAGGATCAACATGCAAACCTAAAATTGAAAACAAACAAAACCCATCATACTTCTGGTGTTTGGTATCTGGTTCTTCATCTCCTCACTCAAGACTTAGGCTCTGAGAATCATTTTCTTCCTTTCTTCAACTAGTACTCTCATAAAGCATTTAATACTTGATGCATATGTTCTTTAGAAACTCCTTATACTTCCCTCCAAGTGATTTTGAGCCTAGTATATTCTTTAGATACCTAGAGTATAACACCATTCCTTTGCACTTTATCTGCTTCATATTTACCTATAGTGTTCCTACACTGTATAATTTCATCAATGACCTCCCTCATTAGCAACTAAAAAATATCTTTATTTATTCTTTCAATCCATTCCTTGAAGGCTTTAGCTTCTTTTCCTTAATGTCCTAATGCCTGGGGATCACAACCTTTACGTGCCATCATTTTAATAAACTCTAAATCTTCATCAATCAATTTTCTACATTCCATGGTGACCTTTTCGAATCCTTCAATGCATTGTATTAACATGTCACCTTCCCATTTCAATTATTTCCTACATTTTTTTGGAAATGGAAGTTCTTGTTCTAAGATAAAATTTCCCTATATTAAATCATGGATATTTCCTTGCATGAGAATTTCAATGTTTCACCTTTCTTCAATAACTTGCTCCTGGTGAAATCTACATTCATTTTCAAATCCTTTTGATTTATCTGACAGGTGGTATGCTTCCTTGTGCTTCCCTATTGCATTTGTAATGAACTCTTCTCTCTTCTTTACTCATTACTCAATCCATTGTTTGAATAAATTCATTTTATGGTGAGCTGCTACAATCACATCCACCCATTCTCATGACATCAATACTGTATGTTGGGGTAGTTCAACTTGTGCCTGACCAAAATAAGTTAAGGACTTTATAAAACACTCTAAGGTAACAACCCATTCTTTCAATTCTCTTTTCTTCTATTTATATTTTTGCACTCTGGCAATAATAGCATTCAAATTGACTTTTATTTCTTCTAACTCTTGCTTCCAGGATGAGTCTCCAAGATTAATACACATTATCTTGTACTCCTTAGGCATTATTTCATGTCTATCTTTATCAATTGTTGGAGTATCTATATAGATGGTTTTGTTACCATTTGTATTTCTTTGTATGATATGTTTTGATTTTGCTCTGCCCCTAGGTTCAGGATTATCTACCTCCTATATAAAACTATTAAGATTCAGAGGAAATACTTCTACTTCCATTAGGGAAGCCAATTCTCTAATCAACCAATCAGGTGTATCATCATATTTCTCTACCTATGTAACATTTCTTTGTTCCTATTTTACACTTGATTCGGGAACTTCTTCTCTTTGACCTGTCACATCATCTGAAATGGGGGTTTCCTCAATAATTTCTAGAATAGATTCAAGATTAGTAGGGTTTGGCATTGTCTCCTCTATTTGAAGACTTATATTTTCCTATCTATCCAAATGTTCAACATCATCTCTATGGACATTGCTTTCTTTATTCACTACTACATCAAGATTTTCTTCATTTTCAATTCCATCACTTGAAAATTGCATAGCTTCCTCTTTCTCAGTTTCAACTTCAATTTCAACATGGCCTTCTTCTAGTTCTTCAAAGACCTATGACTATTCATTAACATTTGGAACATTCCCGAGTGAAGGTTGGGATTCAAAAGTATCTTCAACAATCCTTTCATCAATAGGATCCTACTCTACAATCTCCCCTATTTATATCTCAAGGACATTCTCTGAGGCAAGTGTTTCTTGTATAAAATCTTCTTCTTCAACATTTATAGGATTAGAACCTACATCCTAAATCTCTTTTGTCATTGGATGTACCATGGGTTTCTCTATATACTTCCTTTCTTTCACTTTCTCCCACATAGCACCCCATTTGTCCATTTGTTCTTTAATTTTGGCTTCATCTTCTTTAGAAATTTCCAAAATCACAGGAGTTCCTCCAAATGCTTGTTGCATACTAGCCATGTTAACAAAAGGAGGAGAAGTAAAAATTGTTGTAGCCACTTGAGATGCAGACCTGGTTTGTGTACCAACATTTTTTGTTACTCCTGCTTCTTCATCAATAACCAATTTAGTTCTTGGTTTCGCTCTAGAGGAAGATGCACCTTTGGGTCTTACTTTTGATTTATCTTTACCTATTTCTACATTTTTCTATTTATCAGATGGTTTCATGGGAACTTCTTGTCTTGAAACTTTAGGGGTTCTTTCTTAAATTCTTATACTAGGAGTCACCTTACTAGTTTTCCTTCTCTTCTTAGTAGAATCTCCACTCTCAAATGTTGTTTCATCTCTTTTCTTCCTTCTTTTATCTTCTGAGAATGTGGGAACAATTCCCCTTTCTCTAAAAACTTTACAAAAAATATCAATCCAGTGTTGCATCAAAACCCAGGTCTGGGATGGGTTCATCATATACCTTGTCTTCATGATAAAATTTATTCAACACTTGGCCATCATCCTCTTCTAACTAATCTAAGATGTCATGAAGCTTGAGAATCTAGGTAGATTCTAAAGACAATCTTTCATATTTTCTTCTTCTTACTATGTCACGATTGTCTTCACAATTAAGCTAATAATCTTCCAAATGCGGTACATGAGCATAGATTCTAGCTATGGCCTTAGCAATATTCCCTCCAATATCATAATATACTCTCTAGAGTGGGAACTCTTCAAAATTATATGTCCTTAATTATTCTTCACACAAGTCAATTGATTGCATTTCACTTATAATTTTGTATCACAATGGGGAATTTAAAACTGGCCTTTTTGCGAGCATGTCTGTAAAGAGCCTGAGATGGTTTCAACTATCTCACCAATTCTAGCAAAAAAAATTTGTCTATTGGGTACCTAGGTAGTATGAATGGATTTCCCTCAAATCCCTCAACCCTAATGTAGGAGTAAGTAGGGAACTTAATGTACCAGCCTTCCATTGGTCAAATGACAATTTGTGCTTCCAGGGACAATCTTTTGGATTTATCACCATCCATCATTCTAACCATTCTCATGGAGAATAGATCATTGACTTTCCTATAATTATCTTTATATACATGGATGGTGATCTGGGGAAAATGTGCATATATCGAACTGTTTCCCACTTTTGTGCCCAGAGTACCAATCTATTTCAACCCTTGCTTACTGGTTCTCATGGCATAGGATTAAACAACATATGATGACATATAAAAGCACTTGGTTTTGGGAAATGTTGTTATTTTTTCATATAATCTATCACTTATATGCTTTCCCGAATGCAATTACATGGGACTTTCCATCAGGCTTGATATTATTACAAAAATCTAGGGTTCAAATTTGATTGCATCCCTTAAACAAGCTATCCTACTCAACAAAGTTATAATATCTTGCACTTCTTGGTTATACATAGACATCTGAATTAATTTGGTCTGTGGAGTAATTGGCTTTTTGCACCATTAGGTACTCATAATTTCTCTATTGCGTTCTTCAACATTCTAATAAGTCTTGCCCTTTTTTTTCATATCAACATTGTAAATTTGTGTATAAATAGGGAGACCAAATGTATATATGATTCCTTTCTATGAGAGGTCTACATAAATTATTCCTTCTTTCTCAAAGAGCCTTTTGGCTGGATTATAGTAATTCATACATTGCATAACTAATTCAGGGGCCTCCATTGCTGGCGGAAACCCTCCCGCTGAAAGTAACCGATTTGCAGCAACATTCTTGCTACATTGTGAAGCATTTTCTTGTAAAACCCTCAAACGGATATCAATATCAAAAGACCATCCCATATGAGTTTCTATAACCACCACATTGATTGGTATGGCTTGTGAATTAAAATATTTGGATTCATCTTTTGTCCTTGCATCAAAAGTACTCATTTTCTCTTGTGTGTTTTGAATTTTTAGAATGTGTGTCTTGTGTGCAAGTTAGGGTTAAATTTAACCAAAAGTTATAGTTTATTAATTTTTCAGTTCATTTTCGATTAAATTCAAAAAATTAGAGAATAATCAACATTTCAATTTCTAAAGGGAAATACCATTTTTCAAGATCTTTCAGCTTGAAAATCACTAACAAAGTGTCAGCTATCCAAAACATACCTAGTTTTGGTCAATGATGAACTTTCAGAATGTAACTTCAAAACCCTTGGTAGTTGTGTTGCTTGATTTCTCAAAATTTACCTCTCCTTGTGTGCTAGTGTCATTTTTTTCTTTCAATGTCCTATGTGAATTTGTAGCATGATGTGAAGTGGAGTGTTACAAAGCAACTACATTCTTGAGGTGGTGCCAAGTACTTAGGTAGTTCGCCACCTTCATTAATTACATGTCATTTCATATTAATTGCTCAAATAAAGGTGCAATCATTAGGGATTAGGGTCCAAATCATGAACACCTAGATTTATGCACGAGCTCACTACTAGAGGAGAAAGAGGGCATGATGATTATTAGTGGCAATCAGATGTCACGTGGAATCCCTATAAGGTATAGGTAATTAAATATATGTGATCAATTCATAATCACCTGGATTGAGAATTTTTAGTATTGACTTTAAGATGAAACACTGGGATTCGAGAATTTATCTCTAATTTCAAAAGTGAAAACCAGAAGAAAAGAAAAGACTGGGTACTAGGTTCAAGAGAGATTGATAAATTTCAAAGCAGATTATCTGGTTTCTGACTTCCGAATAAGAAAAATAAAAGGAAATAATAAAATACTGGACTCTGATAAAAAAAGATACTACCAAGATTAAGGACTTGGGTTAATGAAATACTGAGCAGAGCTAGGACCAAAAGAAGATACAATTTTCCCTAACACAAATGCAAGACTCTGGGATTCTAGTTTCTGGTAATATATTAAACTTTATGAAAAGACCGAAACACCTAATCCAGGAAATAAAAGGATAAAGCAAAAGGCCAAGTGAAATTGAAAATGAGATATAAAAACAACCAAGCTGCATAACAACTCCAAAGCAAACAAAAAACAAAAAGGAATAGAGGAAAGGAAAAAAAGGGGTTCCACATTTTTCCAAGGGAACAAAAGTGGGGCATGTTGTGAAACCATACAACAACTAGCAGCCAATAAAACTAAACAAAATAATAGAAAGTCAATTCCAGATCTAACATCCATGTACCCACTTTCTTTAGTCTTCTAATTATGAATCATTGGATCCTTATTCCAACATTGACATTTCACTTTGGCTAGCATGAAAGATTAAGTATTACTAAGATCACATGTGTCCAATTGATTATTTATGCCACAGTAAACTTAGAAATAGAAACTGTTTGCATTAACCTACATAATATGAAAATTTGTTTTAAGCCTACCAAGGATAGAGCCTTGCTTCTAGTCAAGCGTCCATAGCCCCAACAAGGTTATATCCGTAATTCCGCCAAACATAGCTCTACTGCCGGTTAGGCGTCTATAGCCTCGATAGAGTTATTTAGATAGCCTAAAGAGTTGATTCTTTTTTTTGTATAGATATAGCAATGATAGCTCATTTTTATCTTTTGGTATTTCAATGATAGCTCTTTTATCAACTTGCAAGCAATGAAGCTCATTATTAGGTTGGGAATTTAAGTGGTAGCAAAGGTAGTCTTTTGATTTTTCAATTAATGCAAATAACTACTATCCCAAATTTTAGTAGAATGATTTAAATGTATTCGTTTGTAGCTCAACATCAACTGAATGATTCATGCTAACCAGAGTATAAAGAATTGAATAATTCTCAAACAATTTATAAAGAAAGGACTATTTCTGGTCAGGACATAGATCAAACTTCTAGAGTTGACATTCTATTAAATTGTTCACCTTCAAAAGTTGCTAATCACTGTAAAGTCAAATGATGCAACACCAATAAAAAGAAAAACAAAAGCAACAAACAACTATTTACAAAACAACAACAAAACATATTTACAAAAAAAACTATTTACAAAAAGAAAATATTTACAAAAAAAAACTATTTACAAAAAGAAAATATTTACTCATGACTGGAAATAATGCTTTAGGAACTGCCCATTGAAAGGAAATGGGATATCTTCACCAGTCAAAGACTTCAACCTATAAGTGTGTCACCCAAGATTTCAGAAATATGATATGGACCTATCCATAACTTTACAAACTTACCATGTTCACCCTTTCGTTCATGGGCTTTATTCCAATATTAGACCAAATCATCTATTCTAAAAGTCTTAAATCTAGCTCTCTTATCAAACCATCTTTTTACCATAGATTGATGCCTAGAAAAATTATCTATAGCTCGAGTATGTTTTTCATCTAAATGCATGAGTTGCAACAATCAGGCTTCTTTTTGGTCATCTAATCCAATATATTCCTGTGCAAACTGCCAAGTAGGTATTTTTAAGTTTATCAGTAGTATAGGATCAACCCCATAGACTAAGTGATAAGGATAATTCCCTAATGCAGGTTTCATCATAGTACGATCTACCTAAAGGGTGAATTTTAGCAAATAATACCATTCCCTACGATTTTTTTCCAATCAATTTTCTAATTATATCTAGCAAATTTTTATTTGATGATTCAGCTAATCCATTTCCCTGTGGATAATAGTTAGATAAAAAAATTTAGTGTTATGCCATATTCAAATGCCCAATTGGAAAATTTTAATGAAGCAAAGGCAAGGCCATTATCACATACCAATGCATACAATGTTCCAAACCTAGTAATGATATTCTCTTCCAATAATTTGATGACCACTTCCATAGTGCATTGCTTGTTGGGACACACCTCTGCCCATCTGGTGTAGTACTCTATAGCAATTAATATGAATCTATGGCCCAGAGAGGATGGAGGATTAATGGTACCAATAAAGTCTAGTCCCCATTGTGGAAAGGGATGCATCTCCATCACTAGTTGGAGTGGTTGAGCATTGAATCTTCCTTTATCTAATGCAATTTGACATGTATAGCAGTGTTTAACATGTTCATAAGTATCTTTGAAAATTGTTGGCCAGTAGTAACCAACTCTCAGAATAAGGTGTGCAGTGGCTAAGGGTGCTCCATGAGCTATTTCAAATTTATCATGTAGTTCCTACAACACTTTATTTGCTTTTGTTCTATTTAAGCATCTTAAATAGATTCCTTCATGGTTTCTTCTAAATAGAACTCCTCCTTTGATCATGTAATTTTGTGATTTTATCTTAAGGGATCTTCTTTGATTTCTTTGCATATGATCAAGGCAAGTATGGCTAACCAAATAATTCCATATATCTTAATACCAGTCTTCTTGGTCTTCTACATCCAAAGTATATTGTTGACTTGAAATTTGCAGATCTATTTCTGCAATGGATTTTACTAAAGCTTTTCCTTGAACCAATCTCATGGGTATGATTTCTAGATCAAATTCTTGTAAGATTGTGACCCATTTGGTTGTTTTATCTTCGAGCTCACTCTGTTTTAACAACATTTTGATGGTAGAATCTGGAACAATAGCTTTAACTATACTCATAAGGATGTAATGTCTAAACTTCCATGCTGCTTTGACCAAAGCAAAGGCTTGTTTCTCAATAGCTGTATATCTCAACTTCACTTCTTTGAATGGAGCACTCATAAAAGCAATTGTTTTTTCTCCTTTATCTTCACCTTTTTGTGTTAATACTACTACACAAGTGTGAAAAGAAGGAAAAGAGTAAATATAAAAGGGTTTCACATAATCCAAACTTACCAATATTGGTACTTCTGTAATTGCAGTCTTCATAGTCTCAAAGGCGATCTAAGCTTCATTTTTCCACTCTATTTTTGTATTTTTCTTTAACATATCATTGAGTGGTTTAACTATTTTGGTGAATCCGGTAATAAAATTTGAAACAAATTAATCTTACCAAAATACGACTTCAATTCTTTTCTACTTCTTAGGGGTTGTAGTTTGAGTAGTGCACTCACTCTATCTGGGTCTATGGAAATACCTTGTTTAGAAATGATATGTCCCAGTAACTTTCCTTCAATGACCCCGAAGATGCACTTTTTAGGATTTAATGAAACTCTATAAGTTTCACACTTCTGTAATATCACTCTGAGATCTCAAATATGATGTCTTCTATCTTTTAAAAATACTGTAAGGTCATCCATGTAAATAATGATACTATAAGTTCACAGAAAGAATAATGCATGGCTCTCTAGAATGTAGCTCTAGCATTTATCAATCTGAACGACATCCTTATGTAACCAAAAGTTCCCCACTTTGTAGTGAAAGTTGTTTTCATCTGATCTTCCCTTGCTACCATTACTTGGTTATATCCAGAGAATCCGTCCAAGAAGGACATCATTTGTGAATCGTTAACTATTTGTAGCACTTCTTCAAGTGAGGGTAATGGATAATTGTCTTTCTCAGATGCCTTATTGAGGTTCAAGAAATCTACAAACAGTCGTATATCTCTATTTTTCTTTCTTATGGGAACAAAGTTCACCGCCCAAGTAGAATGTCTAATAGGTAAAATTATCTTAGCTTATAAAAGTTTTTGAACTTTCTTTTGAATTGAAGGCTCTAAGAGTGCATTTACTAGACGTTGTTTCTGCTGAAAAGGCTTCACATCAGGCTTTAATGGTATCATATGAGTAATGATGGAAGTATCATAAGTCTTCAAATATTCATATGCCCAAGCTATAACTTTCCAATAATCTTTAAGTGCCTAAGCAATATTTCTTTTTTCTTCTTCAGTACAAAATTTCCCTATGAGCACATTCTTATGATCTTCTTCAATATGCAAATTATATAATTCAAATAGTCCTCTGTTGATTTGAGGAAATCTTTCTTTCTAACTATTATCAATGTCAAATAATCATTCTAATTCAATTGTTCCTTTTAGAATATTATTCTCTCTGGCTTTATTTAATTCTTCATCTTGAATTTCACCATCAGGACAATCTATCTCTTTGATTACATACACTTCAAAAACACCAAAATTAGTGATGAACTCCAATATGTGTCAATCATCTTCGAATACCTACAAATTAGTAACATTATCAAGAACTGAAGGTAACTGTACTAGTTCAACTGTAAATCTCTTCAAATCTAAATCATCCAAAGGTTCTAGAGTACTATCAACAGTAGCCAAAGCATCGACTCTTTTATTATATATTCTATGGATATGAGTAATGTTGAATGCGTCAAAATCTTCTATTAAATCCCATACTCTGTGTTGATAATTGGACAATTTCTTGTAGTAGAAAATATATTGTTTACGGACTTGCCTAACCACCAATTTTGAAACTAAACACTTTAATGATTTTGACTTTCTTCTTGATTGTGAGGATCAAGCCATGCATAAGGGCTTCATATTCTAGCACATTAACAGTACATTGAAATTTCAATCAATATGCGAAAAGAAAAGACTTACCTTGTGGATTGATAAGTTTGAATCCAATTCCAATCCCTTGTTTTGATTTAGTTCCATCAAATTTAAGAATCTAGGCTTGATCATCTGTAACTTGTACTTTACCATTCTTCAGTATCATTGAATTAATCTCTTCAGTTTGTATGTCTCAAACTTTGTCTTTATGTATTCCTGATCCAGATCTCTTGATCTTATCATGTTTTGAAGAATATTGGTTTTCAATTCTATGAATTATCTCCAAACACATCATACAATTCTTTTTTGAGAGTGCAACATTATGTAACCTGCACCAATCCTGCAACAACAAACTCTTTAGTGAAATTTTGATTTTACCATTCTCCTAAGCTTTTGCAATAATATTTTTTTGAAATTTATCATAAGGACTATTATCTTCTTCAAAATAATCGCAATCTAATTCAATTAAAACATTTGTTCTAGGATTCAATTGATTAGGTTCCTTAGCATCACAGGTGAAGAATTCGTCTATTTTAAAATCTGAACTTCTTATTTTCTAAATTCCTAGTTCTACATCAATGTATAGAACTTAATTTCTCTCATTGTAATTAGTGATCATATATTTCATGCATGGTTCTCTTTCGGTCCTGATTTGGTTAGGAACTCCCTTCCATGGTAACCACATATTTGAGAAATTAGTAGCCATGTATCCATTCAAGGTTTTAGACCAATCTCTACTCAAAAGCATACCATAAGTGTCAAGTATCTCCATGGCTTGAATGTCAATGTAATATTGGATTCTAGGGTCAAAGGCCAATTGCATGTGAATATTAGTCAATTCTTTGACTACATTTACTTCTTTTTTATCAAGTTGAGTGTCCTTTAAAGAACCTGCTGGAGTTAACCCTAATGTTTGACATATGGATAAAGGCATCACGTTAGTAGACGCTCCAAAGTTTGCTAAGCAATTATGGAGATTCTTTCCAAATATTCTCAAAGTGAGTAAAAATGGTGGAAACTCTAGTTTTCCTTTGTGAAATGCTACTTGCACATCTACTATGGGAATAATGTTTTTTTCTTTCATTTTAGCCTAAGCATCTTTCACCTGAGTTTCTTTGAACTTTATTTCTCTAGGAAAATCTTCGAGAGTATTTAAGAAAGCTTTCTTTATCATAGGTGTTTTGAGAAATTCCGATAGATAAAGGCTAATCTTTACCTCTTTTATTTCTTCCGCTAAATAATTAGTCAAATTGTTTTGGTCAGTGAAATCTATCTTTTCACCTTTTGAAGCATTTGATGAATTTTAGTGAGAGGTTACCTTAGGTAAACCTAGATTATTGCTTGATTTATCATCGAGTGGAGTATTAAAATTATTAGGCCGGATAGATGTTGTTAAAGGCCCATTGAATTTACCTCCACTATTGGCGTTATTACTCATGTTATAGATGTGTCCTTTGTGATATTGTTGAAAGGCATGAATTTCATCAATTTCTTCTTGAGGCTCATTTTCATCTTGATAAGGAGAAGTATATGTTTCCAAGGTCATAGTTGAATTATCACTTTCATATTCATGAGCATGACTTGTGATAACATCAGGTGGTTTGAAAAATTCATAACTTTCAAGTACTAAAGAAAAATTATATCCTACTGGGACTAACTCATTTCCCTTAGGAGGATCAGAGTCACAATTTTCATTATAATGTGTAGCAGCTAGAAAAATGTCTGAAGCAATTTTAAATTGTGAACAGTCTACTTCAACATGAGGATTTGTATTATGAATTCTACACCAATTATTCATTGCAAGATTAGCTAAATTCACTTTCGATGTAGGCCTTTTATTATTAGGATCAACATTATCTAGAGGTGTTGATACTCCTTCATTATTAGGTCATGTATTCCAAGGGCTAGGTGGCCTAGGAGCATTATACATCCAATTTTGTGAGTCTTGGTTGTTATTTTGAGCATAAAAAATTTGATTTCTTAATTGTGTAACCTCTTTGGTTAATATTTTGAGTTGAGCTCTAACTTCTTTCATGTCTTCATTTTCCTCAGAAATTTTGATATTTTGATTTTCTTGAGTTTGCAAGAAAAAATAATTTCCTTTAGGACATAACTCTATAATAGCTAGACCAAGGTGAGGGACTATAGCTTGACTATTTCCTAGTTGAAAGAAAGTATTTTGAGGAAACATCCCATTCTAGACCACTAAAGGATAAACGTTAGAAGCTATAAGATGACCTACAAGAAATCCATTTATGTTCAGGGCAAGGTAAATATTCAATCCATTTGGGACATTTTTGGATGATCCATTTCCAAGATGTTTCATTTCTAAATTCACACTCACAGCTTCAGCATAGCCTTTTGGTAAAGTAGTTGGAAGATTTTCTCTTTGCTTCACAAACATAGCAG
>VDFB02072274.1:32684720-32965436 GCA_007258455.2 Sequoia sempervirens
TGTCATGTCAGTTCCGTCATTTTCACCCCTTATCTAGCGCTATCTCATCATCTTTCATCCATCACTTGTTTGTGGCCTTTTATCGAACTATGTTGCCCCTACACTTTCACGTAGGCAAGGTTGGTCATTCAATCCTCCCCTGGGGCATTTGTCGGTTGTGTCTTGTGTCCATCATTGGTCACCATCATCCTCTTTCTACTTTTATCCATGGTCAGTCATTTGCCTTTTATCGAACTACGAGGGCTCTGCGCTTCCACGTAGGCAAGGCTAATCTTTGATCGGCCCCCAAGCCCCTAGGTCCTTAGGTTGCGTTTTGTCTCCCTTCTAGTTGTCATCAAGTTATGCCTTTATCTAGCTGGTTCTTAACAAACAAAACCCGCTTGTACCAATGAATCTAATCAATTTTGAATATCCTTTATCATACCGATCTTTTCACTTAGTATCCATCATCGGTCTCAATAGGATGCATCCTTCCTAACAGACCTCATCAATCCCATCCATCCCCTTGATCCTATGGCAAAGGACATTTGAAATTGATTGTAATCTTTTGATGCTTTTGGATTTTGTTTATCATTTGAGCTCCCTATCATCACTTGTCACGGTCGCCTTGATCTATCATATCATGGTGTGCTTTGACTAGTCCACATAGGGGCATATCTTGATCTTTTGTTTGTTTGTGTCTTCTTGGTTGTCCCACGTAGTACCCACCAAGATCTTTGTGGTCTTGTGTTATGCTGGGGCATCCTCGTGTGCTTGTGGTTATTCCAATACCTGGCCCGACCAAGGTCTTCGTGACTTTGGGGTATTGGGATAGCCTTCTTGTCTATTGTGTATGTTTTCTGCATTTGACACAAATCTGCCTTGGTTCCACATACCCTGGCACTTGGTGTCTTATGCTATAGCAAAAATCAATGCTCCGAAGATGGAAAATTGCATTAGGATTGCATTTCATTCTCCATTCCATCATTTTGCATATATCCCCCATCCTCTTATATATCACAATCCCCCCATCCATTCATCCTTCATCCTTATCTCACATCTCCATCCTATCCATTCCATCATTTAATCGTATCCTTGGTCTTGTTCCCAGTCTTGTTACCAACCTTGACCCATCATCATCCATTAGTATCCTTTGCTATCCCTTTGGTGTTGTTTTGGGATGTATCCTTCCCTCAATCAACAACACTTTCATCATCATCATCGGGAGGCAATTCTTCCCTATCCTTTAGTGGTGTTTTGGGATGTATCCTTCCCTCATCAATACCACTCATTGGGATGTACCATTCCCTATCCTCATTAACAACACTCCATCTATCCTCAACCCATTTTGGCTTGTACCTTGACTGGGGCAACATCATCATCATCTCTACATCCATTTGTGCTTCATCCATCTCCATATCACTTACTCTCTTATCCATCCCTTTGCATCCTCTTCCTCATCTCCCCTTTCATCATCTCATCCATTTCGAGAGCACATCCGTGTTCTCTTGAACCCGCATGTCCTCTCGAGGGGGCATCCTTATCCCTAACCTTCATCTTCACCCCCATCATCTTTCTTCCTAGTCATCCCTTTTATGACTGGGGCATCTTTTCCAATCTAACCATATTATTCTAGGTTCTATGTTTTAATATTCTTTGAAATGATGCTACTTCGTAACACCATCTCAAAGAGGGGAAAAATGTAGACATCCAAATTTGGACACTTAATTTATCCAAATTTATCACTTTTCGTCTAAACATCCTCTTATCCTAGTTAATTAAATAATATTACTATTATTTAATTAATATGCTGGTCGCAAACCCTAAGGTATTTAATTAATAATTAAATGCACCTTACCCATCTAATCCTCTTTTCATCAAATAAATTAAATAAATATTACATTTTGTTTAAGGAATTCTTCACACTCTTTCAAGTAATCTAATCCATCTCTAATTTCTTCATTAGGGATGTTTTATCTACCTAATCCTTGATTAGGATGTGTCACATCCTCCAACTTTTGCAATTTGGCTTCTAATCCTCATTTTATCCTCTAATTCTTGATTAATTAAAGCTCTAATCATTCTCCAAGAAATTTTTTAATTCTTTATTCTTCCTAGATTCCCTCTTTTTATATGTGAATTTTTTAATTCATTCCATCTCAAGGCTTCTAGAACCTTGGACTTGTCTAATCTCCCACATGTAGCCAACCTTGGACTTGTCACAATCTCCACATGTGTCCCAAGTCCACCACAACTTTTGGAGCCCACCTTTTACCCTCTAGACTTTTCCTGAATGTGAATTTTTAATTCACATTTATCCTCCCAACCACCTTTCCTTTTCTCATGTAGATTTTTGAGGAATTCTAAAATTCCTCAAATGTCCCTTTCCCTCCCACTTGGGGACAAGGAATCCCTTTTTGTGGAAATCTCTCTCATCCCCCAAGGTGCATGTCCTTTTCCACCTCATGTACCTTTCTTGACAACTCATCTCCATCTCATCCCCCTTGGCCACTTCACCCTCCACATGTCAAGATGTGAGGGCTTGTGGGTTCTCAACCCACCATAGCCCTTCATCTTGACCTTGTTGGATCAATCTTGACCATTGAATTCTCTAGAGAATTCAAGATCCTCTATAAATACCCCCTCCTCAAGGGCATTTTTAAGACTTTGGATTTGAGCAACCTTATGCTGCTAATTTTCCTTCTCAACACTTAGTCAATTTGCAACTACATGCTGCCATTTTGTGCACTCATCCAATTTTCAATCACATCCACTTGCATTTGCATCCAAGCACATAGTAAAGATCTTCAATAGAGCCATCAAGGAGCACACATCCCATCTTAAGCAAGGGCCAATCAAAGGAGTATCAATACAAAGGAAGGTAAAACTATTTGTCTTGTGCTATCTACTTTCTTTAGTGTTTTGTCACTCTCTTTTGGCTAATCTTGAGGTGTCCTTGGTATTTTGTTTTTCATATTTCTTAGTTGTTTTGCTCATTTAGAGAAGTGAAAATATCAGGGTATACACATACCTTGACAGGTTTGTTCTTGTGTTCCTAGATGATATTTTGGTATACTCTAGAACAATGGAGGAACATGAGGAGCACTTGCGACATGTATTGTAGTGTTTGCGAGTTAATCAGCTATATGCTAACTTGTCGAAGTGTGAATTCTTTACGATTGAGGTCCAATACCTTGGTCATGTGATCTCTGGTGAGGGTATTTTAGTGGATCATGCAAAGATCCAAGCAATCTTAGATTGGCCTGCACCCACAAATGTGGCTGAGATATGTAGCTTCATGGAGCTAGTTGGTTATTACAGGTGATTTGTGCAGAACTTTTTGAAGCTAGGTCATCCTATCACCTCCCTTCAGAGGAAAGGAAAGAGGTTTGAGTGGTCTGAGAAGTGTGAGATGGCCTTTCAGTGTCTTAAGGGGAAGTTGACCAGTGCACCTATACTTGCGATACCGGATCCTATTGGGGACTTTGTAGTTTGTACAGATGCGTCCTTGGAAGGACTAGGTGCAGTATTGATGCAGGAGGGTCATGTCATTGCATATGAGTCAGGAAAGCTCAAGGATCATGAGCTAAACTATCCTACCCACGATCTTGATTTGGTGGCAGTGGTTCATGCATTGACGAGATGGAGGCACTTTCTTCTTGGGCATAGGTTTGAGCTGCATAGTGATCATAGGAGCCTTTAGTATATCTTCACACTGCCTAACCTTAATGCTAGGCAAAGGCGATTGATGGAGTTTCTCTATGAATATGACTTCGAGGTGAAGTATATCCAAGGGAAGGAGAATGTGGTTGCAGATGCCCTCAGTAGGCGAAGGCATGAGATATCTGAGTTGACTCTTATTGTTGATTTGCGGAGTCAGATTCTTTCTACCCTCCCAGCCGATAGTTGGTATCAGGACGTCAAATCGGTAATAGAGGCAAGAAGACCCCTTGAGGGTAGATATTCAGGATACTCTCTTGATACTGATGAGATATTGAGACACACAGGACGCATATACGTTCCCCCATCTTGTGAGCTTTGCGCTTTGGTCATGACTGAAGCACATCGTGCACCTTACTCAGCCCATCCAGGGGTGAAGAAGATGTATGCAAATTTGCGTCAATTATATCTTTGGCCAGCAATGA
Organism: Sequoia sempervirens; assembly: GCA_007258455.2. Lineage (NCBI taxonomy): Eukaryota > Viridiplantae > Streptophyta > Pinopsida > Cupressales > Cupressaceae > Sequoia > Sequoia sempervirens. The sequence goes on from VDFB02072274.1 coordinate 32,688,845, forward strand.
AGCGAGATATTGTAGATTTTGTGTCAAGATGTCTTGAGTGTCAACGGGTGAAGGCCGAACACTAGCATCTAGCGGGGCTTTTGCAGTCACATTTAGTACCAGAGTGGAAATGGGATATAATCTCATTGGATTTCATTGTTGGTTTACCCAACTCATCGAGATGACATGATGAAATTATGGTGACAATGGATAGGTTGACGAAGGTAGCACACTTCTCACCTATGTGCTCTTCCTATACTGCATCATCCGTAGCTAGAGTGTTCATGGAGGATATAGTGAGGTTGCATGGTATTCCATGTCGGATTATCTCTGATAGGGACCCAGTGTTCACCTCAGCTCTATGGACGTCATTACAACATGCGATGGGAACACAGTTGAACTTCAGTTCAGCTTACCACCCAGAGACAAATGGATAGACTAAGAGGGTTAATCAAATCCTCGAAGACATGTTGCATATGTATGTGATGGACCAATAGACACGATGGGAGGACTATCTCTATTTGGTAGAGTTTGCCTATAATAATGGCTTTCAGAGTTCTATCGGTATGGCTCCATTCCAGGCATTGTATGGGTGACCATGTTGCACTCCTTTGAGTTAGGATCGGCTAGAGGATAGAGTAAATTTGGGTCCTGAGATGTTGCATGATATGGAGTAGTAGGTGGATAGGATTAGAGAGCACTTGGTGGCGATGCAGGATAGGCAGAAGAAGTATGCGGATGCACATAGAGTGGATCGTCAGTTTTCCGTAGGCAATAGAGTCTTCCTGCGTGTGCGTCCATGAAAGATTCCAATCCGTTATGGAAAGGGCTCTAAGTTGGCGCCTCACTTTGTTGGACCCTTTGAGATTCTCAAGAAGATTGGTCCTACTGCTTACCATCTTGCTTTACTGCCCAGTCTCTCACGTGTGCACGACATATTTCATGTATCAGTTCTTCTGCCGTACCATCCAAACATTTCTCATGTCCTTGATTGGAATGCTTTGCAGGTAGAGGACGGGCAACTAGCTTTGGAGCCTGTGGCTGTGGTGGAGCACAGAACACTCACTCTTCGAGGGCGAGATATTGATCAGGTTAGGATCCAGTGGGATCCTAGGGATGACTCATCATCCACTTGGGAGGATGCAGCTAGGATGAGGGAGCTTTATCCCTATTTGTTTGTAGGCTTCCAGGAGTAAGACTAACCCTAGGGGGGGAGGATGTAACACCCCTCCATTTTGTTCTTTTGATCGAGCAATGTTTGTTATATTTATTTTTGCTTTATCAGCACTTTGGTTGTAAACTTGATTTCTTTGACCACAAATTGTTAAGTGATGTAAACACTACATTTTGATGTGATGGTACTTTAATCAGATGATATTATTAATTCATGTTGTGGATTGAATTATTATGTATGTGAATTATTGATGCTTTATGCTTTGATTATACCATTGATGATTAGAGGCGTTAGTTAGCGATATTGTGTTGGTGAAGGGGACGGGGTCACATCACTCGCATGCGAGTGCCCTGTGATACTGTGATTTCCTCTTCACGATGTGTTTTGATATATATATATGTATGCATGTTCGACACTCGTGTTGTGTGCAGGATGTAGATACAGGACAGTGACTCCACCTGATTCCACAGGTCTGAGCATGTCCCTTGTTCAACAGAAAACAATTGGGAGATAGTAGTTTGGTTTTCTGTGTCGGGACATCACCCTAACCATAGTGTGTCGTTGGGTTGTCAGTTGGGATATGTTATCTTCCTTGTCATCTCGTCTCTCCTTGCTTGTGTGATTAATTTCCTAATGAAATGGTGCTTGCTTTATTTAATTTTATTGTCAAAATACATAAGGAGTGCTTGTTATTTAATTAGTTAATTTAAATTCAATCAATAAATTAATCTAATCATGCATTAGATTTAATTATTGATTAAGTAAATTAAATTAGTTATGTTAGTGTTATTAAATTTGAGGTAAATAAAAAAAAAATAGATGGAAGATTTCCTTGCATTCCTTTTTGTAAGAAAATAAATTAAAAATGTTTTGTTTTATTTTAACGTAAATTGTTAAATTAAATTTTGTGAAGCAAAGGGGAATTTAATTGTCATTTGGGGATGCAAATAGAAATTGGTTTTAAATAATTATCATGCTTTTGAAAAGGGAAATAGACTTGTTTTTTTTTAATTTTCAAAAAATGAAAATATCCAAAATATCCAAAATAGCAATAACTATGGTGGGTGACTAAATTAGGGGTTTGACAATTTGGAGAAGGGCATAAGGAAAATGGATTCTTTTTTTGAATTATCTTTTTCATAATTGAAACAATTTTTGAGAGCAAGAAAAACTTGAAGGAGCTTGGAGAAATTCTTGGAGGAGGGTGTGTTTGAAAGATTTGTGGAAGAAATTTTGAAGAAAAGCAACCTCCATTGGAAGGCTTCAAGTTGGAGAAAACACAAGGTGCTTGGTTTAATCCATATGCAAATTTTGTTTATGTGAAAATCTTGTAGAATTGTTTTAAAATTGTTCAAGTTTCAAAACTGTGAATTAGATGTTAAACCCATAAAAAAAAAAGAAACTTCATTTAAATTTGAATCAAAATCCTCCAAAAATATTGTGAAAACATGGTTATTTCAATGCAAAATCTTGTTTAGATTGTTGTGTGTTGTGAAAAATTTCTTTGAATTAAGAAAAAAGAAAGGGAAATCTCCATTTTAGGTTGTTTAAATCCATTGTTTTCATTTCATTTCAAATGCTGGAAATGATCATTTGCCCAATCTGGGTATGAAGAAAATCTATGTTTTTGTTTTTTAGTTGCAAATTTGGATATATATTTATATATATGTATATATATATACATACCCAAATTGTATATATACACATATACATATATATATATATATATATATATATTTATGATAAATCCAAATTTTCACATTCTGGTTTTTACCAGAGATATGTTTTTTTACCAGTCAAGTTGTGCGAAATTCGCAAAACGGCATCGCCATTTTTTTTGTGGCGAAGGAAATGGACGGGGTTTCTACCCCCCACGCAGCCCATTGGTGGCACCGGCAGCCTGTGGAGGCAGCGCCGACGCTGCCCACACAGGTCGCCGCCCCCATCAATGGGGGTTGCGTGCTCTGTTAAGGCAGGGCTCGGCCCTGCCGTAAACCCTTGTTGACTTTGCTTGGGGTTCGTATTAAATGCGTTTCTTTTTTTATTATTATATGTATATTAAGTATAAAATATATGATATATTTTATATTATATATTTTATATTTAATATATATATATTAATATAAAATTTGTTTTTTATTATTTTATTTAATGATTAAAATATAATTAATATATATATATATTTAATGAATATAATATATATGTAATTTGATATTACATATATATAATATATATTATAATATATTTATATTATATTTTAATGAGTGCTTAAGTAATTGTCTTTTATAATTAGAATTAATTACATATATATATATTTTAAAATATATGTGTAATTATATATATATATAGACATATATAGCGAGTATATGTTTATATATATATATACATGTTTATTCGATTTCGTAGATGTTTAATAAATGTAAATGTATTTTTTTTAAATGTGAAATTATGTTCTTAAAAGAGATAAAGTATTTAAATTATAATGAGTTATTTGTTAAGAGATAGATGGAAATTGGCTTATGGAAAATCATTGGTTAGCAAAGAAAAAAATTGTTTTTTTTTTTAGACAATGTGGGTATTGCGCCAATAAGAATCAAACGAACATTCAAACCCTTATATGATTGTGCAAAGAATATGTTTATTTACATTGATTAGTGCACTACGTCATTGAGTGAATTGGATTTAAGAAATCCTAACATAGATGAGTTTAAATTACCTGTAATGCTTCCTTTTGTCATGAGGTGTTTGTTCTTGGTGTGGGGCAATCTCGTCAGTGTTATGTAAGTCTTCTAGATGGGAACTTTCTTTTATGTGTTTTGAGTGGTTGTTGTGTCGGTCAACCCTGGTTAACCTTGGGTAGTGCGTTAAATGTGTCCAGTCAAACCCGGTTATCTTGGACGGGACAGATTGACTTCATGTCGTGTTTAGGGATTCATTATCCCTAGGTTGCACTTGAGTACCCTTTGGTGGTGGCATAGTTCCACGTGTTGTCTTAGAGAAGTGGCTTGCATTGAGGGCCGGCACACAAAGTGGTGCCAGGAGATCTCAATGTAAGTTGGTTAATTCAGTGAAAACTTAAAACAATTAATTAGTATAGGTGGTTCCAACATTTTAAAAAGATTAATTTTGCCTCGCTCATGGACGCAAGTGCTCGTATAGACTTGGGATGAGACGAGAAGGCCTAGAATGGCAAGATCGTTATCTTGTCCCTTCGAAAGATAACTGATTCCGCATTGGTTTGCATGTGGGGCCGGGAGTCGTTAGAGGTTACCAGGATATCCCGAGATGGGGGCCAGGACCTAGGAAGACTTGCCAGGATATCCCATGCAACATTGTGATGACACTTCTTCTAAGTCAGCATTATATTTGTATTTGTGATTTGTTCATGTATTTGAAATCTGGAAGCATTGTAACCCTTGTGTCATGTGGTGTCATGTTCGTACCCTTTATCAGTTGAGTCATGTTGCCTATGTTTAGAGGTTGTTGGTCTTGACCTGAAACCCTTGTTACTATCTCCTAGCACGGGGGGTGAGCCTTCGGGTATCACATGGTTGGGTGGAACGTGCACCATATTCCGTTGATTTGGCATTGGCTTATGTGGACGAGGCCTTCGTGTTGGAGGGCTCGTGGGATTCCAGTTGCTACCTTAGTTTCACTTATGCAAGTGCTTTTGTATTTTATTTACCCCTCATTTTTATCGAGGTGGAAATTGTAATAAACAATCATGTTATTGGTTTGCCTCATTCTGGGAATGAGAGATGTAATTGTAATTATATAATCTTCTGCTTTTGGAAACCATGAAGGATCTCATGGCGTTAATGAAAATCTCATGTATGGAATGTATGTGCTTTAATTAGTTAAGTGAATGATGTTATGTTTCATTACATGCATGTGATTATAATTTGTGAATTAATTAACCTTTGTCTCATGACCTTAGGGGATTGTTGGCTTTGTGTAGTTACTATACATGTAATTGTATGTTTTAAAAAAAAAAATTGTTGTAGAATTGTTAGTAGTTGCAACTTCCCCTAGGGTTGCATGGCGGGGCATTACACGTGATTGTCAAATAATTTATTCTCTTGCTGCAAATTGGGCATATTTTCTTCATGGAGTACTTTGTGACAATTTTGGACAGAAGCGTTGCCTTTATTCTGGACAATTTGGTCTCGAGAATCCTAGCATGGCACTTTCTTGAGTGGATCTGCCTACTACAAGTTGTTGTCAGCTACTTTCCAGATATGGCATAGTAATTCAGGTTCCTTACGCCTTTCTTATGCTTGCTTTGTATTGTTTTAGACCTGTAATCAATTTTATAGGACATTGGCAATTGTTGTGCATTTTTTGGGAATACTATCTTAGCAAAATGGTGTCATTAATAGTGCTCCACATGGAAAGAGACAATCTTCTGAGTCAAATCTCAACAGGATAATTGGAAGGGCATGACCACAGGGGACCCATTTGTGTTTAAATACAATTAATCCCCTAATAACATATTAAGGGAAAACAAAATATAGAGAATCTTTCAAACTTGTGATCCATATCATAAAGCCCATGTGAAAATTTTCAAAGCTACTCTTCACCAGCATGACTAAGTATTGCTTGGCCTGCATTTATGCCTTAAAATGATGTTATTTAATTGATACAACTGAGCATCCCAACAATGCAAGATGACATTGCTTTTTTAATTTTTCTACAGAACATTTTCAAAAGCAATATGAATGCTACAATTTGTAATACATAGTGTTAGATCCCTATTTGCTTCTTCAACTTGCCTTGCTTCAGCTTGTTTGATTTCTTTTGGAGACAAGGTTGAGCTCTCACATTTGTGGCTTTATGGGTTGGACCTCTAAATGGGCTAGGCTTTGTATTTCAGTTAGGAAAGCCTGACTGTGAATTTGTCTTACATTTGAATTTTAATTCCACTATCCTTAAAGTATGTAACTTATTATTCTTTTAAATTATGCAGTGAGGGTTGGTGATAGGTCCCCAACACTTACAACTAGTAGGGCTACTGATTTTTGTGCGATTCTTTTCCAGTTGGTATACCATTGGACTTCAAAACTGCCACTCATGTTCTTATAGCTTGCATGCCTATAGTTTGATTGATAAGTAGGAGGTATGCACTCATGAGAATGAAGGGTCCACTCAGCACTCACACTCATCACTGCACCTAGAGGATGTTGAATTATTGCAAATTGATGCAAATGCAAAGATGGTAGCTCTCTTCATCTGTGTGAAGTTGATCTCTCAAACTATTTTTGTTGAAGTAATAGACACGTGGTTTCAGAAAAGAATATAATAACATCAAAGTTATATTGGTACCTAAAGTAACCAACCATGTGAGAGGATGTATCCATTTGGAAAACCAAGTTGTTTCTCACTTATTCAACATAATCATTTAAAATTTTAGTCATTTTTGTCACGCTAATCCCTTACCTTTTTACATTTGGTCTTTAAAGTACAAGAAACAGTATAATGGTACAAAATTGTGAAGAAAAATAGCTCTGGCAACCATTACATTTACAGCTTCAGTAGTAGTTGGTATACATTTAATACTAAATAATGCTGCCAGGTAAATTGTCGCCTAAATAACCTCAAGAGCAAGAAAAAGAAAATAAACAAAAAATTAAAACTGCCAATTGAATGCAAAATTCATTTCACAGTTCAAAAATCTCCATGTGAAGAAAAAAATAGGGCCTAACACTCAGTATTACAATATATTATATATGAAAATAGCCACTAACAAAACCACAGAACGAATGCCTTCATTTACTAGATAACAAAAGAACTGTATTAGAATGAAATAAAACACAACAAAAGTGATCTGGCTGTGTACAAATTCCCATAAAAAAATTCATTGAAATCATGGCAAGTGACTTACCTTAAGAGTTTGCACAAATTGTGTTGTGCTGTAAGGATGCCAATGAGAAAAAATGGGCACAGGGTTTGCAAGAAAATATTATGAAACCCTACCAAAGTAGAATTTAAGAAAAATTGAGACGAAAAAAAATCAAACTCCCTAGAACTTGCTGCTTCAATCTATTCATGATAAACAAAAATTAGATCTAGAAATATCCAGATTTAGAGCTATTGAGCTTCATACAAGATTTTTGTAGTCTTTTATAGGAAAATATTGGTTGCGAGTTAAAATTTGTTTTCAGGTATGAGGCGAGGAATGTTTCAAATGTTTGAGGTTGTTTTTTTTCTGCTTGAGACAACTTTCTAGGTGAGAGGTGCTACAAAATATAGTGTATCGGCTATTCACAACACTCCCTCAATAAAACTAAACTACAAAAGTGCTCTCTAAAGTGGTCCAAATGTTAAATATATATGGTTTAGATTCATTTCAAAGAACTTGAGTCCATGTACACTGTCTTGTACATTATGTGTCAAAAAACTTTTACTTTATGCTTTTCAAAGAACTAAATAGAAAACTCAATTTTAAGTGTTTGTTATATTATCATGACTGACAACCAGAAGCCCATTTTAAGTGGATTAATTTAATACTTTTCATGGATTAATGTAATACTTTTAGTGAAAAACCTATTTTTAGGTAGCTTTAAATTATGATATGCTTAGATATATTTTTTTAATTGTCAATAGTTTGAATCAGCAGCTATAACGACATTGCCTTTTGGTTTGGTTCACTACTAAGCAACATCTTCCCACTTTATCCTTCTACATCATTGACAACATCATACATATTGTGTTTCATCTTGCGGTAAGTCACTTGTTGCATCTGCATGTACAATTTTTTTGTAATTGTTAAATGAATTTTATGTTTATTTGGTGGTTTAAATTTTTTATCTTTTTCAACAAAAGCTCTCAATTCCAATATTCTTAGATCTAATTTTTAAAATTGTCAATAGATAGAAACAACAACTCTAAGGAGATTGGTTTTTGATTGTCTCGCTTTTGAGTGACTTCTGCTTCTACATCGTTGCTAACAGGACACATTTTTGGCAAAGTATTGCGGTAAGTCACTTGCCCAAACATATTGTGTTGTGTTGTATTTCTTTCTAAACACTTTTGTTGTTATCTATCAAATTAACAGATTCTTTAAATTTTCAAAATAATTTTATATGTCACACATATGTTACATATTTGTGCTTGTTTTCATATATGATATTATTGTGAAACATAGTGTTGAATCATCACAATTTTAGAAAACAAAAATCTTAAAGTAAAACCATATAATTTTTGAAAAACACATCATATTGATAGAACATGCTACAAAAAAAGAAATAGAAATTAGAAAACTTCAAAAGTAAATGCATCCATATGAACCAACCATATCTTACAAACCAAGATACATCATCAAATAATCAATTATCTATACTACGAAATTCAAATATAGTTTACATTTCTGATTATTTTTTGCATACCAGTCAGAAAAAGTACGGATCTATTGCAGTAAACTAAAAATGCTTAGTGGTATGATTATATTAATCCCTGGTTTTCATTTTGTATGCATTTATAACTGTCTTAGAGTTGTCAAGATAAAAGTTTAAATGTTTCTTTTTTACTTTTTAATTTTTTAATATGGCCATACTATCATTTTTCTTTGATTATTGGTCTATATATAGTACTTGCATTATTATTATATTTTTTTATTATAGATTCATTGGTTTGACAGGAAAGCTGCAATACTTGGCTATCAATAATAAATATATTGGTCTTTTTTGAGATAGAGAGATAGAGATGGAGGGGGAGAGGGGGAGATAGAGAGATATATAGATGGTGAGATAGAGTGATAGAGAGATAGAGATATAAGGAAATATAGAGAGGGAAAGAGGGATAGAAAGACAAAGAGATATATAGAGAGACAAACAAAGAGAAGTAGAGATCAAATTAGAAATTGATTTTTATCTATAATAGTAAATTTAATAGAGTTATAAATTTAGGATATAGCCCTTTCATATTTTTAATTTTTATTATGATTATCATATTAAGTTTAAAAAATGGAAAATACTATGACATTGAGATAATTATTTAGTTTCAAATTCAGTAAGGCAGATAAATTCTCACTTTCTAGATTAGATGTTGTTGCCAAGAGTTAGCTCCATGAGTTCTGCAAACCAGAAGTGACAATGGATCAAATATGAGCCAGAAAAGCAACAACAAAAAAAACTTGACTAGAGAGAAAGCATTCAAGGGTTGGCTCACTTTTTATACAAGGAAAGCAATAGATGAAATATGAGTGTGCCCTCCACACTTGTCCATGAGATGGCCACTGAGTAGTTGGAAGAGTAGCAAAGTGACTGGGTTTATTCTCATCCTTTTGTCATGCTTGACACTTTTTGTATCTTGCATTTATCATCATTATCATGGTGCTGATTTTGAATTCAAATTAAAACCCTAACATGCCTATTATACTTTGAGTGGTAGCATCTGCACTACAATGCTTGTTGCACATGATCATGCTACTAAGTTGAATGCTACTCTATTAAGATTGAATAAACAAGCCAATATTGAGTTTTAGCTCCCAATATATCAATAAATGTACTCTTGCAGCTACTATGGATATAATTCAATAGTCAAACTCTACAAATTTAATCCCAAGAGGGGTTTGACAGTGCTTAATGCAAAGCAAGATAAGGCACTAGCAAAGACAATGAAGAGAGGAGATCAAAGTATAGTCCATCTTGCAACAAGGAGGTTTGTATGAAAATAAAATAAAAGAACTGTGGCAGTGTTTAGAGATAACATAACAGTGCCATGCATCATCGCAACATCATTTGAATGTAGATTTCAATAGACAGGATCTACATCTTTACTGTGACTAGGTTTGTTCATCTGCCATATGTGAAGTTTAGTATAAACCCAGATGCAACTCTGAGACTTATATTTTTAGCTCCAAATATATCAATAAATGTACTCTTTCAGCTACTATGGATATATGAAATAGAATAGAGGTTTGTATATTGTGTTTCCGATTTGGAATTGTGGCTTATTCCAAGTATTTGTTCTTTGTCCATATCAATGACTTTAGATTTTATTTTGTTCACAGGCATTTTCATAGAGTATTTTATTCTTTGTCCATATCAATGACTTCAAGGGGAGAGAATTATCAAGTAAATTTCCTAAAGTAGATGGCTTGATGGGATATTTGGTAAATTCTCGTGGTAAGTTGTTATTCTCAATAGGAGATTAAAAACTACTTAGGATACTACAATCCAAAGCTTCCTTGCCAATAGAAGAGGTTCCTCCAACAAAATTACATCGAATGTTATTAATGTTGGTTGTGGAATGGAATATTCATGGTTGAAATACCCTTCAAAAGGCTGGTTAAATACCTCCCTAGAAGTCTGAAGTAATAATGTATGCCAAAAAATAAAATTACATGATTTAGTAAAAAAAAAACTTCTCTTGGACAATGAAAAGCAAATCTGGACAATAAAAAGAATTTTTTTCGTCCTCTTATTCCTGTATTCTGTGAAATCTATTTATTAATAGATTGGAAGAGTTATGTTACTCTTTTGATTTGATTTATTTATGATTGTTAAAAGGTGTTTTTGTTAGAAGCTGCCATGCTGTTATCTTATTAATCTGTATTTCTGAACAACAATTCTACACTTCTTTCAGTAGTTTATTCTTATATATTCTATTTTTTTTAAATATTATGTTTTTTGAATTTTATAGTTCTAATCCTACCATCCGAGTTGAAGCCACAATCCTCCTTGCCTCATCTTTCTATTTTTGTTGTTGTACTCAACTCATATGAGTTCAATTTTTTTGTTTTTTTTGCTATACTCAACTCATACAACTTCAATTTTTTTAATAATAAAGCAAACTCAAAACCTCACCCCAAAATCCATGGTACACAGTCTAGGTTCAATCAATAGCAGAGTGAATGAAACTATCATCCCAAATCAACATTCAGTGAAAAGAGAAAACACAATTTTTTCCATTCTTGTCAATTCATCAAATATAATTTTCAATTGAAATTTAAAAATCAGAAGTTGTGAATATCAAAATCCTACTTTCCAAACATTTTAGCTACACAAACTATCAAAATATCAAATGCCTTGTTTCTAGCCCTACTCAATACCTAGCTGTTGATTACCTTATTAGCTAAACTAGACATTTTTTTAACATCAGGACCGACAACACCAATCTTTTTATTGTTGTGGGTGCCTTATATGGATTTGTAATCTTCTTAAGGAGTCAATAGTTGTTCAACTGTGCAGCCTATAGTTGTAGTGGAGATATCTGTGTTCTACAGACAAAGGGCTGGAGGACTTTACTCTGCAATACCCTATGCTCATCAAAATTCCTAGTCACATGCAAATCACAATATATACCTATAGCCAATTCAATTTTCCATCCAAGTAAATCCCTTTTTTATGTGCAATTTTCTTCCAATTCTCATGTTTCTTCATGTCAAGTAGACCACTTTATCTATATGGTTAGTTTACTCATGTTGAAATGTGTGTGGGTGCCCAACCTCACCATGATGTGAATATTGTGGATACAACACAATATTAAAACAAGGCAAATATATAGTTATTGTTAATTTATAACAAATCTGAATAGATTGTAATTGAGCTTTCATGTGATTGAAGAATTTATTATCAACGTTGACAAACAATAGAAGCTGTTAAAGAAGAATAGTATGCAGAATAGAAGTATGTTTTTTTCATTTTTATATTTGATGCAGAAAATTCCAAAATGGTGGTTCTGGTACTACTAAATATGCCATGTTTCTTGGACTATGTATGGTCTAATTGCCTCACAGTATGGAGATGTCATAGACCAATTAGAAGTGATTGGTGAAGGTTCCAAACCACTAAATCAGTTTCTGGAGGATTATTTTGGATACAAGCATGATTTCTTAGGTAGAGTCGTTGTAGTTTGGATAGAAGCATGATTCGTTGTGGCATGATACAAAAAACTCTACACAAGTTTTTACCAAAAACATTCCAACTCATTCCCTTGGACTATGGAAATTTCATGTCTTTAATTTGACATTTGTTTGGTACTATCACTAGTTTTTTGGGGAAAGCAATGCTCTAAAATTTTTGAAAAGCGACAGATGTGGGGCCTAATCTAAAAGGAAAAATTATGCAATTCACATACCTCCAATTATGGAGGTTAATTGGGTATCAAATTTGAAAAAGCTGCTTAAATTCCTTGTCTGAACCATGCCTTTTCTTCTTCTAGTCAGAAAAACTTTTAGGTTCCATTTCCATCTACCCATTTTTTGTTTCTTAATAAATGTGCTATGCATTCATGACACTTTATAATTTGCTACACGCTCCTTGCAATGGTGTTTGAAACTCCTAAACAAGGGTAGGATCCTTGAAATATGTTTCAAGTAATTTCTGCCTATAATGTCTAGATTGGAAGAAAAAATCAAGCATAAGAAGATAGTAGTAAGGATAAAATATGAAATTAAGAGCATGTTGCAAATAGTAGTACATTATCACCACAATTGGGATTTCACATTTTAAACCACGATGATCATAAATACAAACTTTGGTTGCTATTTCAATTGCTACTTAATGTAGTATTGGCTTTTCATTAGTTATAAACCAGAACCTATCACTAATTGACCTTCCACACATTTAGAATTCTTGATCAATTCATCTAATTTAGGGCCATTCATTGATACCACATCAACCACATGCTTCAAATTTTGAACCTTGGACAAGAACTTTAAGTGACCGGGAAGACTATTTTTCTGATTTTTTGAAACTCCAAAATTACTAGGAAAACAAGCTTGCTTAGTTTTTGAAACCTCCATATTAGCAACTACTCTGTCACAATTCTCAACATTTGAGGCCTCAGTTGGGATTATGTAAATTTCAATCTCAACCTCAACTTTAGGTGTGACTTCTTCATCAATGTTACCCTCAATGAAAAATTTGGCAAAAAAGCCTGAGCCATTCTTATCAATCCATGCAATAGAAGCTCACCTATATTTAGTGGTTTCCTCTTGTTTTAGAAGTGAGTAGTTGTTTTGAAGATTACCTCAAATCATTTCTAAAACTAGAGGAATTCCACTGAATGCCTTTTGCAACACAACATGATGTATGGCAGTGTACATTGCTGAAAATAAGCAACATGATCCATTTATTGGACATATATTTCCTTGTAATCTTGTTATCTGGTTTATAAAGTGGTGAGACAAAAGTTATCTTTACTATAATGGTTAAGGAAATGTGTCGGGAATATTTTGTGATTCTTATAAGCAATAGACTACTTCATTTTATAATTTAGAAGGTGAACATGAATTTCCTTACAGGTACAAGTGGAAGAGATGCAGGTGAGACTGAAGGTATCTAATAATGGTGGCAGCCATGGACGTGGAATGGAATGGCATAGCATATTAAATTTTAGTTCGACATTAATGGCATTGTGTATTAAATTTTAGTTCAACATTAATGGTTGTGTTGATCATGAATATCACCATGGCCATAACCATAATCACAATAATGGCCACGAATATAAGCACGAGCATGAACATGAGCATTATTTTGATGTGGTGAAGTGTAGTGCATGCATTCGTAGTATAACACCAAATATCATAGTATACTATATTTATTCAAGACAAATTTTCACATTAATTGCATTTGCTATTGAAGCATTGTTTTCGTATAAGAAATTCCCAAATCAATTACCTCCCTATGGGAAACTTCCCAACAACTAAATTACAAACTAATACAAAAGATTTATTAACACTACTAACATTTGTAACATTTATTTATTCAATACTGCACTATACTAACCTGTAGATGTAATATTATAACCCCAACAGTTCTGACTTCCCATTTTGTTAGCATAGGCACACAACATGCATGATTCCTATTTAACACTTTAATTGGAACATAATATGTATTTCATTTTGAAAAAAGACCCTTTCACCAAATTGGTTCAACATGGACATAAATTGCAGCAAGACTATAGATTGAAAGGCCAAATACTGAACATACAATGATACATCCAAACCATTATGCAATTGTGCATAACAATTAGAGGAATCACATAAGAATCAAACTAAGAATTGGAATAACCTCATATACATCACTTACTCATGACAATTAAAAAGCATAGAAAAATTTAGAAATGCACTAGATAACATTCATTTGGAAAAGGGAAATAACAAAGAATTCTATAAAAGGTTGGAAACTGAGATTCTTGCTCATCTTCCATCTTCCCAACTCAATTATTTATCATATAGTTGCATACACATTTAGTTTTCCTTTGTAGACAGATTTCTACTCAAATTATTACAACAATTTTTATCCTTATTTCAATTTACAATTTTTGAAATTCAATAACATATCATCATTATATTCTTAGGTTGCAAACATTTTGTTTAGATTCTCAGATTGTGCGCCTAAAAAGGCTACTAGAATAGGTCTGTTTTACAAATGAGACCCCTCTTACATTACTCCCAAACCCTTATCAACCTCAAACAGTCATTAATCATTCCTCAAAACTCATGATTTCACCATTTGTACTGACTGAAAACCATAAAAACAATCTGATCCACTAAACTCTTGTTTTAGATTGAATTAATAAGATTATAATGTGGAAACTTGAGAGTTTCTTTGACTAAAATCTATCACATTCTAATAAAATGCAGAGTTCCAATGGAACTTAGCCTAGGGTTTGGAAAATAAGCATGGGAGTGATTTTCTAAAGGTTCCTTAAGCATAAGAAAGTCTATATATGAGTGATTGAAGTGATTTTCCAATAAGTTTGTGATCAAAGATAGCCAAATGAATAAGCCCTTCCTGCGTGCAAACCTAATTAACTCTATTATGGAACGTAGAAAGTTTGAATTTGTGCATTTTTCTTCAAGAAACTTATGGTGAGTCTTTCATATGTTTTAATACATGATGAAGGGCACCTTTAAGGTTGTTTACAGTCAGTTTTGAGGAACTGTGTTTGAAGGGAAGCTCTATCAAACCTATGGTAGACCTAGTAGGAATAGGGCAAAGTAATGGAGGAAGCACTCCTTAACTAAGTTCTTGGGGTGAAAAAAAAGGGTTTGTTCATGTTGTTTCAAGTCTAGCAATGTTGCTCAAAGTGTTGGCTTAGCCTTTGGTGTTTGGGAAGATGAAGTTAAGGTTGTGACTTAGGATATCCATTGTAGCACACTTAATAGATAGTCATAAAGAATGGAAAAAAGATGATTCAGCAGGCTATGTAATGAATGTGATCTTGTAATTTCAACTCATACGAATGTGTATCAAGTATAGACTGGATTTATTGTGTCTTAGAGATCCAAATTTTTGTTTGTAATCAAAGAGTGTCTTTGTTATACCTTGAAGGACAGTCATAGGGAACTAATGGTATAATGAAAGGGCAGATGTTGTAAAAGTATTTATTTTTTATTTTGACTCAATGCAAGGTGACATATGTTCTGGTTGTGCTTCTAAAGAAAAAGTTTGTATTTGCAACCATCATGTGCCATTGAATGAAGTTGTAAAGGAAGCTGATCTTGATTAATGGTGTTGATTGAGTGTTTTGAAGAACTTGACTGAGTTTGGGACTCTTAATTCAGATGTTTGAGTTGGAAACTATTACAAAGAGGCATATAGTTGAATAAAATAGGAAATTTTAAAGGTTTAAATAATCTCCTTGATTTTGTTGACAATCTATCACAACTGCAGCAATTAAAAATAAAATATTGTCACAGTTTAAATAACTTCCTTGATTTGATTAGCAACTTGTCATAGCTGCAACACAACACTTGAACATAGAAGGGTGTGGACATTTAAATAAGCTCCCTGATTAAATAACCTCCTTGATTCCATTAGCAACCTATCATAGCTGCAACACTTGAACACTGAAGGGTGTGGACATTTAAATAAGCTCCCTGATTCGCTTGGCAACCTGTCACAGCTACAACACTTGAACATAGAAGGGTGTGGACGTTTAAATAAGCTTCATGTTTCCATTGGCAACCTGTCACATTAATATGTCAATTAAAACTAGTTGGATTCCTCTACTACTTGTACATTTTAGTGATTGATTGATCATGAGTTCCAAAGACCTCACAAACCACAAACCCCACAAGAATTGATCATTTCCTATGTACATATAGAAGGGGTGTTAGAATGATTTGGTCAATTCCTTTAGTTAAGCCAACCCTTGCATCAATTAAGTGGGTGTTTATTTCCTTTCATAGTAATGACCTCATGAATGCAATTATATTTCATTTAGAAATCATCCCACTTGTTTAGCTGATAGGCTTCATATTGTGGACTTGCCAGTCCATAAGTAGCCGATAAACCTATCTCACACACTGATAAACTGTTGTCTCAAAATGAAAACCATTTTTAGTTGCTCTGAAAATCTGTGAAACAACTATCAAAAAATCTTTACAGTAAATGCAGTATTGGATTCATGATGGCGCCATTCATTGCTATGTCGTGTCTATCTGCATTATGCGATCTACCTTATTTGAACCACCATAAATTTTCTCTTGTGCATTAAATGCATTATACTCCAATCATAGCTATAGATCACCACTATAGACCATCACCCACTGTGTTTACAAATCAATAATGTAGTAAATATAGCACAGTTATAGAGCACCGCCTACTATGTTCACATTCATAGCTTCCCTTGCAACTTGATTCATTGTCAATGGAGTCAGCAAATACAATCCAAAGACTAGAAAATGGAGGTCATCTTGGACTTGCAATATAATTGGAAAAATAAGGTGTGGCATCAATTTTCTTACTGTATTCAATTGTCTCTATCTTTTCTGGGTGCACCCAATTTTTTATTGCTCTTTTGGCATTTGGTGAGGAATTCCTCATTTTTTACCTTCAAAAAAAGAAGGTTCAACGGGACTTGAAAATAGGTATTATAGTTTAATTTTGTTGCCCATTTGTGTTTGTATTTTATGTAAGGCCTTGGAGGTCCTATACCCAAGTTGTGTTTTTCCCCTTTTAGGCTTCAATATGGGGTTAATTATTCAGGGGACTTGGTTTATTCAGTTGTTATTTCAGTTTTTAATTGATTGTTCAAGGTGGCTAAGGAGAAAGACCTGAGAAAGCATCCCCCAGTGGCCTTGCCTCCTCTATAGTAGTGGACGGGGTGGGAGAGGTGGGCTGGGGCAGAGCAAGGGACATGAGCAGTTATAGGTGCAACACGATGTGAGAGAGATGTCGAAGCACAAGACTGGGTCGAGTGAGGTAGGGAGCTACTGAAAAGGGAGTGGGGTCCTACACAAATGAAAAGTGTTTGTTTGAAAACTAGCTCAAGTTGTTGATGGGCGGGGACCTTGAGGTTAGTGCATGTTTGCTGAGCCTCTGCCTATTCATATCCCAACACAAAGTTTGTGAAAGCTGATGCTATGAATTGCAAATTGTTGAGTGAATACTTAGAGAATTGCAAGATTTTGGTGTTTTGAATGTTGAAATTGGATCCCGGTTTGCATTAGTTTCTGATGACAACGCAACCGAAGAAGCTCTACTGTGTAATTGTAAAACCATGTCTGAGATTAATGGTTTTCATCAAGTTTGAGTTTGAAATTCTATGAGTTTAAGTTTAGGATGGAAATGGTAGTCTCCTCACCATTTTTAGTATAATTACCTTCGTTGGTGTAAATGTGGATATGAAACAGCTTACTTGTTGTGTAATTAACTTTAAGTTAGTTCAGGTCACTTGTAGGGATTTATCAATTAGGTTCAGGATCATTCTAGTTTTGGAAGGCTATGGAGTTGTTACTTCCAATTATTGACCTCTATGTTATTTGTCTATGATTTATGAACTTTTGAGAGATTTATTGAAATAGCTTAACAGAAGATCTTTGGTCTCTAGTAAATAAGTAGTTGCTTGTTAGAGCCATTCACAAGGAGTATGTTTGTAAATATGATCTGCATATCCTTCTAGGGTACTCGACACTTTTATACTTTTTAATATGATTACATTTCATTATCATTACTCTTTTATTATAGGATTTATGTAATATTTTCTCTATGACATTTATAGTAGAGCAAAGCTCTAAATTGTTAATATTTTAGATTACCAATTTATCTTGAAATAGCTACTTTTTCATGTCCATGCAATCTTAAGTTGACATGTTCAGTCACTTCAAATGACATTGTCAAGAGGATTGATTTTTTTTCTCGAATGTTTTTTTTAACAAATAGCAAATCATGAGTTACAGAGTGAATTATTACAACAATAACATCAAACTAAGTGGACAGAATTTAGTGTGCTCATCTATTAATTATTGCAATGGAAATGCATAAAGCATATAAACCTTTCTAGATTTCATTTGAAACTCCCTACAGTGATCAGATCTAGCATAGGATTTCAGTGCAATGAATTTGCAGTTGAAGCATATGAGAATTTCTTGCAGATGATAGCATGATACAATTTGTGTAGAAATTAGAGGTAAGTTGCTTGCCATTGCCTCGTAAATCAGATTTCATTTACTGTGAATAGATTGAAATAGCAACTATAGGGAGATTGGTTTTAATTGGTCTCATTTTAAAAAAATGTGTTGTGGTAGTGTTTCATAAAATTTTCTTGCAAACTTTGCCCATTTTTCCTCACTTGAAACAACATGACACAATTTATGCATAATCTTGAGGTAACTCACTTTCCATGGTTTTAGTAAATTTTTTTTTCAATGCCAGATCATTTTTTATTGTGTTTTATTTCATTCTAAAACAATTATGTTGTTATTTGTTAAATGAAAGGATTTTTTTTATTCCCAATGGTAATACACAGCTAGATCATGATTGCTATTGAAAAAATATAATTTTATGGTCATACTTTTTCAATAGCCATACCATAGCCAGGGTTCTCAGTTGATATCTCTTATGATGTTCCATATCATAATATTATTCCAAGTTTACCATCATTTCATGGAATGGGTTCTCAGTTGATATTTTTTTTAATGTTTGGAGCTTTTTAAAGCTTGCAGCTTCATCTGCTGTGATGTAATGGTCTGTACATAATTGATTTCAGATTGACTCAAAGATTTTCTTAGAACTCTTCACAATTCAAAGATTTTCTTATTAACTATAATGGCTTTTATATTTTTCATTTAATGCAGTGTGGACATCTAGTACTATAGAGTTTTGGCTCATTTAACTAGAAATTGGACAAATCTAGCGATTACAATGGATTCATTTTCTATCTGGTATTATTGAATCTCAAAATTTTGTCCCTATTTCCTTCAATTTGGAATCACAAAATCACCTGCATCTTTTTATAGCTTTTCCCTAATATTGTTAAGAATGAAACTTGTTTATATCAAGTGTTGCATTGGGCTGAAATCTATACTTGTGCAGTTTAAGTGTAAAGTGTATATGAAGGGCTCATGATGTTCAATAGTTGTGCTGCAACAAGGTTTGTGAAATTTCAAATTTTCCCACATTAGTGATAGTCAATTCTTTATCTTTAATCTCCAAATGAACACTTGATACCTTGCCTATGGATTTGTAATGTCATAATATCAAATGAATTAGGAGCTAGGCATCTAAAGCGTACACTATTTGCTACCTATGTTTATCAAGGCATAGCTATGATTTTTTGGACTAGCCAGATATTAGGTTGAGAGTGTGATAATTGGGATGTGTTGATGTGATTTTTATGACCACATCAATCAACAGAACAAAATAGTCTGAAGGCTACTCCATTCTCTCTTGATCAAAGTATTTCATGCACTGAGATTGCAAGAAAGTTCACACGTTCAACTCCAAGGTTTCGAAATACTTAGAATACCCTCTTTTGGTTTGATGTGAATTGTTGTTTTCACGAGGGGACTTACACAATTGTTCAGGCTTCTTGCAGTTAATAGTAGGTGAATGATTTGAAGGGGATTTTGTGTGTATGATTTGGCAATAAGTTCATTTTCCTAAGGCTAACCAAAAATGTGTAGAAAGTAAATGAGTATAGGGCCTAAGAAACTTATATCCTATTCTAAATGCAAGATATGTGGAGCTCAATTTTGGCAGACTTCGACTGAATTTCACCTAGCCTCACGTCAGACAGCTTCAGCAAAATTAGTGCAATCTTCAAAGGGATAGCAAAAGATATTCAAATTATAATTTAGCATACATATACCATCAGGACGACGCATATAAGTATACAAATCACAATCGAAGTTAAACTCAAGATAATCTCTAGTGGACCACGCAAGGCGAACTTATCATCAACAAGTTGCCAGTGGTATGGAATGAAATGAAGCTACCTCAATAAAACACCACACATCCAAAGTAAACTACTTGCATGAAATGAAAATTATGCTACTTTATGCTAATTGGATCCAAAAGGATGAAGAGACCTTGCTAGCTATCCATGACAAAGAGAAATTCCACCATCAATGAAAAGATCTATTATCATGAAAGTTTTACATAGCAATCTCCACAAAAGTTTTCAAAGGGAAAACTTTCCTTTTTCTCCACACTATGCTAAACTATCAAGCAAAATGTCTACTCTGCTCTACTCTCTAGTCTGATCTCCAAATCGAATGCTAGTCTAATGAATTACAAATGAGGGGGACTCCCCCTTTTATAGGTAGCCCAGTCCAATGGATGACTAAGATTACAATCAAAAGAGTGGCTAAGATTAAGCCACCTCAGCCCTAACCCTAAAAATTGCTAGAATGAGGAGTGGTGCAATAAATGAGTAAAGATTCCCACTCACTCCCAAAAATAGTAAAGGCAATTAATGCCAACAATCAATCTTCTAGAATATCATCATCCAAAAGTGCATTCCCATTCTCCTTCTCTCTGGCTGCAATCTCAATGAACCTGCCAAGTATAGCCTCAAACTCCTGAACTGAAATGGGTGGAATGCAATCTAGCTGAAACTCTAACACTGTGACTGACGGTTCATGCCTTGCACAAGATTTTCTCCAAGAAACTAAGGAATCCTGCGTGCTTTGAATCAAGTTGGAAAAAGTAGAAGTGTTCTCAAAATCATCTTGTACGAAGGTCTTCACCTCTGAAAAGAAAGGCACCAGCCTACCCCTCAAATTATCAACATTTACCTCATCTAGATTCAACTGCCTAGCAAATATAGCCTCGAAAGTATTCTGAACTCCATCAATGATATTGGCCATAGCCTTCTGTATCCTAGTTGAATCCGCCTATGCTGCGTCGAAGAAACCATGTCCCGTGATTGCTGAAGAATACCATCTAGAAAAATCATGGAGGTGTCATTCTCCTGAATGACCCCTCCATCAATCAGCAACCACAAAGGAACATGCCTCAGTGCCTCAAGGTGCTGAATTACTTTGCTCTGATAAATAGAAGCATCCCCCCAAGCCTGATCAACTGCCTCTATTCATGCCAAAATAATGGAAGCCTGCTGGAAAGCAAGAGCAAGGTCCTCCATAAACTTTGTTGTCTCAACGCGAACTCCTGTGACCCACTTGTCTGCCTCCTGTGCCATCTTTCCTAACTCCAACAAGCCACTGATTGACTCTCTAGGTATCTTTGCTGGAAGCTCTATCACTGGAATCTCCTGCCCATGAGAACGAGACAACTACTGCACATATCCTATCAAGGCCTTATGCTCTCTTTTCAACTTCTTGTACTTTCCTTCCTTCTTGAATAATCTATCCTTGAGGGCGAGGTAGGAGTTATCACATTCTTCTACAACCTATGCACCTATGGGGCATCCTAATTCCAAAGTTGTGACCATGTAGTTTTCTGGCACTGCTTCATCTCAGTCACAATCAACCTATGGCACGGCTATGTGAAGGGTACGGGAACCATCCTCATCAGTTGATATCTTCAAAAACTTTTGTGCTCTCTTCTTTTGTGGAGGTGCACTGATCCGGTTCAAGAATTCTTCCATTTTAACTGCTGGATCAATCTCTACGCTGGGGCTTCTTCTCATCCTATCCCTGAGCCAATCAGGTACTGTATACTATATGTCAAATGACTGTTGTTCTTGTGCCTCTACTTCTCGAACCTGTTTAGCTTCTACATCATTCTAGTGAGGTTCATCATCCTCAAGTGGCTAAGTATCTCCTGAAACTATGTCATCATCATCCTCCAAAGTCATCTCTAACTCTTGTTGAAACTGAGGGTTAGTAGCAGTCCCCTCATCATCTTGTTGATCAACCCTACTAGGTGCGTTAACATTCTGGCCAACTGACTCTCTTCGTGGTGGCTGATTATTTTCCTGTATTGCTTGCACCTTATTCAATGCATTCCTTTGATTAGCAAATAAAGAAACCTCCTGTATGCTTGGAGAATGTGTCTCCAATGGCGTGGGCAATTCAACTGTAACTCGTGGAGGTTATAGTTGAATGGGCCCCTGCCAAACTAGCTCCTTCCATCTGGATTCTAGACCTCATGTGATTTGCTTCTTCCTGCCGGTGGTGGGTGTCTTGTGATCTCCCATCAAATTGTAAGTCAAAGCAATTGACCTACTCTTCAACCTGCTCACCCGCCTGTCAACCCATGCTCTGGTAAATGTCAGGACCGGAATAGAAAGCGTGTCCAAGTTAGCAACCTCTGGTTCTGACCAATCTGGGAGTGGAAGCGGAGTATCTCTTACTGCTGCATAATCTGGATGGACAATGTCCATGTCCTCATTTACCTGGTCTAGTACCGGAACAACTTCACACTCCCTAGTCATGTTAATTGGCAACCAAGAGAACATTATTTTCCTGACTTCAACCTCATTTGATGCATCAGCCCAATAATCCTCAATATTTGCCTTATGTTTAAATTCCTCTGACAGTACCCATTTGATGTTGTTATGCAGATCATAGTGCTGTCGGCTGGTGTGATATGCAAAGTGATAGAATTGAAGCTCACTCTCGGCTTCTCTAGCTGCCTGTAATGAAGGACACACTTCATCTGAATTTCCCATGACAATTGGGAAGTCAACACCTCCCTTCTTCTTTTTCTTCTAAATTTTATCGTAGGCAACCAATTGCCTAGATATCTCTAACATTAAAACTCTATTGGTTGGGTATATAGGCAGCCTATATGGATATGATGAAAAACCTTGCAGCCTTATGTAAGAAAACTTTGGAAACTGTATAAACCAACACCCATACCTCTCAATCAATTCTTGGGGCTCTCTCGAGATCCTATGATGCATCCACTCCTAAAGCAATCTCATGATGTGCATGGTGAAGGCATCATTGACATGCTTGTAATGAGTAGTGCTTGCCAGGTGTAACTGTGGACAAGCCTCATGTATTTTAAACTAGTGAGAGCCACAACCAATAGGCTCCTTGTATAAAATCCCCCTATACCTCATCATACGAGCCAGCATGTAGATGATGTAAGAGCTCATATAGAACGTCTTCGTTCTTCTCAGGCTCAGGAGTTGCTCATGCAAATTGTCACTGATCATCTCGGCCCAGTTGACGTAGTCTTTCCCTTCCAACACGAGGTTGATGTAGTAGAACATCCATGGCTCAAAAATAAATGACTGCAGGCAGCCTCCAACTCGACTCAGCATCATGATGAGATCACAATACTCTTGCTTCAAGTCATCTGCTATGATTTTTCTTGGTAGTTTCGTACGAGAGGGCTTGGGATTGCTCATCCAGTGAGTATTGATCATCTCTGTGCATCTCTCAAATGCAGAAGCATACATTCATTCAGCTCACTCTCTGAACTTGTAAATCATATTCCTATGCACTAGAATTCCAAAGGCTTCAGCAATGGTAGCAGGAGTGAGGTTGGCGAGCACTTGTCCATCTAGTGACATGATTGACTTGTGATCTTTCTCATAGCAATTGGCGCACTCCATCATCAGCTCCGAACACTAAATGGCCAGTGGGAAACTAGCAGCTACATATAATCCACTTCAAACAATGTTGTGTGAAGTGGTCGAAGGTCGATGACTACCGATCCCCAACATTCTATTCTTGAAAGCCTCTAGGTTGATGGAGCCCAAGTTCATATCTATCAGCTTGCCCAACTTTGAAGTGAACTTTGACTCTGGCATAAATGTCTTGCTCAGCTTCTTTATAACTGCTTTCTTGGATGCACCGGTGTTGTCTTTGCCAGTCGCCCTTGCCTCAGCCATCTCAACTTCTCCTTCAACAAATTTCAAATTTCAATCACTTAGAAACAAACTTCTAAGAAAGCCTCAACAACTTCACTACTTTCAACAACTTCAATCAGCAACTTGAACTTTTGTAAATTCATACTTCACACTCAGCAAATCAGCAAGTGTGCACATCAATATACTCTTTGAAATTTCTTACTTCAAGGTGTCCTTCTTAGCTTCAACAATATGATCTTCAAATCGAAATTCCCTCACTTGTACTGGCAACTTCGAACTTCAGCAACAAAATTGAACTCCAGCACCAACCCAAGTAAATTTGCACCTTTTCAATTAGCAAATAGCTTAGCAAGTGCACACTTTCTCAGCTCCAGCAACTCACAAATTTTAGACTTCAACAAACTCTCTAGTCCTCAGCAAAATTTTGAACTTCTCAAGCTTCAGTCTTCAGCAATTCACAAGTTTCAAACTCAGAGCAAATCAAACTCTCTCCAGCTGGAAGAAGAAGTGAATAACTTCTCAGCTCTTATAGCAAAAATTGATTTCTAGAAGAAGCTAAGTATAGTCAGTGAATTAAATTTCCACTACTCCGTTTGAATTTCCCTCTCTGGCATTTTCGACACTTGTATGAGAATCTCAATCTTCTAGAAGTTCAACTTTGACGGCCACATTTCAAATTCACTTTCAAAATTTTTTAATTTAAATTCATCTTTTAATTCACCAGCCGGAGCTCTGTCACTTGAATTTGAATTTTACTTCTCTTCGGCTCTAGAAAATTCATCTGCGAAGAACTCAATCAAAATCATCTAGGCAACTCATTTCGAATTCATCGTTCGAAGCATTTTCCTTTCAAAAATCATTTTATTCAAATTTGCTTTAGAAGATTTTAAAATTTTCCTTAGGAAAATTCACAATTTGAGCACCAATTAAATTCTTCACCCAAAAAGTGTTGGTGAAGTGTGGAAGACATAGAAATCCATTCCTCATCACAAATGTCCAGTACCCAGAAGAAAATTTTCTCTGAAGCGCGATGAATCCATGGGTACACAACGAACAGGTTCATTTAAATTTTTTAAATTTTAAACCTTAGAAAAATATTATTCCACCAATTTAAATCCGCTCTTCATCTCTGTGAACATCCTGTTGCTCTGAATTGAGAAATTTTTTAAATCCATCCTACAATGCCAACATTCTCTGACTTCATCTGTGAAAATTTGCTCGTGCCCCAAGAAGAATTTTCATCACCTCGATGTCTAGGCATATTTTCTAAGGAAGAAAATACTTTTCCTTAGAAAAAAATTAAATCACCTTGAAAATTTTGCCTGGAAAATTTTATATTCAACTCAATCACTTTGCCTGTGAGAAAAAATTATTTCACTTAGAAGATCTTCCTGCAAGCACATCATATTTTATTTCCATCATCTTCAACGCCTTAGGAAAAATTTTATTATCTTGCAACTCCAATGCCTAGCAACTTTGTTTTATTCATCACCTTTCATTTTATTTCACACTTGAAAGGTATTTAAATTTAAAATTCCAACGCCTTTTATTTTTCACTCACCACCCTAGGCGCATCATGTGTGAAGAGAAACAAGCTCTCAACGCCTAGCATTTTATTCACCCTTGGCAATATTTTCTAGCACCTTGGCACTTACCACCTTGGGCGCACCTAACGCTTGAAGAAGAATATTGACCATGCCTAGGAGTATTTCATTTCACCTTTACCTCATTTACCACCCTACATTCACTTTAACTTGGGCGCATATTAACATGTGTGAAGGATGACTCTTCAACTTCCTTATTTCGTCTTCACATGGCCCCATTTGGGTGCATTTACGCATATGAGGAGGACGAGCTTTCGTTGACTTGTTGACTTCTTTGAACTTGGGCGCATTTCCACTTATGTGCAGGATGGGCGAATTTAGGGGGTGGTGGAGGATATTCAACACTTAGAAATTTTTTTTTGCTATCAACTCTCAAGGTGGGCGCATTTAGCCATAGCTACAGGATGAAAAACATTGACCTCTTTGACTTTCTTTCTTTTTGGGCACATTTTCTCCTATGTGCAAGATGGGCGCATATAGGGGGTGGTGGAGGATGAGTTTTTAACTTAGCCATTTTTCAACATCCAAACTCTCAAGGTGGGCGCATTTTAGCATAGCTGTAGGATGAAGTTCTTTGACTTTCTTTGACTTTCCAAGCATGGGCGCATTTTAGCCTAGGAGGTGGATGAAGTTTCATACTTAGAATTTTTTATGCTTTCACCTTGAGTTGGGCGCATTTAGCCATAGCTACAGGATGAAAAATATTGACCTCTTGACTTTCTTGTTACATGGGCGCATTTTGGCTAAGCAGGAGGACGAGTTTTGGACTTAGAATTTTCTCCATGCCTCTTCATCAACTTGGGCGCATTTCCAGGTAGCTGCAGGATGAAGTTATAGACTTAGTCACTTTTCCTCATTTTCGCCAGCTTCTCTATGCCTCACTATTTATAGTAAGTCTCGATTTTTGCATCTTTGAAGCTCAGAATGATTTGAAATTTCAAACACTGCATCCTCACGACCTTGTTACCCTATTGACACTACTATTTTTAGTTAGCCTGCTATTTTTAGCCCATTTTTGAAGGTGATTTGCTATAAATAGTAACTGCTTGCTTCTAATACCTCCATAGCTCTTATTGACTTGAAATTTGAATGACGTGCTCCTCACCATGTGACCTACCTGTCGACATCGGCGCAAGTTGCTGATTTGCTATTTTTAGCCTATTTCCAAAATGACTTACTATAAATAGTAAGTGCTCCATTTGACTTCAAATTTTACCAGCAGATAGTTTGAAGGATGTTGATCGCGGTGGTTTACACCAGTTTTTGAAAATTATGACTTTTTACCCCTCTTTTCAAGCCCTGAAGCTGGAAACCCTAATTTGTTTTGCATGCATATCAAATGATCTCTATTTTTTCTCGTTTCTGCTGCATTGCGATCAACTCGTGATTCTGAAGTGCTGGGAGGTGGCTGCCGGGACACACCTGCTAAAAATAGTAAGCTCCTCACTGAGTGACCATCTTCGTTTGCATGTCACATCACTGTGAAGCTCTCGAAAAACACATAAGAAATATGCAGAAATGCGAAGAAAACCATGACATGCAAACCCTAAAAATAGCCTCTAAAGGCTGAACTCTGAAAGTCATTATCTCATTTTTCTTGTTATACCATCGCGAAGGTCTCAAAAAACCCATAAAGAATATGCAGACATGTGTTGAAAAATTCTTCGTTTAAGCCCTGAAATCTTCCTCAGAAGCTAGACTACTAAAAATAGAAAGTTGTTTGTTTCAGCTCAAATTTTGCACGCGAGCAGCTTGATGTGTTCTAAATGTTGTGTGACTATCAGAATCTCAAAAAAAATACTAAAGGACTACCTGTAATTGCGCACTTACTAAAAATAGTAAGTACTTAGAATCTGATGAAATCTCAATGGTAGCCTACTGGAAGCACACTAACATCAATGTTAAGCTCTGTTTTCAATTTATTCACTTCATTCGACCTTGGATTGACCAGGAAAGATGGAAACCCTAATTTTTAGACTTGGCCAAAATTTCACATTTAATCTCAATGGTGGGCACATCCCAAAAAGACAGACAGTAGAAAAGAGAGACAACAACAAAATGACCAAAAAGCAAAGCCAAAATTAGGGGGGTCCCCATTTGCAATGGGGTGATGTGTGAAAAAAGGTCACAACATTAGCCCCAACCTGAATAAATGTTCCTAAAAATTTCAAAGAAAAAACCCATCCATACTCAGAACCCTTGGATAATTCTTTCAAAACCTATGAATTGACTAGGGGATATACTTAAAAGGGAAGAAAAATCATAAATTGGATCAAGGCACATCATGTTTCTTTGTTGATGTGATTTTTATGACCGCACCAATCAGCAGAACAAAATAGTCTAAAGGCTACTCCGTTCTCTCTTGATCAAAGTATTACGTGCACTAAGATCACAAGAAAGTTCACACGTTCAACTCCAAGGTTCCAAAATACTTAGAATACCCTCAGTTGGTTTGATGTGAATTGTTTTTTTCACGAGGGGACTTACACAATTGTTCAAGCTTCTTGCACTTAATAGTAGGTGAATGATTTGAAGGGGATTTTGTGCGTATGATTTGGAAATAAGTTCATTTTCCTAAAGCTAACTAGAAATGTGTGGAAAGTAAATGAGTATAGGGCCTAAGAAACTTATATCCTATTCTAAATGCAAGATATGTGGAGCTCAATTTTGGCAGACTTCGACCGAATTTCACCTAGCCTCATCGGCGGAGAAATCCCTAGAAAGGCAGATAGAAAAGAGATGGAGAGAGAGAGAGAGACAAAAACCCAAGCCAAAAGACCAGAATGGAGCAAAAATTAGGGGGTCCCCATTTTGAATGGGGCGATGTGTGAAAAGGTCACAACATCTGGCGACTCCACGGGAAAGTGTTGAAAAACACTTTAAGAATTGAACTTTGATTAATCTTCCTCAAACCATCATATAGAAAGGACACTTACTCAAAAGGGGAGAAGAATCGTATATTGGATCAGAACACTTTCATCTAAGACCCTATGAGTGTGTGCATTTGTTCCATCTCTAAACCATCTTGACTTCCGGAATTGGTCATAGCAGGTTATATAAATATCTTAACTTCAAAAGCATCCTAGATATTTCCTCACTTCTAGTCAGGTGTCCATAGCCTCGACGAGGTTATCGCTACAATTCTCATGAATATTGTTCCACTGTCGGTCGGGCGTCCATAGCCCCGGTGGAGTTACTCGTATGTTCCCAAAACCAATATTTCATAATATATATATATATATATATTTTGCATTTTCTTATTTCTTGTTTTTCAGATATTTCTTTTGAGCATATTTTCTTTTCTTCATTTGATTTCTCTGTCAATTCCTCAATTGGTTGGCAAGCACTGAAGCCTCCAATGGGTTTGAGAATTGTAGTGGCATTGAAGCAAGTTGTAAGATTTTCACCTACCAAGACCCTTCCCAAGAAACCAAAATGACTCAGAATGGAGATAGGTAAACTATTTAGGATCTTTAGACTCATGTGTTAAGACACAATAACGGGTTAACCTCCCAAGATGAGTTCAATTGCTAACTAGATGATGACAGGAGGGAAACAACCTTAGTCTTTTCAAAAATTTGCACAAATTCTAGTGGAAAGAAACCACGTTGTGAAAGTTAAAATCATCATCACCCCCTTCGCAACGGGAAAACCCTAAATCCTTGCCCATTCCAAACCAAAACCACTTGAGCGGACAACTCAAGGGATGGAAACGCCAAACCAAAAACCCAGAAGGCAACAAACCAAAACCAAAACAAAAGAAAACAAGAAAGCAACGGAAAGCAAACGAATGGGAAAGCAAACCTATTATAACTATGTTACAAAGCAGGCTCTCAGAGAGAACCTAGGACTAGAAATAATGCTTGAGGAACTATCCATTAATAGGCAATGGGACATCCTCCCCTATCAGTGTACGCAATCTAAATGCATTATCTCCAAGGATTTTAGAAATCTGATATGGGCCCAACCACAATTTATCGAACTTGTCGTGATCTCCTTTCTTTTCGTGGGACTTGTCCCAGTATAAAACCAAGTCAGAAATCTGGAAAGACTTGATCTTAGCTTGTTTATCAAACCATCTTTTCACCACTGCCTAGTGTTTTTCCAGATTTTCAAGTGCTTCATCTCTTTTCTCTTCTAAGTGCATCAACTGAGACAACCTTGTTTGAACTTGATCTTCTCCTTTGAGGTATTCTTGAATGAACTGGAGAGTTGGTATCCTTAGTTGTACTAGAAAAACTGGATCCTGTCTGTAGACCAAGTGGTATGGAGATGTTCCCAAGGAGCTCTTTGTTCTAATTTTGTCTACCCATAGAGAAAACCTCAACTGTGTGCGCCAATCTTTAGGATTCTTATCCAACAATTTCTTAGTGGCATTCAATAAATTCTTGTTTGTGGACTCTACTAGTCCATTCCCCTGTGGATAGTAGTTAGAGGAAAACTTTAGTGTAATTCCATACTCAAAGGCCCAGTTGGAAAACTTCAGCGATAAGAAAGTTGAACCATTGTCGCTAACTAGGGCATGAGGGCATCCAAATCTTGTGATGATATTCTCTTCAAGGAAACTGATGACCACCTCTGACGTGCATTGCTTCAAGGCCTAAGCTTCTGTCCATTTGGTGTAGTAGTTTGTTGCTGTCAAAATATATCTATGCTAACCTAAAGATGGCAGATTGATCATCCCAATAAAATCTAGTCCCCACTTTGCAAAAGGTCTAACCTCAATTACTAGTTGTAAAGGCATGGCGGGATGCCTTCCCCTGTTTGCTGCTGTCTGACAGATGTGATAAGCCTTCACGTGCTCATATGTGTCTTTAAAGAGCATAGGCCAATAATATCTAGCTCTCAGAATCTGATGGGCTGTGGCTAGACTTCCTTCATGTCCAGTTCCAAACTTCTCGTGAAAGTGTTCTATTAACTGTTTGGCTTCTTGTTTTCCTACACATCTCAAATAAATCCCTTCATAGTTTCTTCTATAAAGAACTGATCCTTGAAGCATAAATCTTTGACTTCTCATTCTTAAAGCTCTCCATTGTGCTGGGTTTAGGTGGTGAGGGCATCTGTGATTCAGCAGGTAATAAACTATGTCATCATACCATTCCCCGGGAGATACTTCTTCCAATACATATGTTTGTTGAACCAATTCTAGACCAAACATTGCAATTTTTTGAGCCAAAGCTTGTCCTCGGACAAACTTCATAGGCTGTATTTCTATATCATATTCTTGTAGAGTGGTGAACCACTTACCTCTTCTTTCTCCTAACTCATTTTGCATCAACAAAGTTTTCACTGTGGTGTCAGGAACAATTGTGTGAACCTTGCTTCTCAAGATATAATGTCTGAATTTCTTGACAGCCTTCACTAAAGCATATGTTTGCTTTTTGATATTGGGATATCTCAATTCTACTTATTTCAAGGGTGCACTCATAAAAGCAATTGGGTGCTCATCCTTTTCTGTGGGATCCATTCAACCTTTGCATTCTTCTTCAACATCTCATTTAGTGGCCTAACTATTTCGGCAAAACCAGTTATAAATTTTCTCACAAAATTCATCTTGCTGAAGAATGATCTCAATTCTTTCTGACTACCTAGCAAACCAATCCTTGAAATAGCTTCAATATGCTCGAGGTCAATTGATATACCCTTCTCTGAAATGACATGACCCAATAACTTACCCTCTGTGATGCCAAATATACATTTCTTAGCATTCAGAGAGACACCAAATCTTCTACATCTCTGAAATATCTTTCTTAAATCTTCAACATGGTCTCCTCTTTTCTTTGAGAACACGGTCAAGTCATCCATGTAAATAATTGTGCATTTTCCAACCAGGTCTCGAAAGGCGATGTCCATAGCTCGTTGAAAAGTGGCTCCGACATTGATCAATTTGAAAGGAATTCTTCTATACGCAAAGGTTCCCCATTTAGTGGTGAATGCTGTCTTCAATCTATCTTCTTGTTCAACCATCACTTGATTATATCCTGAATATCCATCCAAGAAGGACATCATTTGTGAACCATTCACTATTTGTAACACCTCATCTAATGAAGGCAAGGGATAATTATCTTTCTCAGAGGCTTTGTTTAGATTGCGGAAGTCTACACACAACCTTATTTCTTCATTCTTTCTGACCGGTACAAGATTGGCGACCCAGGTGGAGTTCCTTACTAGAAAAATGATCTGGGCAGAAAGAAGCTTCTTGACTTCCTGATAAATCAATGGCTCTAACAATGGATTCACTGGCCTTTTCCTTTGTCTGAATGGCTTACTGCCTAGCTTCAATGGTATTGTATGTGTAATTAATGAAGTATCGTATCTCTAAATATTTGTACCCTCAGGCTATTACCTCTGGAAATTCTTTCATGACCTTCAAGATGCCATCTCTTTCTTTGGGTGTGCAGACCTTTCCAATAAAAATGTTTTTCACTTGTTCATCTATTCCTAGATTGACAGCTTCACAATCATTGCCTTGAGTGCTCTGATTTCTACTCAATTTATCAGTATCAAATAGTCTGTCTAATTCAACCATTCCTCTTGGAATTACATTGGTCTTCAAATTTAGAATTCCTTCCGTGTCGAATTCAGCTTCCTTAGTCTCTTCTTCATCTATGATATGTGCCTCAAACACACCCGAGCATGTGAGAAAATCTAAAATCTATTTATCACCATCGAACACTTGGAAATTCTTTATGTTATCAAGGACTGCTGGGGTCGAAACCAACTCTACTGTGAATTTCTTCAATCCTTCCATAGCTAATGGTTCCAATGAGCTAGCCACTTGCGCGAGAGAATTTGCAACAGGATTCTTCGACTTGTACACTTGTTTGATATTAAATGTGTCAAAGCTTTCTATGAGGTCCCATACTCTATTACGATAGCAGCCTAACCTCTTGTCATGACAAGAAAACTACTTTCTTACTTGGTGAACCGCGATGTCGGAATCTCTGATGGCATGTACAATCTTGGCTCCTTTCTAAATTTCTAGGAGCAACCCATGAATTAAAGATTCGTATTCAATAACATTATTGGTGCATGAGAATTGAAGCCTATAGGCACCCAAATAAGCCTCCCATGTTGGGCTAACTAATTCAAATCTTGCTCCATTGCCTTTCTTCAACTTTGATCCATCGAACCTCAAAGTCCATACTTGATTCTTTGTAGGAGTGCTGGGAGACTGAACCTGTGTACCCTCTTGATTGCATACCTCTGGAACTTTTCCTTCATTCTTAGACTGAGTTGTATCATCTTCTACAAGTTCCTATATTAAAACACTATTTTCTTCATTCATCTTCTAATATTTTTCTTGCAATGAAGTCTATGGGATGAGCCTTGCAACTTGCTCTAACGCTACTTTGCACATGACACAAGTGATCTCAGAATGAAAAGCCTCATGTATTCTGCACCAGTTGGGGAGCAGCAAATTCTTGATAGAGGCATCTTTACCCAACTCTGTCTTTTGTTTCACACTGTTAAGGACAAAATCCCTGAAGTTTTCAAACGTTCCTCCACTTTCACTATCACTTGAATCACTTTCATTTAAAACTTCAGTGGAGGTCATGACATCTTCTAAACATTTTCATTCCCTTGGGCTTTGCAGTATCAATACTTCTTGCTTGATAGGCCTATATGAGCCTAAATCAGTCTCTACAAACATTATTTCATTCCCTTCACCATACTTAGTGATCATTACTTTAAGCCTCGCTTAGCTTTCAATCTTAATTTGATTCGGGACTCCCCTCCATCGAAGCCACATGTGGGAAAAATTAGTTGCAATGTATCCATTCAACTTTCTTGCCCAATCTCTGCTCAACAACATGCCATACCCATCCAGTATATCGACTACTGATATGTCAATGCAGCTCTGAATTCGGGGATCGGTTGACAATTGCATATGAATGTTATTTAATTCACTGACAACTAGAACTTCAGTTTTGTCTAGCTAGGTCACCTTCTTTGTGGTTTGAAGTGGAACTATACCCAATCTCTGACACACCTTCAGTGGCATGACGTTGTTCAAAGCATCGGAGTCAATCAAACAGTTGTGTAATAATTTCCCAAAAATTATAACTGATACCAAGAATGGGGTAGGCTTTTCCTTCCCCTGGTAGAATACCATTGGTTTCTTTCTTTCATCTAGTATAACATTCTTCTTCTCATTCTTTTCATCCCATTGTGGAACTTGATTATCACAGGTATACTTCTGTATTTGATCTTGCTCTTGCTTTGTAGGCAAATTGAATCTAATTCTTCTTTTATCTTCAATTTTTTGCTTCTCAGGCTCACTTGAAGCTCCTTGTACCATTCCCACAAAACCTTGAGACTGTTGTGGAGTCTCCCAAGTGTTGAACAGAACATGAGGCACCTCTTCTACCATATTTGCGCTCTGTGTGGGACGAGACTGTACATTTATAGGAGGATTCCTTGATGAACTAGGTGCTTCCTGAGATGTGTTCTTTATCGTGGGTTTTCATATAGACTTCCCAGGATTGTGTCTCTGACCTCTGAAATCTTCATCAGCTCATATAATGGAAGACTAACCTTTATCTTCTTAACTTCATCCAACACATAGGAACTTATCCTTTTCATATCATCTCTTAGAAGATTGTCCTTTTGTGGATGTTGTATTAGGTGGACTGGCTACTGGGCAATCTATTGTCCATTTCTATTTTGCATCACTCCTTGGTGTCTATACTCTAGAGAATCCCGAGGCACATTTGGATTATTGCTCACATTTGGATTCGGGGGAGTTGAGAAATTATTCAAAGCGATTGATGACGTTAGAGGCTCTTTCTGATGATAATTCCTTTGGTACACTTTGGGTGTTGCTCCTCCAGATGTCTGAAATGCTTGGACCTCTCTTCTCCCTTCCACTA
The DNA here is from genome assembly GCA_007258455.2 of Sequoia sempervirens. Lineage (NCBI taxonomy): Eukaryota > Viridiplantae > Streptophyta > Pinopsida > Cupressales > Cupressaceae > Sequoia > Sequoia sempervirens. Next base: position 32,723,437 of record VDFB02072274.1, read on the forward strand.
GAACACTATTATTGAGAGGTGGAAAAATATAATTGTCTTGGCTAAAAGGCTCTTCTGAATAACTATCCTAAACTTCTGAATATACTTGAGCCTCTGAATAAACTTTAGCTTCTTCTGCTTGATCATCTGGCGTCCCCACAGGACCATTTGCCGACTTTGGTGGAAATCTATGATTGACTTCTCGTGGCGCGTAACTTTGATATTTAGACGTGACATTGACATTTTCTAGAATCAGTGCTTGGTCATATCTCTGCACTAGGACTATCTCATATCCAGTAGTTGGAAGATTTTCAGTACCAGCTGTGCTCTTTACTTCTCCTTTTAAAATATCAGTAGCTACTTGAAATTCGTGGCACTGTAACTCTGAGTGCTGACTTATATTATGTAGTCGACACTATCCTAACATAGTAGCTTCTGCCAAAAATACTCTGTCTGTGGGACAATTTTCTGGAGGCGGTGGGTTATCTAGTGGTGATGGAACTCCTCCATTATTGGACCCTATATTCCAGGACCTCTTCTGATATCCTTGATTATTACTCTGTTACCCATGGCTGTTGTCGTGGCCATCTCCTTGATGGGCATCTTGATGGTGTTGAGGATTATTCTAATATCCTCGATTGGCACCTACATGCACGCCTGATAACTCTTCAACATAGATTGCATTTGATTATTTTGATTTCTGAGGTGAGTTACCTTAGATGACAGCCTCTTCATTTGTTATACTAATTCTTTCATTTCGTCTTTCTCCTCTTGTGTCCTTGTTGGTGGCACTGTGCTCTAGAGATAGACAGGTTGTGTCACTGGAGTCTGGGATAAAGGTATCCCAGGATGGAGAACCAATTGATCAGATGGTGGTGTAACATGATAAGCCGATTGAGGAACTGGATTCAATGTGGGAGTTTGCTCTTTCCATGTCGGACCAAGTGTCTGCATCTAATTATTTGCAATAGTCAAGCTTGTGTACAAAGAAGGCCCAGTTATGTTTTGTCCCATATTTTGACTTAATTCCACAGCCTTTGCATATGCCTGGTTCATATTGGCTGTTGTCGGATGAGCTTCTCTTACAAACATTACGGTCAATGGGTCCAAGGCTGCATAATAGTTTTCCCTAGCATCTGCAACAACATATGGAGTACGTAGCCTTGTGAGAGCTTTCTAGAATCTGTTGTTGAAGGCATGAATAGGTTCTTTGTCTTGTCTTCTTACTTCTGTGAATTGGCGGAAAAGCTCTACTGGGGTAATGGGAATACTGAACTTTCCAATGAAAGCTTCTATCATCTACTCCCATGTTCTTATGGACCCAACTCGCAAATGTATGAACCAAAAGTGTGCTTCTTCTCCCAAAGAATACGGGAACAATCTGCAAGCTACGTCTGCGTATGCAATTTGTCTATTTCACAAATGATCCTCAAACATCTTGATGTGATCCCCGGAAGAATGATTTGGATCATTGACTTGATACTTAGTGTAGAAATGCTCTGGATTCTTCGACATGTCGTGGTAATCAGCAAACTCAAGAGGGGATGAATTGGTAACCAGCCATGTAGGACCATTTGGATCGGGTTGGCCTCTTGGTTGAGCCATTGCTTGAATTGGCTACCGCCTTTGATATAAAATTATTGTGGTTGTTTGTTGTTGTTGAGGTGTGGTAGCCTGAACTGGCTGCTGGATAAACAATGGTGTGGCAACTTGAACTGTTCTTGGTTGAGCAAACCTTGAAGTACTTGGTGGAGTCTGAAACAAACTTGAAATCTCTTCTCCGCTTTCTTCACTAGACTGAACTTCCTCGTTTGAAAACACTTCTTCACTTGAACAGATTTCTTTCTTCTTATTTGCTCGAGTAGGTAACTCTAACTCCATGAAGTCTTTGGATGAACTTGGCGCGGACCTCAATATTCTTTTCAACTTATCAGGTGAGAATGAACTAATATGATCTAGGATGTAGCTGATTACTGACGGCGAGGAACAGGAGCGAGTGGTTGTCTTTGATTCAACAAATCTCTTTCAATTGCAACTTGAATCTCAATAGCCTTCTCTTTTTCCTCTTCCAATACAAAGCAAGTTCGCATATACTGGGAATAGTTCTCCTTTGTCCTCCATGTGAGATTGTTCAATCCTGAAAGAATGTCTTCTTGGTCGTCGTTGAATCCCAAATTAGGCTGCAACACTGGAAATATCTCTCTATGCGGTAACACCATCTTTACTCATGATAATTTATTTTTTCTCCAATGAATTTATTTTTTGAATGAAAATCCCTTCTTTGCTTGATGTGCTTGTCAGCTGCAAAAGAACCTCAGAGGCCCTCCTTCTAGTGCTAGTTTCTCTGTTGATGTGATTTTTATGACTGCACCAATCAGTAGAACAAAATAGTCCAAAGGCTACTCTGTTCTCTCTTGATCAAAGTATTTTGTGTGCTAAGATTGCAAGAAAGTTCGCACGTTCAACTCTAAGGTTCTGAAATACTTAGAATACCCTCAGTTGGTTTGATGTGAATTGTTGTTTTCACGAGGGGACTTACACAATTGTTCAGGCTTCTTGCAGTTAATAGTAGGTGAATGATTTGAAAGGTATTTTGTGCATATGATTTGGCAATAAGTTCATTTTCCTAAAGCTAACCAGAAATGTGCGGAAAGTAAATGAGTATAGGGCCTAAGAAACTTATATCCTATTCTAAATGCAAGATATGTGGAGCTCAATTTCGACAAACTTTGACTGAATTTCACCTAGCCTCATCGGCAGAGAAATCCTCGGAAAGGCAGATAGAAAAGAGATGGAGAGAGAGAGAGAGAGAAAAAAACCCAAGCCAAAAGACCAGAATGGAGCAAAATTTAGGGGGTCCCCATTTTGAATGGGGCGATGTGTGAAAAGGTCACAACAGGATGCTTGTAATTCAAACCAATCAGCTTAAAAAAAATATGATTGATATTATGTTCTCATTACTACAGTAGATCCAACTAGTACCACTTTGTGATATATAGTGGGAGCTTTTTTGATAATAGCACTCACCGATGTGAAAACATTATGTGATGCAATGAGAAATACCCACATTAATATATTCAGTTAAGTATCTTCGGAAGCAACACAATCCTAATTGTGTCCACTATAGAATAGCATAATTATTTATTGTTTAATATTCATCATTAGAAACTGTAACAGCACCATGCAGTGTAATGGTTGAGCTCACTGGTCAGTCATGTATTCATGGTAGCTTCTCTGTATTTCTGCAAGTTTGTAAAATTATTACATTATCAACAATCATTTCCATAACAATCAATTTGAAACTTTCTCTTTCAAAATTTATAAATCATAATTATTTTCCTACTTGGATCCAATTAAACACATATTTAGAAACATATTTACAAGTTATATTTTTCTTATCTGAGAACATTGTGTTGCAATACGTACAAATTTCAAGACTTCAAAAGAGGAGCTAAAAAAACAAAGCCAGAACTCTTATTTCATTTTGATATATGTAAATTAGCTATTACTTCTTCAAAAGGAACCTAGTTATTTTAAATCATTCAAGACATCTACCATAATTATATAATGCAATGTATCATATATACATTTGAATTTAAATATACTAAACTATGTAATATTCAAATTCATTATTGTTTTACCTCTAATTTCCTATCGTCTATTCCTTGAACCTCCTATAGGTGCAAGTGCTAGTATGTTATAGACCATCACTGTTGTTCTTTTGACTGCATGCATATAAAATTATATTAGCATTATGTGTCCACCATTCTATATAATTTGAGTACCAAAAAAACTTAGCACACAAACTCAAAAAATTAAGGCAAGTAATTGCTGATATAATTCAATCCAAGCCTAAAAGAAAGCCCAATAATCATTATATATAGCAAACAAACAACCTCTTAAGACTAAGAATCTCTCCACTTCACATTTAGAAGTTCATTCTAACAATGTCCTTTTAGCATTAAAAATGATTTTTTAATATTTTAGAAAACCAAATATATCTATGAAGATGAAAAAATCACTTTTGAATATTCTACTAGTTGAATAGTTTACAAAGGTTACCATTTTAATAAAATATTTAATTGGGCACCTCAGTATTATGGCTCAAACTGAAGAGATCAATGCAGCCCAAACTCTGTTGGCTCTTAGTGATGATGATAGCTCTATTCAACAGGGTTAATTTCTGGTCTTGGTGATCCTTTTGATATGGTTCTTTGTATATGGGTTTGTTTCCTATGGTGGTACCTCTGTTAATATTTTTGTATATTCTCTGAACTGGGTCTATGATGTAATTTTGAGGTGATCTGGTCATAATGCTCTAAGTGTGTATCTTCTGTGGTCCAGGTTAGGTTGGCTTTTTTTATGACTACAGGGCTATCTGGATGTTCTAAACTGATGTTGTGATGATTCATATCTGATCTGTTTTGTACTGTTCTCCTTATGTTTAATATAAAAAAAACATAAATAATGGGGAAAGGATCCCTGCTAAGAAAATTTTGGAGAAATGTTAATAACTAAGTCCTAAGCTTGAAGGCCAAAAAACATGTCCAAAATTGTCCACAAAAAAGTATTTGCCTGAAGATCTATATAGTGAACATAAATAATGGGTAAAAGATCCCTGCTAAGAAAAATTTAGAGAAATGATAATTACTATGTCCTGAGTTGGAAGTTCAAAATAGTACGTGCAAAATTGTGCACAAAAAAATATCATCTCATGGACCTGATTTGGCTTTGGCCATCACATAGGGCAAGTCTTTCTCTAGGGGATCTCCTATAATTTATCAAAATTCTTAATATATTACTGCATTGCAACAACTTGACTAGGGAAAATGGAGTGTCACTACAATGTTGTAGACTATTTTTTGTTAGACAATTATAGCATTCCTTGCATTTTGGGGAGGAAATAGGGAAAAAAATTGAAAGGTAGCTACCTCAGATGCTTCACTACAACTCTCCAAAACTGAATGTTGAATGGCAATGCTGATATAATAATGTTTTCTTGCCATCATTTGGTTGTCATATCTTTTACTGTGGAGAACTAACTAATGCAAATTTAGTTATCAGGAATGGCACATTGTCGCCTAGAAGTTAGAACTGATTTGGTCAAGATATATGTTTTTTTGTTGACAACATGTTTTTGAAGTAAGAAGTAAAACAAATTTGATTTCTAATTGCTTGATTCAAAACTTCCCACTTTTCAAGTATGGAGGAATAGGGCTTGGCCTCTGTATAGTGCATTCATTAGTAGGAAAACTATTATGGGATATGATTGGGTGATGCATTACATTTCAATTGATGCAAAATATAATCAAGTTCAGAACATGATCAAATGACCCATAATTTTGTATGCAAATACCTTTTAGTGGCAATATGTTTTCATATGCATTGCTCATCTTTAGGAGACCATGGAACAATTCTAATGAAAGTAAATTGAATAAATTTCTTTATCAACCACTTCAAATCCTTAAATTTATTTATAATAGCCTTACAAGGCTAGTTTTTCTATATCTATTCACAATGTGGTGGTTTTCTTATGCTTTCCAGGTTAACAAAATGGGAGGCCAGATTAGTGTCAGACAAAAAGAAGGTCCAGGAACTCATGCATTTGACTTTAGTGTTTGGTGCACCTTCTAAAAACTCAAGAAAAATTTCCCTTTAGATTTGGAAGGGCATTGATAAGGACCACACAACGGTATTCATTTCTAATTAAGCATTATGAGTAATGTTGAATGGGCAAGTAATTATACATTTTATCTTATTCTTTCATCAAAACTACGTACTACCTTTTATTTTGAGATCTTCATACTATATGCCATTGTCTTTCTCAAAAAGGTTTTGGCAAGCATAGCAATATGTGTTTGCTTTTTTCTTTAATTTTGCTTATGTTCCTTCTTTCCCAATTATGTTGTAGGTATTGAAAACATGCAAAAATACTATTTGTATTACTCTTATTGACATATTCTTTCATAAGATGATGCTTCTAGTTTTTAACCATTGGATCTTGATTTTCTTTTGTCTTTGTTGTTGGCAGGTTCTCCTAGCTCTAAATGGTGACATTGGCCATTCAACAATGTCCCAATGGTTACAAGAAAATGGCTTCCAAGTACATCAAGCAACCAACAAGAATGAAATGATAGAAGCTCTTTCTAAAATAAATTTTATAAAATGCTCTGATCTACATGAAGCCAAGAGAGTCCAGTTAAAGAGTATGACATATTATGGAGTCCCACTGAAAGAATACAGTTGTGCAGAATGCAAAGAAGATTCAATATCTACAAATGATACAAGGGTCCTCCACAGTACTTCTGGAAAGAAGGCATCAAATTCTCACATTTTTCTTGCAGTTATAGATTCAAGGATCTTGGATGTGGATATAAAAATATGGAAGGGTCAAGCATCTTATCTGAATAAATATCGAGGAAGAGTAAAATTTGCATGGCTCCTAAATCATGATACATTTGCCACTGTCAAGCTAGAATTGAGGAGATTGGGGTATTCTATCATGGTTAACAGATCTCTATATAAATTAAAACATATTCAAATATTGACAGCAATGGTAGAAGATATGACATATCAAGTGGAGTGAAAGGGTACTGGTTCAGGATCATCAGACTTGCCACTTAACACATAGCAAGGGTTGAATATTTGATCTACTATAATTCCTTCAAGTGAAGAACCATTTGATTACTTTTTGGATGAAGATTGTCATAATTCAACCTAGGACACTGGTGATCAATTTACAGAAGAAAATGAAATAACTAAAAGTACATGTCATATAATTCCAAGTGTTCTAGACAGCTCATCTGCTGCCAAAATCTTGAGTGATTTTGTAAAAGCTATGAATGATAGGTAAAATTGTATTCCACATCTATTGAAGAAAACTAATGGTTTAGTGATGACTTATGAAACCTTTAAAGAGTTTGAAGGAAGAAATTTGCAAGCTGAAATGGGAAATTCAACAAGGAAATTCAAAATTGACTCTATATCCACTCAAATTGATACAAGAACTTTCTCTAAGAGCCTTGACACTAGCCCAACCACAGAATTGGATTCTAGAATATGCATTGAAGATTCTTCTCACTATATGAAAGAATCAAAATCTTTGATGTCTGCCTCTTCTAAACACTGCAATTGTGACACATTCAATATTCAGCTGGCATCAGAAAGGAACAATAAATATCAAAGTGAAAATTTGTCTCATGAACTTGCTTGTATTCCATTTGGCCCAAGCTTGCCAATTATGAGGCTTTCTATAGGTCCTCCACCTTTGAATGATGAGAAGGAATGTTTAGATTGCATACACTAGCCAATAATATCTGAAACAACTCCTAAAGCTCTAGTACGACAGGCTCCCTCCAATGGTATTTCTACAGATAAGTATCTAAAAGGAATTTGGATTTTATCAGCAGAAGATACACCTGTTCTTCAAAGAGTTGCAACCATCATGTTTGAAAACATGGGTGCTACTATAGTTGTTGTTGGGGATGCACTAAAATGCAATTATAACATGGGTGATTCTGACAAACTGAACCCCATAAATAAAGCAAAAGTCTATGGAAATCACATGACATCAAGAGATCTTTCACCATTTGATCTGGTTCTCATGGACTACCAGGTACATGTGTATCACATTTTATCTTCTTTCATGATATTTTTCCTTATCAAATCACACTTAAAACACCATGAATCACATTTTGTGAATATGTAGAGACATACCAGGAATTCTAAGTATTTTTCCTACAAGAATTTTTGTTCCCACTGTGACCTGCCTCCTAATGGACAAACCTTTTATAGTGATGTTGTCAAATCCCTTTAACCATATCCTTTCTTAAATGGTTTCTACACTACTGTTAACTATGTGACTTTATGCCTCATTATGATCAAATATCATTGTTGTGCTTGGAACCTGGCTGGTATTTTAATTTGTGTTCTCTATCTGCTTTATCATGTTACTAGTAGTGAGCCTTTGGTGTTTCAGTGTTGCTTTTCTTTCTTGAACCATATTTGTTGAGTTTGGAACAATTTATTCCTAGCAGTAGAATAAAAAATTAACCCATCCCTAACATAATAGTGATCAACACAAAACACAACTCTCATCCATAATACATGATAGTTTGCAACAATTCCAAAAAAAAATAGGATACTTTCACCAAATATGTTAAATTATTGAAACTTGAAAGTCATAATTATATGCAACTTTCATGGAATACTGCAAGTGAAAATGTTTAAGCCAGTGCTAAATCACTTAATCCAATTTTCTTGGAAGAGGTGGTGTTTTTTCCTAATACTGAGGAATGCATGTGATTACATATTTTGGGAAACTATGAATAGCAATCATCATGACCTCTATTTCCAAATAAGTTCTTTATTTTTCAATATATATGTGACATGTGGCTACTTAATATAAACAAATCAATCACATCATTTGTAATATTCTTCCTGATTTTATTTGGTTGTCTCAATAGCTTCATCAAGGAGATGTTTGTGAACAGTGACACCACATCAAAGCTCAAGAGTAGTTTGCAATCTTCAACTTTTTCTTCCTCGAGTTTATTTACAAAAATATGAAAAACATGTAGTCCTTAATGAATGTTGGTGTCTTACCTAGAAATGGATCAATTTTCTTGCTAAATAACTAGCTAAGTTTTGTGTTGGATATTTTATCAAATACACATTAGGCCTCAAGGATGCTACTAGTTTGTGCACATCAGGAACCCCATATATTCTTGGCATTATTGGGCCTTTGCATTATGTGTTTGTTTCCATTCACTGGTCAACAATGACTCATTTATGATATTTTCCACATCTTATATAGTTTTGTTCATGGTTTCACTTCTTACCAACTAGTCACTTCTGCTGATCTCTAGATGGTCCTCATTTTATTAATATAATCCTTGGTTTTAAACACAATATTGGCACTCCCTTTGTCCACTTTGAGAACAATGATCTTCTCATTGTTGTTAAGTTTTTATAATGCCCAGTTTACTTCCTTCAAGATGTTGCTCCTGGGTGGTTTTGTATTCCTTAATATTCTTGAACAGTCCTATCTAATTTCTTCAGTAGTATGATCTAATCGGTTGAGTATGATATTTGAAAATTTGACTAGTAGTTTCTCACTAGGGATATGGCTAAGGGCAATGTTAATTCTTGGTCTTTACGAAGCCAAATTAGGGTTGAACCATCTAAGGTAGTTGATGAGAGGTAGGAAACATTTTGTGATATGAAATGAGCATATGGGACTAAACTCTATGCTTTATTTGCAATTGACTGGTTTGGCATTTTTCTTCTTTTTTTGAACTAATTCTAGACACTTTTGAAGGATTTTTGTTGCTAGGTAGTTAAGCTTTGCACTACAAAGGTAATGTACTACATAATTATTAAAGATGTCTTCATCCAGCAATAAAAATGAGTATATGGGCCTAAATTTCTATACTTTATTTGCATTTCACTGGTTTGGAAATTTTCTTCTTTTCTTGAACTAGTCTAGACATTTTTGAAGTATAAATATTGCTAGTTAGTTGAGCTTTGCATTGCAATGGAATTGTGTTGCATAATTATCAAAGATATCCTCTTCCATGTGATATATTCTCCCACCTGGGATGTTTATTTTCTTAAAGGATGAATTGCTTCTTTTATGATCACAATTTTCTGATCAGATCTATTTAGAAAGAAAGAAACAATTTTTGGTGTAACGTTTTTCTCTTGAAAGGAAAAAAAACATATAAGCATATTTTGAGATATTGCAGGTTAAGAAATAGGACTTTTGAATTTAAAGGTAGTGTAGATTTTAAAGGAAACATTATTTTTGAAAGTGTTTTGGCCACTTTCAGATCCAAGAATGAATTTTGAATTAGAAGGTCTAAACTTTGTAATCTGGTACTTGTATTTTTAAAGGTGAACCTCTTTTTCTTGGTTGGGAAGGGTTGAAGCCCTGGGATGGCATCACCCTGGGAATTCTCACCACACAAATGTACCTGAGAATCAAACTTGGGCTAGCAGTGGTAATCTCTTGCCAATTTACTGCCGGACTACCACCCAAGAACATCATATGGTATTTGGTTCTAAATTCAGATAATCTAATTCCATCATTATTCCTTTCTTGATTTACTTTTGTGAATTAGTAAGACATAAAAATTGATTTGAAGTGTGTAGTAACTTTTGTTGCCCTTTGTTCCAGATCCAGTCTTCAGATTTTAGCTACTTGATATTGAAATGGCTAGTGAAGAAGAAAAAGGGATGGTGTCTCATCATCATCATCAGATTTACTGTTTGACAAGCTTACAGATAGGGTATGTAGATGAATATTTTTGTAGATTAATTTAATAGAATAAATTTTCCTTTCTATGTGCATATTAGTTTTTAAAAGTTAATTGTGGTCTTGTTGGTATTTTAACAAGTATTGTGTTTCTTGCATTTGTATATAATACTATGTTGTTAGTTTATAGGTTGAGTGACTACGAATCAAATTAATGATTCAATGAATACTAAATATTTATTCTCCTTGATTCCATTGGCAACTTGTCATAGCTGCAACCTTGAACATAGAAGGGTGTGAATGTTTAAATAACCTTCCTGATTCCATTGGCAACCTGTCACAACTGTAACACTTGAACATGCTAGGGTGTATAGATTTAAATAACCTCCCTCATTCCATTGGCAACTTGAAACAGTTGTAGCACTTGAACATAGAAATGTTTAAAAGTTTAAATAACCGCCTTGATTCTATTGGCAACCTGTCACAGCTGCAACACTTGAACATAGAAGACTATAGAGGTTTAAATAACCTTCCTGATTTCATTGGCAACCTATCACATCTGCAACACTTGAAAATAGAAAGTTGCAAAGGTTTAAATAACCTCTCCAATTCCATTTTCAACCTCTCACAACTGCAACACTTGAATATAATAGGAAGTTTTAAAGGTTTAAATAACCTCCTTGATTATGTTGACAATCTATCACAACTGCAACACTTAAAAATAAAATATTGTCACAATTTGAATAATCTCCTTGATTTCATTAGCAACCTACCATAGCTGCAACACAACACTTGAACATAGATGGGTGTGGACATTTAAATAAGCTCCCTAATTAAATAACCTCCTTGATTCCATTAGCAACCTGTCACAGCTGCAACACTTGAACATAAAAGGGTGTGGACGTTTAAATAAGCTCCCTGATTCGTTTAGCAACCCGTCACAGTTGCAACACTTGAACATAGAAGGGTGTGGATGTTTAAATAAGCTCCCTGATTCCATTGGCAACCTGTCATAGCTGCATCACTTTAACATGGTAGGGTGTATAGATTTAAATAGCCTCCCTGATTCATTGGCAACATGTCACAGCTGCAACACTTGAACATAGAAAGGTGTAAAATTTTAAATAACCTCCTTGATTCCATTGAAAATAGAATGTTAGGATGTGTTCCAGAGTGCTTGGCTGGTGATGGTCATCAACTCTGCTTTGTCTTTGCCACTAAAGAAAGTTCACAAAACGAAATTTCTCTAACTTAAAATGTAAAAGCATTTTTGCAAATAGTTTGTAAGTTTTCATTTCCAATACCTTGTATACCTATCAAACGTGGTTTTCTAAATGTTGAAATAGTTTCATTCCCAATTAAAAAATTCCTGTAAGAGAAACAAAACAAAGGTCTTTATATTGATGTTTAATAAAAAAAGTGAAAGTACTGCTTTGGAATTGCCTGAAATGCTTTTCTTTCTTGCAAAGTAGTAGATTTTGAGGTAGGAATGGAATTTTAACAGTGTTTGTTGTTTCCTCTCTTTAATGCGATAATTTTGTATCTTTCCGATGGTCATGTATCTAGATTGTCCTTGTCAGGTTTTTGAGAGTGGGAATCCCAATGCAAAAGAAATAGTCCTTTCAAACATGGAAATAACTTTTGACCGGATTCTGTTATAGTTTGAGGTTTGCTGCTTCAAATCCTCTTTATGTAATTTTTTATGCTTTAGTTCCTAAATGATGTAAAGAAAAAACAATTAACACATTACACTACATTTACTCATTTGAACAAATGCATAATTTATTCTATTTCTTCCTTTATTTCAGGATCCTTTCACATTTTCTAATTATCATAGAGCAATATAGGAGCCTTTTAATTACTACATGTTTGGACAAAATTACATTTGGCCATTGATTGATTTCAAGTATTGTTGTTGTGATTCCCAAGAAGGTTTTAGTTCTTTTTTTTTAATCTAATAGGATTGGTTGTATCTCATAGGAGGGTATTTTATTGTAGATTTAAGCAGTATTTGATCACCCCTAATAATATAGAGGTAGATTATTTTTCCTCATGCTTTTTCCATTGATTTTTTTTTCTATTAACTATGTAGTTTTGACAAATGAAAAATAAGGTTATTTTGATTTCTGAGACTAAAAATGACATTCTTGAGTAAATTTTTGAATGTAAGGGAGTTTGTTTATATGTTAGGAAATTTTTGAATGTAATGGAGGTTGTTTATATGTTAGGCTTGCTAGGGGAATTGGATTGCTCAACAAGAAAGTATTTCTAAATTAATTTAGCTCTAACTCTATGGGAAAGATGATAGTTTGATGGACATACACAATTCTACCTGTATGGGAGTGATGAGAGTTGGATGGAACATATAAAGAGGTTCTAGATATGCTAGAGGAAAGCTATGAGGAAACTAAATTGATAATGTTTGAAGTTTTTTTTTTTTGCTTAGATGTTGAGTCTAATTAATAAGTTTAATGTTGTGTTGCGACTTGCAGTTGAGTATGTTGATATGATAAAGGCTAGCATTGTCGATCCTCTAAAAGTTATCATAATTGCATTAGTTGATTCAGAAAGGTAAAACTATTTATCTTTATTATAATTAGTGGAACTTGCAACTACAATATCTAATAAAAATCTACTTCCAAATATGTTTTTGACATGCAAATTTTGAAACCTTATTTTCAGGTTGCAGATCCAAATTGGAGAAGTAAAAGGTGAATACCAACAAGGAAGAGTTTGGAGGAGCCGAAACCAATAGCGGTGAGAAAGTTGTGGATTTGCAAGGAGATTAAATGGGTCAAGCCCCTATAGGAGGTCACTGCCCTTCCAAAATGATTGCAGTTAAGGGGAAAAAAATATAAGTATATGAAAATAGGAGTATTCTGTTTATATAATGTCATTAAGTTGTACAGTGTCACTGAGACATTGAATGTAACCAATGAAATTTTGATTTGCCAATCAGGCTAGTAATAAAGTAAATTTTTAAAGTGATTTTTTCTCCACTCATAAATACTGTGTTGTTTGTGTTTGTGTTTGATCAATCATATTTGTTCAAGAATTTTAGTCTACATTTCATGGTGCTTTTTCAACATTTGAATATCTATGATACTTGAAGTTTATATGCATTAATTTGTAAGGATTAATTAAGTTAGATTTGATTTGTAATGACTAAAGTAATGACTTACATGACTAAATATATGACTAAATAAATGACTACCATGACTAAATAAATGACCAATTCACAACAATCAATGACTAAATATATGAATAAATTAATCACTAAATATATGACTAAACAAATCACTACCATGACTAAATAAATGACTAAATCAATGACCAAATCAATGAATAAATAAATTACTAAAATAGTTTAGTCATAAAGTTGGTGGTGTTATAAATGACTACAAATAAACCACTAAAATAGTCACCTGACTAAAATTAATGACTAAAATATATGACTAAATAAATGACTAAATAAATGACCAAATAAATGACCAAATCAATGACTAAATCAATGACTAGATAAATGACATTAAAAACATTTCTTACCAATAAAGTCGAGTCCCAAAAACAATGACTAAATCAATGACTAGATAAATGACATTAAAAACATTTTTTACCAATGACTAGATAAATGACATTAAATCAATGACTAAATCAATGACTAGACCAATAAAGTCGAGTCCCCACTAAGTGAATGGCCTTACCTTTAGGACTAGATGTAGCAGGACAACAACATTTCTTTCTCTGGTAGTAGCGGTTTGGCAAACATGACAAGTTTTGACATGATTGTGCCATTCTTAGACACTGTCTCTCGGTAGTACCCCGTCTACAGAATTTGTTGAGCGGTTGATGGGCCGGATCCATGACCAATGCCAAATTTATCATGGAATTATTTGAGGCCTCTAGTTGCTTCCTCTTTTCCAAGACATCTAAGTTAAATTTCCTCATGATTTCTCTTGTATAATATAGATCCCTACAACATATAGTTGCTTCTCTTCAATCTCAAAGCACACTTTTGTACTCCCTGCAATTAAGATGGGCACTTATTGTTCAACAGATAGTAGATGATGCCATTGTACCACTCTCCAAGAGAAATTTTTTCTAGCTGATACTAGTGCACAGTGATCTAGGGTCTTGTTTCTGCTATCATTTCATCTATCATTCGAGTGAGGGCTTTCCCTTAGGCTAACTTCATGGGCTGAATTTCCATGTCATATTCCTACAGTAAAGTTACCCATTTTTCTCTCCTTTCTCCCAACTCATTTTGCATTGGGAAACTCTTGAAAACTGGATCAGGAACAATTGTGAACACCTTATTCTATAAGATTTAATGCCAAAATTTCTTAACTCGTCTAACTAAGGTGTATGCTTGATTTTCAACATTGTGATATATTAACTCTACATCTTTCAGTGGAGCACTCATGGAGGTGATAGGATGTTCACTTCCTTCATCATCTTTATGAGTCGATATGCTGGCAAAGGAGTGATATGAAGCGAAGGAGTAGATATAGAATGGCTTCAAATAGTTCGGGATGACCAGCACTGGTGCATCAACAATTGTCTTCTTGATTTATTTGAAATCTTGCTTGGTTTCTGACATCCATTCAAATTTTTTGTCCTGCTTTAGCATAGCATTCAGTGGCTTGACTATTTCATCAAATCATGTGATGAACTTTCTAACAAAATTGATCTTTCTAAAGAAATATTTTAGCTCCTTCTTTCTACCTGGAAGTTGAATTTTCAGAATAGCTTAAATTCATTCAGGCTCTATTAAGATCCCTTTCTCTTAAATCACATGGCTGAGCAGCTTTCCTTCTATCACCCTAAAGATACACTTCTTCAGGTTCAAGGAAATTCCAAACTCCCTGTATATTTGGAAGACGTTACACAAATCGGAGACATGGTCTCCTCTTTTCTTTGAAAACATAGTAAGTTCATCCATATAGATGATGATGTATTTTTCGATTAGGTATTTGAGGGTGATATCCATGGCATGCTGGAAGGTCACTCCAATATTAATTAGTCCAAATAACATTCTTCTATATGTGAAGGTTCCCCACTTTGTGGTGAATGTTGTCTTGTGTCTATCCTCGTATTGTACCATCACCTAATTGTATCTTGAGTATCCATCAAAGAAGGACATCATCTGGGATCCATTAACTATATGCAGTACCTCATCCAATGAGGGGACTAGATAGTTGTCCTTTTCCGAGGCTCTATTCAAGTTCTAGAAATCTATGCATAATTTGATTTCTCCATTCCTTTTCTAGACTGGAACCAAGTTTTCCACCCAGATGGAGTGTCTGACTGGGAAAATGATTCTTGTGAACAACAACTTATGGACTTCTTTGTAAATGATAGGCTCTAGTAGTGCATTAATTGGGTGCTAATGCTACCTAAAAGGTCTCACATCTGGCTTGAGAGGGATGGTATGCATGATGATCGAGGTATCATATGTCTTCAAATATTCATAGCTCCAAGAGATCACATCATGATACTTGTGTAGGGCATCAATGATCCCTTTCCTTTCTTTTGGTGTGCATAGTTTTCTGATGAATACAATTCTAACTTCTTCAGCGGTACCCAGGTTGTGAGCATCGCACTGGTTGTCAATGGAATCCTTCTTTGTTGGCTAATCTTGATCACTGATCTGATCTAAGTCAAATATTCACTCTATATGAACCATACCTTGTGGTATCATAATTTTTTTTAGGTTAATGACTCCTTCTATGTCTAATTCAACATCTTCAAAATCTACTTCATCACTTATCTGTGTTGCAAACACATCAGAACTGGCGATGAAATCCAAGATATTTTTACATCATCTTTGAACACTTGGAAGTTGGTGATATTGTCTGGAACTAATGGAGTGGAGGTAAGCTCAACATTGAACTTCTTTAGGCTGGCTAGGGAAAGGGGCTGTAGGGTACTAGTTGCCTAGGCCAAGATGTTAGTAGTATGATTCTTGGAATGAGGGATCAACTAAAATTTGAATGCATCTAAGACCTCTATGAGATACCACTCTATTCCTACAATTTCCTAGTCTTCTATCATGAAAGGAATACATCTTCATAACTTGTTTTACTACTAGATTTGAATCACCAAAGACTTGGAGCATCTTAACCTTCTTTCTTAGGGCCTTCAAGATACCATGGACTAATGCTTCATACTCCACTACATTATTTGTGCAATAAGACTAAAGTCTGTGAGAAACAATGTATATCTTACTTGTGGGGTTGTTGAGATTGAAGCCAGCTCTGGCTCTCTGCCTAGATTTGGACCCATCAAACTCAAGCATCCAAAACTTGGAGGAATCATCAAGCTTGGAGTCAATTGAGCACTCTCCCTTCCTTGGTTGTACACGTGCTTCAACAACTTTAAGTGACTGCATGGATTCAACATAGTTTTTATTTGGTTGCTCTACTCAGAGTCCCCTTTTTGGAGTGACTTGTCCTCTAACGTGCTCAATTGCTATCTGGCAAAGGAAACATTCAAATTCTATGTGAGCAGCATAGTGTACCTAGCATGAACTAGGTAACATAATTTCCTAAAAGTCCATTCTTGCTCCTAAGTTGAGCTAATATTGCACACATTTCTCCATAAAGTCTTGGAATCCATCCAACAATCCTAGATTACCATCCTCATATGATTCTTCATTGTCTAATTTTATTAACATCTCTGTACTCAAAGGTACATAGGTTAGGTTGGTAGGAGGACTACACAACACAAGAAGGACATCTTTGGCCACCTCCTCTTCCTAAAACTCTTGTTCATCTTGATATGCCACATGGCAGTAGTTGCCTAATTCAGTTTCAACAAACAATACCTTGCTTGTGTTGTTGTACTTTGTAATCATGAATTTAATGTGTGGCTCCTAGTCGATGTGGATCTGGTTTGGAAACCCCTTCCATGGAAGCAATAAGTGAGAACAATCCATAATTGCATATTTGTTCAAGGCCTAGGTGAAATATCTCCCTAGTATTATGTCATATGTGTCAGGGATGTCGGCCAATTGAATATCAATCACTTGCTGCACCCTTGGATCAACAACATTATGCATGGGTATCCTATTGATTTCTCCAATAATGTTTAATTTTGTTTTGTCCAATTGAGTTACCTTTTGTCAGGAGGGTGTTGGAGTTATTCCTAAAGCTTTACATATTACCAAAGGCATGACATTAGTGGAGGCCCCTAAACCAAGAAGAAAATTGTGTAGGTTCTTCCCAAATATTCTGATGGTGGTCAGGAAGGGAGGAGTCTCCAACTTCCCCTAGAACAACCCTGTAGATATGTCGGCTTGAGCTACTTGGGCTTTGTATTTGTCATTGGTTTTATCCTAGGTTCGTGCTTGATATTTTTCCTTAACTATTTGTTTGTTGATTTGGTGATTTGAAGGCTAATCCACTTTCTTTCCCAAGATTTCTCTGATTACAGGCTTATTTTGGGAGTCATTAGAGGAAACCCTTTTGGCAGGTACTTCTTGAGCTGATTTGGATGAAGCAGTACCATTAAGCATCCTAAAGAAGGAATTTCTAACTATCAGGACTCTAAGTAACTCAAAGGCTAACAAGCTCAACTTGACCTTCTTGAATACTTCTGCCACATACTCACCCATTTGTTCTACTTCTTCCTCAAAAGACCTATTTTGAGAAGAGATGGGAAGTTGAATTTGGGTTTGGTTCTATTGCCTATTCTTGTTGAAATACTGGGTGGGATCATAAGGGTAGCCATGGTTATTACTAGAATTGGCATTAGGCAGAGTGTTGAATTTATTAGGAGGGGTAGAGGTCATGAAACGATCACCGACCTATCTATTTTTTAAGTTATAAGGGGTTTCCCTTTGATAGAACATTTGGAGCTCATATTCACGAGGCTTTTCCTCATCTACAGGACCATTGTCTATCAAATCAAAGAGCTGGGATAAAGGGTTTTCATTACTTACCTCTTTCGCTTCTTCATCCTTTGGAGCAGTAATCTCCTTCTTAGGTACATTGCTTTCGCTACGTGGGAAAGGAGCTTGATTAACCACCAACACAGAGGAGTTATATGGCTCAGATGGAACTATGTCTCGGCATCTTGCACAATTGACTACATTTTGAACTTCCACTTGGAAACTTTCTATGGCGGTTTGGAACTCTGGGTAGTCTAATTAAAAATTCCTATTTGTTTTGTGTATGCGGTACCATCTGAATAAGGATGCCTCTACAAGATAGAATCCACTTGTTATCTTGTTAACATTTTTTGGTTGATCAAGGGGTGTGGAAAAACCTCTATTGTTTGACCTTGTGTTCCATGTTTGATTCTACCTCTGTGAAGGCCTTCTCTCAAATCCTTGACCTAATTTTCAACCTCTCTCACAAGTCTGTCTGGAGGAGGTACCCACATCATGGTTGTTATGGTTATCTCAATTGAAATTAGCCTAAATACACCTTTGAGAAACCTGTAGCTGATTATTTTGATTCCTCAATTGTGTCATTTTTGTGGAAATCTTCTTGACCAATTATGTCAATTCATCGATCTAATCTTTTTCTATATTGTTCGATTGTTGGGTTGAATTATGAAGGAAGATCAACTGCACTTCTAGTTGATTTTGTTGAGCAAGTGGGAACTCAGAGCTCTGTAAGTATGCAGGTACTTGAGGCTACTCAGGGTAAGCTTGTTGTTGCTATGGTTGTAGGTAATGAGGCATTGGAGGTGCTTAGCTCAATGGCTACCCCAAATGGGTCACTATCAGTAGTTGAGGAACTTGATTCAACATTGGTGTATGATGGTACAAGGCATGGGTAAGCACTTGGATCTGCATTGGATGGGTGGCTAGTCCCAATGATGGTAGTGGACTAGCAATGTGTTGTCCTAAATTGATGCTTGTTGTGACTACTTCAGCATAGGCGTCCACCAACCTTGCAGGTGGTGGGTGCATCCTTTTCACCATTACAGAAGTGAGACTATCCAAGGCAACATAGTAAACTAATTGGGTTGAGGCATCATCAACCACATAGGGTGGTTGCAACTTCATGTATGCTCACTGGAACTACTCATTGAAGGAGCTGATTGGTTTGTTAACTTCCCTTCAAATGGACATGAACTGATGATACAATTGAAAAGGGCTAATCAGGAACTTAAATTTTTGTAGGAAGGCATCCTTTAGCCAGCCCTAAGTAGTGATGGATCTAGTCTGCAAATGTATGTACCAATAAAAGGCCTCTTCCCCTAAGGAGTAAGGAAATAGCTGGAAAGCCACATCTTTGTGTTCTATTTGCATGTCCTTCAATGTTGTTTGGAATATTTTGATATGCTCCTCCATTGTTCTCTATTGATCATGAGGATGGAATCTAGTGTAAAAGTCCCATAGACTCTTTGGCATGCCATGGTAATCATTGAAGGACAAAGGAGATGGGTTGTTACCCAACCAAGCCATGATAGGAGGTGGAGGTTGCGCTAGCTGTACTATAGTTATTTGGGGCTGCAAATGGGCAACAATGTTTGAAGCAACACCTTGGAAATGAAGGGCTAGGATAGGGGCATTGGCTTGGCTATGGGAAGGGAAGAGCTGAAAGGTAGTTTGGAATGGTTGGGAAGAGGAAGGTACTACCGAAGGCGAAGGATAAAAGTGGTGTGAATAGATGGAAGGATAAGGTGAGGATGGAGGTAAAGTGGGTTGAATAGATGGAGCTGAGGTGGAGGCTTCCCCTCTCTTGGCTCTCTTAGTCTTGGTAGGGGGCAGTAGCTCTTGAAATTCCCCCCTTTTTTTTTCTTCTGTAGATCTTAACACTCTTTGTAACCTCTCGAGGGAGAAGGACTCAATTCTATCCAGCTTAGCAAAAAGAAGGCCCTCCTTCTAGCACCAGTTCTGTTTATGTGTTTTTTTGCACTTCTCAACATAGGTGGCACACAAGTGCACTACCTCTCTTGAAATACAACTTCCTACAAGCAAGTTGCATAAAAATATCCCAAGATCTCTTGAGTGTCAGGTCATGACTTGCAAAAACAACTCAGTTGATTGATGTGATTTTCTAGTAATCACAAGGGACATGGATAGTTTTCTAAGTTGGAAGGGAATTGAATCTTCAAATGTAGTTTATGAGATTCTAAAAGTGAGGTACAATTGTTGCAAGTTCAAAAAAATAGTCTAAAACTCCATATTTGACATCAGATTTTGCTTTATGGTGATGCTGGAACTTTGCCTTAACTATTATTTTTGAAGAAAAGTAAAAAGGGAAAAGGGATAGAAGATTTCTTAGACCTACAACTAATGATGAACAGTTAAAATGGAGGATGCTATAGTGTACAACCTTCCTAAATTTGAGTTTCATTTAACTAAAATGTCTACCAGTCTCATGAAACTAGTGCTATCTTCTAAGGCTAGCAAATTTTCAACTATTCATTCACCATAAAGCATGAATAAAAGATGAATTTTAGGTGCAGCAATAAGTTAATGTTAAGACTAGCTTTACAATGTTGTTCATCATCAATAAACAACAAAAAGAATGAACAAGGAAGGCACCAACAAATAACATTCTTCACCGTCAATGACCAACATGAACTAAATATTAAAAGCAACTTGAAACTCTTGGAACAACAAACTAAATTCTAACTAGAGAGCTATCGATTTTGAGAAGATGAATCATGCAACATGTGAAAAACACAAGAATGCACCAAATAATGTAATTACTATTTATTTTATGCATTTTATATATGATCTCATAAATAAATGTCTACACCGAAGAACTTATATCACCTATTTATAATGAAATCCTACACAAGAGATTTCAAAACATGTAAAGACTACTTTACATAACCTTATCATATCACTACAATAGTAAGTTGAACCCTAGCATAGATGTAAGCATAATCAAAGAAAGAATCAAAGCACACACAACTCATTTTTATTAATTTAACCTGCATAAAAAAAAACTAAGATGCAGGAAGCCTTCAAATGAATATACTTTCTAACTTTCTTCATTTATTGTTAAGTGGAAATGACGTTTTGTATACAACAGAACAGTTTGTGAATCCTTCAACAAGATTATTGGGAATTAAATATTCGATAACTATACACAACCAAAACATCTACCATGCACCTATACACACTCTTTTGCAATATATTGTATAATACGGTGAAAAATATGAAACCCATACTTAACTTACAAGGTTACAACTAAAATTAAAGAGGTAAATATTTTTCCATGCCAATGAATATTGATTTGTTTTTTTTTGTTTTTCTTTTATATAGGGCTTGCTCTCCACCCTACCGTAATGGCGTCATGGAGCCTCATGGGCTCTAGCCATACCCCCAAGCAAGGAAGTCTTTTAGCTCCAAGATGATGAATGGAGTCTTTTCAAGTTCATACAAAGCAATCAGAATAAGATAGTGCCAAATCTCATGCATTTAGGTTCTCTACTCTCTACTTTTAGTCATGATCCTTACAACATGCCACTTTCTTGCCACAAATGAACAAAGGGGAAATGGAAGTAGGGAAAACTTATCTCTTGATTTTGGTGTTGGTCTTTAACTCCTTTATCCTTCATTCATCTCCAACCAAGCCATCTTGATCGCTATCTCCCCAACAATACTCCTCCTCTCATCTTCTCCTTCTTCCTACCATCTTCACTAAATTTCTCCAAAAGGAGAAGTGGGTAACACCCCACTCCTTCTTCCACTCCAAATATATAGAAGTCTCACAAGTTACAAATCTAGGATGGGAAGGTGTGGAGTGTACCTCTCCCCATCAATGAAGGTCATATCCCCATTAATGAGAACATGCATTTGGACAACTACCCCATCTTTCCACCCCATTTTTTTCCTCAAAATTCGTCACTCTCCATTATGAGAGATTTTCAGGGGTCAAATCATGTTGTAGGGGCACTATTGTATGCCCACTTGACCCCTACCACTATGATATAGACCCTAGGGGGTTTATTTATGCATCCCAAACCAAGAAATAGACCAACAACCATATTTAAAGGCCTATTTAAGGACCCATCCGAAATTCAAACTTTGATAATGGTTTTTAACCTTAACCCCAACTTACATATCACATGACACATAAATAAATACCCTCACAACCCCAAAAATAAATTATCCATTCTATACAACCCTCACAACCTTAGTCTTCCAATACATTAACTCTACCTATTTCTAGGCCCCAAATTGGGTCAATTTTATATCCTCAAAAATAAGTCTTTTGATTTTCTCTCGATGGATCTCCATCCTCATGCTAACATCATTACCTTCTTGCACATTAGCAACATGATCATAAGTAATAATTGTATATCACATAAATCTGTTAAATCAATATTCTAACCCTTAACTACAAAATAATCCATTTAAAATTTTAATTTGTATTCTATAGTATACAAGTGCATTCCACCTTCAACGTAATGTCAAAATAAAATGTAAGAATATTGCCCAGAGATCACCTTATTTATCATCCACATTGTATCTAAGCATTGATTCAAGAAAAGCATATAACAAATTAGGGTGGTATCAAGTTGAAATTTATGCAGCATGTCCTTACACAACAACTCAACTCTCTCTTGAAAATGAGAGGAGACCCCCTATTTATAGTTTTCAAAAAGTGAAATAAATGGATAGGATTTACTCTCATTGTGTGGCCAAGATTAAGTTTACATTAGGGTTTCACCTATGTCCAAAATATATCATTATAAAATAAATTTTGATCTCAATCCTATTTTGTCTTCTAGCGAGTTTAACACTATAGCAGTTTTTTCTTCTAATGATTGCTTTCTTTTCCCAACTTATATTGTCAGAAAATCATCAACAATCACTAGTTTTCCTTCAATTTTCTGAAGAGTGGCATATTCCACGAATTTTTCAATCAGTGTCTAAAGCTTGTCCCATTCCATGATGTTGGATTGAAGGATTTGGAAGGTCAACCTTTGAAATCTACTAGTGATTTTCTCCCAATGTTTGGTGCATCTCGGTGTGGCCTTAATTACCTGCTCAAACTGTGTGAATGCTCACACAGCAAAGTTCATGAAATATGATGTTAATGCATCTATTTCCCCTTGTTACACCTTCATAGGGAAGAATGGCTTAATCTTCTCTAGATCTAGCTCGAGGACTGGCATGTTGTAATTAATCACTAGCTTGAGATAGTCTTTGCTATCCATTTTGTGATCTATGAGCCATTCTAGGTCAAGCTCAACCTTATGTATCACTATTTCTAGGACATCCCTCCTATGATCTAGGCCCATTTTCCATGTCTCTACCAGCCAGTCATCATATCTGAGGAGCACTAGTTCCTTCTCCCATATTTTTTTGGGCATCTTGAGAATGGCCTCGAGCTTAGGATATGTGATCTTGTATAGCTTGATGAACCTATGACATGTTTTCTCCATGGCCTATAGTTGCATTTGCAAATCTCAAAATTTATTGGTCATACGAGCAGCGTGGCCTATTCCCATATTTCCATTGTAAATCACTCATTGGAACCAATCCACAGTGGCCTTGGTCCAATTCTTGATCTTCTCCATCCTGGTAAGTTCTTCTTGGAAGAGAAGTGGGGGCACAAACGATGTTGTCAGAGCTTCTTCCTCCAAGGATGTCCATTGTTGAATATAGGCAGTGAGATCTACCACTTATTCCTTTAGTTCCTCCTTAGAGGACTAATCCTTATTCATTTGTTGCATGATTGTCACTACGGATCCCTGGAACTCATCAATTTTATGTTCTCTTGTCACTGGACCTAAGTTGATTGTTCAGATACTCTAGTTGGGTCCTTTACCTTTATCCAACATTGGGGTTGCGATCTATATTTTCATGGATCCTGAGGCATCAACCAAATGTGAGAACAAACCCTTGGCTTCTTTTCTTCCCTTGGCTTTTCCTAGGCTCTTTCTAGTATTTCCTTGAGTCAGGCCTTTAGATCAATGACCATAGGAGGGGCTTTCTTATGTAGCTATTTTTCCATCCAATTGGGTACCTGAGTTTCCCCTTTTAGTGATTCATGATCACCTTCCTCTCCTTGCTCATGTTGGGTTTGTTTTTTGTCATGCCCAGGGATTCTTGTTCAATTCTTTCCTATTCTTCATTTGAGTCCTCAATATGTATAGCCTTTTCCCTGTCTAACTGAGTGATGGCTATGTTTCCTTCAGTGACCTCTTCTCTTTGAGGCACTCTTTCTTCTTCTTGTTCAAGCTCTATATGATGCTCCAGCTCAGGGATTTTCTTCGATGTATCTTCTTCCTTTTCTTTTCTTCCTCTTTTTTGGGAGGTACTCCCTCTTCTTTAATGGGTCCTTTGCCTTGCCCAACCAGTGGATGCTCTTCAAGTATTTCCACATTGACATCAGTGTCGTCTTTCTCTCCAAAAATTTGCTACTCAGATTCAACCTCTTCTCCTACAACCTTGAGCTACTAGGATAGTTCCTCTTCAATTTCCTGATCTGAGGTTTCTATGATGTGCTTAGCATTGAGAGCCTCATTTCCTTCCTCCTTATAGTGTGAATTTTCCTCATCCGATGCTACCTTATCCACATTTATGTTCAATTTTCCCTCTAGAAGCTTGAAGTAATCATACTTAAATGGGTCCTCAGACTCCTCAATCATTGCTTTTGCAACCTCCCTTTGGTGTTTCTCCATTTCTTTCGATATCTGTACAATGGCATCAATCTTTATTGGCTCTATAGGTGGTGGAGAAATAGGCAGGCCAATAGCAATCTGGGCCATTATAGCTTGAACAGTGGGATTCATTATCACCCCAAATATTTTAGTGGGTATTCCTTGCATATACTCTGTGGAGGCCTTTGGTAGGGTGAGAGGAGGAATAGTAGTAGTGGCTATTATAGGCATTGCGATTGAGAGAGTGGGCAATGGAGGAGGTAGTGAGGAAAACGAAAGAAAAGATGTCATGGCTAAGGAAGAATCCATCACCATTATTGGGGTCGTTGGGGAAGTGGAAGTAAGGTGGACTGAGATTTCCATGATGGGTGGTGGGGAAGCAGGCAGTGCCTAAGATGCAGGAGGTGAAGTGGTGATTGTAGAAATAATGTCAGGAGCATAGGTGGGAGGTGGTGACTGCGGCCATTCAAATTCTTCTTCTCCCTCATGTTGGGGATCCTCTTCAATGGTTGGAATTTCACTCATAAATCCTCATGATTTCTTGGCTCTCTTCAAGGATTCTCCCTCCGTAGCCTTCCACGTATAAACTTTGTATTTGGGATGGTGCTTGGTCACACCCTTCCTTTTTATAATTCTTTTTTCTCAAGGGGATTTAGGTGCCTCCTCTGGTGGGGCAGCAACTTCTCTGCTATCAGTTTCACTATCATGCTGATCTTCAAGCTCACCATATGTCATTACTGCACCTTTCAATTTAAGCTAAGCAATTTAGGAATCTACCCATTTCCTTGTTCTATTTTCCATAGGCCAAGTTACTATATCGAGGTCATTGACCTCTTCTTCATCCCAGTTTATTAGTGGTAGTGGAAAGTTGGCCACAAGATTGAATCTTTCATCAAAAATGGTGTCCTCTTCCTCCACAATTTGATTGGGCACTGGGAACAAGTTTATTGACCACACAAATTTGGTCGTCATCTGCATATAGTGCCTCATTCACACCTCCTTTTCATCCTAACAATTGGCCTAGAAGTCTTTGATATGGGGCCAATGAGCATACTATCTCTCGACAATCTTCTTTAATTTTCCATAGGGGTCCATTCTTGGTCAAGTTGTGTGGAGGTCTATATTGTACTCCGCTATCTCATTTTCTAAATATTTCGCACATTGGGTAGTAGGAACAACATGCATTCCTTGCCTAAATGTTAGGGGATATGGAATCCCAAGTCTATGCTTATCACTTAGTAGAGTATGTACATTTTGTAGTTGCCTGGAGACCTCCAACATGACCATCAGGTCATTGGGGTATCAGGGTAGCTTGTAGTGTCTTTTAGAGAAGCCATCTATTCTGATGTAAGTGAACTTTGGGAACTATATAAATAGGTACCCGAACCTCTGGATGAATGCTCTAGCACTGTGTGAGACCCTTCTCTCGAAATATCCCCCAAGGATTTTGATGATATGCCCAATGAAGGAATCATTTACTCTCTGGTATTCTCTCTTTAAATTCTTGTATTGCAACTAGGGGTAGTAGTCAAATACTTTAAGTTCTCCTCTCCCTAGATTCAGATTTGGTATGAAAAAGATACCCTTGTATGGGAATGCTTCCACTAGCAGATATACCAAATAGGAAGTCATGTAGAACTGGGAGGTTTTCTTCACAACCGTAAGTTGCTTGTGCATGTTTTCACTAATTAGCTTGGGCCAATGCAACTTTTTTTTTCCATCGATGATCTCCTTAATGAAGTAGAACATCCATTCTTGGAAGAAGGAAATAGTAGGGTAAACAAGTCATGGTAGTCCTCATAGAAATCACTCCTGAAAATATCTCAAGGTACTTTAGGAGCACTACCCCTCTTTTTCTTCAACCAATGTTGGTTGAATAGCTTCTTCCACCCTAGAGGGTTTGCTTTGCACATGTTTTTGGCATATCCCTTCTCTATTTCCTCCATGGGATCGAACGTAGGAATATGAAATGTTTGGCCTATGGATCAGGCTAACATATCTGCCAACACTCTACCATCATGATCAATAATCTTTTTTCTGCAATGGTAGAATTATTTGCATACCTTCACTAGTTTTGAAGCTACAAGTGTAGGTGGGAAGCCGACTACTTTGGCGAGTCCACTCTTTATGATTTTTTAGGTGTTTTCAGTTGTTGGGTTGATTATGACCCTTTTTTTGAACTCATCAATATCTATATTCCCAAGGTTGGTGTCTGATACTAAATCCCAAGTGGAGGTGACTTTGGAGGTGTACTCCACCCCATGGAGCTAGTACTTCATTTGATATTTTTCCTCTTTCCCCCTCGATGCTTTTGTAGGCCTCTTTCCTTTCTTGTCTCTGTAGACTTCCCTAATGGTCCTGTAGCAGATTCCACAAATCATACAAACAAAGATGAAGTAAGCACATTCACATAAAAAATTAGGGAAGCATTAGTTGAATCCTACAAAATGAGGGTTAAATCCAATAATTCATTTTCAAAAGATCATAAAATCCATTAGCATTCATCGTTCAAGCTTATTTGGGTCAAAAACAGGAATCTGGGTCCAGGGATGCAGGTTTCCCTAGGTCAACAACTGTCAGGAGAAGTCAGAAGTGGAATGACACCTTGGTCACGGTGACCCATAGATGGCCACCTGCACTCCAAGTTCCACATTGGGGATTTGGTGGTTAGGGTCTTCAACAAGGCATTTGGCATGCTAGGAAATCAACTATGAAGTGTTTGGAGGCATTCAATTTATCATTTTTCTCATGTAGGTTCAAGGAGTGCAGAAGCTAGAGGCATCATGGATGTTTGCAACTCTATCATTGAAAAACAACATTCATGAGGCATAAACCTACAAGAGAAATCACACAATGTAGGACCCACGAGTGGCTAGGACAGTTTGGATGATGTCTCATTTGGTTTGGTTACTTTGAATTATGTAGGTTGGGACTCATAGAAAGCTATCAAGCGAAGGCCCATTTAGGAATGGCAAAGAGGGGATGACGGTCCACAGGAGGCGGTCTGAAGTGGCGGGTCCATAAGACACCCACACTTTGGTCATTTTTCTTGAAGGAAATTGGTCATCGGAGGAGAGCTCAGAATTTGTAATGTAGGAGGATGGGAAGGCACCGTCGCTTGGAAATGGAAATCAAAAGATGGTGGGCCACAAGTAGCGACCCATGAGGAAAGGTCCACAAATAATGTGAACTTGGTCATTTTCATGTTGGAGCCTCAGAGGGAAATCATGAGGGTGGAGTCCACAAAGAAAATCAATGGTGTACCTTGGCTACTTGAAAGGGAAATAATGGCAGGGATGTCCATAGATGGACCCCCACAGATGTTCACTTGCACAGGGTTTAGACTTAAAATTTCTTTCATATGTGAACCTGAATAGTGATGAAGACCATGAAGTTCATGGTGTGGGCATGAACAATGACCCAACCACTATTGATAAGGCATTAAAGTGATAAAAATAGGTGGATGGAGGTCCGCAAGGAACTACCTATAGGGAAGATTTAACTTAATTTTTGCTCGCAACTTAGTTTTTGCTCGCACAAATGGCAGACAACAAGTGGTTCAGTGGGATCCACAAGGTCTGGGGAAGCCTTGGATTCACCATTAAAGACATGACATTCATGGAATGATGGAAAAGAGTGGTTGATGACCCGTAAGAAAGGATCCACAAAAGAAGACTTAGGTTTTAGTGTTTGATGGGAACGAACTCAGTGGAACTCATGATGTGGGATGTTGGAAAAGGTTAGTTGTTTCAAACTGGTGACAAGATGGGGACCACTTGTATGTGGTAGCTCGCAAAGGTGGACCTGCAAGGGCTTCAAAATGTTGAGTTCTTTGTCTAAGTATTCCGCCATTTTGGTTTTCAAGGGTGGCGATGGGATGGCATCTGTCCGCATGCAAAATTATAAAAGGGAAGACCAGTAAGGTCTTGAGGCTTAGATTTTTCATTTGAAGTGTTTTCACCATTTTCATTTCGCTTGGGAGATGGTGACAAGGGACTTGTTGGTGATTTTTCTATCAGAACCAAGGAGTTCTCTAAAAAGTAGCCAACTCTCATAGTGAAGAACTACAGGGTAGTGGCCAACACAATGAGTATAGGATTTTCTAGTCCTTACTCCTTCACTTTAGGCTCTGTGAAACCTAGGAGGGCCATCCCAATTTTATTTTTGATTAGTAACACATTTATACACATATAGATTCCTATTTATTGCAAATAAAACTCATCTCAATGAATATTTCACAGATCTTTGGATGAATGACTATCTATTTGCTAGTAAATGGCAATATTCCTCACCACACTATCCTTGAAAAGATTTCAAATAAAAATTATTCTTATTTTAAGTCCATGGCCAGGTACACTATTTTCTCAATTCATGCAATATTTTCTAACAAACTAACTAGTTTCTCATCAATTGGAACAACAGAGTCAAGTATATAAGAATTAATAATATATATACTACTAAATTTAGAGATATACAGACTATTTTGATAGTGCTTTGCATTTATGAAAACTCACAATGCCTAAAACACTCACTTCTTATAAATCCTAAGGAATCCCTTAGAAAGTTTATAACCCTAATCAAGCATTTTAATCAACCCCTTGAGTTAAACCTAAAACCAGAATAATACATTCAAATGGAACATTTGAAGATAAATGATAACACCATTAGTATTTTTCATTCATAACTTGTAAGAAATATACATAGGAGAGTATTTGTTTCTAGACTAAGATTTGTTTCGATATCAGTAGTTTCTATAAAACTCATTTAAGATTGTTACATACAAGATTTCATACCCAAGACAAACTACTGGCCTTTTATTAGTATTCTAATCAAGTGCCTTTCCTTAACTTAGCTTTCACCTAAACCCTATTGACACTTAAAAATATGACCATTGTAATAAGCCTTGAGATCCATTTTATAGAAAAACGGAGCAACAAGCATCAGGCTCAATTACATTTACATTTCATTTCATTTCACCAGAATTCAAGACATCCTCAGTTAGTTACATGCAATCATTAAGGAAAAAGGAAGAGTAAAAGACCACATTCCATATTCCTTGCATGAGGACATGCCAGCTCCTCAAAAGGTAGAGTTTGTTGCAACAACATTGAATCCTCGTCCTTGTTAACCAAAGAAGATTCTCCACTAGCAATTCCATTACAAACTTGTATATCATCCGAAAAAAACATACATGCTACCAAGGTCATTTAGTTTGGCACTTCTCCAATACACCAGCCCAAAAATTTTCCACATCAGTGCTTGAAACAAGAAATTACATGAATGTTGAATAGGAAAATCCTGACAAAAGGGGCATGATATCATAAAAAAAAAAGGAAACAGTCATCACTTTGAGTCATCATCCTTAGAGGATACTCGCCTGTGTCTTGCTCATGGTGGGACAAGATGAATCATCACCACCTCCTCATCAAAATCCTTAGAAGCTATGAGGGAGAGGGCATAATAATCACCCTCTAGAGCAGTGTCACCCTCACTATCTAAAGGGTTATTAGAAACCTCACTTGGAGAATTATGTCCTCCTAGATAGGCCTTAAGATACTTACCTTTTTTCTTTGCCTTCTTTTCACATTCAACCTTTTCCCTTTGAATTTGACCAACTCTTCTGAAATGATTTAGCCTTGTACATGGTAATTACTCTTGACACCATACTTCTTGAATTTCTTGTGTCCCCTTCTACTCTTTGAAATATCAGGAGCTCCTTGTGTCTCAATTTCATCGTCAAGAGCACTTTCCTTAGACTCAAGTAGACTAAATCTCTTAGACTCTCGAACTATCATGGAAAAACCACTCATCCAGGACAAGAATGTTCACTTCTTAACTCAAGAATAATTAAAACTCACACACTTCTTCACTAACCCAAGCTTCACATTTACTGCAGACTAAAATATGATGAAAGTGAACAACAAGCAATCTGCATTAAATAGACAGTTTGGAGCATGCAAAATTAATGATTCAAGAACTCCTTACATGAGCGAGTTGATAAATTAATAGCTTGGCTTTGAATCTGGGCCATTGATCTTAAATCAATTAAAAATTCATGTATGGTGACCATGAGCATCATTTTTTGGCCTCTAGCAGCTTGCTCCTAGAAAACAGTGACGCCAGCTCAAATGTTTCCATGTCTTCTCTTAACCTTGATTAACCATATGTGATCTATCAATTTGCATGTATCACTAGCATAATCCATGCTCCATTAATATTGGCGAAGTACATTAGACCAGTGTTTTTTAGAGAGAATTTTTCCTTATCCACTTCATTGCTCATCACTGATCTTCCCCAAATTTTAGAATGCAATCAACAATTAAAGTATTGTCGTGATGAAGTTTTAGTCCATTAGATCATTATGTTTTAAAACCATATCAATGGTTCTCCATTCATCTCGCTACTTTCCTTTATACAATGTCCTTAGGATTTTTCCATGTTGCCTATTTTAGCAATAGCCATCGCCTATCGTAGATGCATCTCAATCCTTCATTAGCCTCATCAGGGATGTCAACATCCCCACAATAAAATTTCAGCCCTTGGATCTATGGCTTTTCTTTGATCATGCTCATCCTTCCATCGTGCAACACTAATTCAAACTTTGTACCATGGCTCCTATCAGTGATGAGAAATGTAGTGAAGAAATCAGATTTACACACGTACACCTACATGAAAATAAATGGTACAAAAGACATCACACATAAGATCTTGTTACAACAGTGAAAGAAACCTTCAAAAGAATCTCATCATTCATCGCAATTTTGAAACTTAGCCTCAAGAATGAATCCGTGACGAGAGATAAAATATAGAAACAATAGACTATCTGTAACACCCAACTAGATCTACTATTTTCAAATGTAACCAACTACTGGTTTCAACCAAAGAAAAACTAACTTGTTTTCATTCTAGGGTTTCCAAAATGTTCAACTGTTCATTTTAAATTTCCATCTAATTTCTAAGTTTTTAGTTTCAGCTAAATAGTAACATCTAACTGTTTCCAACAACTATCTCATGGAAGATCAAAACTAAATAACTGTCAAACTAGGGTTCCCATTTAACCAATTTATGAACTGAGGAAAATAAATAACTTCTCTTTATTCATTAACTAACTTCAGATCTTTCATTTCAGCTAAATGAATCAAGTAACTATCTAACTAATTAACTACATATTCTTACAACATACATTTACCATAAAAGAATATCATTCATTACATTAATTAAAGTAAGCTTTAAATAGCATTGCATGTACTTGGATTTATGTGTGAGGAAGAAATACATTTGACATCATCTTCATGCTATTATACTTGGACATCTTTATCAATGAGCGAAAGAGAATTATCATTAGGGGCTTTACCACCCAACCAAGACCTACCAGTATCTCGAGTTTCTTCAATAGAAGAACTCGCCCTTCACGAGGGTAATCAACATGGATCAAATTATCATCATGCCTCTAAGCCTAGTTTCAAGGACCTATACCTCCTGATCAACCTTACTAAGGGTTCCTCCCAACTAGAAAGGCCACTTTGATCAGTGGTATATCTAGTACTTGATAGCTAACAGATGTTGAATCTAGCATCATACCTTGGCCAAGGATTTTAATATTTTTGGAACTCCTGTGCCGATATCTCTAGAACTCATGTGCCGATATCTTTGGCACTCCTATGCCATCAACACTCTCACCCTTGCTCAACATGGAAACTTTCTGATCAAGTTATAATCTTAAATTAGCAGTTTATTTACCATTTCTTCTCAGTTCAAGGTTATGTCTTAACCATCAAGTTTCATACATAATAAACAATATTCACTGGCATTGAGGATTTTCAAGTCTCTCTTATTAGGGTTAAGCTAATATCATTAAGCATCTATTTTTTTTAACGAGAAAAGAGAGAGAGAGAGTCTCGACTCAACATCTATCACTTCTTTTAAGACTAACTATCTTCTCTAAGAAAAGGTTGTTTTCATTGAGCTCTTATATACTAAATGACATATTCGATTAAAGGGTCTTTCAGATCTTAACAAACAACTATATATTTTGATCTCAAGTAAGATTACAATGTCTGGTTATTCCCTCTTAGTTCTAGGTTGTATCACAACCAAAAGATTATGTGTCAATCAAGAGATTAAAATGATGTGGAGTTTTAAAGACCACTTTTATATCCCATAAAGGTTCATAAAACATGGAAAAGCCCAAGGTTAGCAATAGATCAAACTGATTAGGTGAATTTCCTTCTAGATGATAAGCTCAACAAATCTTGAAATACTAAAAAATATTGTTCACAAAATAGAAAAGAAGAAGGAACCATAACCATTTGGGTTCCTCATCAAAGGATCAAGGTCACAGTTTTAGGCCCACAAAATCAATAGAGGAAAACACGAATATAATTGATTGTTCTATGCAAAATCATAAGAGCTCCTAAGAGCACGAATAATAAGCCAGGTCAAGTTCAATAGGGAGATTGTCCAATTAATTATTTAACTTTCCAAGATTCCACTATTGAAAACTAATTCCTATTATGACCCAATAATCTCTTATATTGATTAAACTAGTCTTGACTCAAATTTGGGAAAAAGAAAAGTCACAAAACTGCTTCAAATCACCTGACAGAGAGTTTTTATACCCAAAACCAACCCAAAGCTTGACAAGGATAACTCAAATGTATGAACAAAGCTTGAGAGATTCCTTCCCATAAACTTATTTTTATTATCCCTGAGTATTTTACATCTTTAATTTATTTTCTTCAAGAATTTAAGAGTTTAATTATGTATGTGTGTGATAGATCTAAACATTTGACTTCAGAGTTGGTTTGGAGAAGAAGAAGAGTTTAACCTTTTATAGAGAAAGAATGTGGCTGGGTCAAGGCTACAAAAGTTTTAATAAAACTGAGGGTGAATTATGCTAATAGTTCAAACTTTGAATTATTCTAAATAGATTGTAAATCTCAATCTAGATTTTGGTAACAAATCAGGTACCTGGAAGAGCCTAATCCGGTTCTAGATTTTCTAATTTATATATATATATATATAAATACTGTTATGCATCGACAGAATGAATAAAACTCATCTTTATTCTATTTTCAATGCTTGAAGGCATTCTTTATTAAGAATACATAGAACTAATTGAGAAAACTATCACTAATTAAAAGACTCATATACGTGCCTCATAAACGTCTGGAACTTAGCGAATGTGGAGATCCCTTTGCTGATGTCGACTAGTAATTTGACCACTATTAGCTTCGATGTTGATGGTATCAGTACGTTGCTCCCCTATTGGACTATTAATTTTATAATAAGCTCATGGATCAGTCAATCAATGGAGAGGCCCACACTTTACAATTATTTTCCATTTGATGACAAGAATTCAAGTAATCGCGATGGCTATCAAAGAGAAGAGCTTAAGCTTTATTTTTGAATTTGACATAAGATGGAAAGAGAGACTCTTAGTTAATGTGGAAGATTGCAGTGAAAGGGTTCCAAATAAGATTGCGAGAGAAATGAGTGAAAAGAACCCAAAGTAGAGTAGTCTTGATAAGCAGAGAAAATTGCAGAGCAAAAATGAACCAGAGCAGAGCTGATACTGTGAAAAGAAGTCCATGAAAAGAAAATCCCCCAAAAATAAAATGTGAATCCTTCCTATTAACCTCCATTCCAAGATTTTAAAAGCCGCAGTGCCTTCATGGCTTCCTTCTCGGTTGTTTCAACAAGAGGCTCAATGGGAAGATGACAAAAAAATCACTACCAATGACTCTCAACTTTTAATTCATTTTCGATTTTAAACCTTTCTTATATTTTCATATTTTAATTGATGGCATTAGAATTTTATCCTTTATTATAATTTAATATAATTAGCCATTGCAAAAATATATTTATATATATCAAGAATTATTCCTCTCAACTCTTAAGAGGATATTATTATTTAATATTTTATTTATATTAATTATTTTAATTTAATATTTATAAACCTTTTGAAATCTCCTTAAAAGGTGATTAATGATATTTATATATAAATATTTAAAATTGACTTGCATAATGATAATTATATTTAATTACTTTTGACCAAGTTACTACTTCGATACACTATGTTACACCGACTCAAGGTTTGATGATAAAATTGATCCATTGTTAACCATGTCCCCTCCCTGATGATATTTCCCTTTCTCTCGTGGTGTCGGCAATCCTGCATCCACTGACAAGGATTATGGTGAGATTGTTCTCAATGGATAAATGATATGCGTTTAAATTTAATCTCATGATCTCATTCAACTTCACATGAACCATAAATTCACTTGCAAAATAAAGAGTTTGTTAACATTACAGTTGTACAATATAAATATCAAATTTTGCATTCTCAATGTCATAATCACAAGAAAGCAGTTATTTGCAACTAACATTGCATTCAAAACACATAACCAACATATAGTCTGAATGTAAGCAATGTGACATACTCTTTCCCTTAAGAATCATTATCCTCGATGATTGTTTATTATAAATTTAAACATAACCATAAACATAAAGATAGTGTTCTCAATTGTTCGACAAAAGTTATGAAAATTTTTGTAGGATTTGGTCATAATCCTCCAGGTGGCATTTACTTGGCTTTTCAATCTGTTAATAGTTTCCACCATTCTTACTTGATCGGTTTGATTTGTTTAACCATTTCAGACAACATTTTT
Source organism: Sequoia sempervirens (assembly GCA_007258455.2). NCBI lineage: Eukaryota > Viridiplantae > Streptophyta > Pinopsida > Cupressales > Cupressaceae > Sequoia > Sequoia sempervirens. The sequence goes on from VDFB02072274.1 coordinate 32,758,924, forward strand.
GGACTAATGCTAATCTTGTCTTCTAGCTTACCCAACTTACAAGAATTCAACATCTTTTTTGTCCAATGTTTCAAATGGAATCGTCTTAATAGAAAAATTATAAAAGTTTTTATAACACACCATGAAGATGAATACTCTTTCTGAGTACAACAATCAATTACTTTTAACACATATTGACCAAGAGAATTTCACCAAAGGTTAACATCAACCTTCACTTTCTAGCTAAATTTTTTTCATCAAGTACTAGTTTCATTTATCTAATGCATCATTAAAACAAGTTAATATTAATCAATTACAAAAGAAAAAGGTCAGAATTTTTTTCCAATTTAACTGTCCTCCAAGACTTGGCATGCCACTGAAGAGAGGTATTTCCCCTCCAGTTGCAACCTGAGCTCTAGTGTGTACCCCTACTTAACCAACTTTGTCACACTACTAAGGATACCCTCCTACTAAGTACGACAACTCTAGTTAGCTAAGTGTCTCACCACTCTACTCGACTTGCGAAGACTAATCAGTTGGGCTTACTGGACTACCTATCCACCCACATACCATAACACAAGGTTTCTTTCTTTGTAAAGTTAAGAACATACTGAGTGCAATAAATTTCTTAAAATTTACTTCCTTATAGGATCCATCAGAGGCCCATCTAGGACATGATAGAGATGAACATTTCATCAAACATGGTGAACAACCAAAATATTCTTGGGTAACCCCCACGATACTTAGCTCTATACCAAATATAAATAGCTTCAATTTCAGCAATAATCAAAAGAATGAGCTTATTCTCAACACTTAATCAAAATTTGACCAATTGGTCATAAAATAAACAATCTTCAAAATTCGATGGTTAAACCTTTTCAAATTTAAAATAAAACAATGAAATTCCTTGCCAGTATACCACCACTTGAGAAAATAATAATGCCATCATTGTCAACCGGGGTAAGAATAAGCATGAAAAGCTTCCCCAATAAAGAATAAGCTTTGTACAACTATCCAACCAAAGTATTATGTGGTGAAACATATGAGGGAACCAATGTATTATATACATAACCATTATATACGTGTTCCTATTCATAACATGTGGGTATGTGCAGGATCATGATAGGCCAAAAAGTGGCAATATGATGGGTATATATAGGGTATGTGGCTGACGACTTTTTTTTTAACCCAAAATTGATAAAATGAAAAGGGTTTTTAAAGGAGATTCTTAGCTTTCCACCACTATAAATTATGCTTTATTTTGAATTTAATAAATAATTATTATTTATTTTCTATTTGAATTACAACTAAAGTCCTGATTGATAGGTTGACTGAAAAATATCTATAGCTTTCAAACAATATCACATTTTTTGAATCCGAAACATGCGTCACATTCTATGCTTCACGTACTATAGGATTTTAAAATGGAAAAAAAGAATTTCATGAATTTTTGACCAAGTTAAGGTGGTCAGACTTACAAGTTTTTATATTTTTAAAAAGTTGTAATAAAAAATCATAATTAATTAGTTACTTGGAAAAAGATTACAAAAAAATATGCATCACATTGGGACATCAGTCCTCTACCTCCATCTAAAATATTATAAAAAAATATTATCATTTTATTATGGTTAGGGTGGTTAGACAAACACCTACTTATTTTTTCCCCGAAATTTAAGTACTACCGCATTGAAATTTCAAATTTTCACCAAATGGATTTTCTTTTTCTAAAAAAAAACCTAGTAGTTTAGAAACTACATTCAATTTTCTATAGATTCTATTCTTACACATTTTTGAAATAATATAGATAACTTATTCAAATTTTTACATCAAGTTGCCTAACTCTGATTTTTCTAAATTTTTTGCCACTTAAGGGCCTATTTTGTCCATGATGATCTTGCACATGCCCATGTGTCAAAGATACTTTCTTAATGATCAACAATGATTTGAGCCAAATGAGAAACCAATCAAATATCATTTGTATCAAGTATCCTCCAGTTAAAGAGTACCATATAATTGATGCTTTGTATGTCCCTTTTGCTACCATCCCTAAGAATACCTCTAGCAATGATGCTATAGTTAAAGACATCAGAGTTATTATGCCATTGTCAGGAGTTACCAAGAAGATTTACAATAACCTTGTGGAAAAACAAGCTTTGTGTTGTATATTGAACTGCAACACTCTCATTCTTATTGACTCATAACACTGTTCTTCTATTTCTTCTTAGGTAGATAGGAATAACTAAGCATGTGTGAGTTACATATTTTATCATAATCACATATAGACTTGGTATATCAAACATAAATGTTTTGTGAATTTACACATTCACACAAGTTGTTCGCTTAACCACTCCATCACCATTGTATCATTCATGAACTAAGTTTTGAACAATAAACCTATGTGATGAGAGGTCCATGAGGGTTTTGAACAATAAACTCTTACCATTTTACTTTGTGCCTTCACGAGATGATCTAGCTAATACTCACCACCACCTTAATCATGCTGTTGTTGTCTCTATTAGCTCTGTTCATAAAGAAATGTTGTTGGTGTAATTAACTATTTAATTACACTTTCATAAGTTTACTTAGGAATTAATTTAAGTCCTAGGTTGCATTTTATTATCCTTATCTAATTGAGCTATCTTGTAGCTCAAGTTAGGTTTAGGGTTGTGCATGCTTGCCTTTATAAGCAAACCTCATCTTGTACATTTGTATCAATTCAATCATGAATCAATTTTACATTTGATATAGCAAGAATTCCTGCCATTATATCTCTCTTGTGGAAGTATTTTAGTCTAGCAATAGATTCCTGGTTTCTAACATGGTATCAGAGCATTTAGGGTTGCAAACTCCTTCCCAGATCTAAGGGTTTCATTCTGGCTTGAAGATATTTTCTAGGTGCAAATTGGGGTTTCAATAACCTCACAGTTGAGTTCAAAAGGTTCTGTAAACGAATTTTGACTGTAAATTCATCCATTTTCGGTAAAGTTGTTTTTGAGGCAAAATTTTTTTTGCTGGAACAACACTTGTGCAGTACGATTTTCCATTTTTTGCAAAAAAAATCTGAAAATATTTTCTGTGATATTTCTTTGTAAATTTTGGGGAAAATTTTATTTTTTATTTGGGGCACAAATATTATATTTTTGGGCTATTAAAATTCTAGTCGATTTGCATATATAATGTGTTGGCATCTTTTACGGAATATTCTGCATTCCTAGTATAGGTTGCATCGACCAACATTTTCTGAAGGTTTGCAGTCATCAGTACACTCACATCAGATCTATCATTCATCGATGGAGGTATGAAGGCTTTATTAGGCTTCGTGTGCAGTGTATTATTTGTTTGTTGCCTTATCCTCCCCTCGTAGCTGGTCTTTAGAGATTGTTGTCTCTTGGCTGACTATCAAAGACTACATCGGTTAGATCCTTCATTTCGTACCGGCCATTCCCATCAGAGCATACCTTTCATTGTTATCGGCGTATGCAGATCTCATCACCCATCAGTGTAGTCCATCGATCCTTGGTACCTTCATCCAAAATCAGCGGTACATCTCTTGACATTCATTTCTTGCATCAGGTACAAGGCTATACTCTCATTCGCCGGTCAAGCTTCCAAATCATTGGCCATTTCAATACCATCACCTACCTATGTATCCTCTGTTGACTAGTGTCATCGAAGGGTACACATGCCTTTCTAACCACTGGATTTGGGTCCACTTGGTCTGCGTCAGTGTCAAATCCTTATAAGGTCTTCCTTCATTGGTGAGTACGGTGTCATTTGTTAGTGTATTCCTTCATTGGCGGGTTCTACGAAGGTTTTTTCCGGTGTATAGGGTCTCCATCTACATTGGGTATGGGTTTATCGACTGCCAGATTCCATTGAATCTGCTTGTTCTGAGAACACAAACCTGTAGATAAATCTCCACATCGGTTGATACTTCTTCTGCATCATCTATCCAGCTGCGAGTACCATCCACTTGGTTGATGTACTGCTAGTCATTTAGCCTTGGCTATCCAATCAGGTTCTCTCCTGTGTCAATCCTTGTACAAGGTACCTATCAATTGGCTATGCCATCAAATCATTAGGTCGAAGGTACTCTACTGTGTTTATCGGCATTATTGAAAGCTTTTTTGCAAAGGCCAACCATTAAGCTAATTTTTCAGGATTTTTGCATGGACATATTTTCCCTATTTTTGGTTAGTGTTTTCAAAAAGAAGGCAATTTTTTTAAAAAAAAACTTTCTATTGATTTTTTTGAAAAAGCTGTGACAGGTTTTTTGGAGATTTTTTAAAGTTTTATATAAAAAAATATTTATTTCCAAATAAAGAGGGAGAAGCCAATAGTCATTCAGCCCCAATAGTTTGTAAATGGATGACTTAATTACTTTGGAGAATGGGAACTATAGGAAATGGAGTAATTTAATTCTCACTCATCTTGGTGAGAGAAATCTATTGTCCTATTTGTTTAATAAAGTTCCTTGTCTTAGCACAAATGTTGAGTATGGCATTTGGAAAGGCTTTAGGGCTAGAGTCTTTAGAGTTATTTTTGAAAATGTAAATGATGACATTTTGGAGACACTTATTCACTTCGAATGTCCTCATGCTCTTTGGACTCACATTAGAGAGGTATATGGAGACCATGATTCTTCTCTATATCTTGAAGCTCCTCTTTCCAACTCACATGTGCTTGTTCATTCTTCAGAGTTGATAACCCATGCTTGTGATCCTTTGGATGAGATTGCAGATGCTTCAGAGGTTCCAGATTCTTCATCTTCTATTGATGAGTCATTGATTCCTATCATTGATTCATTGCAACAGGTACCTAATAGTCTTCCTGATTGGGATTCCTATTTGACAGACATTGCTTCTTTGTTTGTGGAGTCTCACATTTCAGATTTGGAGGACCAATTTGAGAGTCTATCTCTCCTATTTGATGATATTTATGGGTCCACTATTATCACTTCATGTTTGTCTATGGGGTTAGTTCAAGATCAGTTTCCATTGGTTCCTAGTTTGTCACAGTTTTTTGTGATTGGGAATGTACCTGATTGGATTGTGGCATCATCTTCATCATCCATGAACTTGGCAACACATGAACAGATTTCAGAGACACAATCTTCATACATATGGATTCCTCTTCCTACTTCCTATCCAGAATGGGAATATTTCCTACAGTTGTACTTGGTGTATCTTCTTCCTAAGGGGAGAAACATTGTTTGTAGGCATTGGATTTTTTTTTATCTTCAGACATTAACCATACTTGTAGGAGATCATACATCATGGGGGGGATATCTTATCTCATCACTTCCCTCTTATGGGGGGGTCAATTATTGTATATTCATGATGGATGTAGTCCTTGGGGGGTATCATTGAGTCCTCCATACATCATATTTACATTCATCATGCTTGTTTTTTGTTTTCTCTCTTTTGGAGAGGAGTTTTGTCCCATTGGATTTTCTCCTTTTCTCCACTTGTGAGAGACTGCATTTCATTTGCATCTATAAATGAGTACTTAACATGGCCTAGTTGTCAGGACCCATAGTAGTTTGTATTATAATCTTCTCCCTAAGTTGCACTTATGGGGGGGTGTTGGTGTAATTAACTATTTAATTACACTTTCATAATTTTACTTAGGAATTAATTTAAGTCCTAGGTTGCATTTTATTATCCTTATCTAATTGAGCTATCTTGTAGCTCAAGTTAGGTTTAGGGTTGTGCATGATTTCTTTTATAAGCAAGCCTCATCTTGTACATTTGTATCAATTGAATCATGAATCAATCTTGCATTTGATATAGAAAGCATTCTCACCACTATCTCTCTCTTGTGGAAGTATTTTAGTCTAGCAACTGATTCCTGGTTTTTAACAAATGTCTCTATAGTGCCAATCATAGAAACATGTTCAAGAGTTCTACCAGTGATGCTTGTCCAAGATTTGTATGAATATATCTGCACCATGAAATTTACTACCACTGGCCTAAACACAATCTCTGTTAAGAGGATGAACCAATTTCATCTAAAATTCTCGAATATTAATGGAAAAATAAATATATGAGATAACTATAATGCACCATATATGGAAATACTTCCTGAGGTACCATACAAATCAAAGTTCTTTCTTGATGATTGTTATGTAAATATGTTTTGAGACCTAATAAAAAAGGTTCATATGTAATTCATTAAGGAACACAGTGAATGCTCTACTTTTCTTCTGTCACCATATAATCAATAAAATTCTAACAAGTATTTATCATTCCAATAACATTGCAGACCATGTATGTAGATAACAAACTTGTCATCTAAAGTTATCCATCATCTTGTCATATTATTTCTACATTTCATGCTACTCATGACAACAACTTCCTATCATAACAAATCAAATCCTATAACTCCTGATTCATCAGTCTGACGAAGAAACAAAAGTGATATCCTCAAACAACTTAATTTGTGATCTCACATTATTATCAATATGAGGTAACTCCTCTTCCATGAAGTAAATAAACATCCTTTCATTTACTGACTCATTCTTCTAGACTCCACAAGGGGATTAAAAGATAAAACACTAATCTGCTTCCCCTTTTCTCAAGCTATCTTTCATGCAACAACATGTTGTCCTTGACTATTGCTTTTCTTTTCATCTTGATCCTTTAATTCCACTTGGCTCTTTCTGAACCATCTAGAAGTTAGACCAGAGTTCATCTTATCTATGAGTCTTGATATAATTTCAAGAATTTTCAACACTTAAATGCCCCTACACCTAGTTGATTGCTTTTGGATCTTCCCGTCCTTCAATCCACAATTTCAAAATAAGCTATTATTTAGGTTTTGAACATAATCTCGGTACCCTAGGAATACCTTGCCTTAACTTAGATACAATGGTTTCATAATTACTTGATAACTCAAATTAATTCTAATAGCATTTAACGGTTACAAGCAGAATTGTTTACAAAACTTATTATCACTTCCTATGATAGATTCAATTCCAATGGTTACAAAAAGGCTATCACTCCCTGTGATAGGCTCAGTACAAGATTTGTTTATAGGGTTGGCGATCACTTCCTATGATAGACTTAATTGCATATTTGTTCACACCAACTATCACTTCCTGTGACAGATCCAATGCAAGGATGTTTAAAAAAATAACTCACTTCCTATGATAGATTTTTAATACAAAATAACTACCACTTCCTGTGATAGATTCAATGCAAAAGGTTTACTAGGTTCCCAATGCTAGTTTCAGTTTTTTGAGTTGCATGATGAGCCCCGAGGTTTAGTGTCGAACCTGATAGCTCTGATACCATGTGTAACACCCAACTAGATCTACCATTTTCAAATGTAACCAACTACTGGTTTCAGCTAAAGAACAACTAACTTTTTTTCATTCTAGGGTTTCCAAATTGTTTAACTATTCATTTTAAATTTACAACTAACTTTTATGTTTTTAGTTTCAGCTAAATAGTAACATCTACCTATTTCCAACAACTCTCTCATGGAAGATCAAAACTAAATAACTGTCAAACTAGGGTTCCCATTTAACCAATTTATGAACTGAGGAAGAGAAATAACTTCTCTTTATTCATTAACTAATTTTAGATCTTTCATTTCAGCTGAATGATTCAAGTAACTGTCTAACTAATTAACTATAGATTCTTACAATGTATATTTAACATAAAAAAATATCATTCATTGCATTAATGAAAGTAAGATTTAAATAGCATTGCATGTACCTAGATTTACAAGTCAGGAAGAAATACATTTGACATCATCTTCATGCGGTTATACTTGGACTTCTTTATCAATGAGGGAAAGAGAATTATCATCATGGGCTTTACAACCCAACCAAGACCTACTGGTCTCCCAATTTTCTTCAACTAAAGAACCCACTTTTCATGAGGGTAATCAACATGGATCAAATTATCATCATGCCTCTGAGCTTGGTGTTAAGGACCTATACCTCTTGATCAACCTTACTAAGGGTTCCTTCCAACTAGAAAGGCCACTTTGATTAGTGGTATATCTGTACTTGATAGCTGACAAATGTTGAATCTAGCATCGTACCTTAGCCAAGGATTCTACTATTTTTGGCACTCCTGTGTTGATATCTCTGGCACTCTTGTGCTGATATCTCTGGAATTTATGTGCCGATATCTCTGGAACTCCTATGCCATGAACATGACAACTCTTTGTTCAAGTTCTAATCTTAAATTAGCAGTTTATTTAGCATTTCTTCTCAGTTCAAAGTTATATCTTAACCATCAAGTTTCATACATGATAAAATAGATTAACTGGCATAAAGGATTTTCAAGTCTCTCTTATTAAGCTAATATCATTAAGCATCTATTTTTTTAAATGAGAGAGAGAGAGAGAGAGAGAGAGAGTCTCAACTCAACATCTATCACTTCTTTTAAGACTAACTATCTTCTCTAAGCAAAGGTTGCTATCATTGAGCTCTCATATACTAAACAACATATTTGATTAAAGGGTCTTTTACATCTTACAAAAAAACTACAAATTTTGATCTCAAGTAAGATTACAACATCTGGTTATTCCCTCTTAGTTCCAAGTTGTATCACAACCACAAGATTATGCGTGAATGAAGAGATTAAAATGATGTGGAGATTTAAAGACCACTTTTATATCTCATAAAGGTTTGGAAAACATGGAAAATCCCAAGGTTAGCAACAAATCAAAATGATCAAGTGAATTTCCTTTCAAATTATAAACCCAACAAATCTTCAAATACTAAAACAAGACCGTTCACAACATAGAAAAGAAGAAGGAACCATAACCATTCAGGTTCCTGATCAAAGGATCAGGGTCGCAGTTTTAGGCCCACAAAATCAATAGAGGAAAACATGAATATAGTTTATTTTTCTATGAGAAATCATAAGAGCTCCTAAGAGCACAAATAATAAGCTAGGTCAGGTTCAATTGAGAGATTGTCCAATTAATTATTTAACTTTCCAAGATTCCACTATTGAAAACTAATTCCTATTATGACCCATTAGTTTCTTATATTGATTAAACCAGTCCTGACTCAAATTTGGGAAAAAGAAAAGTCACCAAACCACTTCAGATCACTTGAAAAAGAGTTTCGATACCCAAAACCAACCCAAAGCTTGACGAGGATAACTCATATGTATGAACACAACTTGAGAGATTCCTTCCCATAAACTTATGTTTAATATCATTGACCATTTTAAATCTTTAATTTATTTTCTTCAAGAATTTAAGGAAGAGTTTAATTTTGTATGTGTGTCATAGATTTAATTTTCAACTTTAGAGTTGGTTTGGAGAAGAAGAAGAGTTTAACCTTTTATAGAGAAAGAATACGGCTTGGTCAAGGCTACGAAAGTTCCAATAAAACTGAGGGTGAATTATGCTAACAGTTCAAACTCTGAATTATTCTAAATAGATTGTAAATCTCAATCTAGATTTTTGTAAAAAATTAGGTCCCTAGAAGAGCCTAATCCGGTTTTGTATTTTCTAATATATATATATATATATAAATAGTGTTATGCATTGACAGAATGAATAAAACTCATCTTTATTCTGTTTTCAAAACTTGAAGGCATTCTTTAATAAGAATACTTATAACTAATCAAGCAAACTATCACTAATTAAAAGACTTATATGCATGCCTGAAAAACATCTGGAACTTAGCGAATGTGGAGATCCCTTTGCTTCATATCGGCTAGTAATTTGGCCACTATTATCTTCGATGTTGATGGTATCAGGATGTCGCTGCCCTGCTAGAATATGACTTCTATAATCATCTCATGGATCAATCAATCAATGGAGAGGCTCGCACTTTATAATTATTTTCCACCCGATGACAAGAATTTAAGTAATAACAATGGCTATCAAAGAGAAGAGCTTAAGCTTTCTTTTTGAATTCGACAGAAGATGGAAAGAGAGACTCTTAGTTAATGTGAAAGATTGCAATGAAAGTGTTCCAAACAAGATTGTGAGAGAAATGAGTTAAAAGAACCCAAAGTATAGTAGTCTCAATAAGTAGAGAAAATTGCAGAGGAAAAATGAACCAGAGCAGGGTTGATGTTGTGAGAAGAAGTCCACGAAAAGAAAAGCCTCCAAAAATAAAATGTGAATCCTTCGTGGTAACCTCTGTTCCAAGATTTTAAAAGCCCTGGTGCCTTCTTGGTTTCCTTCTTGGTTGTTTCAACAAGAGGCTCGATAGGAAGATGATGAAAAAACCACTGGAAATGACTCAACTTTTAATTCATTTTCAATTTTTAAACCTTTCTTATATTTTCATATTTTAATCGATGGCATTAGAATTTTATCCTTTATTATAATTTAATATAATTAGCCATTGCAAAAATATATTTATATATATCAAGAATTATTCCTCTCAACTCTGAAGAGGATATTATTATTTAATATATTATTTATATCAATTATTTTAATTTAATATTTGTAAACCTTTTGAAATATCCTTAAAAGGTGATTAATGATATTTATATATAAATATTTAAAATTGACTTGCATAACAATAATTATATTTAATTACATTTGACCAAGTTACTACTTCGATACACTTTCTTACAATGACTCAAGGTTTGATGATAACATTGATCCATTGTTAACCATGTCCTCTTGCTGATGATATTTCCCTTTCTCTCGTGGTGTCGAAAATCCTGCATCCACTGGAAAGGATTATGGTTAGATCGTTCTCAATGGCTAAATGATATGCATTTAAATTTAATCTCATTATCTCATTCAACTTCACATGAACCATAAATTCACTTGCAAAATAAAGAGTTCATTAACATTACAGTTATTATTTAAAGATCACCTATTGCATTCTCAATGTCATAATCTCAAGAAAGCAGTTATTTGCAACTAACATTGCATTCGAAACACATAACCAACATATAGTCTCAATGTAAGGGATGTGACACCATCACTCATTGCTAATTATCCTCATATAGTTTACAAGCAATTAGCGATGAGTAGATTTAGATTGTGACAATGCATATCACATATCGTTAATGTAGAACTTAGTACTTAAAACATATCCATGATACGTGATTCAAGGGAATTCCATCATATCGCTCATCATTGATCTTAAATTTATCATTTTGTGACCATCCATGATGAGCAATAAGAATGTAAGACTGGAGGACAATGCTTATCACTATGAAAATTCTCAAGGCTCAAAAGCCATTAGCAATAAGCAATTCATTAACAATACACAGGACATCATGCATTGTTGATTGTTCCAAGAGCTCTAGTAGTTATTTGTGATGAGAGAAAACAAAGAAATGTCGCTCATTGCTCATGATTGATTGGGAACATAAACTTTAAAAGAGATTAGTGATGAGTGATAAAGTAAGATGGCCGTCAAGACCTAAGTGAAAACTTAAGTATGTTCACTGAAGTTTTTCTGAGGAGGTATCCTCTAGGATGATGTGAAAGAAGAGGGTCAAAATTTTCTAAGTCACGAAATGTAAAGGATGTAAAATTCAAAATGTAGCTGTCTACTTAACCTTATAAAGAATAGGAAATTCAGACCTACGCATGAGGGACCAGTCACCTAACAACTATGAATGACATAAAATAAAACTTAGGAAACCAGAGACTGGGAGTACAAGTCACTATAATAATACAATGACCAATGATTTTTGGACTCATAGGCCATTTTTGGAAGGTTTTAATCAACATAAAACCCTAACACAGTGATGGGGACATGACCTAATATCAGAAAGAAGGGCCCAAGCCAAATTTTTCATAGATTTAAGGTGGAACCAATAATTTTTTGGAGGGATTCCATTAGTGGCTCCTGTTGGGGACACATGCCTCTTGCAGGCATGGCGAGATCCCAAAATTTTGAGTGAAACAAACTAGGCACAAGAACAAAAAGAAAATGAAACAACATATGTACAAGATTTTACACATGCCAAAAGAAATGGAAAGGGAAATCCAATCTCTACTCAACTTGAAAATTTCTCTTGAGTTACAAATTTTAGTATGCACTCTACAATCCAACCGGAATTTATTTCCTATTTGGTGGGACCAAACCACAGAAACCTCAGGCTAATTATTTCCTCTATAAAAAAAAGCACTTTGAAAGAACCGATATCCTTCCATCAACATTTACCCCTATCATACCACTACAACAAGTATATTTCTCTCTTTATAAGCAGAAAAATGTGGATATCCTTGGGGTCTATCTGATTATAGACACTACCACTGACATCCCTTGCAACTTTTCTGAATATATCATTTCCAGTGTAATCTCTATCATGTTCTTCATTGTATAATCAGGCATAAACTAAAAAAATTTATCATCATATGGCACATATGTGTTATATCCATTAGGCCAAATATCTTCATATTGAAAATAACATTCAATGTTATTCATCTCATTTCGATGCCTCATCAGAATATCTTCCAACCAAACTAGAAACTAAAAGTATTCATACTCCTCCAAGTAGTTGGTATCATGATACTCAACCTTGTCTACAACATTTGTATCAAATATAGAACATTCATAGGAAATGCCCTCAGAAATCTCATCAATGTGTTCCTTTGTTTGCTTAAGGCCATATTATAACTCTGCATTAAATACATCATTAGAGTTTTCAACATAATGTGGATTTCCTCTGCACCAATAAGGATCATCATTACTCATCTCTAGTGAAGATAGAGGCTTGTCAAATAATGGATTTTCTATCAGACTCATTTTTGACATAAAGCCTCAACTTCCTCAACATGAAGGTCCAATTCCTTCAAGTCATTATTACACTCTAAATCACTATAATCACTAGAAGAGAAGATAGACATATTTTCAACTGCATTTCCTCCTTCAGATTGTTTAGCACAGACATCAGGAATTTCTGCCATGTCCACATGACTTGAGATATCATGGTCAGAAATATCTTCAAACTTTATATCATTATTTACAAGAATTAGTGGCTTCAAATCCCCATCACAATACATAACATGATCACTTGAGAATGAACTTATATCATCAATATGTTACATGCTAATGTTATCCTCATCTGATATAAAACTTTCCAACTCTACTCCATACAAGATATTATGACTAGTAGAATAAAAATCAACATATTTAACCTCATGAGTTTAATATGCATGAATAGGCCCAATGAAACCAAGCTCACCATTGACAAAGCTTTCAATTATTCAATATTGAAATTGGGACTACATGGTTCTTGCATGTTGAATGATGAATATAGTAGCTCATTATAATTATTATCTTCAAATAATTTACCAGATTCATCTGAACCACAAGAGTATAGATGAAACCTTTCTATGACCTCATCATTGTTACAACTATTAGTCTTATTATAAGGTGTGATATGCGAAATATCTAAAGTTGCTTCCATATTTTTATCAGCTGTCTTATGTGGTGCATTTAAAAATTCATAAATGCAATCCATAGGTGCATACATTACACTGTTTGGATGATTATTGATCTTTTATTCATTAATATGAGGACTAATCATAGCTTGGAATACGTATTTTGTACTCACATAAATATTTGAATCATAGCTCATAATAGGGCTAGTGGGATCAACACTATAGAATGATGTATAAGCTGAAACAATAGGGGTGTAAGTGCTCTGATATACATTTTTATTTTCTGACTTACACCTTTCATCAACAGTTGGTGTCTCAAGGAAGCAAATACTTGTAGACAAATAACTCCTTTGCTTTATGTATTTCAAGTTTTTTTCAATGTTCATGGCTATCCCATATGCCTGATGTAGGGTTTTAGGATCCTTATCTCTTAACATATAGCTCATTTCATTATCAAAAATATCCCAAATAAACAACCAAACATACTGCATCACTTAGACTCAAGAACGTAGGAACATCCCTCAATGTTTTAACAAATATTTGGTTAAATGTTGGAACCAGCTCGTCCTCCTCTTTCTCAATGTTAATAAATTTATTGAGCATAGAACTAATATTGAATCTTTCACCAAACTACTCCATAAACACTGCTTTAAACTCTTCGCAATAACAAACAGAGCATGCTAGTAAATCAGAGAACCAATCTCTTGAATCTCCTTTCAGAGACTAAACAAATAACCTCATAATCACATCCTCATGATCTATCTCATAGTCATCCATTAAATTGTTGAATTATTGTAGATGCTTTCTTGATAATTCACTCTTTGTACCACTAAATTTTGGTATTTTACCTTTGATGTCAGATGGAATAACATTTGGGTAACCATTAATACCACTGAAATTTATGGATCTATGTCTTTCAATGTTAAAACTTATTTTATTACATGAAAAGGGTTGAGCACTATGCATAGTTACATTTGGGTCCACACAAGGATGCATAGGTTGATGATACATTTTATTATAGCTTTATAATCCTTTTCAGACTATGCAATTACACAGGGAAAATCAAACTTCTTTTACAACATGATCTTAAGCTTTTACAATACAAATTTCTATCTCAACTTGCTTAAGATCTTCTAAATGAGCTTCTTCAAAAACATTGCATACATCACTCATAATAGATACTACAATCTAGTAATATAGAAGTATGCAAGCCTATCACTACTATTTATCTTTCTTAGTGCTTAACTTCACTAAATAGGGAATCAAATTTTTAGAAGACTTACAACTATGGTTTTCATATATAGATTTATCTTTCTTGAAAACCAAAAAATGAAGAATACCTAGATATATGCATTTTCTGCAAATTCTTCTTCTTGACTAGAAATATTTGTAGATTTTGAATGTCTTTATGTCTTCATCAAGTTTTTTTGCTAGAGTTTCCACCTCTCTTCATAGAGGACTAAACTTCAAGCAATATGAAGCTCCTTCAAAGATGAATTTCCTTCTGAGTTCTTTTCATCAGCAAAGCACCACAAATCATGCAACTTTCAAGTTCACTGCAACAACTTCTTTCTTTAGGTATGGATTCCTTCAATATTTGAACCAAATTCTCAGATCAACAAATAATATGACTTTGTAATAGAACAGTCTGCAACTAGAGACTCAAATTTGTCCCTAGCAGAGTCACCATTTTTGCTGGTGATTTTTCTAGCAGAACCAAGTAGTTCTCTAAAAAGTAGCCAACTCTCATAGTGAAGAACTGTAGGGTTAGTGTCCAACACAATGAGTATAGGATTTTTTTGTCCTTACTCCTTCATTTCATGCTCTGTGAAACCTAGGAGGGTGATCCCAATTGTATTTTTGATTAGTAACACATTTATACATAGATTGATTCCTATTTAAATTGCAAATAAAACCCATCTCAATTAATATTTGGTAGATCTTTGGATGAATGACTATCTATTTGATAGGAATCAGGAATATTCCTAACCCACACTACCCTTGAAAACTTTTCAAATGAATATTGTTCTTATTTTAATCCCATGGCCAGGCATGCTATTTTCTCATTTCATGCAAGATTTTCTAACAAACTAATCAGTGTCTCATCAGTTGGAGCAATGGAGTCAAGTATATAAGAATCAATAATATATAAACTACTCAATTTAGAGATAAGTGGACTATTTTTGAATTGCTTTGCATTTATGAAAACTCACAATGCCTAAAACACTCACTTCTTATAAATCCTAAGAAATCCCTTACAAATTTTATAACCCTATTCAAGCATTTTAATCAACTCCTTGAGTTAAATTTGAAGATAGAGTAATACATTCAAATGGAAAATCTGAAGATAAATGATAACACCATTAGTATTTTCCATTCATAACTTGTAAGAAATATATATAGGATAGTATTTGTTTCCAAACCAAGATTTGTTTTGATATTACTAGTTTCTAATAAACTCATTTAAGACTATTACATATAGTATTTCATACCCAAGACAAACTACTAGCCTATTTATCAGTATTCTATTCAAAGTGCCTTTCCTGAACTTAGCTTTTGCCTAAACCCTATTGGGACTTAAAAATCCGACCATTATAATAAGCCCTGAAATCCCTTTTATAGAACAAGGAAGCAACAAGCGTCAAGATCAATTACATTTACATTTCATTTAATTTCACCAGAATTCGAGACATCCTCAGTTAGTTACATGCAATCATTAAGAAAAATGGAAGAGTAAAACACCACATTCCATATTCCTTGCATGAGGACATGCGAGCTCCTCAAAACATAGATTTTGTTGCAACAATGTTGAATCCTCGTCCTTGTTGACCAAAGAAGATTATCCACTAGCAACTCTAGCTCAAATTTGTATATCATCCAGAAACAACATGCATGCCACCAAGGTCACTTAGTCTAGCACTTCTCCAATACACCAGCCCAAAAAATTTCCACATCAACCCTTGGAACAAGAAATCACATGAATGTTGAATAGGACAATGATCCTAAAAAAATGGGCATGGTATCATCAAAAACAAAAATAGGGCACAATCATCACTCTGATTCATTAGCCTTAGAGGATACTCGCCTATTTCTTGCTTGTGGTGGGACTGGAGGAACCATCACCACCTCCTCATCAAAATCCTCAGATGATAGCAAGGAGAGGGGATAATAATCACCCTCTAGATCAATGTCACCCTGAGGTGTCTAAAGGGTTATCCAAAACCTTACTTGGAGAATTATGTCCTCCTAGATAGGCCTTAAGATACTTGCATTTTTTCTTTGCCTTCTTTTCATATTTAGTCTTTTCCCTTTGAATTGAACCAATTCTTCTAAAATGATTTGGCCCTGTAGATGGTAATTAATCTTGACATTATACTTCTTGAATTTCATGTGTCCCCTTCTACTCTTTGGTGTATTAGGAGCTCCCTGAGTCTCAATTTCATCCTTAGGAGCATTTTCCTCAGAATCAAGCATACTAAATCTCTTAGACTCTCAAACTGTCATGGAAAACCCACTCATCTAGGACACGAAATTTCACTTCAAAAATAAGGAATAATTAATACTTGCACACTTCTTCACTAACCCACGCCTCACATTTACTGTAGATTGAAATATGATGAAAGTGAACAACAAGCAATCTGCATTAAATAGACAATTTGGAGCATGTAGAAATAATGATTCAAGAACTCCTCACACGAGTGAGTTGATAACTTAATATCTCAGCTTTGAATCTAGGCCATTGATCTTAAAACAATTAAAAAATCATCTATGGTGACCATGAGCATTATTTTTTGACCTCTAGCAACTTGTTCCTAGAAAATAGCAATACCAGTTCAAACACTGCCACGTCTTCTCTTAACCTTAATTAATCATTCACGATCTGTCAATTATCATGTATCATCGGCCTAATCCGTGCTCTTCATTAATATTGGTGAAGCACATTAGACCGATGCTTTTTAGAGAGAATATTTCCTTATACACTTCATCTCTCATCACTGATCTTCCCCAAATTTTAGGGTGCAATCAGCAATGAAATTATTATCGCGATGAAGTTTTAGTTTGTTAGATCATCCTTTTTTAAAATTATGTCAATGGTTCTCAAATCATCTCCCTACTTTCCTTTATATGATGTCCTCAGGATTTGACCACATTGCCTATTTCAACAATAGCCATTGCCTATCGCGGATGCATCTCATCCTTCACCAGCCTTATTAGCGATGTCAACATCCCCATGATGAAATCTCAACCCTTGGATCTATGGACCATCTTTGATCACGTTCATCCTTTCATCATGCATCGCTAATTAAAACTTTTCACCTTGGCTCCTATCAGCAATGTGAGATGCAGTGAAGAAATAAGATTTAGACATGTACACCTGCATGAAAATCAATGGTAGAAAATACGTCGTACTTAAGATCTTATTACATTCGTGAAAGAAACCTTTCAGAGAATCTCATTGTATATCATATTTTTCAAACTTAGGCTCAGGAATGAATCTGCAACGAGCAGTAAAATATAGAAACATCAAACCATCATTCTTCGCTAATTCTCCTCATATAGTTTGCAAGCAATTAGCGATGAAAGGATTTACATTATGATGATGCATATCATGTATTGCTAAAGTAGAACTTAGTACTTAAAACATATCTACAATACACAATGCAAGGGAATTCCATCATATCGCTCATCGCTGATCTTAAATTTATCATTTTATGACCATCCACGATGAGCGATAAGAATGTAAGGCTGGAGGACATCACTTATTGCTATTACAATGCTCAAGGCTCAAAATACATTAGTGATTTAAGTGATTCTTTAACAATACATGGGACATCACTCATCATTGATTGTTCCAAGAGCTCCAAATGCTATTCACAATGAGAAAAACAAAGAAATTTCGCTCATCGCTCATCATTGATTTGGGACATACACTTTTAAAGAGATCAACGATGAGTGATAAAGTAAGATGGCCATCAAGACCTAAGTGAAAACTTTAAGCATGTGTACTTAAGTTGTTCTGAGGAGGGGATCCTTTAGGATGATGGGAGAGAAGGGGCTCAAAAACTTCTAAGTCACAAAATGTAAAGGATGTAAAATCCAAAATGGGGCCATCTACTTAACCTTATAAAGAATAGGAAATTCAAACATAGGCGTGAGGGACTAGCCACATGACGATTGTGAATTCAACATAAAACATAACCTAGGAATCTGAAGACTGAGAGTACAATTCATGGTAATAATACAATTACCAAGGGTTGTTGGACTCATAGGCCATTTTTGCAAATTTTTAATCAACATAAAACCCTAACACAGTGATGGGGAGATAACCTAATATCATAAATGAGGGACCAAGCCAATTTTTTCATAGATTTAAGTTGGAACCAAGAAATTTTTTAAGGGTTTCCATTAGGACTTGCGGGCCACAAGGGGTTTGAATGCTCTACAAAGAACATCAATGGGGAAGCGAGGTTTCGCAAGGCCTTTAAAGGCCACGCTTGACTGAATTTCAAAGGAATTTCAAGGTGGGTTTGCATGGAATTTGATGTTTAATCAGCTGCCAAAAGGGATTTGAAGTTTCTTTTAAGAAATTTTCAATTATTTTAGAAAAACTTAATCCAAAGGATGCACTACAAGCTAGCTGAGATGGACATACCTGGAAGGCATGAAGAATGTAGTCAAGATTACACTTCAGATCACTCATGAGGTGGTGCGGGCAGAAAAGCTACCATGACTATTTGGCTCTGAATTTTTTTGAATTTGGTTAGTGAAAATGATAGATCAGAAGGTTATTTATAGGAAAATTTTCATTTCTTACCCACATTAAATGAGTGTATGGCAACCGATAGGGTAGCTAGGCATAGAGTTTAAAAAACTGGTGGTAGGAAAGGTGGAGCCCGCAAGGCAGAAGGACCTTAAGACTTCATCGTTTGACAGGGGACAGAAAGAGGATGATGGAGGATCTTGTAGGGCCTACCATGTGGGAATACATCTCAGGTTGGTTGTCAATGAAATGATGAAGGGAAGGCAGTTTTGTGCAAAGAAATGTCCACTGCTATGGACCCGTAGGGGTAGAAGGATGTTAGTTTTGAAGACTAAGGGAAACCTACCAGGGAAACACCGGAAAAGCCAAGGACTTGGAAATTTTTTGGGTGGTGAATTTGGTCAACTAAAGATGATGACTTTAGGGTCCCTTGACCTCTTAGGCTCAAAATTTAGGGGTACACAAAATGAGTCAAAGGTGAAATGTGACTTGATGAGGGTGAAAAGGACAGAGGGTCCCCATTCCAAATGGGGTGCGTGTGTTATAAGCACAAAAAAATTCCTTTAAAATTTGTACCAAAAACATTGTCATTTTTTAGCATCCCATCATCAGACTGATTTCAAGTGAAGTTAGGCTACACATAGCTTTGCTCCATGAAAGTTGTCATGTTGGTTGTACATAAATGCTTAAAGTTTTCATTCAACAATGATATCTTTATAGTACACCATAGTGTCTTTAATCATGTGTCTTCCCATGGGAATTTCTCATTGGATTTATTTTGGCCCAAAACTATTGAATGTATTAGGCCTCATGAGAAATTATTTTTCAAATGCTATCAAAATTTAAAGGTGAAGCACATAATAGAATTATCCCTAAGCAATATGCCTCAACCCATGATTGAGTCTCCTATCCTGGATGAAACCATGATTGAACCAAAAGCCCTTCAAAGTAACGAAGACCAAAACATAGTAAATCCTTTCCCTATTTCCTATAAGAGACCACAAGATAACCAAGTCCCGTTGTGCCTCCTAAAATCAAACAAGTTTATAAAGCTAAAGAAAAGTGGTTGAAAAACCTCCCATGTTTCCTTTCGTTCCTCCCTTAAGGGAAGAAAATAAGCCTATGCTTTATAAACCTGCTCCTAGACAATCACAACATGAAAACTGAACAAAAAGAAACTAAAATGCTAGAGAGCGTAGGTGTAGATGTCATACTATTGCACATTTGTTATAGGAAAAAGAAGAAAAGAAAAGAATATAAAACAAAATCCAAACTTACTTCAAGTAATGCATGATGATCCTCCACCTTCATTGAAAAAATAAAATCCTAAACCTTGACCACAACAAGAACAAGCATCTTCCACGAATATTATCATTAGACCTTCTATTGTGATTAACTTGGATGATGACAATGAAATTGCAAAGATTGATGAGGAAGTGCATAATGAGATAGATTTATTTTTCGCCTCTTTTGTGAGCTTAAATGATAACAATCATGATGAACTTGGTGATTTTCCTAGTTTGGCACTTGATGTTTTGCATTTGGCTAATTGTCTACCTTCCACATATGATGAACAAGATTGGGATGTGGATGACTAGCTATAGGTTGAATCGCATGTGCATTACTATTCTTTTCTTTATCTTTCTTTTCATGTTCTTTGTGTGATTGCATGTGTGTAATGTAATCCCCCGTATCATTCTATTTGTTGTGTCTTCATTTTCATTCCTCTATTTCTATCTATATTTTTCTATATGTCGTAAACATTTATCTTTTCTTTTGTCTTGTGTTTTCATTTTGGGGATGACACAAGGTGTCGAGAAATTTAGGTCTCTTCCATGTTGACCCATAAGATTTTCTTTGATTTTTCTCTCTATGTGTCATTTTTCAATTTCTACTAGTATTTTGGGAATGATGACATTTTTGAGCTCTATAATAACATTTTAGAAAAGACATATGCTAACCTTGAATCTGTGGATCACTTGTGTGATTTTGGGATTTCATTTGGTGGCAACCCCTTTTTCATGGTGTAGCTTCATTGGGAAACATATTCTTAACATAGGGATTTCCAAATAAGCTCTCATGTCTTGTTTAGCATTTTTCATTTGCTACTTTAAAGTAATTTCTCACAGCATGGTGTTAGTAATTTCTTTAAAGTGGGGGCATACATTGGCATTACAATTTTGATTTTTTTTTACTATATCTTATGTTTCATAGTGCAGTGTTCTTACATCATGTGTTGTGTCTTCTTCTTGCTAGTGTCATTGGGTTTTATGTCCTCCAAGATTGTGACCTTTCTTGGCATACAAAATTCCTCTAAGTGGTGATGCTATGCATTGCATTCCCTAAGTTACGAATCTTTTATCCTATACTTGTCCTCTCTTGGAGACATTAGGCACAATGTTCCCTAAGAGGAGACCTTACATGAACTAAGAAAAACCCCTTTGAAGATGTCTTATCCTATTTTCATTTTTTTCATAAGTTTTTAGCATAATGCATCTTGCTAACCTTGTGAAGCTTGAAGTTACAACCTTTTTCATGGCCACCAAGCATAACACATGTTACTCTCCTATGGAGTCATGTTTCTTCATAAGTGTTTCCCATAATGTAGCTTGCTAATCCTTATGAAGCTCAAAGTTCATATTGTGTGGTACCTTATTAAGGTTCATCTTATGGGAGCCTAATAAGATTCTCTCATTTTCCAAGTTCTTAGGGGCTCACCTAGTGAACAATAGATTTCACTAGCCCATGTGAGCATACATTGTTGTTTGCATAGTAGACAACCAGTTCCACTTGTAAATGTT
Source organism: Sequoia sempervirens (assembly GCA_007258455.2). Taxonomy (NCBI): domain Eukaryota; kingdom Viridiplantae; phylum Streptophyta; class Pinopsida; order Cupressales; family Cupressaceae; genus Sequoia; species Sequoia sempervirens. Next base: position 32,780,803 of record VDFB02072274.1, read on the forward strand.
TTTGGACAAGCAACTAAGGTTTAATCCACATCGAGTTCAAAAAATAGTTGAGGCTTGATCCACCAGTTTTCTTTTTTTCTTTTTCTTAGTCTTTGACATTGTATGATTGAGTATCTTGTCATTGTTGCATACATATATATGTTTAACATAAGCATGTGTCTCATTGTTCCTTTGTTGGCTTCACCATGAGATCTTATATCTCAGAGGCTTGATCATCCTCCTTGATCTTTGTTGTCTTATCCTTCCAATAGTTATATAATTAGACCTCTCTTGATTGTCTACTTTAGTATGAGTTTGACACAGTGTCATCCTCTCACTAAAGTGTGTGCTAAATGTAGTGTAGAAAAATGTATCTCTTTACATTTTCACACTTGTTTAGGATCTCCTAACCAAAATGGGATTAATAATGCCTTAATTTAGTGTTGAAAAATGCATCCCTTTACATTTTCATACATGTTTGAGCCCTCTTAATTGAATTGGACTTAATTATTCCTTAATAATCCCTTTTATTCATTTACAAGCCTAATTAATTACAATTTTCAAAAAAGAAACCCAGCAATAATTGATGCCAATACATAACACTTTACCTTGAGCAAGTGTGTTTCAGGAATAGGGACCTGGGACCCATTCGCCCATGGGTGAATGGGTCGTTCCTAGGCCTTTAAACACAAATTTAAAATATGTTTTTCATGGTATTATAAAACCCAAATCCATATTTCAATATCGGCTTGTACTATTTGAATTTTGGGAAATTAAGGATACATACCTATAAATATAAGGTTATTTCACTAAGTTTCACTTAGCATTTTTTATCTAAAAAATCTATAGATTTCAAGAGAAATTTCATAAGAGAAAATTTGATGATCAAGAGCATTTAAGAGAAGATATATTAGAGATTTATTGGAGAAATTAAAATCTATTCATCATGTCAAAGTATTCTTGCATCATCCATGTTTTTGGAGCTAACATTGTGATGTAGGTTTCAAGATCAAGTTCAAGCATTCAAAGAATTATTTCAAGTATCAAAATCCATATCCATTGAATGCATTTCATGCAAGTTGCATAACTTCCAATATATCCATTACAAAGGTTCATTCAAGGGTTGTTGAGTGGTAACATAACATTTCTCATTCTTCATTCCATCTTTCATGCATTATTTCAATTGAAGGTTTGATTACCAAAATGGGATTTGACCAAGGAAAACCCCCATTCACCAAAGACAAAAAAAATTCCCATCTTATGTGTGTTGCAGATTTAGGTTGAAGAAGAATTGAAGACCTCTTGAAGTGAAAGATTGGAAAAGTTTTCAAAGTTGCAAACATTGTCAATGTTGTCAAATCACAAAGTCTAACCTACATATCTAATTTTTGAATCTTGAACACTTAAACCTGGAAAAATTGGAAGATACAAATCAGTATCAAAGGCTCTTGAAAGTTGCAAAAAATCCTTGACAAAAGACCCATTCACCCATGTTCGAACGAGTCCTAGTTTTCCTTCTAAAACTGAATTTTGGTGACTGGTAAACACCTTTCAGCCCTTCTTATATCTACAATCTATTTAATGGTTTTGCTAATATTGAGTTTCATATTGTTGTTTCAAGTTTGAATTGGCATAATTAGGTTGATTTGATATATTTATTTTTTCTCCCAATAGAGTTATTTGACCTTAACCCCTTTCCTCGAAGCATAAGGAAATTTAAATATTTTCACATTGAGTTTATTCACCTAAGGATTGCTAGTCAATTATTTGTGGGGATCTCATTTCCTGATGAAATAATGAGAAATAGGTCTATCATAACCCTCTTGTTATCATCCAATATTGGTGGGAACCTTTTTTCCACCTATACAAATGAAAAGGAGAAAGAAATGATAAATGAACAATGCTTGCTACAACTCACCACCCTCCAATGGCTTCCCTTAGAGGATTGAAGTCAAACAGATCTCTCCAAGGAACTTGATCTTTCTTTGCTTGATGGATTTGGATACTTGAAATTCTTGGATGCTTTAGGATCAAAAATACATATTAACCTTCACAAAATGACATGAATACACATATACTTGAACATGATGTTAGTATCTTGATTGCTACAACAAATAACTAATAAATCTACTCTTGAATGCTTTTCACAATAATATTTGATCATAGAAATTCTTGATAATATTAGTTCATGCATGTTATTGTTAGTTCTTTTTAGATTTCAAATGATAAAAATACTTTGTATTTATAGACATCTATCTAATTTCTCAAAAATTAGATTTACAAAATGAATTTGAATGATTAAAAGACCACCAAAATATATTTCAAAATGGGTTTTAGGATTTGAAGGGGACCCATTCACCCATGGGAAAGTGGGTCTTGGCCTATAAGTCCAAGACACTCATGATCCATGGAAATTAAAATATTCAATTTATTAAATGAAAAAAGTAAGGCTTTGGAAAGCATAATTTAGAAAATTAGAAGCTTAATTAAGTCCAATAAGTTAAGGGACCCTAACATAGTGAAAAATTGTTAAGGTATACAATTTCCTACACTACAATATTTAATATAAAATTGCATAGGATGCAATTTACAAAATTATAGCACCAACTGATGTTAATTGAGCCACAAACATATTGAATGCTTCTAGGTGGTCTTTAATTCACCCACCCTCTTTTATTCCCAAGGAATATAATTTCTTCCTCAAGAAAATATTGTTCACTAATGATTTTTCTTGAAACATCTCACCAAGTTTCTTTAATAGTTTCTATGTAGAGGTCTCTTCATGGATATTAATTAAAACAAAGTATACTAAGAATAATTTGATTAGACCATTGGATTTATGGTTTGTAACATCATATTGAGTAGCTAAAGTAGAATCTACATGCCTTGAAATTGTTAGGAAAAAATACATCATAGCCACATTCTTTAACCCATTTCCTTCACAACCCTATGAGAGATAAAAATGCATACAAGTAACCCTAATACATATATCAAATAGAAAAACCACAAGAAAACACAAGATATACCCTAGGAAAACTCTCAAGAGGGAAAAATATAGCTTCCAAAAGCATCCATACTCGATCTATTATTTAGCAATAAAAAAATGCATGCACTTACAAGAGTTGTCATCAATACTTTTGAAGCATCAAGGCTCTCTAATGCATCCTCCATGTGTCCAAGCATGAATCCACACATCCCATGCCATGATTCACATATGCACTCCTCAGAAAGACTCAATAGCGATAGCCCACTCAACTAGCCAACCTTAGCCAATAAACATGTGCTTGATTTTATATACTCAAGCTCACAATAATACAACTAGAGTGGTAAGATAAAACCATGCACCACAAAACCATGTGAATAAAAAACCACTGACCCCTCATTTAATACTAGGTACTTTGTTTTCACTTTATTAAATATTTCCCAAAATTAAGTTACTATCCCATGTATCCCACACATTAAATAATAATCTAGTATTACAATACAACATAAAGTGGTCCCAAAACAATTACCTAGTGTGATTAACCACACCTCTTAGGCGCATCACAACTAAATAATTATTTAATTACAACATTATAATATAACATTTTATGTAATGGTTTAAAATAGAATATCGAAACATGCTCCCGCTTCTTTTATACATTTCATAAGGGATCAATCAATGAAATACATCATCATAGCCATACATGAAACCACATGAATCTCCAACATTCTCTCATGCTCCATCAATATACTTGAAATAAGAAAAAATTGACCACCATCTCAAACAATAACTCCTCTCATCCTCCAACATTGCACCTATAGAAGAAAATGAATATGCCAAGGTGAAGATACACCAATCCAAGAACACATGAATCAAATCCAAGTGATAATAAAGGCTACAAAAAGGATGTTATCAAATGTGAAAAACCCACATGATCAGAAATAACATCCACAACACATGCTAATAGTGTTGCAAGTATGAAGGTGTTGGAATTGATGTCAACCAGTTAACTAGTTTTCAACTGGTTGTTGATGTCATTGATGTCATGGATAATGGTTATTGGTTGTATATGTTGAGGATATTGAGAAAATTGTAATGAAGAAAGGTTGTAAGTGTTCAGTCTTTTCTTCACAATGTGCTGCTATGCTGATGAGGATCTTAGGTATTGTTTAACGTTGTTGGAAGCTCCTATATGAAGATTTTGGGGTTCTGGACCATTGAAAAATGGAGTTATGTTCACCAATTGTGCATTGTACTTTTCTATGTATCTGGTTGAGCTATGAGAGAAATGTAGTTTCTTTGAATTTCTTCTTGTTTGAGTCTTATGACTTGTGATTCTCAAGATAAGCTATTGGGAATATTTTTAATTTAATTTTGTTATTTAGAAAGATTGGATCAGGTTAAGGTTGTGTGTGCTTAATTTAATTATGTGTTTTACATTGGTTTGGCTAACCTTGTGTTTAACACTACTTTCAAAGATTATAGAAGTGTGTTGAAGCATATGGTTGGGTCACCCTCATTCTAATTCCATCATAGAATTTTTTGGCGCTAACCTAATTTGAATTTGTAAATGCAAATGGTGTGTGGACAACTTTGGATGAGTTTCAAAGTTTAAGATGGTATAAATACAAGTTGAAATGTTTGTGAAGATGCAAGAGAATGCAATAAAGATAGATGTGAGATAGATGTGAAACAACGTGTATGTGATGCGAGTTTGGGAATATCAGTGCAAAATCTAATTGCTGAGTTTTTAGAAGCAGTGAGTTGAACCTGCACTCTATAATTCATGCATGTCTGCAAGTGTGTGAGCAAATTGTGGTGGAAATATATGTTGCATTGAGATTGTCTTCTCTTTGTAACAAATATCTTCTATCTTCTTTGTAACTCCGTGGTAGTGAGCCCTCTGGGTGGTTAACCCTTGTTGGACAGTGAGTCTTGATTTAGACAATAAGTATTATTTTGGTAGTGAGCCTTCTCTAGTAGTGAACCTTTGTAATCAGTTTTGATATTCTCTATATTGTGAGCTAATCTACACCATGGTTTTTCCCTTGTTGGGTTATCCACATAAATTTGGTGTTATTGTGTATGTGTGATGTTTTTAGTTTCTACCTTTACACTTAATGATTAATCATATTAGTAGAGTAAATGATTTGTTATTGATTTAATTTCTAGTTAAATTTTTAAAGGTTAAGTTTTTCACAAATGATTCACCTTCCCCTCTTAGTTGTCTTGCTCAACAATTGGTATCAGATCTTGGTTCCTTGGAGAATAGCTTAACTACTTAAGGAAGGTCCAGGATGGCAAGAAAGATCACTTTTGAGTATCCTAGGTTTGATGGAACTAATTATGCTATCTAGAAAATAAATATGAAGGGATATCTGGAGTACTATGGATATGATGTTGAGAAAGCTTATAAGACTGCTTAAACTCCTTCTACTAATGGTCGAAGTACAACTTATTGAATCAAGGCGCATGAAGCAAACAAGAAGGTGAAGTTTATTCTGAATAATAGTCTTTCATATTTTGAGTTAATTAAAGTTCAAAATCTGAAGACTGCTAAAGAAGTTTGGGATGCTTTGGAAAATATGTATGAAGGAGATGAAAAGGTCAAAGAAGAAAAAATACAAAATTTTGAGGCATAGTTTGAGATCCTACATATGTTTGAAGATGAGAACATTAAATCCTATGTATAGAGAGTGGATGAGGTAGTAGGTGGAATGTGAGGACTTGGTGCTACAGTAGATGAATCTAGTATTGTGAAGAAGATTATTATAATTTGTACTAAAGATCAGTTATTGGGAACTCTAACATCTTATGAGATGAGAAAAAAAAATTTGAGAAATGGATCCAAATTAGAAACTACTTTCGAGGCTACAAGAGATGAAGATCCAGATCAAGAGAACCTCGATTAAGTAGAAGATAACTTTGTGAGAAGGATGAAGGTAAGTTACCCTTTAAATGCTTTAGTTGTTGAGGAATAGGTCATTATGATTTGAGATGTTTGGAAAGAGATAAGAAGAATAAACAAACATTTAGCAAAGAAAACAAAGGAAAGTCGATTAAGAGAGCATACTATGTGAATGAGGATGTTGGTATTTTTGATGAATTATCTGATTATGGAGATTTTGATGACAATGAATGTTTTTAGTGTAATTAATTAATTAATTATTGCACTAGCATAAGTTAACTTAGGCCATATTTCATTTAGTCCTAGGTTGTATTTTTAATAAATCATTTAATAAATGGGATAATTTTCCCTTCCTTGTTTGTGGGACAAGATTCCTTCTAGAAGATGAGTTATCCTTCTAGAACTTATCTCAACATTTAATAATCATCTAGATAGGGTTCACATGTTGTCACATGTTATATTATAACACTTGGAAACATCTCATGCATCTTAAGTTTTCTCTTATTGCCTATATAATCAGGCATTTTTTTCATTTGTAACATATCATATTATTACATCATATCAATATAGTCTTTATTCAACATTCCATAGTTACAACACTTCCCTTTGTGGTTGATTATATTTCATGGCTAAGGTCCTTTATTGAAGATTCTTGAGCTTCAAGGACTATACATCCATAATGTCAACATGGTATCAGAGCTAGTCCATTGAAACATCAACCCTTGATCCAAGAAGTTGGAGTGCAAGATTCTTACAGGCTTGGAATTTTATGTTGCAAGCTAGTTGGTTCTACCCAGGAGCCAAGATGATTTCTAGTGCACATCAGGCTCTCTCAAACCTCTCTATTGCATCCAGAAATCCCCAAAACCCATAGATTGCTTGTTCATCGAAGTAGTATCAATCGAGAGCCTTTGAGGTACAATATAGGGTTTGCATTTTTTGTACTATATGTACACATCTGTAGGGATTTTATTTTGTGCTGTCGACATTCTTTATTCTATTAGAATTTTAATTAATTTTTTTGAATTGCAACTATTTGCAATATTCAAAAATTTTGTTGTCGGCTTTTTCAATATGTAGACCTCGACCGATCTGCGTCATCCGGCGTCATCTGACTCTCCACTACTGGCATTCATTGCTTCGACTATCCGACCCTGCCGCTAGCACCCCTATCATTTGAGAATCCAAGGGCTCTTCTATCTCCAGTTGTGCCACTGATGCACCTCTGATCTTACCACCCTCCAGTTGCTCCACCATCGCCCATCTAGCAGCGCTTAGTTTTTTTATGCCCGCCAGCCCCGCGGTCATATTAACAACTAGGGGCTCTTTTTTTTAAGCCCGATGTGCTTATTTTTTGCACCTTGTTAGCCAGACCATTTCCACTCATGAAGAATTCTACTAGGAGGCATAACTTCTGCATACGATATAAAAAATATGCAAACGATATATCATTGGAAATCTCTTTCAGTCTACTTTCTAGAGGTGTACTCTATTTTTCCAGATTCTACTTCTATCAGAAATTATTCTGAGTTGAAGAGGTAACCCTAATTTTTGGGTTTAGAGGTGATTTCTAGCTTTTCAATTTGTTTCAAAGGCTTCACTTTAGTTGATAGTTCTTCAATTATCTATGTTCAAATTTTTTTTGTCATAAATATTTTGTCTTGGATTGTTATTCTTCTCCAATGGTTGACACAGGATTCGAGATTCTTACTCCTCATAACTATCACACATGGAAGTTCAGTATGCAGAGACTTCTTTTGGTCCAAGGGAATTTGTTCCATCTTGAATGAGAATCAACCTCATCTCACCAGAGAATATGAAAAATTCCAGCATCAGATTAAGTGTGAAGAGGCAATGGGGCTCATTTCTCTACATGTCTCTAACTCTTTATTCTTCCATATCAAGGGGTGCAAGACTCCCAAGGAGTTTTGGGACAAGCTCAAGGGTATCTTCGGTTTTGTTAGTGATGTACAAGATTTGCAATTGGAGCCTAAACTTGCTTCACTCACTATTGATCAATTTCCTTCCATTGAAGACTACTTGGTAAGATTCAAGTCTTTAAGGACTCAACTTTTTGGGTGTGGAAAAGATAAATCTGACAAAGAATGTATATTCATGATTTATCTAAGTTAAGAGGTTCCTTATCCTATTTTTCTACCTCTTTCTATTCCACCATGGATGTTCTTGGTGATAGCTTTGTTATGCCATCATTTGAGACATTTTGTGAACGACTGACTCAAGAATAGTCCAAGCTCAATCAGGTTGATACATCCACAAAATCCCATGCATTGGTGGTAGGTCCATCAAAAGGAAAGGGAAATCACAAGGGAAAATAAAAGGTAGGACCTTCTTCTGAATCATCATCTGAGCCTAAGAAAGAAAATCCAAAGAGGGAGAGGCCCAAGTACAACTTCTGCAATGGGCTTGGTCACATTGAGGATACATGTTTCAAGAGAGAGATACATGAGCTACGGCAGATACTTAGAGATCACAAAATCTCTCTCCCACCTACTACAGTCAAATCTCCTCACTCCCCCTCTCATGAAAAGTCATCATCAGGTATTGCTGGAATTGCCACTATTGAAAATCTTGGATGATAACATAGAAGGATGGGTACTTGACTCCGGTGCTTCCCGGCATGTCACTTCTTCACAACAACATATTCTGTGGGATACTCTGAGGCTTTCCAAATTTGATCAAATGTTTACAAGAAATGCAGATATTGTCTATGTTGTTGGTATCTGTGATGTTGCTCTTGATGGGAGGAGGTTGGAAGATGTTGTCTACATTCCTTAGATTTATCATAATTTCTTTTCTATCTATCAACTTGCTCAAGGGGGATTGAAAATTGAGTTCACTTCAAAAATTTCCATCATCAGGGATAGGTTTGATGTCCTTGTTGCGTATGGTCAAGCAGATCATCATTCCAAGGTATAAAAGTTTACCAAATTCTGGGATCGAGATCAACTTGCTCCTGACTCTCCAAATTCAAGGGTAGGAAGCACATCATCACCCCCTCCTTGCCAAGGTTGTGGCGGCTAGATTGACTTGGCTCTTTACATGGCACCATCTTCTTCCTTCGATACCTCTGAGTTGAGGTTTTCTTTAGTAGGGATGGATGCATTCACTTCTTTAAACTTGTGGTACATGGATGGGTTCTCTTCAGGTCTATTTGACTTGCCTACTTAGTTTCACACTGGTCTTGAAGACATTCTAGAGGGGACTACTCTCCTTTATGGGGGGGCTATCTAGTCCACATATTTTTTATCTCTTTGTATATATGTGATGGTTGTAGTCCTTGGGGGGATAATGTTGAGTCCTCCAAACATCACTCTTCCATCTTTGTTGCTTTTATATCTCCTTTTTGGGGAGGGTTATTCTTCACACTGGGTTTTCCCCTTTTCTCTGTTTGTGGGAGATTTTTCTACATCTTCATGTACATGGGTACCTAACATGGCCTCGTAGTTGGGACCCATCTTCTTCTTGCATAATCATTTCTTTTTTCCTCCCTAAGTTGAACTTATTGGGGGGTGTTAGTGTAATTAATTAATTAATTATTACACTAGCATAAGTTAACTTAGGTCATATTTCATTTAGTCCTAGGTTGCATTTTTAATAAATCATTTAATAAATGGGATAATATTCCCTTGTTTATGGGATAAGATTTCTTCTAGAAGATGAGTTGTCCTTCTAGAACTTATCTCAAAATTTAATAATCATCTAGATAGGGTTCACATGTTGTTAGATTATAAATTTATAACACTTGGCAACATCTCATGTATCTTAAGTTTTCTCTTCTTTCCTATATAATCAGGCATTTTGTTCATTTGTAACATATCATTTTCATCATATCATATCAATATAGAGTCTTTATTCAGCATTCCATAGTTGCAACATTTCCCTTTGTGGTTGATTATCTTTCATGGATAAGGTCATTTATTGAAGATTCTAGATCTTTAGGGACTATACATCCATAATCTCAATCAATGCTTGTTCTTGGCTATAAAAGATGAATCTACTTCTGCTAATAGTGAAAGAGAAGTGAAGGAAAATGCTCCAGAAAAGAGTGGAGGTACAATGATTTCTACTCTTCATGCTAAACAATAAAACAACTATTGGGTTGTTGAAAGTGGGTGTTCACATCACATGACTCATGATAAGAGTAAATTTGTTAAACTTGAAAAATATGATGGAGGCTTAGTTATGTTTGGAGATGATACTAGTGCGAAGATTTGTGGGATAGGTTCAGTAAGTTTTGATGGAAAGCATAATACTGATGATGTCTACTATGTTAAGGGATGAAGGTATAATCTCTTGAGTGTTGGATAGATGTGTAGTAAAGGATATGATCTTGTATTTGAGGATGAGAGATGTGAAATCAGGAAAGGATCTAGAATTTTGATGGCCGCAAGAAAGAAGTATGAAGGAAACATTTATTAACTTAAGGGTGTTGACGGGCAATGCTTTATGAATCAAATTAATGATAGTTGGTTATGGCACCAGAGAATGTGTCACATGAATTTTGATAATATGGAAAAAATCAGTGTAGTACAAGATGTGAGAGATTTATCAAGGATTACAAAGCTTGTTAATTCTATTTACAAGAATTATCTATTTGGAAAGAAAACGAGAAATAAATTTAGATCAAAAGAACAATCTACTACCAAACTACTAGATTTGATTCATACAGATCTCTATGGTCCTAAAAGAGTGGTAGTTCTACAAGGTGAAAGGTAATTTATGCTTTTGATTGATGATTAGTTTAGGTATACATGGGTTACTTTTCTTAGAGAGAAATCTTATGCATTAGATAGATTCAAGGCATTTAAGGCTATGGTTGAGAATGAAGAAAATTTGAGAATAAAATGCTTGAGTTCTGTCAGTGGTGGTGAATTCACCTCCTATGAGTTTAATATATTTTGTGAAGTTCATGGAATAAGATAGTTATTTTTTCTGAGAACTCCTCAGTAGAATGGAGTTGTTGAAAGAAAGAATACAATGATTCAAAAAGATGCTAGATCAATGATTACTGAAGTTGGTCTACCAGAAGTTACTTAAGAGAAGCTATTCCCACTGCTATTTATGTGTTCAATCGAGTTCAAGCAAAAACTAATAGTAATAAGACCCCTTATGAGCTATGGTGTGAAATAAATCCTGTTATTAAGTATTTCAAGGTATTTGGAAGCAATTGTTATATCAGATAGGATGAAGAAAATTTAGGGAAAATTGATGCTAGATGTGATGAAGGTATCTTGCTTGGATATTCTACTAGAAGTGAAGCTTACCAATGTTTCAATAAAAGACAGAGAAAGATTATAGAAAGAAAAAATTTCAAGGTTGATGAAGCAGTGAAAAATTCAATAGAAGTTGATGGATATGTATCTAATGAACCTGATTGTATAGACATTGAAGAAGTTGTGGAAGAATAGGAAAATAAGAATGAAGAAGAAGAAGCTCTAGTGGTGTGCCAAAGACACCTAAATATGTGCAAAAGAATCATTCAGAAGATCAAATCATTAGAGACAAGAGGAAATGAGTATTGACAAGAAACAAAGTTGTTGCTATTGGTGAGATAAATCTTTGTTTACTTTCTAAGGTTGAACCAAAGACAATGAGTGAAGTGTGTAATGATGAAAATTGGATGACAACTATGGAAGAAGAACTTATGTAGATTGAGAAGAATCAAAATTGGGAATTGGTTCTTAGATCGATAGATAAAAACATAATTGGATCAAAATGGGTATTCAAAAACAAGTTGAATGAGAATGGAGAAGTAGTTAGAAATAAAGCAAGCCTTGTGTGTAAGGGTTACTCACAAGTAGAAGGTATATATTTTTAGGAGACTTTTTCTCTGGTGACAAGGATGGAAGCTATTAGAATATTTTTAGCTTTTTATGCTCATAAAGATTTCAAGTTCTATTAGATGGATGTTAAGTCTGCATTCTTGAATGGTGAGTTAGAGGAAGAGGTCTATATAGAACAACTGAAAGGATTTCAGTTGTCAGATCAATTGGATATGGTTTACAGACTGAAGAAGGCTTTATATGGATTGAAGCAATCTCCTAGAGCTCAGTATGCAAGGTTAGATAGATATTTGATTTAACAAGGTTTCAACAAAGGTAAGGTAGATAGTAATATGTATTTTAAAATTGAAAATAACAAGATCTTGATAATGGTTGTGTATGTTGATGACATTATCTTTGGAGGAAATGAAACTATGTGCAAGATGTTTTCTAAAGAAATGCAAAAATAATTTGAGATGTCTATGTATGGTGAGATGAATTTCTTTCTTGGGCTACAAATTAATCAAATGAAGAAAGGGATCTTTATTTCATAGTCAAAGTATGTAAAAGAAATGTTGAAGAATTTTTGGATGGATGGTTCCAAACTAATATGCACTCCTATGGTGACTAGCTGCAAATTGAGTAAAGATGATGATTCACCTAAGGCTGATCAAAGTAAATACAGATCTATGATTGGTGTACTATTGTATTTAATTGCTACTAGACTGGATATCATGTATGTAGTTTGTCTTGGGGCTAGATTTCAAGAAGATCCTAAAGAAAAACATGTTGCTACTTGTCACGTCTTAGAATTTGATGTTTCTTACATTTACTTTATGTGGAATTGATATATGAATAATTGTGTGTGGTAGAATAAATGTTATGTTATGCTATTTGAAAGATGAAATAAGTGAATGTTTATACAATTTTAGAAAAGATGAAATGCGATGAATATGATTTTATTTCAAAATGATGCAATATAGAGAATGATATTATGGAATGATGAATTATATTGCTTTGATTTATTTTTGGACACTAATCTATCAATGGGTGTTTGAGTTTTCATGAGTTGTAGGTTGTCGAATACCAAGGGTGTGGTTAAGGTAGAGGAGGCTCACTACCTGGCAGGGTTAAGATGGAATGGTTGTACTCACACACACATACACTTAGTAAACATATAGATGCATTTAGAATTTCATTTAGTTAATCATTTTATATTGTTTCTTGCTTTATAGTTAGTTGTTTGATTAATTGGTGGTAAATTAAATGCACATAGAAATAAAAGAAAAAGTTTTATTTTATTTTAATTATTGATTTCATTTGAAGAATAAATTATTATTATTATTATTATTAATTGCTTTGAGGATAATTGTGATGCATGGCAAATAAATCATGTTTTCTTTTAAAAATTAGTTTTATTGGATAGATTTGAAATAAATCAAGGAAAAAAAAGAATTAAAAAAAATAAAAATCAGTGAGATCAAAAACATTAGAAAATTAGAAAAATTGAAAAAAAGTTCAATTTAGAAAAACAAAGAAAAACAAAGATAGAAAAAGAGAAAGAAAATAATAAAAGTTAATAATATCTTATTCTTTCAACATGGGAGGATTCATTCGGAAACTAGATTCATTTTTCTCAAATTATTCTTTGCAAAAAAACCCAAAAACATGAACAAATAGAGTGAGGGAAATTGGGCAAAGTAGGAGAAGAACAATGGAAAGGAGAGGAGAACAAGAAGTGTGCCCAACAGGATAGCATCTTACTAAGTTTTTATTCATTTTCTATTGTATTTAGTTCTAATTTGTGTGAATAAATGCATTTATCTCCATTTATTTTGTGTGAAAGATTAAATTCTATAGTTGAGACCCAATTGTTCATATCCATTGTAATCATGTGTTTAGGGTTTAAATATTTTATTTTCTGTAGGAAAATAAAGAATCATGGCTGAACAAGACTATATTTTCTTATTCCTTTTAGTATATATATATATAGATATAGATATAGATATAAATATATATACACATCTATATATATATTATATTTACTTTTATTGCTTCAAATCTTAGTATTGAATATTTTATGTACTCAAAAAAAGTTACAAACTGCTTTTTAAATAATTTACAATACCAGAATATAGTAATATTATACATTTATATATACTATACCATATATATATATATAAATATATAATACTATTATTTATATGTTTTGAAATGGATAAAATAATACACAAAAATTGAACAACATACAAATAGTAATATGTATCATTGTATTACTTGAATGGACAACTGTTTAAATGAAATAGTTGAAAGTATTTAAATGCAGCCATAGGGAAAGGCTACGATGTGGAGGCATCAGCCCTTCCACAGGCCGTGGCCTGTGGAGTGGGTGTTGCCATCCATAAGAAGCACTCCCATATGGTGGCTACCACTCCCTCCTCAAACCCCTATGCAATGCGATTTTCCTTATGGGAAAAATATTTGAAACCTTTGATAGAAATTGCTTTAAAATTTGCTTAAACTCATATTTCGTTGTATGAAATTTCATTAGAAAGTTCTTTTTCTGTGATTTTATATATAATGCGATGTTTTTTTTCATGAACTTCTAACTGCAGATAAATATACATATGTGAACTGTGATTTCTTATATGTTTTATTTTAATTGCATATATATATGTATGTATATTTCTAAAAATGTAATTATTTCTACTTGTAAAGTGATAAATTTTTGAATATACATGTGAATGAGCAAGAATTGCTTTTTGAAATGAATATATATTTACATCTAATTTAGAAAGTGTTCATTATGAATATATGAAAATAAATTTGTTTTATTTAGTAGAACCATTCAAATCAGTAATTGTTAATACAAGGATGAATTATTGGGATTTTATGTGCAAAATGGAAATATATATATATATATATATATATATATATATATATAATTTACACTTAGAATGTAAGAAATCTAAATGAATTGAGAAAACTTTTGTTTGAGAAATTTAGTATTAACTCCTTTATTGGAGAATGTTTGAAACTTAAACAAGCGTATGAGTTACTGTGTTATATTTATTCTTTTTATGAAATCACTTCTAGGATAGGATGTCGAATGTGGGCTCCCAGATACCATAATTTACTTTTGCTAAATTATCATTTTATTTTGTTATTGTTTGGCCAAGCTATCATGTAACACCCCACCACAGAACCTCAAAGGACAACACATCTAAGCTACAATAATGGAATTTGTTTTTTCTAAATAAGGAATAACAGTGAACTGTATAACTTAACATAACATGTAAACTAAACTAAGTCCTCTAAGGTTCAATGACTATGGTACTAACACAATTACAACCATGAACATGACATTAGATAAACAACATTAAAGATCTTTATAAACAACTAAAAAATATATACAAGCTCCATTACATGAGAGAACATCATTACACTTATTACAATAATGCTTCCCTAGATACAATGGGAATAATACATCAATATTGCATTACATGATACATATGATATAAAGGTTCAATACATAACGTAAGCAGTTGTTTCTCAAACTAGTACAAGATCTGGAGTATGCCTCATAAGGTACATCCTCTACGCTCATGAACAACAACTGGGAAATCCAATGGAGGAAAAGGAACAATCCACCTGACCATGTGGAACCCTAAGGTCCACCCCCCATGCTAGGAGATAACAATAAGGTTCCATCAAAAAATAGTCAAGAAGACAAAAGGCTTAACACAAAAGGAATAAACATGGCTCCAACATAACACATCAACAATGCAAACATCACATACAACACATATATCATTTACAACATTGACTTCAATTCCAGAGGTGCACATACAACAGAAGGGGAACACAAATCTATGGAATGCTAGACTACAATAGGGAAGAGTGTCATCACATGGTCTTGACATGGGTTATCTTGACAGTCTCTCACTAGACGTCATCCCCCATCTATGGTTATCCTAATAGTCTCTCACTAGATGCAGGCCCCATAGGGTGACACATGTAGAACCAAATTTTCTTTCATGAGGACAAGGAAGTTGATCTTTCCAACCAAGCCTTCCCAGCCCATCCTTAGCCTAAATGAGCACTACAGGAATGGGTGATGCATCCAATTATCTTGATTAATGTGAAGATTACCCATACCCCCAATTCATTAATTAGGTTATGACTGAATTCAAAAACTCTCAAATGGGTTATCCTAATAGTCTCTCACTAAACGTCAACCCCCATTGAGATCCACTCCCCCTACTTGCATCTTGAATACCCTACACAACAAGCAAAGTAAAAACCAACTTACATACATTCAAAATAACATGAATCCAACATAGAGAAAGGCATTAAACATCAAACTCACATATCACAATCACAAGAATCCGAACATGGTACAAGGCATTGACCATCTTGCACATTTACCATAGCCACATGAAACCATACCAAGATAAAAGGCACACCGTTAGGGTTTTCAACTTGCACAAAGCACATAACCCAAAACATTACCATCCACTTCCAATGAAAACCATCATTGGAGAAATCCCACATAGAACATTGCAAAATTTTCAATGAAGGTGAAGCCAACAAAAGAACCTTATATACCTGTTATCACCTGAAGTTGCACCCTTGTTGAACCTGATGTTCAACACCTCAGTGTAACATGGGAAGACCTCAAAAGCTATGGGTCACTTGTAAATAGAGGTGAACCTCTGGAGAAGGATGGCTTCCTTTGGTGTCAACTAAACTAATAATTTTTTGCAAAGGAAAAGGGAGAAGGAGTGCATAAAAATGAAACTAAATACTATGGTGATACACCGAACTGATAAGAAATTATGGAATGAAAACAAGATGAACATACACTAGAAAAACTAATGGTAGCTATTTCATTTACTAAACATAACCTCTTTGAACTTATGCATCATTCTTAAAAAGGCTTGATCTACATACATATTTGAAGAAGGAAAGATGAATTTCAGAGCTTTAAAGCATGAATGCGGACTTAGCAAAGCACAGTTGAAAACTTGCATAATCTAAAAATATAGAAATGAGAGTAATCTGAACACTAGCATTGGCTTCCAAGGTGAACTCTGTGTTTTATATTCCAGAATTGAAATGAGTTACAAAGCATACATCAAATGAGAAAGGATTGTTAAAAATCACTAACTCTTAAGAATGCATAATTCGAACTTTTTTACAAAGAGGCAAAAATTCCCTATATACAAAAAGATGTCGCCTCTTAGGGCTTACAAAATATCAACCTTTAAAAAAATCTTCCCTTAGATCTTTTCGAATGAAGTTAATGCTGCATTCAAGTGAATCCCTGCTGTCCATGTCGGTGAAGAGTTACTCCAGGAATGACCTCCTTGATCTTTTGCAACTACAACATTAACTTCCTGGTCTTCATGTCCACCTTTGAACCTCCTTACTGAACTGCTCCTAGGCTCAGAGAAAATCCACATCACTTTCTCTCTATTGATCCTCCTCTCACTATTCAAACTGCCACGGCTCACCTGTAGACTCCTTCGATTGGCTGAATAGATCTCATACAAGCTTCCTCAGGCGGTCAAAAGCTCTTTATCAAAATCGCATGTTAGCAAGATACTAGCCATGTCTCCCCAATATGATTACACTCTACAGCAGTATCAACAACATACATCCGTTGGTGAGAGTTTACATCGAGCTCCCATCATCACACCAATGTCCCCTTTCTATTGGAAAATCTATCACTATCGGTAGGACCACACATGAGCCCCTCATACTTTGGCGAAACACCACTGGGTCATCTAGACACTATGCTGAAGGAAAATCCTTCGGCGAGCTCACTCCTTTTCTCTGAGTTCATTCTATTTCGACGAGACCCTCGTTAGTCGGTGAGACCTCTTACCGAAGCCACCTTGCTTCAGCGAGAACTCCTATCGAGCTCTCTTTGTTTCAGTTGGGGATACTTTGCTTGGTCAGTGAGACCTCTCACCAAGGCCCTATCATTATACTACTGTGCTCCTTTGTCAGCGAGACACCCATATGTTAGTGAGACCTCTTACCGAAGGCACAACCCTTCACCAAGACCCCTCATTGGTCGGCAGGACCTCACAGCAATGATGTCTCCATGTCGGCAAGACTCTACGCAGTCGACAAAACATCTCCCCAAAACCAACCCACTTCGGTGAGACTCCCCTTCATCGATGAGACGTTACATCGACCACCTCCATTTCTCTTGAGCTTGAATCTTCTTCAGTGAGACTCCCACTCCATCACCGAGACATCTCCCGAAGATGACAATATTTTTGTGAGTTGAGACCATTTCGAGGATACTCCCATGTGTCAGTGAGACATTATGCCGAAGGTAAAAACCCTTCGACAATACTTTATGCAATCAGAGAGACATTAGCCCGATCGAAATCACTCCCCCCGATGCCACCCTTGTGAAAAACTGATGGCATGACCTCCCTCCAAGTGGAGAGATACATGAAGACTCTTGGCGACCTGAATGTCCTAGCTATGGGTGTATTGAACTAAGTAGAACACACTGCTAGTCAGTAAGACAACAAGAGGGTCTTGTCGACTTTCATCCCTGATGAGTTTTATGCTAAAACTAATTGAGGCAAGCCTTCCAATAGACCTCCTTATGAAATATCCTTAGGTGCATGATCTAACCTATGATTCAAATTCCCCATTTGGCCTTTATGAACTCCTAAAACATAATTTGTCTTGCCTGATTGGCCCATAGGTGAAAATTAGGCAACATTTCTGGTGACCTTTGCTAGTTGTTTGCTTGCTAAACATAGAAACCAATAGCCAAAATTTGTCCATTGGGCATGGAGTCACTTGGAAAAACCCTTAGCATAGACCAAGAGCAGCTCACACATGGCTCTAATTCACTTGAGACTCATGAAGTAGATCAGGACACTGGAAATTGTTGAAACTGGAAAAACTGAGGTGAAACTAGCAAACTATGCTGAAACAACACCTAGGGAATGAAACAACATTTAAAATAAAGTGTTGAAGCACTTATTGAAAGCATAAAACCTAAACTAATATGTACAATGGAGGAACCCATCAAACTTTGAAACAAAGCTTGAGGTGTATCCCATTGACTGGGATAGGAAGCACTTCACCTTAAGTTGTGGCCAATTGGTACGCATTGTGTTCTTTGCATTCTTTAACAATAAATGGACCCATCCACATGTTGTCAAACTTGGTGCGATGGCCTGTCCTACTTTTCAGAACATCCCATTTGAGAACAATATCACCTTCTTTAAAAAAATTGACTATAGCTTTCTTGTCAAATGTTCTCTTTGCTTGAAGCTGATGACACTCCAAAGTTTTCATTGCCTTGTCTCTTGATTCTTCGAGCTCCATGAGCTTTGCATATCTCACGGACATTGGGTCATGCTCTTCATACATCTCTAACTGGTGAACAATGTCTAGAGCTAGAAGTTCTATAGACAGAACTAACCTAGCCTCTTTACCATAAACAAGGACATATGGAGAATTACCCACTGATCTCTTAGGCGTTATTCTATCTGCCCAAAGTGCAGATTTCAATGTGGTATGCCAAATTCTTTGATTCTCTTCCATAGTCCTCTTAATGATTCTGATCAAGTTTTTATTTGTACTCTCAACTAATCCATTACCCTATGGGTGATAATTGGAGGAAGTATTCAAATGAATTCCATGTTTAACAAACCAATATGTAACTCTTAATCCAATGAATGCAAGAGCATTATCTGAAATGATGGAGGCAGGAACTCCAAATCTAGTGACGATATCTTCATAAAAACTCAAAACTGAAGATTCATTTGCTTCTTTCAAAGCTACTGCCTCTATCCACCATGTGAAATAGTCTATAGCAGTTAGCACCCACTTGTGACCAGCACTGGATGGTGGATTAATTGGTCCAATAAAGTCAATGCCCCATCGCATGAAGGGCTGCTCCACCTGAATTGGATGTAGAGGCATAATAGGCAACTTTTCTTTTCTTGAAAATAAAGCACATTTAACACATTTTCTTGACCATGAATATGCATCTTTAAATAGGCTAGGCCAGTAGTAACCAGCTCTCATGATTTTCCAAGCAGTTTTCCTTGGAGCAAAGTGCCCTCCTGAAACTCCATCATGCAACTCATGCAATACTTTTTCTGTTTGATCAGTATCAATACACCTTAACAAGACACCATTCAAATATTTCTTGAAAAGGATATTATCAATAAGGACATAAGGAATTGACTACAATTTGAAGTATCTTCATTTCTCTCTATCCAAACCTAGTGGACATTCACCAGTATGAAGAAAGTGGGTCATTTCTTGAGCCCAACTTGCTACTAATGCAGGTGCGACAGCCTGAACATTTTGAGACTCATTCGTATTAGTTAAAACAACACCAATTTTTGATTTATGTGCATCTTCAGAAGTGGAGGCTAGTTTCTCACAAAGTCCTCTACCCCTGACAAGTTTTGTGATGTTGATGTTAACATCAAATTCCATTACTTTTGTAATCCACCCTGCTCTTTTCTCACTCAGATCTTTGTTCAACAAAAAATCCTTCACACTTGAGTGTTCAACCAGAATATGAATTTTATTGTTTGAAATGGGAGGCTTAAACTTCTTTAGGCTTCTGATCATAGTGAGAACATGTTTCTCAAAAAAGGTATACTTCTCTTCATAATCAACAAGTACTTGACTAAAGAAAGCTATTGGCTACTCTAAATTATCAGTATTTTTCTGAACCAACATAGCAGAGATTGAACCGACGCTGCCAAAAGCATACAATAAGAAGTATTTAGAGAAATCTAGATTTACCAGTGTTGGAGCTGATGCTAAAGCTTCCCTGATTTCTTTAAAACTGTGTTTTGCTTCTTCGGTCCAACTGAAAACTGCATTCTTTTTAAGCATGGCGGTCAAGGGCTATAGTAAATTTACAACATTAGGAATGAATCTTCTTAGAAATTTGATTCACCCTAAGAAGCTCTGCAATCCCTTCTTGTGATTGGGCAATGGCAGTTCAAGTATAGCTTCAACTATTTCAGGGTCAATGGTAACTCCATCTTTTGACACTATGTGGCCTAACAATTTACCTTCATGAACTACAAAAATACTCTTTGTCGGGTTGAGAGACATTCCATATTCCCTGCATTTTTCAAAAACTTGCTCGAGATGTGACAAATGTTCATCTGCAATTTTTGAATATACAGTTATGTCATCTAGATAAACTAGCAGACATTTCTGAATTAACTTCTGAAATGCCATATCCATGGCATGTTGAAAGGTGGCACCAGCATTGGATAAACTAAAAGGCATTCTCTTGTAGGCCATAGTGCCCCATTTTGTTGTAAATGTTGTTTTATACTGATCCTCCTCTATGACTAAAATTTGGTTATAACCAGAATATCCATCCAGAAGAGAAAATATTTCTGATCTAGCAACAACTTGAAGAATTTGTTCCATAGACGGTAAGGGGTAATGATGCTTCAGAGATGCTCTGTTAAGATCTCTAAAATCCACACATAATCTTATCTCACCGTTCTTTTTTCTAACCGGAACAAGGTTAGAAACCCAAGATGTGTGTTTAATTGGAAATACAATACCCCCCTCAACTAACCTAGTCAACTCTTTGATCATTAAGGGTTCAAGCTTGGGGTTTAATGGTCTTTGTTTTTGTCTAACAGGCTTGGCATCAGGTTCTAACTCAATTGTATGTTGTGCAATATGAGGATCGAACCCTCTTAAATCAAAATATTGCCAAGCAAAAACATCATGATATTATTGGCATAAAACAATCAAAGCTCTCTTATCCTCAACTGGACAATTTTTTCCTAATTTGATAAGCTTACCTTTAAATATTTCCACCGCTTCATAATGATCCTCTTTCACTTGGATGCCAACTTTGTTCTTCTTAAGCTGGTCATCAGAATTGAATATGGATTCTAAGGTAACCAACCCTTTGGGAAGTTTATTTGTCTTCAGCTATATCACTTGATCATCATACTGATGTTTGATCTTTTCTTGGTTTACTACAAAAAATTGATCGTCTTAGAGCAGAAAGGTTAAAATCTGCTCATCATTCTCAAATACTTGCCAGTTAATGTTGTTATCAGGAATTGACGGCCTGATAACCACCTTAACATACTGTTGTATTTTGTCTTTTTTGATATCGCCTGGGATATCGAACTGTGCTCCAATTGCTACAAGTCTGTCAGCATGCTTATTCTTATTTCGTGGATTAGACATTAGATTGAAGGCATTAAATTATTTAATTATGTTCCATACTCTATTTTTGTAAGACTTCAAAGCATCATTCCTAGCAACATTGACCCCCCTAACCTGATTAACTATCAATTCACTATCTCCATAGACCTTCAAACAATTGATTCCTCTTTTCCTTGCCCATTCAAGGCCTTGGATAAGTCCTTCATACTCAACACTGTTGTTAGAACATGCAAAAGGAAAATGAAAAGTTGAAAAATATTTATCACCCTGTGGAGAAACCAACATTGCACCTCCACCTGCTCCATTCTTGCTTCTGGAACAATCAAAAATATTTCCCAAAGTCCACTTTGTTATTGCAACAACTGATCTATACCTTTTTCAAGGTTCAGAATCACTGCATCAGGTTCAAGAATCACATAATTACCCATACCAGCATCTTGAATAAGATCTACAAGACTGTCCCACACATTTTCAGCCGCCCATTCATGGAGAAGCACCTCAGGAACAACTTCTGATTGAAGTTCTTGAGCAGCAGCCAACTCATTGCCAATAAAAATGACACAATTCGTGTCTGCAACAGTAGGAACAATGTTGATAGGACTTGGGTTATATGGCTCAATGTGGTCCTTAGCCAACTTTTCAGATTTAATAGTAACTTTGGTTCCATATCTAGTTATAAAAAACATATGCAACCAGTCGGCTGAAACATAACCACCGGTCTTAGCTGTAAAGTATCTTGAGAGGCACGAGGAAAAGAAAGGTGGGAGATCTATAACACATATGTCCTAAGGAACTAAAAAATTAGGACAAGCATGAAGGGTAAGACTCAAGTCTTTAATAACACCCAAGGTATTAACCGAAGTACCATCCAATTGAATCACTCCTTTCTCTAAAGGCTGATACTTCAATCCCAGTTTTTCAGCAATCTGCTTTGGCATTACTGAGCTACTAGCTCCACTATCTACCATATAGTTATGAACTAACTTATCACCTATAATTACTGATACATAAAAGGGAGGTGGTTTAACTTCTTTTCCTGTCTCTTTGCTAGGCTGTTTATCATTTCCTTGAGTATTATTTGTCAACACAATTCTAACTTGACCTATTAGAGACTTAGATTCATCAGACACTTTAAATTTTGACAAAGCTGAGTGTAACATATCTTTTTGACCTGTGATAGCTAATGAATCCCACATAGACATCATTACATTTGTCTTTTTCATACTATCAAGGATGTTATAGGGTATAGCTGGGTTTAATTTATGATGTACCTTTATGCCAGTGTGGTTGGCTTGCAAGCATGGATGCTCCTTCACTGGGAGTTGCTGGTTTCTTTGCGATCCATGAGTCACTTGAGAGGTAGATGGTTCTACCGCTGATGTTTTTCCTTTATCAGCTACTTGATCAAGCTCAAAAGCTCTTTTCTTCACCCTTATGCTAGCTGCAACTAAAGAATCATCTACATTCAATCCACATAATTCCTCACCTTGCCAGTTAAGTAGAGTAGTGTCATTGGTAGGTTGATCTTGGTGTTGTGGAGATGCATCATTGAATTCATTATGCTACGAACTTGAGGAATTTTGTACCATAAGTGCCTGATTGTGAGATTGGTTGCAAGGGTAACACCACTCATAATCTACTGCTAAATTATTTTGAATAGGAACAAGATCCTTAACTGTACTAATAGGTGCTAGAGCATAAGCTTGAAAAGGTCTAGTATTTACACCCTGTCTTGGGCCCTGGTAATTACCTTGGTAAACTTGTCTTTTGCCCTGGTATTGTTGTTGCTGACCTGAATTCTACTGTTGATAAGGCCTACTATATGATTGCTACTTTTCCAAGCTTACAAGTTTATTACTAAAAGTTTGTAATAAACTTTTGATCTCCTGTAGCTCATTTGAAGATTTTGTAGCAACACCTTCTTGAGTTATGGTAGTTGGAACAGGTTGAAAAGGTGCAAAAGGTGGTATCTTCAAAGGGATATTCAAATGAATATCTAGAAATATAGGCATTGGTGGTCTCAGAGCAAGTTTAACAGCTTGTATTACGCTGTTTTTAGCTCTTATTTCTACTTCAAATGCATATGGTAGAGAAACACTCCCCATTGATTGTATCATAATAGCTATATCACTATTAAGATCCTTCAAAAAATATAAAAATGCATATTCTAGAGGTGGTCTCACTATTGTAGGAATCCTATCCCAGGTTCTTTGAAATATGAAATTGAAATCATTCATTTGCTCCTGAGGAGCCCTCTTAAGCATAGTTAATTGCTCTAGCAAAGACAAATTGTCAGACCTATCCTGAAACTATCTGTGTAATTTGTTACCCAACTCATCCCAAGTGGCGACTAAACCTACTCCAAGGCTTCTGAACCATTGTAATGCTCTTCCCTTGAATGATGTTACAAGAAGTCTTACAGATACGTCTTCTTGTGCAATCTAATGCACACCACATAAGGAAGCCACATCTCATATATGCTCAATTGGGGCAGTCTAGTCTTCTCTAGTAAAATTTGGCAAGCTTTTCAAAGCTGCCATTGGAATGTCATTATGTAGTGTCAAATTTAATGGACTACCTCCATTAAATGGCACAAAAGGGTGATTTCTAGGGGTAGTCATTAGAGATGGATTTGCCTCCACTCTTAGTGAAAAAAAAAACTGGGACAGTAGTTTTAAATCTCACAGATGGAGGAGTAGGTCTAGTTCTTCTAGAATAGATAATTGTTGTCCCTGACCTCTCTATTACCCTGCCTTGTCTTCTGGGTGGTGACAGCTGCAAATATTCAAAAGGGCTTAAGCTGCTCCTTGTCGGAACTCTTCTTATAAACTATAGAAGCACTAGTTCTGGATTTCTTCCTCTTTATGGAGTCACCAAGTATGCAAGAATGAATTATGTAAAGTTTGAACTTATTGGTTGCATACCAAACCAATAGTATAATGTGGAACTTGTCCCACCGGGCGTGCCAAAAATTGTTATCACCTGAAGTTGCACCCTTGTTGAACTTGATGTTCAACACCTCAGTGTAACATGGGAAGACATCAAAAGTTATGTGTCACTTGTAAACAGAGGTCAACCTCCGGAGAAGGCCAGCTTCCTTTGGTGTCACCTAAACTACCAATTTTTTGTAAAAGAAAAGGGAGAAGGAGTGCATAAAAATGAAACTAAATACTATGGTGATACACCAAACTGATAAGAAATTATGGAATGAAAACAAGATGAACATACACTAGAAAAACTAATGGTAGCTATTTCATTTACTCAACATAACCTCTTTGAACTTATGCATCATTCTTAAAAAGGCTTTATCTACATACATATTTGAAGAAGGAAAGATGAATTTCAGAGCTTTAAAGCATGAATGCATACTTAGAAAAGCACAGTTGAAAACTTGCATAATATAAAAATACAGAAATGAGAGTAATCTGAACACTAACACTGGCTTCCAAGGTAAACTTTTTGTTTTATATTCTAGAATCAAAATGAGTTATAAAGCATATATCAGCTGAGAAAGGATTGTTAAAAATCACTAACTCTTAAGAATGCATAATCCAAACTTTTTTACAAAGAGGCAAAAATACCCTATATACAAGAAGATGTTGGCCCCCTAGGGCTTACAAAATATCAGCCTTCAGAAAAATCTTCCCTTAGATCTTTTCGAATGAAGTTAATGCTGCATTCAAGTGAATCCCTACTATCCATGTCGGTGAAGAGTTACTCCAGGAATGACCTCCTTCATCTTTCACAACTACAATATTAACTTCATGGTCTTTGTGTCCACCTCTGAACCTCCTTGGCGAGCTGCTTTGATTGATTCTCGACTCAGAGAAAATCCACGTCGCTTTCTCTCTATTGATCCTCCTCTCACCGTTCAAACTACCATGGCTTGCCTGTAGCATCCTCTGATTAGCTGAATAGATGTCATACAAGCTTCCTCGGGTAGTCAAAAGCTCTTCATCAAAATCACATGTCGGTGAGACACTAGTCATGTCTCCCCGATGTGATTAGACTCTACAGCAGCATCGGTAGCATACATCTATCGGTGAGAGTTCACATCGAGCTCCCATCATCAAACCGATGTCCCCTTTCTATTGGAAAATCTATCGCTATCAGTAGGACCACACATGAGCCCCTCATACTTCGGAAAAAAACCACTAGGTCGACCAGACACTATGCCAAAGGAAAGATCCTTCGGCTAGCTCACTCCTTTTCTCTGAGTTCATTATGTTTTGATGAGACCCTCGCTAGTTGGTGAGACCTCTTGCTGATGCCACCTTGCTTCAATGAGAACTACTATCGAGCTCTCATTGTTTCAGTCAGGGAGACTTTGCTTGGTCGGTGAGACCTCTCACCGAGGCCCTATAATTATACCGTTGTGCTCCTCCATCAGCGAGACAGCCATGTGTTGGTGAGAACTCTTGCCAAAGGCACAACCCCTCACCAAGACCCCTCATTAGTTGGTAGGACCTCACAGCGATGATGTCTCCATGTCGGCAAGACTCTACGCAGTCGGCAAGACATCTCCCCAAAACCAACCCACTTCGGTGAGACATTTCATCATCGGCAAGACCTCTTACCAAGCTCCAAACCCATCACTGAAAGTTCCATTCGCTTTGGTGAGACTCCCCTTCATCGGTGAGACATTATACCGACCACCTCCATTTCTCCCGAGCTCGAATATTCTTTGGTGAGACTCCCACTCCGTCGTCGAGACATCTCCCTGAGATGACATTCTTTTGGTGAGTTGAGACCATTTCAGGGAGACTCCAATGTGTTGGTCAAACATTATGTCAAAGGAAAAAACCCTTCAATGATACTTTACGCAATCAGAGAGACATTACCCCAACCGAAATCATCCCCCCCGATGCCACCCTTATGAAAAAATGATGGCATGACCTCCTCCAAGTAGAGAGATACATGAAGACTCATGGCGACCCGAATGTCCTGGCGACAGGTATATTGAACCAAGTAGAACGCACTGCTAGTCGGCAAGACAACAGGAGGGTCTTGCCGACTTTCATCCCTGATGAGTTTTATGCCAAAATTGATTGAGGCAAGCCTTCCAATAGACCTCCTTATGAAATATCCTCAGGTGCATGATCTAACCCATGATGCAAATTCCTTATTTGGCCTTTATGAATGCCTAAAACACAATTTGTCCTGCCTAATGAGCCTGTAGGTGAAAATTGGGCAACAATACCAAAATATTCCCTTCTAGCCTCTGGAAACTGACTTTAACAAATTACATAAATGACTCCAACTTCAGTAACAATTACAAAATCACGCCAAATTTCCAATAATCAACACAATAAAACAAGAGATCACTCAAGTAGTGCAACTTAAAATACAATATTTCCACACTTCATTTTACTCATAGCTTACCCACTAAATGCACTCAGTTAGTAATTATACATAATCACTTGTATTCTAAATAACTATCCATATAGAGAATTTACAAATCAACTATTAAATGAATATGAGAGGATTCATCATTTAAAAGATCATCTAATTCATTAATTTACCTAAACTCTTTGTTTATCAAAATATAATTAATCAACTTTCCCCTATTAACCTTATTACTTATCTAATTAATTACTATGTGGAATATTAATTTTACTATAACCCTAATTCAACATATATTTCATACCATTGCTAACAAAATGCAAAATATACTCGCGCTAGTCTAATTCTAAGTGTGCACATTCAAGTGAATAAGTAACCTTATCAATTTAGGATAGGAAATATTTTTTAGTCTATAACCAATTAATCAATTTAAAGAAATCTAAGCATATTTTGATTAACTATTCAAAATAAAGAATATCTAAATAGAATAATGCAACGAAGGTAAATAATTTTCACTCACTAGTTCTATTCTTCATTTTTCCTCTAATTGATAAATGACATTAACTAAGTCAATATTATTCTTCATATCATTCCATTTAAAAATCCATACAAAACTTGTAAAAATATTACATCTAGATCGCTCTATACCCAATTTGTTCATTTTAGGAATTTATTTCTTCCAATGTATAACAATATGGAACTGGTTGATCTAATAGGTTGATGGAATAAAATTAGTTTAGTAGCTCGAGCATCTAAAGGCTTCTAATCTTTACTATAACTTATAAGTGTGGTGTCTTATTCATGAACCTTTGTTTCCCTGTCTCCTATCTTAGTTTTCCAGTAAGGATAACGACATAAGAATTAGCTTGCAATGTGTGAAATGAGTTAAATAGAAAATTCCAATCAAACTAACATGAATTTATTAATTCACATGCCCCAATTTAACTTAAAATACTTAACTACCATTTTTCCTTCACAAATCAGATTAGATTGATGTAATAAATCTAATTATTGATTCACAATGAGTAACAATGTTAGAATGCTCATGAATAAACATGACATATAGTAAGTACATTTTAAAGGAAAATTAAACAACAATGACGACTTTAACAAAACATGGATACAAACACTTTTAAGAAGTGACGGAAGGTTTCATTTTCGAGGGACATCAACTAGTCTCTTACAACATTTTAAATCATCCCTTAAAGCATATAGGACAAGGGAATCTCAATGGAAATTATACCTATGAGTGCCCTCATAACAATGTAAATTATGGAAGCATTTAGGCACATGAACTTGTTTGATGGAATGCCTCGGAGTGGAGATGATCTCAAGAGGTAGCATGATTGCAAGTATATCTAACTATTAACACATAACTATTTTTCACACTTAACTAATTTTCAAACATGAGGAGTAATCGAAATACATTTAACCAAAGTCTAGTTTATTCTAGCTCTCTAATAGTAATCCGATATGAATATTATTGATAAAAGTATGCTAAAATATCAGGGTGATATCAAGAATATAAAGGTAAATCCAATGCTATAGGGATGCTTGTGGGTACTCTAACTCACCAGGATAAATAACATAGTAAGGGAGGGTGTGCGTTGACCACAAGGAAAATGAAATCAAATGCACTCAAGGCTGAATATGTTGGAAAATTGAATGCTCCTAAGCCTCCTGCTCTCACGTCAGCCCCTTGTTTCATCTACCCATCAGGAGCCTCCAATTTCAATGGCAATTTTTGGGATCTTCATCCCTACAACTCCTGATAGACACTGAAGTAAATGTGGTAGCTCATTTTGAATTCCCAATTAATGTTGGTAGGTAATTTCAAATTTGAGAGGGAATGTTTGTTGAAGAAAAAAAGGAATGAAGGTAGTTTATTCTATCAATCTGGAAGAAGTTGAATTCCTGAGTAGCAACAGACTATGAAAAGGAATGTTCTTTGTTCTTTGTGTGATTCAGAGAATGTTTTCTATGTGAGCTTCTGAAAGCTCCTGAACAACAATAGCTATTTGTTTTGTGTGAGTAGTGATTTCTCCTCAAGTGCTTTGTGTAGCTCCTACTAGTGAGCTCCTAGCAGCTCCTGAAGTTTGTTGTATGTCTAGCTAAGTAGCTCATGAAGCTCCTAGAAGTTTGAAGTCTATAGCTTAGAGTTAGCTTTCAATAGTTTATGTTTGATATTCAATGTATTTCCATTTCCAGCTTAGTTAATATAAAAAGGAAAATATTGCATACCTAGATTTGTTGTCTCCTTGCATTCTGTTTATTCTACATTTGTGTATTCCCCTATTTTTTTGGGGAAACAAAGCAGCAACTCTGTGTGATTTCTGTGCATTTAGAAACTCTGACATGGTATCAGAGCCATAAGGCCCATTTCCTCATGAGTTAGGGCATTTTTTTTGGGTATTGAGTTTATTGTGTAGGAGACATGGCTAGAGATGAAGAAAAGAGCTGGCAATAGCCACCGTCCTTTAATGGATAGAACTATGATGTTTGGGTGAAGAAGATGAAGAACATTATGGTTGCCAATGATTTGTGGGAGTTTGTGGTCAGTGGTTTCAATGATGTAACTAACCCAGCAACATATGTTGTGCTCAGAAACAACCAGAAGACCCAGTTGAAGGAGTTAAGGGGGAAGGATCCTAAGGCATTGAGTTTGATAGAAGAAGCCTTGATAGAGGCCATTTTTCCTAGAATAGTAGAAACTAACTATGCAAAGGAAGCCTAGGAAATCCTCAAGATGAACTACAAAGGAACTGACAAGGTCAGATTGGTGAAGCTCTAGATGCTTCAAAGAGAGTTTAAGAATATTGAAATGAAGGACAGTGAGTCCATCTTAGTTTTCCACACAAGACTCTTAGGTTTGATAAACTAGTTAAGAGTGAATGGAGAAGCCTTTGAAGACTAGAGTATTGTGGAAAAAATCCTTAGGAGCTTACCCACAAAGTTTGATAGAGTGGTGATTTCCATTGAAGAGGCAAAGGATCTCACAACACTGTCCATTGATGAGTTGATGGGTTCTCTACAAACCCACAAGCAACACCTAAATAGGTCTGATACTTCTTTCCAAGAGCAAGCTTTTAAAGCTCAGTCGAATGCAGGAGGAAGTGGGAGAAGAAGAAAAGGTGGAAGAAGCTCAAGAGGGAGAGGTCATGGCAACTCTGGACAAGGAAATTTTGGAGGAGAAATCTCGACACGGGCAAATAGCCAAGAGGGAGTGAGTAGCTCTCTGAACAACTCTCGAAGAGGCAAGAAGAACAACAATTCATATCAAAAGAATGACAAGAGAAATGTTGAGTGCTACTGCTACCATAAGTTTGGGCATTATGCGAGTGAATGCTAGACCAAGCAAAGAGATCAGTGAAATAAACATGCAAATGTGGCTGATTTGAACATGGCTAAAGGAAATTGGTCAACAACTTTCATCATGTGCAATGTTGGTGAAGAAGGTAGCCCCGAAGTCTAGTATTTGGACAGTGGTTGCAACAACCACGAGTGGTAATGAAAGTCTTTTTTATTTCATTGATAAAAATGTTAAGTCTGAAATAAGAATGGGGAACAATGGAGTAGTTCTAGTTGTTGGCAAAGGATCTATTATGATCTGAAACAAGCAAGCTGAGAAGAAGGAGATACAAAATGTATTTCTTGCTCTTGGGTTAAAGCACAACCTAATGAGTGTTGTACAACTGATCCAAAATGGATACAAAGTGCTGATGGAGAAGGATCAATGCATCATTTATAACAAGAATGAGAGGACGAAGGTGTTTGCAGTAGTTCAAATGACAAAGAACCAAATGTTTTCATTGAAGATTGAGACGTGTTTCTCATCTTAGTCTATTGCTGCACCTCTCATGAATGGAAAATGTACAATAGTACATCATGTAGTGCTCAAGAGCACCATTCAAGACCCCTCCAAGCTATGGTATCTATAGTATGGACATTTAGGCTATGCTGGTTTGAGTATTTTGTTCAAGAGCAAAATGATTGATGGTTTTCCAAGAATAGGAGAGCCTAATGTTAGATGCGAGGCTTACATTTTGGGAAAGCAACATAGACAAACCTTTCAATTAGAAAAATCTACAAGGGCAAGAAAACCATTGGAGCTGGTGCATACAGATTTGGTAGGCCCTATGAAAATCATTTTTGTTGGTAAAAGTAATTTTTTTATGACCTTCATTGATGATTACAACCATAAGACATGGGTCTATTTTTTGCAACATAAATCTAAAGATTTTGATAAGTTTTTGTTGTCTAAGGCATAGGCTAAAAATGAGAGTGGACATGTGCTTACGGTCCTAAGGTTAGATCATGGAGGAGAGTATACCTCTAACTTGTTTGTGAATTTTTGCAAGCAAAATGGATTTAAGAAGGAGCTAACAACCAATTATACTCCACAACAAAATGGAGTGGTTGAGAGAAAGAATAGGACCATCATGGAGATGGAAAGGAGCATAATGAAAGTGAAGGGATTCCCTATTGAATATTGTAAAGAGGCTATAGCAATAGTTGTTTATTTGATTAATAGAAGTCCAACAAAGGTGGTATGTGACAAGATACCTCAAAAGGCATGGACAAGATGCAAGTGGATAATTGAGCACTTGAGAGTGTTCAGGTGTGTAGCATATGCACACGTGCATAAGGAAAATAGGAAAAAAATGGATGACAATGGTGAAAAATGTCTTTTAACGGGGTATAGTGAAGAGTCCAAAGCCGATCAACTATATAATTTGGTCAACAAAAATATAGTGATTAGTAGGGATGTGGAGTTCCTAGAAGACAAGGCATGGGATGGAGTGGTAGATTCTGACAGCTCAGAACCACTCTTGACAACTCCTGAAGTAGAAATTGAACATGAAGTTCAACAAGAAGAGTCTATAGATGCTCCTAAAAGCATTAGATGAGCTCCTAAAAGCTCCAAAATAACTCCTGAAAGCTCCTGATGGCTCCTGAAGCTGAAAGATAGTCAGGAAGATAGTTACAGTAAGCCAGAGGATTGGCTCTTGAAGGTATTGGTCGATCTCCTGAAAGGTCCTAACAGCTCCTGAAGTGAGCAGACAAAAAGGCAAGTAGCTAAAGACAACCAGAAGATTATCTCCCGAAAGATTCAAACAAGCTCCTGAGAGCTCTTGAAGTCACCCGAAGAGCTCTTGAAAGCTCTGAAAGAGCTCCTGAACTTTCCTATTCAGCACAACAACAACAAAAGTGAAAGTTCAAAACCACCTCTCACCTCCCTAATGCCAAAGAAGACTAAGAGTCTAAGGGAGATCTACCAAATGAAAGGTATGATGAAGAATTTGATGAGAGTGTAAATTTTTCATTTTTTTCTCATAGTGATCTAATTTATTTTAAGGATGTTGTGAAAGAGGAGAAATGGTGTGAGGCCATGGATGAGGAGATAGATGCAATAGAGAGGAACAACATATGGGAGTTAATTGATTTTCCTCCCCACAAGCATGTTATTGCTTTGAAATGGGTCTACAAGACCAAATGAAATGTCGAAGGAAGGATTGAGTGGCACAAAGCATGATTAGTGGTCAAGGGGTACAAACAACAAATTGAGAGAGATTATAATGAGACATTTTCCCTTATTGCAAGAATGGAAACTATGTGGGCATTCATTGCAATCGCAACCCAACACATGTGGAAGGTATTTCAAATGGATGTGAAGTCTACCTTCCTCATTGGAGAGTTAAAAGAAGAGGTTTATGTGGAGCAGCCTTTCTGATATGAAGTTCTAGGTCAAGAACACAAGGTTTATAGACTAAAGAAAGCTCTTGATGGGTTGAAGCAAACTCCACGGGCATGGTACAACAAGATTGAATCATATTTGATGAGAAATGGATTTAGCAAAAATGATGGTGAGCCCACTCTTTACATCAAGGCAGCAAATGGTAAGATTTTGATTGTTGTCTTGTATGTTGATGATCTACTTTTCACTGGGGATGATATTTTCCTCATTGTTGATTTTAAAGAGGCCATGAGAATAGAGTTTGAAATGACAGATTTATGTCTCTTGAGATATTTTGTAGGCATAGAAGTAAAAAAAATGCATGATGGTAAATTTATCTCTCAAGAAAAATATGCAAATGAGATCTTGAAGAGATTTATAATTCTTGAAAGCAAGCCTCCTCCAACACCAATAGCCATAGGTCTAAAGTTGAGCAAGGAAGATTGTAGCAGCAATGTGGATCTGACCATGTTTAAGAGTTTGGTTGGAAGCTTAATGTATTTAACAACAACTAGCCCTGACATAATACATAGTGTGGGTCTTATTTCCAAGTTTATGGAGACTCCACAGGACACCCATTGGCAAGTGGGTAAAAGAATCCTAAGGTATGTGAAAAGTACCAAAGGATATGGCATTTTGTACACATCAAAAAATGTGTTTGGGCTGGCTGGATACACAGATAGTGATTGGGTAGGAAGTTTGGATGATAGGAAGAGTGCATCAGGCTATGTGCTTCATTTTGGTTCGAGAGTCATTTCATGGGCTTCTAAGAAACAACCCATAGTTTCCCTATCTATAGCTGAGGTTATGTATATAGTAGCAAATGTAGTAGCATGTCAAGTTATTTGGCTAAGAAGAATCTTGGCAGATTTGAGAGAAGAACAAGAGGATGGAACAATAATATTTTGTGACAATATTTCATCAATAGCCTTAACCAAAAATCATGTGTTTCATAGAAGAAACAAGCACATTGAAATTAGGTATCATTTTATGAGAGAATTGGTTGAGAATGGTGAAATTAAAATGGCATTTTGTAGGTCTGAGCAACAGCTAGCAAACATATTCACCAAGCCTTTGAGGAAGGACAGTTTTGAGTGCCTAAGAACCAGATTGGGCATTGTTGTTCTAGATCAGGATTGATCTTGTTCATTAGCTCAGGACCAAGGGGGAGTGTTGGAAAATTGAATGATCCTGAGCCTCCTACTCTCACGTCATCCCCTTGTTTCACCTACCCATCAGGAGCCCCCAATTTCAATGGTAGCTTTTGGGATCTTCATCCCTGTAGCTCCTGACAACCACTAAAGTAAATGTGGTAGCTCATTTTGACTTCCCAATTAATGCTGGTAGGTAATTTCAAATTTGAGAGGGAATGTATGTTGAAGACAAAAAGGAATGAAGGCAGTTTATTCTGTCAATCTAGAAGAAGTTGAATTCTTGAGCAGCAACAAACTGTGAAAAGGAATGTTCTTTGTTCTCTGTGTTATTTAGAAAAAAAAATTGTGTGAGCTTCTGAAAGCTCCTAAACAACAATAGTTGTTTGTTTTGTGTGAGCAGTGATTGCTCCTGAAGAGCTCTGCATAGCTCCTACCAGTGAGCTCCTAGAAACTCCTAAAGTTCATTGTATGTTTGGTTGAGCAGCTCATCAAGCTCCTAGAAGTTTGAAGTTTGTAGCTTAGAGTTATCTTTCAGTAGTTTATGTTTGATCTTCAATGTATTTCCATTTCCATCTCAATTAATATAAAAAGGAAAATATTGCATGGCCATATTTTTTGTCTCCTTGCATTTTGTTTATTCTGCATTTGTGTATTCCCCTATTTTTTTTTTGGGAAATAGAGTAGCAGCTCTGTGTGATCTCTGTGCATTTAGAAACTCTAACATAATATATAATCCAAAGATTAAAGCACATTGTAAACATCAATTGCCCTATATAATGCATAAAAATTGAATTCCAAACATATGAAAATTCATAGAAAAGGATTCAAAGTACATGTAACAAAGAAGTCGCAAAAAATAAAATTAAATTGTTGAAATCAACAATACCCACAAAGAAAGAAGAGGGTTTTCGGCCTTCGAGAAACACCAAGGAGATGGTGATGGAAAACAAAGAGAAGGAGCTCAGTGCGCGGTTGGTGTATGAGCCACTAGTATGAAATTGCATCACTAGCATCAATATTAAGCATTAAGCATATCTATCTACAGATAATGACGAGTAAATTTATTTAATCCATATGAATAAGTGAGAAAACAAATCTGTTTTACTGCCTCGAAATAGACAATGATCATAAGGGCTCATGGACACATAGATAAAACAAAATAACCTATCCCTAGTGACCCGATTCAACAAATCCAAATGTGTAATCAAGTTTCCATCGAATGGAGTCTATTAATCCTATCTACAGTAATAGCTTTCCATTGCCACATACGGGTTCATCCTTCCCAAATATAATTACATGGTAAGAAATCGACCTTGGATTCTCTAGCTTCCAAGAATCAAGCACTCCATAGTAATCTTGTAACATCACCTTAACCCATGGTAGAAATCTACTCATTGCATTCTATAATAATTCTATGAACTCTTGCTAAATCAGATTACTTTTATGGATGAACCATAGCAATTAGGAATAAAACAACATGATGGTGCACTTGTTGCATGGTTTATTAAATTTATTGTAATAATGAATCTTTGGTAATTATAAATGATAGTTTAAGGTCAAGTCATTCATCATTAAGTTTTAAAAGAAACCCAAATAATGGCAGAAATTATATCAGAATGTCTTACATGACGAGATTTTATCCATACAACATAAGATTAAGTTCATATATGCAAAATAAAATGCTTAATGCTCAGGGATTTAATGCATAAATCATACTTGGTATGTTCCATCACACCCTCACAATCTCATCCCAACCATTTTATCTTCTCTTGCATTTTTTTTTCTAAGATGCCCCAATCTCCCTTCCACGAGCGATGATAGAGAGGCGAATTCTTGTAGTTCCTCCTTACATTCTTGTCCTCTAGAATTTCCATTCCCTTTTTCCTTCTTCCACCATTTTTTTGCTACTTTTTTCATCCTAGCAAAGCATTCATTAGATCTATGAATCAAACAACCCACCATAAAAGGGTTTTTAGAGCTTATCTACATTACAATAATACCCTCTGATGCTCTAAGGTAGCAATCACCTCCCTCACATTCTCCACGCCAAAATTTATTGAAGAGCCATCATACCATTTTTTTCCTTCTCCCCCAAAATCTCTCAAGAAGATAATTATCCATCCAAAATGAGAGCTATTTTATTTTATTTTTTTAAAAAAATTCAAATAAAATCTCAAAAATCTACAGTAAGACATCAAATTCCTTTTCGATAAATAGTTCGAGACTGTGCATGTGCACCAAGAACAATCTTTCTATCTTTTTAAATATTTTAATTGTTTAATAACTACATCCCAATATAATAATATTTTATTTTAATATTATCATTTTTTCTCACACTTTTAATTTATTTTATTTCATTTAATATTATTTGTACTTTTTGTAAGGAAAATTAGATGTGGAAGAATGCAGATATACTTTTTAATTTTACAATTACAGTCCAATTAAGATGCACATGAAAGAGATAATAGAAATGGAGTATTTGACACACACATATGGACACCAGATTTATGTGGGAAAACCCTTACAGGAGAAAAACCCACCACACCAAGAAAAGTCACTTTGTATTATAGTAACAAATAATTACATACAGAGTTCTGACTTATCTTTCTGATTCCAGATTACAACTTTCACAATGATCAATCTTTGTACAGGAACCTTCAAGTTACAGTCTTCACATAATAGAAATCATCCACTGATACAATTCAAACTATTCATCCAACTATTAATCAAACCAACCGAACCTCTGCAACATTACAAAAATGTATTCATGTCATCACCTGCCCGTTGAGCTTCCACAATGGTCCAACTGCTAGCGGTTTCCATTCGACTTCTCCTATTGGTCCAACGCAAGCCATGTAGATGGTCATCATTTGGTCAAAAGAGTTCACATTGTATTGACATGTCGGTGAGACACAAGAAGTGTCTCCCCAATGCCCAAAAGCTTTACAATTGATGTCACCAAGAGTTTACCTATCGGCAAGATGTTAAATTGAGTTCAAAAGACCATTGCTAAGACTTCCTCATGTCGCCAGGACCTCATACTGATGTTCACCACATATATCGCTATTGCCAAGACTCATCACTTTCTGTGAAACATCATACCGAAGCTTCAAAGTCACACAGCCATGAGTTTTCCATTCGAAAAAACTATCGCTCTTCGGTGAGACAACATACCAATATTCAAAGTCACACCGAAGAGTCATTACATCGGTAGGACATATCAATCTTGCCAGGAATTCATACTAGGTTCTCAAGTCATACCGACAACAGAATTCTTCATCGCTAAGACATACATCCTTTGTTGAGACTTTACTTTGAGATCCTTATGTGTCATTGAGCACCGAACAGTCGGTAAGACTTTTGTCCATCACTAAGAGTTCTTAGCGAACCCTTAGTGTTACCCTAATGCCTCCAATTGTGTCCCCATCGGCAAGACCTTCATCAGTCACTGGGACATCTTCCTGAAGCCCTTTGAGTTACCTCGAGAGAATACTATTGGTGTGACATTCCCTCATTAGTAAGAATTCTTACCGATAGTATTCCTTTTGGTGAGAGTTTCCCCGATGACTACAAACCAAATGCTATCGGCGAGACATAAACACCCACTTGACGAAGATCACACAAGAACCTCCAGAGCACAACAAAACTTACTGAAAATCATGGGCACTAAGGCCCATTGAATTGGCACACCACCTGAACTTGTTTGTGCTCACTAGCTTTGTTAATGCATCTGCAACATTTTCCAGAGTATCAACTTTTTCCAAACTGACCTTTCCATCCTCCACCATATCTCGTACAAAGTGGTACTGTACGTCTATATGTTTTGTCCTGGCATGGAAAGTAGGATTCTTTGCCAGACAAATTGCACTCTGACTGTTACAAAAAATAGTTATTTTCCCTGCATCAGAACCAATGTCAGAACACAAATGTTTTAACCAAACTACTTCTTTACAAGCATGTGTAGTTGCCATGTATTCAACCTCTGTAGTGGGAAAAGCGACTACAACTTGTCGTTTACTCATCCAACTCACTGCACCAGCATTCAACATGAAAATGTATCCACTGGTGGACCTCCTGCTGTCAATGTCCCCTACCCAATTAGAATCCACATAGCCTCGAATACTGAGAATCCTATGTGATTCAACCAAGTTCTCATGGTAACACAAAGCAAAATCTGAAGTGCCCTTCAAATATTTGAAAACTCTCTTTACAACATCCCAATGTGTCCTTCCAGGATTAGCCATAAATTGACTAAGAACTCCCACTGCTTGGGAAATGTCTATCCTTGTATAGACCATTGCATACATGAGACTACCAACCACACTAGCATAGGGTACACTGGTCATGTCCTCCATCTTAGTAGGAGATTTTGGACAATCTTCAATAGATAGCTTCGTTCCTTGCAAGACTGGAACAACTAGCTGCTTGCAATCATTCATGCAAAATCTCTCTAGAACAGTCTTTATATACTTACTTTGACTGAGCCTAAGTTTTCTACTATTCATGTCCCTAGTTATCTCCATCCCCAGAATATACCTTGCTACACCAAGATCTTTCATTTCGAACTTAGCAGACAACTGAGACTTAAGATCAAAAATCATTAGCTTACTATTACCTATGAACATCATATCATCAACATAGAGAGCAATAATAAGAACTTGATCACTTTCAGCTTTATAACAAACCCAATGATCATATTTTGATCTCACAAATCCCAAAGACAATACAATAGTATCAAATTTCTAGTACCACATTCTAGGTGACTACTTTAACCCATACAAAGACTTCTTTAACTTGCAAACCAGTTTCTCTTTACCTTTTTCAATAAAGTGCTCAGGCTAGGACATATAGATTTCTTCTTCAAGCTTACCATTAAGAAATGTTGTCTTCACATCCATCTGTTCAACCTCTAAGTCATACGCTATTGCAAGTGACAAAAAAAATCTAATAGATGTCAGCTTAGCTATAGGAGAAAAAAATTCCCCATAATCAATTCCCTCTACCTGGGAATAACCCTTTGCAACCAACCTCGCCTTATATTTTTCCACACTGCCATCCAAACTAATCTTCTTTTTAAATACCCATTTACAGCCAATAGCTTTTCTGCCTTTAGGCAAGGGAACCAAACTCCAAGTTTCATTCTTTTCTAATGACGCCATTTCTTCATTCATGGCTTCCAACTAAGAGTCTGAATCAGACATTTTAAATGCCTCTTTCACAGTCTTAGGCTCATCAGTGCTAGAAATTAAAGCATAGGCACAAATAGAATCTATCAAAGAAAACCCATACCTATCAAGTTGCTTTCTTTCACAAGTTGACCTCCTCACTTGCTGAGGCTGAGGTTCTTCTTCTTTAGAACTTTCAGAACTGCTTGAGCTCTCCCCAGTTTCAGGTACATTTTGAATTTTCAATTCCTCTTTATCTAGTGTAGGAGGAATTCCAACTACATCCTTATTGTTTTCTAACTTTGTCTCTGACTGCAGATCCAAGGTAGAAGGTTTCAGCTCATGAAAGATTACACTTCTACTGTATACAACCTTCTCTGTATCAGGATTTCAAAGCTTGTATCCTTTTATGCCAACACTATAGCCAATAAAAATATATTTGAAAGCCTTTTTCTCCAATTTAGATCTTTTCTCATATGACACATGAGCATATGCCTCACAACCAAAAATTTGAATATTTCTTAAAGAGGGCTTCTTACTAGACCACGCTTCCAAAGGTGTTTTCTCAGCAAGAGAAGAATTTGGAGAACGATTAATCAAGTAACATGCAGTAGCAACAACCTTAGCCCAAAACTTCTCCTCCAGACCAGCACTACTCAGCATACTTTTTGCTCTCTCCATCACTGTCCTATTGAACCTTTCTGCAACTCCATTTTGTTGTGGAGTATAAGGTGTAGTCTTATGTCTTTTAATCCCATGGTCTTTACAATACCTCTCGAAATCATCAGAAAAAAATTTACCACCATTATCAGTTCTTATGCATTTTATTTTTCTTCCAGTCTAATTTTCTACGAGGTTCTTAAATTCCTTAGATCAACTGAATACTTTTGATTTACTTTTAGAAAATAAAAAAATGTTTTTCTCGAATAATCATCAATGAACGATACATAGTATCTTGACTTAGACAAAGAAGGAACATTCACTGGACCAAATACATCAAAATGAATATAATCTAGTAAACCAGAAGATTTATGAGGACTGGAAAAAAAGAAACACAGTGCTGCTTTCCATATATACAGTGTTCACATAATTCAAATTCAAGGTTACAATCTTCAAGCCCCTCAACCAGGTTTTTATTCTTCAAGGTTTTTAAACCTTTCTCTCCAATGTGGCCTAGCTTATGATTCTAGAGCATAGTCTTTTCTATTGGAAGTTTAACTTCCATAGTGTTTACACAATTAGGAACATTTCCCTCTTTACCTCCATGAGTAGCTTTATGTGACTTTACAGAGACATTGTTACATTGAACAACATGTGCATCCAACTTGTACAGGGTACCAATTCGAGCACCTCTAGCCAACACCATAGAGCCTCTAGTAATCTTGCAGCAATTTCCAAAGAACGTGACTTGCATCCAATATCATTTAGCATACTTATAGAAAGTGAGTTTCGAGCCAGACCTAGTATATGCATTACATTATTGATTCCCTTCACTTTTCCATCGGGGAATTGGATTCTGACTCTTCCACAGCCAAAAATCTCTGAAGTTGAATCACTTGCCAAGTACACCTTTCCACCATCATATTCTTCATACTTCATAAACCAATCTCTATGAGATGTCATGTGGGAAGATGTTCCAGAATCAATCAGCCAGACATCATCTGATGCCTATGTAGCCAAGGCTGCAATGAAGCCATCTCCATCACTATGAGTAGAATCATTTTTGAAAGAATACTTCTTCTTCTTCTTCTTCTTCTCCTCTTTACAATCCTTTCAGACATGACGAGGTTTCCCACAGTTCTAACATTTCACCTTAGACTTCTTGCCAGGAGACTTTGATCTCCCCTCTGATTTCAATTTGGACTTTTTGTCCTTCTTCTTGCCTTTCTCTTTCGATCTTCCTCTAACAGCAAGGGCCTCCTTCGCCATCTCAAAAGATTTCCTTCTCATCTCTTCTGATAAAAAAGAACCAACAACAACTTCCATCTTGAAACTAGATGTTGTACTCCCAATAGCCATCACTAGATGATCCCAAGAGTCTGGAAAAGAACACAATAAAAGCATACAACAATCCTCTTCTTCAATTTTTACACCAACAGATGTTAATTGAGAAATCAACATATTAAATGCATTCAAATGATCAGTTACAGAACCTCCTTCCTACATTCTCAAAGAGTACAACTTCTTCCTCAGGAACAGTTTATTCACGAAGGACTTCCCCTGATAAATAGATGCCAGTATCTTCCACAAGGAAGATGCAGTCTTCTCTTCATGCATATTGAGAAGAACAGAGTCTACCAAACAGAGCCTTATCAGTCCCTTAGAATTTCTATCTGCTAGGTCCCAATCTTCTTGCTTCATGCCTATAGGTTTAGTTCCAGACACTGCAAGCCACAAATCACGATCAACCAATAGGTCTTCCATTTTGAGTTTCCACAACTCAAAATTACTGCCATTGAATTTCTCTATTTCAATCTTTCCTGACGTGCTAGCCATCTCAATTTGTAATTAGAAATTGAAAAACTTCTACAAGACTCCCACTGAAAAGAAATTGACTCAAAAAACCTAACGTACCCACAAGGATAACACAACTGGCTAGGCTCTGATACCACTTGTAAGGAAAATTAGATGCAGAAACAACTCTCCTAACATCAAAACCTTAGGGAAGAATGCAGATATACTTTTAAATTTTACAATTACAGTCCAATTAAGATGCACATGAAAGAGATAACAAAAATAGAGTATTTGACACACACATA
Organism: Sequoia sempervirens; assembly: GCA_007258455.2. Lineage (NCBI taxonomy): Eukaryota > Viridiplantae > Streptophyta > Pinopsida > Cupressales > Cupressaceae > Sequoia > Sequoia sempervirens. Next base: position 32,822,823 of record VDFB02072274.1, read on the forward strand.
TGGACACCAGATTTATGTGGGAAAACCCTTATGGGAGAAAAACCCACCACACCAAGAGAAGTCGTGCTTTGTATTAAAGTAACAAATAATTACATACAGAGTTCTGACTTATCTTTCTGATGCTAGATTACAACAGCTTTCACAATGATCAATCTTTGTACAGGAGCCTTCAAGTTACAGTCTTCACAGAATATAAATCATCCACTGATACAATTCAAACTATTCATCTAACTGTTAATCAAACCAACCAAACCTCTACAACATTACAGAAATGTATTCATGTCATCACTTGTCCATCAAGCTTCCACAATAATCCAACTACTAGTAGTTTCCATTCGGCTTCTCCTATTGGTCCAACACAAGCCACGTCGATGGTCATCATTCAGTCAAAAGAGTTCACATTGTATTGGCATTTCTGTGAGACACAAGAAGTGTCTCCCCGATGCCCAAAAGCTTTACCATTGATGTTACTAAGAGTTTACCTATCAGCAAGATGTTACATCAAGCTCAGAAGACCATTGCTAAGATTTCCTCATGTTTCCAGGACCTCATACTGACATTTACCACATATATCGATATCGCCAAGACTCATCACTTTCAGTGAAACATCATATCAAAGCTTCAAAGTCACACAGCCATGAGTTTTCCAGTCAGCAAGACTATCGCTCTTTGGTGAGACCACATACCGATATTCAAAGTCACACCGAAGAGTCATTCCATTGGCAGGACATATTGATCTCGCTAGGACTTCATACTAGGTTCTCAAGTCATACCGACAATAGAATTCTTCATCGCTAAGACATACGTCCTTTGCTGAGACTTTACTCTGAGATCCTTATGTTTCATCGAGCACCGAATGGTTGGCAAGACTTCTGCCCATTGCTAAGAGTTCTTAGCAAACCCTTAGTGTTACCTAGATGCCTCCAAGTGTGTCCCCGTTGGCAAGACCTTCATCAGTCGCTGGGACATCTTCCCGAAGCCCTTTGAGTTACCTCGAGAGAATACTATCGATGTGACATTCCCTCATCGGTAAGACTTCTTACTAATAGTATTCCTTCTGGCGAGAGTTTCCTCGATGACTTCAAACCAAATGCTGTCGATGAGACATTAACACATTGCTAAGAGCTCATAGCGAACACCCAAGACTCTCCCCGATATCCGATAGAATGGCCTGTCATCCAGAGATCTCCACGAGAGGTGAGAGGTTACAATGAACAAACTGTCCCAGTGATAGGTTCCAAAGTAAAAGCATTCGGCGAGACTCCTACAAGGTCACAACGACCTATACAAATCACAAAGTGTCAAAGCTACCAGTCGGCTAGACATTAACAATATCACACCAACTTGGCTCCAATAGAGGTTACAGGCTGTGATGATTGAGACATATTTCCAACACTTTTAAATTTATCATTAACCATTAATAAACATATTTATATCTATTTATTAAATACTTGTACTTAATAATTTAATTCAATGAATCAATTAGCCGAGAACAACATTAATTGAACAAATTAACTTAAACAACCCAAAATCAATAGTAACTACCAAAACAACATTTATCGAACATCATGAAAGGGTGAATCATGGAGGGGCAGTACATATCTGACCAATGAAATAGATGGTTTGAAAAGCCTAGATTTTTTATATATATGTCTCTACCACATCCTGTATGTGAGTAATATTTTATTCTAGTTTAGGAATTACATATAGGCATTAAGCATGCATTGAGAGATTCCCTCCTAGTTATACCATTCCAGGTTGCTAGGCTCCTCCTATAGGATCGATGCTTTCATCATGTTAGGAAGAAGCTTAGGGAATTTCAATGCTTCATGGTTGGGCAGAAAAAGTTCCTTAACCTCACTCTTGGCCTCAACTTGTGGAAGACCATCAAAGTCATGGTGATTGAGGACAAAGATTCTTTTATTATATGGGTATACTTCTTTGTATTATACTTGCATGGCTTGCTTAGCTAATCTAGAATTGTAAAATTATCTTCACTGATATATTTGTTGTATTGATGTAAAACTTACACTTGTAACATTGAAATAGATGTAAATGTGACACCCTACTGGTATATGAGATTTGTACCTCATTGTTCTAACTTTCCTTGGAGCATTTATAGATATTTTATTAAATATATGCATCACTTTCCTTATTTTGAATATGCATGCTTTTTAGAATACTATTTTTATTATGTCAGTTTTAGGAGCTTTACATTTTGGTATCAGAGCACTAGGTTCAATGCTCGTATCTTGACTCTCCTATGCTATAGGTTGCAATGTGAACCTATTTGATGACCTAAAGTCCTAGGTACATGAGTGATTTGGCACCCTATTTTGGGTTGAAGATTCCTTTGATGGGTTGGAATATCGATGATTCTTAGATGGTTTAGATGGGAACCAAGAAGAAGAATAGACGTTGTATGACTGCATTAGTTGAGATTACTCCTCGATTTAGTTGCATTTTCATAAGAATCCCCAGTAAGAATGATTTCATGGTTGAAACAAGGATTAGAGATAGTTTAAAAAAAAAAGTATGTTGAGATATTTTGATGTATATACCTGATCCAAGATGGCTAAGACATGGTGAAAAACTGTGAAGTGATGATGTAGTAATAGAGAAATTATTTTAGCAAATAGATCTCTCTAAGGAAATAAAGGGTGAATGAGTTTATTACAAAAGGGATAAGTTACAAGATTGCTAGAGGAAAAATAAAAATATTATGACAAGTAGAAAAGAACAATCACCTACAACTAATAATGGTTTAAACTTTAGATGGGAATTTACGGAAGAATAGAATCCAAGATGGATGTTTTAAGGGAAAGGATGACCACAATGATAATGGTATTAGACAATGAGTAAGATGATTTTCAAGAAATGCCTTTTCTTTTCCTAATCAGGATTTGAGTTTCAATCCATGTGATCTTTGGAGAATGCAAGTTAAGCTTCCTTAAGGGTCTTTGATATGGACCTAGGATAGATGTTGTTAGGATAAGTTGTCATGATTAGCCTTATTGACAAGGTAGGAGTTATTGATGTTGAGGAACCTTATGAATCCTATATACTAGATTTATATTAATGATATTTATAATTATACACCTTGTGTGAGTAATGCAATTTGCATATATTGTTTTGTGTAATTCACTTATGGTTGAATTATATTTGGTGTGAGTAATGCACTTATGATTGATTTATATTTGGTGTACGTAACACACTCGAATAATTATTGTTTTCACATCTTGTGTACATGTGTAGTATGCTTAAGTAAATTATTGCCATTATGTGAGTGATGCAACTTGAGATGGTACTCATACTTTGTAAAAATGTGAACTTTATGTAATTATTGTGTGATTTTTCCATTAATTCATTATCCATATGAGTGGTGTATCCTTGTACAATGGGAATTGGTAATCACTCTTTGTTATGAGAGTGAGGTGTTTAAATAGCTTGGGTTGTGGATGTTTTCTAGTGTATGACTATGTGTTTCATTGCATGTTGATTGTGAATTCCCTTGAATGGGATGTGACTTTTGTTGGTTGGAATCTTTAGAGATGTTTGTTTGGTTAAGTAGAAAGGATCTCATGTTTTGTGTGATTGGAGTCTCAAATTCCTCATTGTTGCTATGATTGAATGTGTTCTCTTACTTACCTCGGATTTTCGAAATACAACTATAGTTTAGTATTGTACTCTCTCTTGTGACTAGAGTTAGTCATGTATTTCATGTGTTATGTAACTTGTGAAATTTGATCTTTTATTTTATTGACTTTGATTAATTTACTAATGTTGTCAAGGCCAACATTGAATTTTTTTATTTGTGTTTATGAGTAAGTATATCCATTGAATTTTGTATACTAATTTATCTTGTCAGCTTTATGGTAATGTGTGAATTATTATTGAAATTGTGTGTATTTTATGCCTTATTGTTTAAATTGAATTTTTCTTTCCCTTGGTTTTGATTTAATTTCTTAATGGTGGCTATGCTTGAATGTTTTGAACTGCTGGTCAAGTTTCACATTATTTTCTCTATCATGTCCATGATGGACCTCCAATAGATCGTATGATGGAGTAAAATATGGAGAATGTACTAGATATTGGTGTGTATGGTGCTAGAAATATGATAGATTGAAATTCCTCGATCCATTATTAGATGCAAGTGATTATTGCGTGAAATATCAAGAAAATTTTCAAATAGATGGTGTTGCTACATGGATCAATTGTTTCCTAATTATATGTATGTCAATGAGATAGGAGAGAACTTGTTTTGGATATAATGAAATTGTGGGTTAGAGTAGAAATAATATTAGTTTGAGGAAGTGAAGAAGTTGAGGAGCAAAACTTAGTTAAAGATGGACAAGAAGAGAAATCGGGATAACAAATTCTAAAGGATAAATGCAAGATAAGGAATAAGTGGTAGAAGATAAGATAACAAGATACAAAAATTAATGTGAATGCTAATTGGAAAAGAATTAGAATCGTTGTGATGAAGAATGAAAAAAATGTTGATGTGTGGTAAGTCAAGATTGTTACAAGGTAGATGAATTGAATTGTGGTGTTGTAATTAGAATGATAGTCAGGAAAGTATAAGAAAGTGGATGTGGTAGGAAATGCAAATGGAAAAAATTAGAGAGACATTGTAGGTTGTAAAAAGGTAGAGTAAAGAAACACATTGGAAACATGTATTGCTAGATGAAAAGTAGATATTTTTGAATGGATTTAAGGACATATGATGGAAAATTCCTCATAACTATGTAAAAATAGGATGTGGAATGTTGTAGTAACATAGAGTTAGAATGGAAGAATGAAAGACTAAAATGAAAAGATAATAATACAAGAAGTTGAAGGTGAGAAGAAACCCTTGAGACAAGAATATTTTTGTGGAAATGAGAGGAAAATATAAGATTGGAAGGGTTGATTGAAGTTTGAAAAATAGAGTGTATTTCTAAAAATGGATAAGAAAAGTGTTGCAGAACTAAAATTGGATAAGGAAGTTACTAGAAGGTGTTTTAAACTAGAATAAACCAATAACTAGTAATGGAAGTAAAACTAGAAGATAGAGAAGGATGAATATAGATTGGTTAAGGAATATATAATAAAGTAAGATGGAAAAGATGAATCAAATGAAGTATAATTCAAAATAATATGAAGATATGATTCAAATTTGATTTGAGGCACTAAAACACAAAGAAGAGATAGTTAAATAAATGAAGATACAGATGTAGATAATGATAGAAATGAGATAAGTAAAAAGAAGGTACAAGTTAAGATGCATGGAAAGTTCAAAATTAGAATTATCAAAGAAATGGATAGCGATTGTCCTAGTCTCAAAAGAGTCGGTATGCACGATGGTTGGTTTGGACCTAGTTGGTGCACCATTGGAGGTTTGTTTATTGTTTTGAGACCTCAACCTAGTGTTGGTTAGGAGGACTAATATTTTAAGAATATGTTGTGTTTTTCTTCAACTGTAGATTCTTGGAACCAATGCACTTCTCTAGCTCTTCTAGGGTTTTTCACCTAAAAGGAGAGAGGTAGGGCCAAAAATGCTAAAGGGTTCATTCAAATTATGTTATGTGCAATATTATCTAAGCTAAATGAAATGAATTAAATGCAATCAAGTGATCTAAAAGACTGATTATGAATGAAAAACTAAGATTTATGCTATGTTGGAAAGCACACTGTGATATGCAAACAATGAACTAAAAGATGAATAAATGCAAAACAAAAGGACAAAGGTTGAATCAGAGTGCACCTGGGAAATATTTGAGGAATATGGAATGGTCTAAATGCTATATGAAATTATTGAAAATTATTAGTGGGATGCATTCGCCTAGGGTGGCAAATTAGTCTTGCTACTAGTGAAAAACTATCGGTAACAAGTTTCTAACTAACGGGATCCAAAATCTGATTAGATTTTTTAGTCTTAAGGTGGGGCTCATTCACCACTGGTGGTGAATCAGTCCTCTCCCAAAATTATGAGAAATCAGGAGACAACTTTACAACACCAGATCTGGAAATGTCTGCTTGTCGGGTTGTCAAAGTCAATTCTACAGGAAACAGACATAAAACCTTCTCCAAGCTTGAAATATGATTGATTTGACTTGAAGCACCTAGTTGACTTGTTGACCAATCTTCAATCACCTAAATGCTTGTTAAATTTGCATACAAAGGTCTACAAATACACATGCAAGAGGGGAAAAATGGTTGAGGGTTAGCAAATAGGGGTTTTCCTTGGTCAAACCCCACTTTGGTAATCAAAGCTTCAATGAAATAATGAAATAAAAGAGAATGATAAAAAAATAACATGCAAATGCTATCACCTTACCAAACCCTTGCTTATGAAAATCTAAAGTTGTATCAATGGACGCTCCACAATGCTTGAATCCTTGAGTGGATAGGTGAATGAGTGAACTTGATGAATGGGGGTTGAAATGGATGTAAAAACACTTATTTATACAATCATGTGTCTTAGTAACCCATTAATACGTCATCATAGGCCAACATCAAGTTATTTTGAATAAAAACCCGAAAGGAATTTTGAAATATTTTGAATTTGGAGCCAAGGGGGACTCATTTGCCACCCATGGCAAACGGGTCCCACCTAGGACCTAAAAATGGGTGTTGATAATTATCTTGCATTTAATGTTGTTTGTCAGGCTTACATTTAAAAATTAACTTAATTAAACCATATAATGGAATAAAGGGGTCAAATAAAGCATAAGAAAGGTGTAAATAGTGAGGTTATGCCTAGAAAAGCATGAAATCTTGTTACGAGACTTTACACCACTTCAAAATAGGACTTGATTAGTGATGAAAAGGTGATTTTTAGGTGAATTGCAATGAATAGAGTCTAGAAGAGTGTAGAAATGTTTTACAACACTTCACAACACCTTCACAACACATCATGAATAATTATGTGTCATAGAATAAATTTTATGTTATATGTTATTTGAAAGATGAAATAAGTTAATGTTTATTCTATTTTAGAAAAGATGAAATGCAATGAATATTAAATTTTGTTTCAAAAAGATGCAATATAGAGAATTATATTATGGAATGATGAATTATATTGCTTCGAATTATTTTTGGACAGTAATCTCTTAATGGGTGTCTGAGTTTTCATGAGTTGCAGGTTGTTGAAGACCAAGGCTGTGGTTAAAGTAGAGGAGGCTAGCTACCTGATAGGGTTAAGATGGAATGGTTTCTCTCACACACATAGACACTTAGTAAACATATAGATTCATTTAGAATTTCATTTAGTTAATCATTTTATATTGTTTCTTACTTTATAGTTAGTTATTTAATTAATTGGTGGTAAATTAAATGCACATAGAAATAAAAGAAATAGTTTTATTTTATTTTAATTATTGATTTCATTTGAAGATTAAATTATTATTATTATTAATTGTTTTGAGGATAATTGTGATGGATGAAAAATAAATCATGTTTTAAATTTTTTTAAAAATAGTTTTATTGGATAGATTTGAAATAAATCAAGGAAAAGAAAGAAAGATTTTTGAAAACAAATAAGTGAGATAGAAAACATAAGAATATTAGAAAAATTGAAAAAAAAGAAGTTAAATTTAGAAAAAAAAATTAAAAAAAGGATAGAAAAAGAGAAAGAAAATAATAAAAGATAATAATCTCTTATTCTTTTAACATGGGAGGATTAATTCAGAAACTAGATTCATTTTTCTCAACATATTCTTTGCAAAACAAAAACCAAAAATATGAACAATAGAGTTAGGGAAATTGGGAAAAGTAGAAGAACAGTGGAAAGGAGAGGAGAACAAGAAGTGTGCCCAACATGATAGCATCTTACTGGACTTTTATTCGTTTTCCATTGTATTAAATTCCAATTTGTGCAAATAAATGTATTTATCTCTGTTTGTTTTATGTGAAAGATTAAATTCTATACTGGAGATCCAATTGTGTATATGAAATGTAATCATGCATTTGGGGTTTAGATGTTTTATTTTTTGTATGAAAATTAAGAATCATGGCTAAACAAGACTGTATTTTCTTATTCCTTTTAATATATATATATTATATTATATATATTTACATTTGCTGTTGCAAATCTTAGTATTGAATATTTTATGTAGTTAACAAAAGTTTTTGAAAGAGGAAAAAATGGGTTTTACAGGGACCCAAAACCACAAAGCTTACAGAAAAAAGAAAGAGTCAAAAGAGACATCACAGATAGAAAGGCTATAAAAATAACAATAGTAAACACCCACAGCCAAAAAAAAGGCCAGCAAAGGCCACATAACCAAAAAACTAGACAGAAGTCCAGCAGTAGCTAAATTTGAGTTTTTAAAAGATCAGTAGTCTCGTCTTCCAACTCATTCATATCCTGAAATCCCCTCTTTAATATCTAAACCAACTATGTTGTGGGAAGCGCTTTCCTTTTAAGACTGGCCCGAGTCCTTTTAGAGATTCCTTGGTCCCCATTCTTTCTTTCCTTGTTCTCTTTCAAGTCTACGACCAGTGAACCCTGTTGTGTTTTTTCTAGCTTTTCAGACTGTCCTTAACAAAAGTTACAAACTACTTTTTAAATAATTTACTGTACCAGAATATAATAATATTATATATTTAAATATATAGTACTATATATATATAAATATTAAATACTATTATTTATATGTTTTGAAATGGATAAAATAATACACATAAATCGAACAACATACAAATAGTAATTTGTAGCATTGTATTCCTTGAATGGATGACCATTTAAATGAAATAATTGAAATTATTTAAATGCAACCATATGGAAAGGCTGCATTATGGAGGCAACAACCCTTCCATAGGTTGCAGCCTTTGGAATCATGGGTGTTGCCATCCATAGGTAGTGCTCCCATATGGTGGTTGTCACCCCCTCCTCAAACCTCTTAATAATGTGATTTTCCTTATGGGGAAAAGATTTGAATCCTTTGATAAAACTTTCTTTAAAATTTTATTAAACTTAGATTTGGTTGTATGAAATTTCACTGGAAAGTTCTCTATCTGCAATTTTATATATAATGCGATATCTTTTTTTCATGAACTTCTAACTGTAGATAAATATAGATATGTGAACTATGATTTCTTCTATGTTTTATTTTAATTTCACACACACATATATATATATATACATACGTGTGAAAGCTTCTATATATTTAGTAGAGTAAACTGTTATTAAAATGTTATATATATTTATGGAAATGTAATTATTTCTATTTATAAAATGATAAGTTTCTAAATATATATGTGAATGAGAAAGAGTTGTTTTCTGAAATGAATATATATTTACATATGATTTATAAATTTTTAATTATGAATATATGAATATAAATTTGTTTTATTTAGTTGAACTATTCAAATTGGTAATTGTTAATACAAAGATGAATTATTGGGATGTTGTGTGCAAAATGAAAAGATATGTATGTATATATATATATATATATATATATATATATATATATATATATATATATATATTTGTTATTTACACTTAGAATGTAAGAAATATGAATGAATAAAGAAAACTATTTTTTGGAGAATTCAATATGAACTCCTTCATTAGAGATTGTTTGAAACATAAAAAAAAATGTATGAGTTAATGTGTTATATTTATTCTTTTTATGAAATCACTTCCAGGATGAGATGTCAAATGTGGGCTCCTAGAGATGGTCATTTACCTTTTCTAAATTACCATTTTATTTTGTTATTGCTTGGCCAAGCTATTGTACAAGTGAAATAGATTGTTTGAAAACCCTAGATTTTATATATATGTCTCTACCACATCCTATATGCGAGTAATATGTTATTCTAGTTTACGAATTGCATATACGCATGAGCCATGCATCGAGATATTCCCTCCTTATACCATTCTAGGTTGCTAGGATCCTTGTGCAGGGTCAGCGCTTTCTTCATGTTAGGAAGAATCTTGAGGAAGTTTAGAACTTTGTGGTTGGGCAGAAAAAGCACCTTAACCTCGCTCTTGGCCTCGACTTGTGGAAGACCATCAAAGTCATGGTGGTTGAGGACAAAGATTCTTTTATTAGATGGATATAATTCTTTGTATTATACTTGTATTTGGTTGCTTAGCCAATCTAGAATTGTAAAATTATCTTCACGGATATATTTGTTATATTAATGTAAAACTTACACTTGTAACATTGAAACAAATGCAAATGTGACACCCTACTACTGTATGAGATTTTTACTTCATTATTGTAACTTTCCTTAGAGCATTTATAGATATTTTATTAAATATATGTATCACTTTCCTTATTTGGAATATGCATGCTTTTTGGAATACTATTTTTAGTATGTGAATTTTTTGAGATTTACACTACTATTAAGAGGATATTCAAATATTTGAATGGCACTTTGGATTATGGTTTGTGGTATCCTAGGGATACTTATTTTATACTAAGTACTTATACACATATTGGGCAGGTTGTGTAGATGATAGGAAAAGTACAAGTGGTGGTGCATTATTTGTTGGTTGCAGATTGGAGGCTTGGTTAAGTAAAAGGAAATATTTAGTTTCCTTATCAACTATTGAACCTGAGTATATTGCCACAACATATTGTTGTACAAATTTTTTTTGGATGAGACATACATTAAAAGATATAAGAGTAATGTATGATTATCCTATTTCTATATTCTATGATAATTCAAGTGCAATTAGAATTTTAAAGAATCTAGTGATGCACTCAAGGAAAAGCGTATATCTATTAGGTATAACTTTTTGAGAGAGAAGGTTGTGGAGAATGAAGTAAAGATTGAGTGTGTACCTTCGAAGGATCGGGTTTCTGACATATTCATAAAGGCTCTTCCTAAAGATACTTTCAAGTATCTCTAGGAGAAGTTAGAGGTTATTCACCCTCCTTTCTTGAACTAGATGCATATGAAGATGCATCAGTCTAGTGGGTCTATGGATCTATTTTTCTTTTGGACTGATGTTTTGGTGGCTACCTCTTAGAGGGAGTAGCTAGTGTCATGTGTTGTCATTGAAAGTGTATTTTATTCTTAATTTCAAAGGGGAAATCAATGTAAAATATGTTTTACATTTTCCATTGATGTCAAAGGTGGAGAGAGAGAGAGAGAATCATGAGAAATTTTTATCTAATAAGGGAGAGAAGCAAAAAGAAAAATCATGGAAAATGTGTTGTGTTGTCTTTGATGGTTTTTTACATCATGTGTTTCCATCAATGACAAAGGAGGAGATTGTTGTAAGTATGAAGAAAGTATGAGGGTTTTTTCATTGATGTCAACCAGTTAAATAGTTCTCAAATGGTTGTTGATGTCATTGATGTCATGGATAATGGTTATTGGATCTATATGTCAAGGATATTGAGAAAATTGTAATGAATAATGGTTGTAGGTGTTTAGTGTTTGCTCTGAAATGTGTTGCTATACTGATGTGGATCTAGGGTATTGTTCATGGTTGTTGGAAGCTATTATATCCAGATTTTGTGGTTTTGAATCATTGTACAATGTGATTCATATTCACTAGTTGTGAATTTTGATTTTCTATGTATCTGGTTGAGGTCTAGGAGAAACTTATTTTATTTGGATTTCTTCTTGTGTGAGTCTTATGACTTGCGGTTTTTAGGACAAGCTATTGGGAATTTTTTCAACTTAATTTTATTATCTAGAAAGGTTGGATCATGTTAAGGTTGTGTGTGCTTAATTGATTTATGTGTTTTACACTGGTTTGGTTGACCTTGTGTTTTGACTACTTTTGAAGCTTATGGAAGTGTGTTAAAGTGTGTGGTTGGGTTGTCCTCATTCTAATTCCATGATAGAATGTTTTGGTACCAATATAATTTGAATTTGTAAATGTGAATGGTGTGTGGATGACTTTGGATGAGTTTGAAAGTTGAATATGGTATAAATACAAGTCAAAATGTTTGTGAAAATGCAAGAGACTGCAAGCAAGATAGAGTTTAGATAGATGCAAAATAGTGTGTATGTGCTGCAATTTTGGGAAGCTCAGTGTGAAATCAAATTGCTAAGTTTCTAGAAGTAGTGCTCCTGAAGGTGTACTCCATCATTCATGCATGTCTACATTTGTGTGAGTGAATTGTGGAGGAAATCTCTATTGAATTGAGATTGTCTTCTCTCTGTAACAAATATCTTGTATATTCTTTGTAACTCTATGCCAGTGAGCCCTCTGGGTGGTTAACCCTTATTAGACAGTGAGTCTTGATCTAGCGAGTAAGTCTTGTTTTGGCAATGAGCCTTTATAATCGGTTTTGATATTCTCTATATTGTGAGCTAATCGTCATCATGGTTTTTCCCTTTTTGGGTTTTCCACATAAATCTAGTTTTATTGTGTATGTGTGATGTTTTTCAGTTTCCACCTTTGCAATTAATGATTAATCATATTAGCAGAGTAAAGGATTTGTGATTGATCTAATTTCCAGTGAAAGTTTTAAAGGTTAAATTTTTTCACAACTGATTCAACCCCCCTCTCAATTTTCTTGTTCAACAAATACATCCAACCATCCATACCTCCTAGGTATCAATAAAATCAATAAACTCATGTCAAGAACATATGCAATAACCAAAATCACAAGCTCCCTATATCAAACATGTAAATTAAGAACATACATATCCATGAGCTCCCACTACATGGGTAATGTCAAATAATGTCAAGTCTACCAACCAACACTATATCAAGGTGTGATAAATGATAAAAAATGAATAGGAAAAAACAAACACAACTATGCACACATGTAACACCAACAACTAAATACACTCTCACAACATGTCACCACAATCCTCACATACCATATGAACATGAACCTCTAGGAGGGAACCATAGAATTAACAAAGAAAACCTATAAACCATAACATGTAATTCTACCATCACCTCAAAGTGTAATGTTGTGTCAAGCATGATCTCCTTACAACCCCAAATGGAAAGCCTCAACAACACCCAACCACTCAATCTCATCGATCAAGTGCAACATATGAATCATGTAATAGTGACAACATGGATGTAAGCCTCTCTAAGCGAGAAGATCAAACTCAAAATAACCATTCCCAAATAAAGAAATCAGCCCAATTAACCATCTCCTAAACTCCTTGTTAATGAATGATAATATAAACATAAATTCATCAGGAGATAACCATGCCAAACATCCCTCAAAATGAATCCTCTAGAACTAAATATCAATAGCTCAAGATCTATATCAATGAATGAAGATATAAAAAGAAATGGAAGAAGTAGAAAAAGGGCTAAGGAATAGAACCTAGAGGTTCCTGAACAAAACCAAAACAAAGGGAGTGAATGCTCCATTAAGGGTGTTGTTGAGTGCACCAATGTGGGAATTTTTTGAGAAGAAGAAGAGTGTGCCATAGAGGATGCTACCAAAGGATAAATGAAAAAATTTCACAGTTAGGTTCTAACATAAATTGAGTAAATCAAATTATTCAAAAAATATAGTAGAAGAAATTGAGGATTATGAGAATTCCAAAAAATAAATGGAATGAGTAATAGGAATAATAATGACACCTCCTATAAATAAGATACCAATCACACATCTAGAATGGAAACATACTCAAATAAAGATGAATGAATATTAGCCATTGCTAGAAACTTTGGTACAAAAAAATTGGAATATATCATTTAATGACAATTACCTGGATGAATTAGTAACTAGAAGCGTATTAAAAGAAAGGAGTGAAGATGCAGTAAAAAATATAGAGAATTATATAAAGTTAACACCCTATAATGAAACAAAACAATCAATTTATCAAATGACAATAAAAATAGATGCACAGTTTAAGAATGAAAAATGAAATTTTAATAGATGCAACTCTCAGACTAGGAATCACCTCTAGTGCTAATAAAATCAAGGAGATTTCAACAAACCAAATAGAAAAAAATTAAGACAATAGATAATATGAGAGGAAAACAATATAGATACATCAATTGAAAAATAAAATGATATATAGGATACATAGATAGTAATTCAAAATAAGATCCAATCATGAGTACTACTATGAAATTGCCAATGTTTGAAAAGGATACAATAGAAGCAATTGAACATGTTTTCATTGCAAAATATTTATGGTAGGGATAAAATCTAACTAGAAATGACATGAAATTATTCAACATTATAGGATCAATTGATAGAGAGACCTTACAATGGTATCAGAAAAAATATTTGGCCATAGTCGAGTAGGACTTCCTCAAAAAAATTCCACTCTAGAATTTCCCACATAGGGAGTATGTAAACTCCAAGAACTAATGTAGCATGAAGAAGAATCAATCAGAGACTTTGACAAGAGATTCAAAGATGTTATGAGATGTTTGGATGAACATATAAACCAAAAGTAAAATATCGAGTGGTTTATCTCTCCAGTCCTACTAGAAATAATAATCACACTTGATTGAAGACAATTCAACATATATTTGAAATTGGTTACATTTTCCTCTCAGATTGAGAACCATTCATGGCACAAATAGGATAACAAAAAATAAAACAAAGAAATAGAAAAACTTTGACTTGGTGTAGAAGAATTAAGACTTCAACATGATATTATGGCCAACATAGACATGTATACACCTAGGCCTAATATATGGTGCACCTACAATGGAGATGAAGATCGCATTAGAAATGAATGTCCCAAAGAACTAGGAGAAAAGAAACTGAATGTGTTAGAAGTAGACCTCTAGATAGTACCTAAGAAAGTAAATTTAATCTATTGTGAAACAAGTGGATAATGGGATGACCACATAATGAATAATTTCCATCACAGTTATTTTGAATAAGAGAATATTCCACTATAGTCAATAATAAAGAATAGCACAAACTGGCATATGTGAAAGGAATGGAAAAAAGTAAACTATATGCACTAGATACTAGATACAAAGTGCCACCATAGAAAAAAAAACTAAGTACAAATAATAGCCAAAACTCAAAGAATTAGAATAACAATGGTTCATTTTATGGAGGAAGAGGTGAAGTCCAAAGAAGAGGAAGGACAGTAGATGCTACATGTTTCAATTGTGGAAAATTGGGAAAATTTGCAACTAAATGCTTGGGGAAAGAAGAAAAAAATGTGGATTATACATCCAAGAAGTTCATAATTCCTTCAATTTTTAGAAAGGAACTCTAGTATTATACAAGCACATCACCACAAACTTAAACTAATTAACCACAAAACTCTAATACAAACAAAGGAGCAAGAATTCTTCAGAAGATACCCAAGAATTTAAAAGAGGAAACAATGAGATTCCAGAAGGGAGGAAGGGATGAAGGATATACTATATAAGAAATTAACACCATAGATGAGTATCGCAAAGACCCTAGAACAATAGAAAATTTAGGTAAAGTAGTAGTAGACACTAGACAAAGTACAAATACTAGAAAACAACAAGGGGTACCAATAGAAGAAGAGAGCTCAGAAGGGGAAGAAAATTTCTAGCCGACCAAGCAACAACATGACCAGATCCTAAAATAGGCTAGGAAAATATTTGAGAAAGAACATGAAAAGGAAAGAGACCTGAATGGGTTTTTCTCAAAACAATAAGGATACTAAAATAATTAGCATAGATGGTAGGTCAACATAACTTACTAATAAAATTAAAACAAATTACTAAATATTGGAATAATAATTCCATTCTACAAGGAAAGATAGTAGGGAAACACTGGAAAAATAGGGCTATCATGATTAACCTCTGGATCCATAAGCAAAAGATATCTAGGGTAATGGCTTATTTAGGGGTAGACATCAATCTGATCCAAAAGAGGATATGCGAATATCTAGGAACAACCACACTAGAACCTACCACATATAACATCAATTTGGTAGATGATTCTAGAATTAAAACCTTAGGTAATTGGAGACAAGTGGAAGTGGATGTTAAAGGAGTAAAAAGGATTGTAAATTTTGAGGTAGTCATAATTAAAGAAACATATGATTTCTTCAAAGCACTTTGGGGATTAAGATGGTTTGTAGACCTATTTTGAGTAATAGATGCAAGGAAGGAAGAAATTTTATTTCTAAATGATAGAAAGATAGTACACATCCCCTTAGGGAATAATCAAGATGAAACCTACATAGAAGAGGTAAATAAGGAGGAACATGATGATGATGAAAAAGGCTGCACACCATAAGTAAGTTACATACAACTAAAATTTGGGAAGAACCCAATTCAAAAAGGAAATTGGAGATTGATCAAACTGATGTGAGCAAAAATAATGAAACTAGACTAGAATCATGGCTACAAGATGAACTAGAAGCATATTCTTGCAAAATATTTGGCTTTAAAAGGATATTTATGGTAATAAAGACAACAATAGAAGAAACCTCCACAGAGAACATATCACATGATATTGGTGCAAATATAGAGAATGGGGAAGAGGAAGGAAAATTCTCTCATTCAGTTAACCACATTTCACATGAAATTTAAAACATTAAGTTAAATAAATATTGTAGAGTAGGAGACTTACTAGAACACCTAGTATAAATAGAACAAACCTTCCTAAATGAAACCCACAGACTTGATACCCTACTACATTCCCTTACCTGCACTTCCACATGTTGGTATAACATGCACATAAACACACCATTATCAAAGGGGAAACCTTTGAAACCTTGATAAGAGAAAAATTCCTATAGTAGTTATGGGAATATGAAGACATACCCATATATGAGGGAGATATACTACTATAACATCATTTTTACATATGTATATACTTCTAGGAAGAAAGATATGAGTATGATGATAGAATTTACATCCAATTTCTCTACTGGACACTTAACCTATTGGCCAAAACTTGGCACATTGACTAGGATAGATGTGAAGAAACTAAAACATGGGGTGAAGTAACAACAAATATTTTCCATACCTTTTCTTTTTCTAGTAAAAATCCTTAGATACGTATCACATTACTACAAATGAAGAATATCATATTCAATCCAAAAGAAGATCAAAAAATAGCAGTATGACAACCTCCTACACCACACAAAGAAGAAGGTATATATGAGTACATTAATTGGTTGGACTAGGAAGCAACCAATATAGAAAACACCATTGTGTGGTACAAAATAATGAAGAAGAGTGGATCCTAGAAATAAAAATAGACCAAGGAGAAGGGTATGTGCAAGATCATGATGGGCCAAAAAGTGGCAATATGATGGGTATGTGGTTGACGGCTTTTTTTTAACCCAAAATTGATGAAATGAAAAGGGTTTTTAAAGGAGATTCTCAGATTTCCACCAATATAAATTATTTTTTACTTTGAATTTAATAAGTAATTATTATTCATTTTCTATTTAAATTATGACTAAAGTCCTAATTGATAGGCTGATTGAAAAATATCTATAGCTTTCAAATGGTATCACATTTTTTCAATCCAAAACATGTGTCACATTCTATTCTTCACATACTATAGGATTAAAAAAAGAAAAAATGAATTTCATGGAGTTTTGACAAATTTAAGGTGGTCAGACATACGAGTTTTTCATATTTTTTAAAATTTGTAATAAAAAATCATAATTAATTATTTACATCGAAAAAAATTACAAAAAAATCTGCATCACATCAGGACATGAGTCCTCTACTTATATATAAAATATTATAAAAAATATTATCATTTTATTATGGTTAGGGTGGTCAGGACAAACACCTACTTATTTTTTCCCTGAAATTTAAGTATTACTACATTGAAATTTCAAATTTTCACCAAATAGTTTTTTTTTTTTTTTGAACAAACCTAGTAGTTTAGAAACTACATTAAATTTTCTATAGATACTATTCTTACATATTTTTGAAATAATATAGACAACTTATTCAAATTTTTACATCAAGTTGCCTAACTCTGATTTTTTTGATTTTTTTGCCACTTAAGGGCCTGTTTTTCCATGATGATCCTGCACATACCTAGAAACAGAAATAGTAGAATCCACCAAACCTAATAAAAAATAATATAATGACCCCCTCAAATTTAAAGAAGAAAATATTGCGATAGAAGGAGAACCCAAAATGGAAAGAATAAGGGACTATTGGGATGAAATGGTAGTATCCTAATAGTCTAAGCTCTTTTAGAATTCCAAGATTTATTCCCAAAAAACCTTCATAGAAATGAAAGGAATCAAAGAAGAGGTAGGAGTAATGAAAATTCAGTTGAAGGATGGTGTTAAAATGGTCCAAAAAAGGCCCGATAGACTAAATCCAAAATATGAAGAGAAAGGTCAAAATAGAGATAGACAAAATAGTAGCTTCCAAAATCATTAAATTGATAGAGAATGCTAACTGGATAAGTCCTATGATGGTCCAAAACAAGAAAAATAGAGAGATATGGATATGTGTAGATTTCAAGGAGTTGAAAAAAGCTTCCATACATGTTCCCTTCCCAACCCCATTCCCTAGAGTCAATTGTAGGAAGAGATATTTACTCATTTACTGATGGTTTCTCTGAATATAATCATGTTAAGAAAAAAGAGGAAGATTAGCCTAAAACAACTTTTACAATAAAATGGGGATCATATATGTACATTGTGATGCCTTTTGGGTTGAGAAATGCCCTTGCATTATTTAGTAGAATAATTATTAACACCTTTAAAAACTTCATACATAATTTTATAAAAGTTTACTTGGATGATTTTACTATTTATAGGTTAGTGAAAGATCATGTACAAGTACTCTACATGATGCAAAACAAACCTACAAGCATGAAAATCTCACTGAATTTGAAGAAATGTACCTTTGCGGTACCCTTTAGAACCCTTTAAGGCCATATCAAACATAAATAGGGATTAATGGTGGACCATATGGAAGTTGCACTAATACAAAACATATAGTCACCTCAAAATGCACCAACATTTAAGAAATTTTTGGGCTATATAGGATATTATAGAAATTTTATAATGGGATATGTTGGTATTACTGCACCATTAGAAGATCAATTGAAGAAGAAAACTGGTTCAATGAAATGAAGAATCTAAAAAAGCATTTGATACATTAAAATAGAAGATTGTGGAAGCACCAATCCTTATATTTTCATATTGGAACAACCCTTTCCATTTTCGTGTAGATGCTTCTAGTATAACCATAGGAGTATTACTTACCCAATCTAAAGGGAAAAATGACCACCCTATTGCATTTTCTAGTAGAAAATTATCTACCACAAAGAACAATTATACTACCACAGAGAGAGGAATTAGCCATGGTTTATGTGCTACAAAAATTTAATCATTACCTAATATCCACCCCATTCACCTTCTTCATTGACCATGAACCTCTTATATATCTACTCAATAAATCGACAACACATGGATGTATATGTAGATGGTTATTACTATTTCAAGAATTTGATTTCAAAATTATGGAAAAACTCAATAAAAAAAGCAAGGACCAGATTACCCATCATGGATTGAGATTGAAGAAGAACCATATAAAGAAGTATTGGAGGAGTTGTAGGAGATTACAAAATTACCCCATTCTCCCTAGTGCACACCTATTTCAAATTAAAGAAGTACTGGAGGAGTTGCAAGAGATTACCATTTTACTATATATAGGGTAATTTACTAAAGATGTCTCACCAAAAGAGAAACAATCACTTGTGTGGAGGGCTAATCCATTAACCTTAGTTGAAGGAGAATTACATAATTTAGTTACAAGAGTAGTTTATAAACATGAGAGGACGTAAAATTTAAAGTACATGAAGGAGTTGTAGGGGGTGATAATTCTAGAGAAACTAAAACTAGAAGGGTAAAACTTGCATGTTTATGGTGGCCAAATCTTCATAAAGATACTAGAGAATACACAAAAGGGTGTGATAATTTCCAAAGACTAGGGAAACCTACCACAAGAGAGGAAATTCCACTAAGACTAGCACTGGCACAAAATCATTTTGAAAAATTAACCCATCAACAAAACATTCTAAGGCAAGGTTTATTATAACTGGAGTAGAATACCTTACAAAATGGGCGAAGGAAGTACATATAAAATATTGCACCAAAAAGACTACCACAATGTTCTTATATGACAATATCATTATAAGGTAAGGATTTCCTCTGAGAATAGTAAGTGATCAAGGAAAACACTTTGTGAATAGGATGATAAAGGAACTACTTTAGAATTTCATGATAGCACACAATAATAGTTCCCCTATCATCCACAAGAAAATGGGGAAAGTTAAGCATTGAGAAAGATAATGAGAAATAAATTAACCAACATGTGTGTTGGGAACATAAAAAATTGGGATGTAAAGGTACCTACAATACTCTGGGTATACCACACCTCATATAAAAAGACAAGTTAGTTCACTCCATTTTAGTTGGTGAATGATATTGATGCAACAATACCTATAAACTTCATAGTTCCTAATATACATACGAAACTCACTTTGTAGTTGTAAAATGATCAATCTCTGGCACAGCTGATAGAAGATTTGGAAAAATTGGACGAGATCAAGAATATTGTATTGTATAACAACAAATATGAGCATTAAAAGAAAAAAGCATAGCATGATAGAAATTTAAGATTGAAAACATTTTAAATATGGGACATGGTGCTACTCTATGAAAGAAAGTTCAAGAAGGGAAACTGAGGATCAGATGGTTAGGGTCGTATTCTACCCATGCCATAAAAAAATTTAGAGCAGTGTAAGACAAATTAATTGCACACTCCTAACTGAATATGTAAATGGTGCATGCCTCAAACAATATCACTTTCAAGTAGGATAAAAACATCAAATACAAGACTAACATCCTAATATATCTTATGTACTATGGTTTAAACCATAGGAAAAAAACAAAAAATAAAAAACCCAAAAAGTAGCCCAACACATCAAAAAATAAAATAGCTAGAAAAGCTTGCATAATGGGAAGTATAATTAATTACATTATCAAAAACTCATCTATTTAACACCCAATATTACCCTAAATAATCACTTCCCTCCTACACATTCTAGTTATCTTTCTTAATCAACTGTGATCAAACCCTAGAACCTCCTCGCACTCTATAAAATTTCTTGCTAAGATAATTTCCACTCCCGCATTAAACAAGATCTCTTATAAGACTCGACTTAAGTACTAGAGGTACCCCTATAAGGCCCTCGAAATAGACAAGGATGGTGTATCCTCTCAGATTCTACACAATGTGGTATATCTAGAGGATTTTCATAAATAAATTCATGAGAAAATCACAAAGATCGATGACATGAAGCAAGAATATATCTACCTAACACTCCTAGGAGATGATGGAAAGACATACAAGTGAGAATACATGGACATTATCTGAAAGAACCTAGACAACTAGAAAAATTATCTATATTTTTGTTATAAAGAGGCATGGGTTAGAATTATGTTGAGATGGATGAATGATGAATTCATATACTATATTAAACCTATTAGATCACAAAGGAAGATATTCATGCAGTGATAGGGTT
This sequence comes from Sequoia sempervirens, assembly GCA_007258455.2. Taxonomy (NCBI): domain Eukaryota; kingdom Viridiplantae; phylum Streptophyta; class Pinopsida; order Cupressales; family Cupressaceae; genus Sequoia; species Sequoia sempervirens. The sequence goes on from VDFB02072274.1 coordinate 32,844,221, forward strand.
GAGAATGGTAGGAAACATACCCACTAAAAAATATATCAAAAATAATGAGGTGCAATAGTTGACTGGAGAAACTTTGACAATCAGAGCATGAACTTAATGACAATAACAAATGATGGAGCCTGATATATTGCAATAGGGATAACATATAAAATCTATTATGCCAAATGAGAATACATCGCCATAGCTACCATAATCCATATGACATACAAAAGGGTGGTAGAGAGAAAAGACTTCAACCTTTATGAAGTTATGTGGGAGAAATTAATGGAGAACATCTAGAAAATCAACACCTCCAAGTACCATTCTTTGTTTTGTACATTGATTATTTTCTTAATATTATATTTCCTTAAGGAATTTCCCAATTTCAAACTAAAATTCTAGAAACTAAACCAAACCGTGGTGCCACAAATCAAGCACCACATTTATCAATTCCCAAATACCAAAGCATACAAACCCACATAATGGGGTTCTTCAAAACCTTCAGGGAGAAAATGCAGGAAAGGGAAAGGATTCCCTATGCATCCACTACCTAGTAGACTAACATAATCATATTCATGGTGGATAAAGACTACACATATATGGAGGTGGTAGAATTTTACATAGTTTGGATACCAAAACAACCATATAGAGTCACCAAACAAGAATTAGATACATATATGCTAGTAAATTACTTAGTTATCCCAAGAATCCTACCATAGAGAGGTTTGAAACATACAAAGAAGTGATTAATAAAAGGTTCAACAAGGAGGTGAAAGAAAACATGGATAAGAACAAAGGAAAACTCCATAAGCAATAGGGTATACTAGAAGGGAGGTTCACATAGTTCTCTTCCATAGTAGCACAATCAGAGCCCTCCCCTACAAGAATATTAGGGAGTCTTCAAAATAGCTCACCAAGAAAATTAAAAGGCCCCACAACATCTACACAAATAGTATCCACACTGGGGAAGCCAACACGTCACCCATACAAGAGGGCTAGGAAAATAAGGCCTAAAAGAATGGCTAAAAGACAAATGAAAAAAGAAAAAATAGAGGAAGAAGTAGAAGAGATAGTAGAGGGAGAAGAAGAGGTTGAGAAACCTCTTAAAAGGAGGAAAAGAGGACAACAAACTATGACACCTCCTTCGCAAGTAACTCTGGGCCAACCACAAGAGTCTATTGACGTATTGGAAAACTACTAGCGTCATCATCCATCATGGGATATTACAATAGATATTGAATGCATATGAAAAATTAGATGAACTAAACAAAGCTAGAATAGTGCAATTTCTCCTCTGGTATGTCAACCAATCCAATAAAGGGCTAGAATAAGTAATGAAGGAATTTCCAAAGGAAAGGAACTAAGTGAGGAAGAAGAAATAAGGAATAAATCCATCTCCATAGTCATCCCAAATATCATCGAGGAGAAAAAAAAAGAACTAGCCCAAGCATAGGCCCAAAAGCTCTACACAAAACAATGAATAGAAATTCTCATGGTTGATGATCCAAAAGGAACAAAGAGGATCTAGAAGGAGACCAAAAATATAACTAAGAAACTGAAACAAAGAATAAAAGGGTTCACCACAAGGCTGAATGGATCAAGATGATGAATTGAATAGTTTTCACTATGAAACATTCAATTATGAGAGGTAAATATGTAAATAACAATCAGAAATGATACCTAACTGTTATAGCAACTACAAGGGAAGTTTTTAGAGCATAAAAAGTTGTGTACCTTGTCAAAAACTTGTTATTTTTAAGGTACAAAGGACTCATTTGCCTTCAATGGAGAATGCATCCCTATTAAGGTTTCTAAAATTGAGATCAGGGTCATGTTCCTTGATGTCTGTACTCTCAAAATCTTGGTTATCAACTTCTAGAAGTATGTTGATAATTTTGTAGCTTCAAATATTTGACTTTGCAGTTTAGCTGAAAACTTTTACAACTTTGACAATTTTGCTCCAAACTTGCTTCCCTTGACCTTCAACCTATAATTCTACAATCACACATTCAAGGGAAGAAAAAATTATTGTTTTTTAGTGAATGGACATTTTCCTTGGTTAAATCCCTTGTAGGTAATCAAACCAAATGATAAAATAAAGGAATTGAAGCATGAAACATGATATATGCAATTGATATCATCTTGGATGATGTCTTGTGAAACAAATCTACAAACTAGCATGTAGTGGCCATGAAGAATGTAGATCTTGGATCCTTGAATATGATTTGAACAATACTTGAAAGTAGATCTTCAATGCTAAATCCAATTTCTTAGCTCAACAACATACATGAGTGCATTAAACCCTTGTCATGATGAATTGATCTTGAATTGCTGCAATAAACTCTTGAAATCTATCCTGAAATACCTTGAAATGCTCTATAATGCTCTTATGAATGTAATCTTATGATAACTTGAACTTGCTAGGAGAAACAATGTGAATCAACCCCTTAGTTATACTAAATTAGGATATTAACCCCAAAATTCAAACAATTAACGCTGACACCATATCTAGAAGTAAATTTTATTAAATTCTTGCCAGAATGGAATTTGAAAAGGGGGTCCTCATTAAGGGAGGTGTTAGGTCTCAGAAACACAAGTTTTTAAAGCATAAGCGGGTGCCAATCTCTTGGTATTTTTTTGGCCAATGAATGAGGAAAATATGAATGATCACCTCCTACTCTTTAGGCTCTACTAGACCTAGGTAAGTGTACCTGAGTGATATGGCATATTTGAAAGCTTGAGACTGATCTTTAACTTTGGAAATCTACTCAAAATGACACATGGGAGTGAAGTAGATGCTAGGCTTGATGAATAACTCCTATTGCATGCTTTGAGAATAAAGTGTATTAGTTTGTATGAGATTTTCTCTAAACTTGAAAACTGCCTAAACCTATTGGGTGAATGGAGTTGATGGATGGATGATGATTATGGAGATAGACTTGTAAGATAGGTAAACCTATTATCAACTTAACTCTAATTGTGGGGCAATTTTAAATGTTTGAACCTTGTGAAAAAATGTAGTTTTGTTTGCTACAATACTATTCTTTATAGATCCGAGTGTTATTCCCTCAAATTATGATGATGCTATGAAAGTAATTTTAGTTCTTAGCTTAAGGGAAACCAATCAGACTAGCTATATTAAAATGATTTATAATCCCTGAGGGAACTAATGAAAATAAATTAACTAAAAGGATTGTTAATTCTCTCTCACCAGAACCCAATCAAAACAATCACACAGTTGCAACAAATGTGTCCAAACAAATCATATAGATTTGAATAATTTAAGATAATCACTTTGGAGACAGAACAACAATATATAAGAATGAAAATCAACACAACAATTGAAGACTGAAAATAGATCGCCAATTTTAAGTGGTCTTCTCTATTATATTGCTTTAAATGATATACATTGATAAAATAAGTATTTGATATATGGAAATGGATGGATGGAATATGCAACCTATCTACTTATACTAATGTTCTCTATGCTTTCAATCATACCTTCATCCACCCCTTTGTTACAAATTTGAGATGCTTCAAGGTTTGATTTGGCCATAATCTTGGCCAACCCTTGTCCTGTTACCAGCTTAGTAATTTGGATTTCAATATCAAACTCTTGAATTCTATTAATTCATCTGCATTGTCTCCCTGTAACTTCAGTTTGTATGAATACATCTTTGACTATAGCATTAGGAACATATGCAATTATTTTTGCACCTACCAAATAAGGTCTAAAGGATTTTATTTCCTTGACAAGTGCATATGCCTGCTTCCATATGATGTCATAATTTAACTCTTCTCCTTGGAGGGATTTGCTAAAAAAATGATATTGGTTGCTCATACCCTTCATCATTTTTTTATAACATTATTACGGCAATTGTGTGGTAGGATGCAAATGAAAATATTTGGAAAGGTTTGCTAAAGTTTGGTGACTTTAATACTGGGGCCTCCTTGATATCCCTTTTGATAGAAATGAATGCATCAATTGCTTCTGCAATCCAATCAATCTTGGCTTCCTTTTTCAACATTTTTGAAATAGGCTTGAAAATTTTAGCAAAATTAGATATAAACCTTCTTACAAAGTTTATCTGCCCAAAGAAAGACTAAATAGATTTTACTATCTTAGGGATAGGAATCTTATCTATAGCCTCCACCCTTTCAAGATCAATTTGCACTCCATCCTTAGACACTATGTGGCCCAATAAATTTCCTTTAGTGATAGAAAAATGAAATTTCTTTGGGTTTAAGGAAATACCATACTCCAAAGCCTTGAGGAATATATTTTTAGATGTTCAACATGGTCAAGATTCAACTTTCTTAGAATATGTTGTGAGATCATCCTGATATACGACCATTATGGCATTAATCAGATCAACAAAAGCAACATCCATAGCTCTCTCAAAGGTGTCCCCAATGTTTGTGAGGCCAAATGGCATCCTTACATATACATATGTTCCCCAAGGTGTGGTAAATGTAGTTTTGTACTATTCTGACTCCTTCACTTTCACATGGTTATACCCTAAAAATCTATCCATCATGGACAATAATTCACACCCAGTTACTCTTTGCAACATACCCTCCATGTTTGGGAGTGGGTAGTTGTCTTTAAGAGAGGAGACATTCAAATTTCAAAAATCTACACACAACCTTATGTCTCCATTCTTCTTTCGGACAAGCACCAAGTTGGAAACCCAAGAAGAACTTCTGATGGGCTTGATGATACCTCCCTCTCTGAGCTTCATAAGTTCTTCATGCATTTTGGGTTCTAGGGTAGGATTTATTGGTCTTTTTTTCTGTCTGAAAGGTTTTGCATCAAGCTTTAGTGGAATTTCATGTTGAAATATATCTTCTATGTATGCCTTAAGGTAATCATATGACCATGTAAAAACATGCTTGTACATTCTCAACAATTTGATCAACATCTTTCTGATTGTAGGGCTTATCTTCTTTCCAATGTACACTTTTTTGCAGCCAACTTAGTCCCAAGATTAATTTATTCAATGTCTTCCCTTTTCACTGGTGTTTGTTTCATAATTTCTCTTTCATTACCATCAAACACCATTTCTACCACTACTAATCCCTTAGGAATTTTATTTGTTTTGAGCTACACCACCTCTCTGCCAAACATAGTTTCCTTTCCATCCACATCTTCAACAAATGCATTGAAGTCAATCTCTTCGGCCTCATACTGATCAATACAGTGTAAGAATTTGATCAGATCTATGTCATCATTGAAGACTTGCCAATTGTAAATATTGTCAAGAACTACAGTTCTAGTCTTGAGCTCTACTTGTGAGATCCCTGCCAAGGTAACATCATTCTTTTTCAAGGCCACATTTTCCAAGAAGTCATCCATCAAGTTTTTGGATTTATCCACCCATTCAATGGAAAAGGCATCAAAGATCTCTATAGTATCCCACACAAAATTTCTATATTGCTTCAATCTCTTTTTTTTTGTCGAGCACTTTGATCTTACTTGTGAAACAACCAATTCAGAATCCCCAAGAATGGTTAACATTTTTATCCCATGTTTTGTGGTCATGTTTAGACCTAGCAGCAAGGCGACATATTCTACGATATTATTTGTACACTTGAATGTTAGTAGAAATTAGTATTTAAATGTTGTTCCCTTAGGTGAAATGAAGACAATTCCAACTCTATTTCCTTCTCTATTGTAGGCTCCATCAAAATACATTCACCATATGCCATATTTATTTTTAGAAACATCCCTAGCAATTGGATTTGTGTTTAGTAATTTAGGGTTTGAATGTTCAATTCTAAAACTCCCCAAGTCTACATTGCGAAACCAATTCATTTCATTGGGGTAAAAGAGCTCAATGACATGTTCAGCTATAGGGTCTCTGTATAACTTCACTTCCCTTCCATTCATAGGTATTGTGGCATAAGACAAGTCTAGCTAAACATTCCCACCTATTGTTACATTCCATTGCCTCGATAATAACATCCCACAGGGGTATGTGAAGGATAATCATGGAAAAAATAGGCCCTTAAGTGGTGATGAAAATTCAAAAAAATTAGATTTATGCAACTTTCCATAAAAAATTGAATAAGTTATCTATATTATTTCAAAAATATGTAAGAATAGAATCTGTAGCAAATTGAATGCAGTTTCTAAACTACTAGGTTTTTTTTTAAAATCTATTTGGTGAAAATTTGAAATTTCAATGCAGTAGTACTTCAATTTTAGGGAAAAAATAAGAAGTAGGTGTCTGTCCAACCACCCTAACCATAATAAAATGATAATATTTTTTATAATATTTTAGATATAAGTAGAGGACTCATGTCCCGATGTGATGCATTATTTTTGTAAGTTTTTTCCAAGTAAATAATTCATTATGAAGTTTTTATTACAACTTTAAAAACATATAAAAACTTATATGTCTGACCACCTTAACTTGGTCAAAACTTCATGATTTTTTTTTTTTTAAATCCTATAGTATGTGAAGCATAAAATGTGACACATGTTTCAGGTTCAAAAAAAGTGATACTGTTTGAAATCTATAGATGTTTTTCAATTAGCCTATCAATCAGGACTTTAGTTGTAATTCAAATATAAAATGAATAATAATTATTTATTAAATTCGAAGTAAAGCATGATTTATATTGGTGGAAATATGAGAATCTCCTTTAAAAACCCTTTTTGTTTCATCAATTTTGGGTAAAAAGAAGTCATCAGCCACATACCCTACACATACCCATCATATCGCCACTTTTTGGTCCATCATGATCCTGCACATACACATATTAAGGGGGGTGTGTCAACCACAATAATGTTTGTCCTATATGTTGCTTCAGGGCATGATGCCAACTTTAATTCTATGTTCCATATCACTCCACTACTGGGACTGATCTATTATCCATGGCATAACACTTTCCATATGTATTATTCACCCATAGACCTAATTCCTTCTTGATAGCGAGAGACAAAATATTGATTGTTGCCCTTGAGTCAATCATGCATTTTTTCACCTATTTTTTGTTGATCACCAATGTGGTGTAAAATGGATTCACCTGGGAGGGATTATTTATGAGTGTATCTCCCAAATAGACCTTTGGTGTCTTTGTAGCTTCCTACTCAACAACATTAATCTCCTTGTTTTGATCCTTCTGTTTGTGACATGTGTTGGAAATCATTATGAGGCATGTCTCTGAACTCATCAATCTTCATCAACTCCATCAAGGGAACTATCATCTTTGTTTGAGCTAGAGCTAGGGAAATGTCAAATGAAGGGGCAGTGATCCCTTGTTCAACCTTCTCAGTTTTAGTAACCATTTTTCTTTTAGTTTGAACTTTGTTATTACTTAGTGTTTTCTCAGATTCAATATCTACAGTCTCCTTTTGAACAAATTTATGAGACTTCTTTGTTTCATCCTTCTTTTGATTAGATGGTATGTTCTCCTTGGTTTTTTGTTCTTTTATGAACATGCTTCTTGGTTTTCCCTGGTCTCCATTTGTGGGTCTACTTCTTAGATTGTATTTTCTCCACTTTTCCTCAGCCACAACTTTTTTTGTGATGGCCCTCTTCTCTTCTTCTGTTGGTGTTCTACATTGAAATTGTGGTGTTGTATTGTATGCATATGCTACTTCTTGTGTTATTTCCTCTTGATCAGAAAACACTTCTTGCTCCACATTTACATTGTACTTTTGATTGTTCACATTATATTTGTAACCATCCTTAGAGGATGAGTATCCTTCATTATTTTGATGAGACCCCCATATTAACATGTTTACAATGTGGCCATCTCTGTCCTACTCTTGTGACCACTCATCTTCCTGAAAAGCTTGAGGCACTGCACAATGTTCAGGGGCATGGGGTCTATGGAAAGGTGAACACCATGGTGTAGTATCTACTGCATGTGCTACATCTTTCTTCAAGGGATCAAGAGTATCTTTCCAATTTTGTTTTCCTACTAGTATTACATCCTTCCAAGTGGTATTAGAGGGAATGTCATGCAATCTTTTCCATTCATTCCTATAATAATTTTCTTGTCTATTTTGGGGTTTTTTAAGATTTTGTTGGACCCTAAGGTTATCCATTTTTCTAGTCATGCAAATAGATTTCCTATCATTTTCAATGGTTAAGGCCACCTTTCGTGCTTCAGTTAGATTTCTAGGGAATTTTTTTCTAAGTTCATACCCTATTTTAGGATCAAAAGCCTTTAAATATATACTTAAATTTGTTGAGTCAGATAATCTAGATCCATGTGGTATATTTTTATTAAGTTTGGAAAATCTCTGATTAAAATTATAATCTAATTCATTCTATGTTTATAGATACCTATTAACTCATGCAAGGAAAATTCAAGAGCACATTGATTCCTGTATTGTTCCAAGAACTGATCTCTAAAGTCTATTGCAGAGGTAATTGAAGCATCTAGAAAGCTATTGAACCAATCCCTTGCTTATTTAGTTAGGGACATCATGAATAGCCTCATAAGGACATCTTCTTGTTCCATGCCCAAATATTGCACAAAATCATTAAAGTTTCTTATGTGTTCTTCTGTTGTAGTTGCAGTGTTCCCTATGAACTTAGGGACAATATTTCTCTAGTTACTATCAATGGCATATGGGTATATTTGATTTCTCATCAAGTCAAATTGTCTACTCATGCTTGTGAGGTTTTGTGGATAAGGATCATGAGGTGGTGGATTAGGGTAATATTGGAATCCATGTTGAGGCTGGTGTATGTTCTTTTGGATGTTTTGATGTGGACATACATTCTATTGTGGCACATGATGTTGTTGGTGTGGAATATATTATTGTCCTATTGGTGGGTTGGATTGTGGAATGTTGTTGGTGTTTTGTGGTTGGGATCTCTGTGGTGGCATATTATGCTAGGCATGTTTCTTTAGGTTACCGGTTGTATTGTAAGGTTCTTTTGAAGAACCGATGGCTCATGTATTTTGAGATGACCCCAGTGGATTCATGTTACCTCCCTTCTTATTAGGAGGGACATATTTTGGTGGTTTTGACACAGATATTTAATTGAGACATTTTTTGACTTAGATATTGACTCTCTTTGATCAACTGTTGTCTTCTCCTAAGCTCCCCTCTCTTCCTTTCCACATATTCTCTTTCTTGAGTGGTCATTTCATCATAATTTTCAATAGGGGAAAAGTGATCCATGAATCGATGATGTGTCTCTTCTCCTTGTTGGAATGACATCTTGTAGTCATACTCATTTTGCCTTTGGATTTTCTCTTCATCCATTTGGGAAAAAAACTCCTTCATTTTCTGAGGATCTTCCTTCCAACAAAGAACAAGACGACTAGTGTTTTCTTGCTCACATGGGGTACACAGATCTCTACATGGATCATCATTATGATACTTTGATTCATGCAATGGATCAAAACTATTGTGCAATGTAGGAGGTTGTTATGTGGTTTTCTCCTGATCATTGAATGTAGTGTCTGACTATTTAGATGCTCCTTTATTCCTATTTGTGTCAGCCTTTGAAGGGGAAGATCAATGTTTATCTGTCCACCTACCATTATTATTCTTTGGACTTTCTTGATACAAAGATATTTTTTCATTCATTTCATAGGATGCTTTAATGCATTGAACTCTAGGGTTAGTTCTTTTTGATGTGTACTTAAACTTCTCAGTCATGTATTCATTCTTACAAAGTCGACACTCACTTTTAAGAAAAGTGAGAAAGGTTTATAATTTCTTTAGACCTATTCCCAACAGAGTCTTATACAATGTGATGAATTTATGATGAAAGGATTGGATTTAGAATTGGATAGGTTATCCCCAGTAGAGTCACCAATCTGTTAGGTCTCAAAAAAGTAGGTTTTTAGACCATGAGAGGGTACCAATCTCTTAGTATGTTTTTGGCCAATGAATGAGGCAAATATGAATGATCACCTCCTACTCCTTAGGCTCTGCTAGACCTAGGTGGGTGTACCTAAGTAATATGGCAGATTTAAAAGCTTGAGATGGATCTCTAACTTAGGTCATTGGAGTGAAGTAGATGATAGGCTTGATGACTAATTCCTATTGTATGCTTTAAGAATAAAGTGTATTAGTTTGTATAAGATTTATTTTGAACTTGACTAGTGCCTAAACCTATTGGGTGAATGGATTTGATGGATGGATGATGATTATGGAGATAAATTTGTATGATAGGTAAACCTATTATTCAACTTAACTCTAATTGTTGGTCCCTTTTAAATGTTTGCACCTTGTGCAAATGTCCAGGTTTGTTTTCTACAATACTCTTCTTTATAGATCCCAATGTTATTCCCTCAACTTATTATGATTCTACGAAAGGAATTTTAATTCTTAGCTTAAGGGAAACTAATTATGCTAACTATCTTTAAAGGATTTTTAATCCCCAAGGGAACCAATTAAAATGAATTAACTAAAAGGATTTTTAATTCTCTCTCACCATAACCCAATAAAAACAATCACACAGTTACAAAAAATGTTCTAGAAAAATCATATAGATTCAAATAATTTAAGAGAACCACTTTGGAGACAACACAACAACATATAAGAATGAAAATTGACACAACAATTAAACACTAAAAATAGGTCACCAATTTTAAGCAGTCTTCTCGATTATATTGCTTTAAATGATATACATTGATAACATAAGTCTTTGATAAATGGAAATGGATGGATGGAACATTAAACCTATCTACTTATACTAATGGCAGTGATTGGTGGTACCTTCAAATTTTGCAAATTTGCAGTTCCCATATTGAAAAATTTTCCTCTGCACTCTTAGAAGTGCACCTGAAGAATCTTCCCAAATGACCTACTTTGGAGGATCATATTTTAGAGCCAGTTGATTTTAGTACAAAACCCATTTTTCAAAACACTCATGTGACATATGTTAATGTGCATGTCAATTTTCAACTTCCCATGATGAGTTTTGACAGTGTTTTGAAAAGCGAAGCTGGAGGGTTTTGACATTTTCTATTCTTTGTGAACTCTCAGTTCTGTGATGTGGCCTTCCATCTGAGCTTATATTTTTCTAATGTGTGATTGTCACGCAAAATGGATTGTTGTTCTTCATTCTCCCTATATTCATGTACTCCCTTGTCTGATTTTAGAGCCTTGTGATCTGAATTGCTATTTTTTCGAGATCAAAAGCAAATGCAGTTTGTTTAGTTTTACATCTACATTTCTGATAGTGTTTCAAGGTGGTCAACTTTGACCCCTAATATCTCATGAAGATTGACGATTGAAGAAAATTAATCTGCTAGAAATACTCAGTGTACCTAAATGAGCTTATGTTGCAAGTGGCGGCCCCTTGGAAGTTGTTTTGATATTTTTTAAAAGTGGTGACTTTGAAAGCCTTGATTGGTTCTAAATAGGTGCAGTTGTAGAAATGCCTAAGTGAGCAATTTTGTTGATTAATATCTTTCACCTCAAGATCCCTTTTATCAATCCATTTGTTTAAATAGATTGTTGGATCAAATTTCTACATGCTTGTTGAGTTTCACACCTCCAGGATATGTTCTGATGGGTTATTTAATTGCTTTCTGATCATGACATGGCAAAAAATGGTGTTCTAGAAAGTATAAAATTTTGCAAATCTAAGGACAAACCATTAATTTTTTTGAATTGAAACATCTACAACTCCATTTTTAAAAAAATGGAGGTCATTTGATGCATTATTTTAATGCATTTCGGGTGTGGTAAATGTCGGCCTCCTATAATGATCTCATAACTAAGCCTTTACAGCCGTTATTTAGAGGTTGGGCATCTAACCTGAATAGCCATTCAATCATCATGAAGGTATATTTAACTAGTCAACCTAGGGACGTGAAATTGAAATGGGCCAACACTGTATGTGCACTAGGGGCTCAAGTAGTCATTGCATCCTACAGCTAAGAAACACAATACTGAAAGTAAATTGCTGAAAGGAAATAATGAAAATGTTGAACATCAACCAACAACTTGAAATGCAGAGCAAGAATAAAGATCTGGGTGAACAGACATGAAACTAATCTATCTGCTTTGGCTACAAGAACAAACACAAAATAGAGTTCTAGTGGTTGCGGGAACAATCGATGCCATATTTTGAACTAAGTATAGGAAAGGAAATAATAACTAAACTAATTACTCTAAAGAAAAAATTACTCACCAAGTGGGCCCCCTTGGATGAGTATCCCCTAAGACTAATACAAACTCAAATGCTTAAATTCAGATTGTCATCTCATTCATTGAAAAATGTGTAAGCAAAGTAGTAGCATGGTTGTATTAAAAAAATGGAGTATGCTTAATACATCATCAATATCATTTTAACAACAAAAATCAAGAAATAAGAACCCCCAAGAAGAAGATTTAGATCTGTATCTATTCTACCAACTAAACAGGGTGGTCAACTCTCACTAACTAAGAGGATGCCATTAAGGAAAAGCGAGGAAAAGAGTGGCAGAGCGGTTACGTCTGCAAGGAATCTAGTCTAACATGCATTCCCAAACATGGACTCAGCACAGCAGTAATGCCCACAATTGCTCAATGCCATAAATACAGGGAGGTTACAATTGATTATTGTGGGGAATTCATTGCCATCATTCTTCAGTTGAATCCTTTGAATGATTCCCCTTCATGACCATCTAGTGGTTTTTGTTCTCAACTTAGGATCCACAAATTGTGTCCTACATAGTAGTGTTAGTACACATAATAATTGCACATCTACAATCACCTTAAAGAACATTCATCAACCATACACAAAATCAATATAGATAATCCACATAATATACCAATGTCATTAAAACTTCACAGAGCTAGGATTAAACCCCATGTCAATGGTTTGAGGGAAATATCATGCAAATATTAACACTTAAAATAAGTAAAGTTCATGACACTGCTAAAAAATGGACTATAGATTCTACCCAAAATATGACCAAAAACTAGGCTCATCATTCCCCCCCAACCTAACGTCTTGCTAGTCCTCCAGTAGTGGAAGGGTTGTTATTTTGTTTGGTCAAAGCTCTGAAGTTTGCAACTACTAGCTGGCCAAAATCTATCTCAGCAAAGCGTGAGTCTGGATCCCAATAAAATCCTCTCAATCTGTCAAATTTGTTCCATCTTTTCCTTTATGTAGCAATATCATATTGGTAGAATCTGTAGTTTGGTACTGGCCACATGAGAATGGGTGGTTGGAAAGTCAGGGGAAGCCAAAATCTCTCCTTTGTTCTACAAATCTTGATATACCTATCAATTCACTTCAATGCTGCAACATAATTGTGAATAGAATGGGGCTTGACTTGGTTTAGCTCATATGTTAAACTATTCCATCATTGGGCTAGGTATCCTCTTACAAGCTCCTCTTTTGTTGCTGCTTTGACCTCATATTTAGTGTAGATAGCTTCAATCCAAGGCATGATTATGTCAGCATAGCTTGGTCTGAGAAGTATCTTGAGCCATTCTCTGCAAATATCCCTTGGGTTGCTTGACTCAGCCTTGATGGCTAAGGGGACGTTAGATTCCATTTTCTTATAGGAATTTTTCTGTTCACCCCAATTAATCTCGTTTTGTGCCCAAGACATAAATGCTCTCAGCTGAATATCCCCAACATATAGCAACAGGTTCCAATCATGATCCTGTGTGACAACATAATTGTGTAGATAGAGTCCACATAACAAATTTTTCATCTTAGGGGAAGCAATCCTATAGGCATTGAAGAATTCGGTAGGAGTTTCAATGGAGGGGTTTAAATCTAAAACATTTTTTGACAATTTGAAAGAGAGATATTTCTCTTTCAAGTGCAGGGCATAAACCCTTAAAGGAGCTCTACATTCTAGAATTTGTGGCACCAGGATCACAATGTAATGTACTTTCTTCTTCAAAGTAGCAATATCCTCATTTTTCTCCTCAATAACCACATCCCTCTCTTGAATTTCCTTTTTCAGTCTCTTCCTCTCTTGTTTCCATTCTTCCTCCCTCCTTTCTATTTCTTTCCATAAATTTAAAATTGCTGCATGAATCATAAAATTAGGAGGGTTATGAATTCCTACCAGTGTTTTTGTTGATGGCTTCTCCCCATACAGTACTATCTGCATGAACTCGGGCTGTCCAATTGTCTGTGGCTGTAGGGTTACTATTTCTTTGCCCCCTTCTTACCTCATGACCTCTTGTTCCTATTCCTAGTTTTCCTCTAGCTCTTGTTGTGCTCCTTGTTGTGGCTATAGGAACTCCTACTCTTGTTCTTGGTTATGCTACAGGAACCCCTACTCATCCTCAAACTCCTCTGTGATATTAGCAAGGTTTGTCGATGTTATTTTTGTTGCTCTCTCAAATATATCCTCTTCTTTTTCTTCAACATGCTCTTGTTCCATTGGAGATTTAGTGTCCCCATGTGGTGTCTCACCATGCCTAGGTTTTCCTGTGAAGGCATACAAAAAGTCGGCCCAACTAGTTTTGACTTCCTAGGGGTTCTCTTACATTTTCCTTTGACTGGAGGATGAATAGGGTTAACCTTTCTCTTCCTAGCACTTGGCACCTCTTTCTCCATAGGTTTTGTTTGGGGTTTTTCTTTTTCTCTTCTTGTTTCATCCTCTTTCCTCCATGCCCTGGTTCTTGTTAAGGTTTGCAAGGGGACATCATCATCAAAATAAAATGAAGAGCTTGCATTTTCTAAATGCTTTGTTTCAGAGGAACTAATGTTTATGGCTTCTTCTGGAGGATTCATACTAGAATTAGCACCAAAAGTTGAAGCACCAAGAGTGGCCTCATCTATGATTAATCTTCTATGAACCCTATAGGGTTGGGGTAAAACCATAGGCTGTAGTTCCTCAGGTCTAAATTGATCAACATTTAAAAATTCTTCCCAGGACATCTCAGATACACTATGCAAAGATTTCTTAACCAATAATTTTATCAAGCAATGGTGGGAGACAGAGTTGTCCCTACCTTTTTTTGTTTCAATGGCCATGATGGAGAGAAGACTGTATAGAACATTGGGTACATTCATCCTCCTTTTGTGCCTCATGTGGCTCAAGAGCTTGAAATGTACTAAATGCAGGTTTGACAAACATCCTTCCAAGGTGATATACCTTATAATTTACATAGCTTCCTACTTCTATGGTTCAGGCAGAGACATTCTTTTTGTGCCCTTCTTTTCAATGCTAATTGGCGGGTCACCATGTACTATAAATTTTGTTTTGGCCGACCTGACATCCCTAGAGGCAAGGTAATGCTCACCCTCAGTAGGTAACCCTGAAATTTTTTGGAATTCTCTCCTCAGTTGCAACCACTTCTAACCCTTTTAATGTGGATTTTCCTTCAGATAATGTCTGAGCAAATTCGAGTGTAATGCCCTCATAAAATCCATCCAGCTTCATGAAATAATCAAACCATCCACAGCATTGGAATTCTACCAAGCATTTTTCATCTTGCAACAAAACATCATGAACTGAGGGCTCATTCTGAATTAAGCCACCTCACATTATCTGAAATCACTGTCACTTTGCAAAATTTCTTTCCTCTGCAATTCTTGTCTAAAAGCTAACACCTTTCTACTAAATTTACACTGCCAATGTTGACTGAATTTCCCCTTTTTTCTTTGTTTTCACAATTTACTACTTATAACTCAAGACTACGAGAGGGAAATTAAGGAATTCAGGCAAGAAAAAGGGGTGATAAATGAGAGCACAATTGGTAGCTCAGTTAACATCACTTCACACATGCGAGCTAGATTTTCAAATCATCTTATTTAAATTTTTTGATGTATCCAAATTATGACTTGACACATGGGAAGTATATTCACATTTTTTTATTCGCCCCCCAACCTAAATTTGGACATGTGTCCACACATGTGAGAAGGAAGCAATGAATTGACAAGAAGTATTGACATATTATGTAATTACCTATAGTAACCTACTATGATTAAATAAATGACCTTAAAAGGAAATTAAGAGATGAGAATTACCATGTACATACCTGAGTGTACGAAAGATGTGTTGCAAAGATTGGGGAGAGAAAGTACTGTTTCTCCTTTTTCAGAAATATTTGAGCAATTAATGAAGGTGAAGCGAAGTGAAGTGAGGTGGAATGAAATGATGGAAGAGAGAGAAAGGTGTTACAGATGGACAGATGGTGGGTGAGTGAAGAAATGGATTTCCACTAAAGTGGAAATCTTTATTATGAGAAGTACATACATTAATTTAGCTAAAAGGTGGGATGCTAGGTTGACCACTTTTGGTTGTAGGAAGCTTGTATGTTAAATGCTGCGTGAATTGATGTAGGAACTCTTTGTCAATTTTTGCAGGGTCGACTTGGATTCCTTTGTGAGAAATATAGTCTTCACTATTCAAGGATAGGTTTTGGTTTTCACACCTCTATAGGACCTTCCTGAGATTCTCCAATGCTTCATTAAAATCAACACCATAGGTGGTAAAGTCATCCATATAGATCTTCATGTAGTCAAGGGAGATGTCTGAAAATATGATAATGAATGCTCTTTAGGAAGTTGTAGGTGCATTGCATAGGCCAAAAGGAAGTACTAAATAAGTATACATTCCCCATAGGAAGGTGAAGGTCATCTTCTCTTGGTCCTTAGGTGCAATTGGAATCTGGTTGTAGCTACAGGATCCATCTAGGAAAGAAAAGTATTGTTTTCCTGCAAGTGAGTCCAAAAATTGATCTATAAAAGGCAAGGGGAAATGGTCTTTCTTTGTGGCAACATTAAGTTTTTTTTAATCAACACAAACTGGCCACTTTCCTTCCTTCTTTGGCACGATTACTAATGGAAAAACCCATTGGCAGTCTGAAATAGGATAGATTAATAATTTATGTAGCTTTGTTTTAACAATTCCTCCCAATGCAGGGTTGATTCTTCGTCGAGGTTTCCTTACTAGTTGACAATCTTCTCTGATCTAGATCCTAGGAGTGCAGAGCTTAGGATCTATTCCCTTCATATTATGAGAGACCCATGTAGATTCATGCTGATGAGACTTCAGTAAGTCTAACAATTTCAATTGTTGTTCTTCACTTAACTTGTTAATATTAAAATATATTCCTTGTACTGGAATAGTCAATCCTATCTTAGCTACTTTATTAACACATGGTACCTTGAGTTCATATGGAAACATGTCTATTGTTGTAGGAAATTTCTCTACAGACATAGTGGTTGTAGGAAGAATGGATACAAAAAAGTTCATCCATAGGCAAAGTGGTTGTAGGAAGATCATCTACAGAAAGAGTGGTTGCAGGAAGAGCAGGAAAAAGTGTCCTGACCGAAGTAGAAGATTATGGTTCTTCCACTTCATAATGGTTCTGAATTATACTAGATGAAACTTCATTTTCATCTTGAAGCTACAAGAAAGAGATTTTACCTAACATCATGAGCTGCACCACTGAGTTAACTTCCTCAAACTCTTCACCAATGTGTGGCCATACAAAATCCTTTTCATCATGGGTCAGCTAAGCAGGAGGATAAAGAATAAGCTTTTTAGTATTCCTGCCATCAGAAATAGTCATATCAGTTGATTGACACCCAATATAGGCATCTGTTGTTGCTAACCATGGCCTTTCAAGAATGATAGGATATCCTCCTAGGGTGGCCTTATGATTTTGAGGTTCAGTTAGCTGGATAGGATCATTCAGAGGTTCCTCTTCCTCTTCCATAGGTAGCTCAATGATGATGGGTGTGGAAGGAGTTGGAAAAGTGGTTTGTGAACGCAAATGGATGTCACTGACATTCACAACATGTGTAGGGAATTGATTTGGATCGATAGAGTATGCAAGGTGCTTCTGTAGTTTGTTATTTGGATTAGGTGTGGGATGAGCTAGTAGCTAAGTAGGTTTGGATACATTGGAGCTTGAATTAGTAGGTGGAGGTGTTATAGCAAGCTGCTGGGGTTGAGCAGATGGCTGCATGCAATTGGTTGTTTGGTTTGGCCCAAAAAGAGATAGTGGATCTAGTTGTATACCTTGTCTTGGAGCCCCTGACTTCCTTTATGTAGAAAGGTAGACTTGTCCTTCCTTAGCCTAAATTGGTTTGAACTCAAGTGGAATATTTTTCTTTTACTGTTAGCCACCATATTGCATCTGCAATCCTTTTTCTTTTATCTGCAATGAGGGCAGTATTCTATCAACATCTTCTCTGCCTCTTCTTGTTTGTCTTTGGCCTAAAATGTATCCAGCTGAGTAGCTAGATTTTTTGTAATATCTTGCTTGAAGTCTGCTAACAAATTAGTAATCACCATCCCTAAAACTCCACTGGTAGATGACTTACCCACATAAGTTTGGTAATCTCTCCCTTCCTTTGAAGATGCTCGGAATAGTTCTGACATATTTTCTTGATATCCTCCCAAGGAACTTGGGAGATATCTCCTTCTTCCATTAGGTCCAAAGCATCAGTGCAACTCTCATTAACTCCTATCAAGAAAATCAGCTTTTGTGATTCCTCATTAAGTGTATGGTGTGGATATTTTTTTATGCAAAATAGAAACCTCAAAATGTAATCTTCCAAGCTCTCATCTTCCTTCTCCTGCATTCTAAACATATCACCGTCTATCGTATCACTACCCCTACAATATTCCTTGTATTTTTTAAGGAACTTTGTCTTCATATCCTCCAAAGTCTCCATAGTGTCTCTTCCTAGAATCGTAAACCATCTTAGTGTAGCTTCTTTTAAAGTGGTAGGAAATAGCTCAAGCCTAGGAGCATCGGTGGTACAGTCATAACTTTCATAGAGCATTTCAAACTCAAACAAGAAGGTATCACTCATGTATTCTTGATGAATTCCCAAGGAAAAGGGGTTATCAAACTAGTTTTGGTCTTCAGTGGAGGCTTCAGAACTAGCTAGATCAGGATATGCATCAGCAAAGGGAAATGGTTCCTCTTCTTCTTCGTTTCTGGACAGATTTGGAAGCTCAACTAGTTGAAAGGGATCAGGATCATTAAGAAGACAGCATGCAGTATGAACTCATCATCAACTAACTCACACAAAGAATAAGCAAAAGAAGAGCGGATCATTACTCATCCAAGCAAGGGGTATTCTACGAACAACTCAAGAGAAATGCTATAGCAGAGAAACTATCAATGACTCCAAATAACTTCCTAGCTTTACACCATCCCTAGCAATGACGCAAAAATGTCAGCCTCCTATAATGATCTCATAACTAAACCCTTACATACTTGATTTAGAGGCTAGGAATCTAATCTGAATAGCCATTCAATCATCATGAAGGTGCATTTAACTTGTCAACCCAGGGATGTGAACTTGAAATGGGCCAGCACTGTATGTGCACTAGGGGCTCAAGTAGTCATTGCATCCTACAACTAAGAAACACAATACAGAAAGTAAATTGCTGAAAGGAAATAAAGAAAATGTTTAACATCAACCAACAACTTGAAATGCAGTGCAAGAATAAAGATCTAGGAAAATAGACAAGAAACTACTTTGTCTGCTTTGGCTATAGGAACAGACACAAAATAGAGTTCTAGTGGCTGCGAGAACAGTCGATGCTAGATTTTGAACTAAGTATAGGATAGGAAATAATAACTAAACTAATTACTCTAAAGAATGGATTACTCACCAAGTGGGCCCCCTTGGATGAGTATCCCCTAAGACTAATACAAACTCAAATGCTTAAATTTAGACTATCATCTCATTCATTGAAAAATGTGTAATCAGAGTAGCAACATGGTTGTATTTAAAAAATGGAGTATGATTAATACATCATCAATAGCTCAACAGGGTGGTCAACTCCCACTAGCCGAGAGGACACCATTTAGGGAAAATGAGGAAAAGAGTGGTAGAGTGGTTACATCTATAGGGAATCCAATAAGACATGGATGCCCAAACGTGGACTCAACGCAATAGTAACGCCCACAATTGCTCAATGCCATAAATACAAGGTGGTTACAATTAACTATCTTGGGGAATCCACTGTCATCATCCTTCAGTTGACTCCTTTGAATGATTCCCCTGCATGACCATTTGGTGGTTTCAATTCTCAACATACTATCCATAAATTGTGTCCTGCATAGTAGTGTCAGTATGCATAATAATTGCACATCTATAATCACTTTAAAGAACATTCATCAACCATATGCATAATCAATATAGATAATCCACATAATATGCCAATGTCATTAAATCTTCACAGAGTTAGGATTAAACCCAATGTCAATGGTTTGACGGAAATATCATGCAAATATTAACACTTAACTACTAAAGTTCATGACACCACCAACAAATGGACTATAAATTCTACCCAAAATTGGACCAAAAACTAGGCTCATCAGTAAACACATCCTGGGGGCCAATTTACAAAGGAGGTACCAAATTTTAAGGGTTGGGAAAAATCTGAGGAAATGGGTTTTCTCTAAATAATTGATTATGATCACACACAAAAATTCATGGCTCTAGGTGTCTCGATTTTCCTGCAATAAATTTCTTTGTTTGGCTTACAAGCGGAATTAAATTTTTTCCTAGTTCTAATGTTTTAAATGTTTATATTTAAAACATTTTGAAATAGTTCAAAATGATTTTAAGGTATTAATTTCTTCAACATTTGAATAGGAGGCAAATGAAGTTTTAATTATTTTATTCCATTTGCTAAAAACTCTTAAATAAACTTTGAAAAACTTTGGAGTTTTCATGCCATCGCTCATCACGGCTTCTAGGTAAAATTGAAAATCCAAACCAGCAATGGATTGTTCTCCAATGATGGACATACAAGAGATAAAAACTCTCAATGTTTGAACAATAGAGGATGTAAGGTGTCAACATCCATCATGGCACAGAGGAGTAGAAAAATCAATGAATTGAATTGGAGCAGCCATTGTGTTGGTTGAAAAAGAAAGAATTGATAAGGCATGTGAACTGATGTAAAAAATACCCAAAGTAAATGTGGTTTCATGGAGTGCTATAATTGCAGCATACGTACAAAGTGGATTTGTTGAAAATATTTAAGAAATATCAAGCAAATGCAATTGGAAGGGCCAAGAATTGTTTGTGATGCAAGAGGTAGCCATGAAGGGATTCAAAGAATTCCTCAACACTCCTAAAAAAGCTCAAACCATATTGAGATTTTGGCATTGACACCCAAATTTTAATATAGCTAGCTCAAACACATAAAGAGAGGGTGTGGCTAATGTTTGAACTATGAAATAATGATCAAAATTCTGAGGTTCTGCACAAATACAAGGGGCAGGTGTATGAAATTAAATTGTTTTGTGTGCATCATGTGCTTGTCAAGGGTACCAAAATGAGCTACACAAAAAATATATATTCTATATCAAAAGAAAAACTTGGAGCAGAGGGGGTCCATTTGATGTTGTAAAGGAAATTTTGCAAAGGGTAGGAAATGCAAGCAGAGAAAATGTATCAAAATTTTTTGAGGATTAAATTTGATCTGGACATCATTGAGCTAGCTGAAGGTGGTAAATTAGATATTGCAAAGAGGAAATGTTTGAGCTGAACAGGGTCAATTTCACAGTGCAAAGAAAGTTTGAACTGTAGCATTTTCTTTTGCCACCATTGTCAATGAGAACCTCCAAGGTGAAGGCGAATTAGGGCAAGCAATTAATATCTCCCATTGCTAGTTTTTTTTCTATTTTCTCAAGCAACAAGTGATTCCCAATGGTGAGAACTCATGTGCCTCCCATTGCTCATCACTTGTTTGTTTCTCATTATTTCACTCCATCAAGCGATGAGTGATGGGTTGGAAGGAAAGAGTTTGGTAGGCCCTGGTAAAATATAAAAGGAAAACATTTAAAATCTAAACATTGCCTGAGTATTTCTAATGGAAAATATTTTAATTGAGTACTGTCTAAGGCATGGTTAAAATTTTTTACCCAAATAAAAATCAAGTTCCTCCATCATTTTAAAATAATTTTTTTAAATATTGTAAGGTGTGCAAAATAATTTTTTTATCATTTTAAAGTAAAACTTTCATTATTTAATAGAAATGCTTTTAAATATAAAATGTAAGATAAAGAGCATGAGTAAAGTGAATTTATTATTCACTTTGTAAACAAAGGTTTTTCTTTGTTGAGAGTACAAAATGTGCAGCATGGTGAATGGAGGTAGAGGTTTTCACAAAGTTGGGTTTTTTTGTTGGAGGTAAAGGTGAAAGCAAGACAAACTTACTTCTACATAAGGAAATGAAGTTCTCTCATGGGGGATGAGTCACTAACTCATTTGACTGGAAAATCCAATGAAAATTTCTGAAAAAAAATGTATAATTTGATGTATTGTCGAGATTTGATGTGTAATTTTCAATTTTTTTAAATTTTATCCCTGACATTTGTCAAAATTTTGACGAACCTAGGTTTTGTCAAAATTTTGATGAACATTCAAAATTAGAAAAAAATGAATTTGTGGTCAACATAAATAAAAGTGAGTTTTCCTATTTATTGCAACAATGTTTTTCTATACTTGTGAATTTGCTCTACCTGCAAATTTTCTCTACTTAAAACAATTTGTGGAGAACTAAGGATGATTTTCTTGGGAAAAATAAGAAAAAAATTCAAGAAGATATCACTAGGTTGAGGGTGGTCATTGTCTTTTTCTAGAATTCATTTGTGAATTTAAATTTGTACTTCCTGGTTTGAAAATCATATTTTAAAGCAACATCTCATTAGATTTCATTTTTAGACTTGTGCATTTTGAGAATTTCATTTCCAGATTTTGTTATGCAAGTTCAATATTTTGATTTTACGAGTCTAACGGTTGGAAATCATAGTAAAATTATAATTTAATAAGTTCTAGGATTACCATTTTAAAGTGTTTTCTTGGGGTCATTAACTTCAGGCTATCTTCTCTTTTGCAGGGGTGGTTGCATGCTGAATTTTTTTGGTGTAAAATATCATAATTTTTAGATTTTGTTACCTGTCTATGATTAAAAATTATTGGAGTATGAGTTTGATATTTTTTGAAGATCTAAATATTCAAGCTTGGTAAAGAAAAATCATGTTAGATAATATTAGTCCAGAACAAAATGAAGAGACAATTGCTAGAATGTGGGCTAGATTGAAAAGAAAGGGTGATGGGAAATGTTATTGTCCTTGCAACAATTACAAGGGATTAAAGACGAGAAGAATTTTAATCACAACAATTGACAAATATTGCAGGTAGCATGGTCATGTTGAAGGGGACCATGATTATCGTCCATTGGTAAGTTGTTCATTATATGTGTTTATATTGATTGAATTTGTAAATATTTATATTGTTTTAACATTTTTTATATATATAAAGAATCACTCGATCATGATGATGGTTTATTTGTGTCTATCATTATTATAAAGGTGGGGCACCCTAGGTCACATGATATGGATTATCCCAACCTGAAAAATGTGGGTTTGCAAGTGGAGAAACATGGAGCTGTGAATATCAAAGATGATGGTACAAATACATTGATCCATGACACATTTAGTGGCATAGCTAGTCATGATGATCGAGACGACTTTGATGATGTTCATGATTTACCTATACTTGAGAAGTCATATGAGCTCCTTTATGAAGGATCCCAAACAACTCTTCTCTTTGTTGTATTGTTGTTGAAGAACTTGAAGGTTATGAATGGTTTATCCAACATAGCAATCTCACAGATGTTAAGGTATTTCATATATGTCATATTTTTTCATCTATTTTAATTGTTGTTAGTTTATCACTAGTAAATAAAGGATGAAATATGTACCATTAATATTCTTTATATTAGAAAATTATTTTTTTGTTGTAGATTGATTGGTGAATTTTTGGTACCACCATAAAATATTTTACATCGCTCATACCAAGATTTATCTGGCATTATGAAAGATATTGGAATGGAGTATCAAGCAATAGATGCATGTCCCAATGATCATATTATATAACATATGCAACATGAATTTGCAATAGAATGTCCAAAATGTCATATCAGTAGATATTGAATAGATCAACTAACAAAAAAGGTGCCTCACAAGGTTCTTTGTTATATTCCCATTATTCCACGTATGCAACAATTATTTAGGTGCAAAAGCTTAGCGCAATTTATGGATTACCATGCACATAATAGAAGTGGAGATGACATTCTTCGAATGCCTGTGAATGGTTCTGCATTTAGGGACATGGAGGAAAAATGGCCACACTTTAGAGAAGAACCTCATAATATCAAGCTTTCATTGGCAATGGATGGTGTCAATCCATTTGGAGAGCTGAGATCTATATACTCAGTGTGGCCTATTTTTGTTATCAAGAATAACATTCCTCCATGGATGTCAATAAAGAGGAAGGACATAATGTTGTCAATGATTGTTCCAGGTATTTGTTTACATCAATTTTATTTAGCATAGTAGCATCTCATTTGTCTTATTTGTTGCATAATGACTTATATTTTTTTCATTTAATAGTCATGTACATTAATTTATATATAGTGCAGTAAAATGGTTATAATAATTATGTAATGTTTATGTTCATTCAACTAGGTAAGTACCAAGTTAAAGATATGAATGTATATATCAAGCCTCTTATGGATGAGTTACTAAAGTTCTGGAATGGCGTCACTATGTATGACTTATCTAGACCAATAGGACAAAGACAATTTCAATTCCATGCAATGCTTGTATGGACAATTCATGATGCCCTAGGGCTAGCACATTTTTTTGGTATGTTATAACGTTGGACTGCACTTTAACAATATTTAATTTTATGAAGTAGATATGATGCATTTTTTTAAAATAATCTATTCATTATATATAATTATAAAAATTGACATATTTAATCCAATTATATATGATATTGCAGGTTTTCAAACAAAAGGAAAATTTTCATGTCCAAAGATGAAATCTCATCGTTCAACAATTTTAGGAAAGCATGCATTTGATGAGTATATGAACTTCCTCCACATAAATCATAAGTATCAAACTACTGAAAAACACATTTTCAATGAGAAAGAAGAGACTACATCAAAACCACAAAGAATGACACCTCGCCTATGGAAGTTGGAATATAATTGAATTAATCATCAAGGTTATACATCAGATCAAATTTTTTATCTATCATATATGATATGTTTGGAATTTATATTTTTATATTTTTTTGTGTTTACTAATGTTGTAATTGACAATGATTGTCGTTGTTAATTTTTTTAACTTATATGCTTCATGAAGGTCATCAAGGTATTAATGGTCGACTTCCATAGGGACTGAAAAGTTGTCCCAAAAAAATTAGTAGGTTTCCCTACTATGAGTAGCTACAAATTGTGCATTTGTTTGATACGATGCATATTGGAAAGAATATAACATAAACATTATAGAAAATATTGGATGGAAGGCATGACAAAGAAAAAATTATCAAAATTTATAGTGACATTCAAGAAGCCAATCATGCAATGAAAAATTTCATTCAATTGAATAGAGATGGAGACCAAATTAATATAAGTGCCCTTCCTTGGGTATTAACATAGCAGCAAAGCAATGCTATAAAATAAGTCATACAAAAAATTTGATTTCCCACAGGATTTGCTGCGAACATAAACAATATCATAACAAAGAAAGGTGAATTTGGGTCAAGGATGAAAGTGTATGATTGGCATACCTTCATTAAGGTAATTATTCTTTTATATTATATACACTTGTATATTGCATGTCCTTTTTAGTATATTATGTTTACTACTTTTGGAAAATAATGAAAATATCATTTTATAATTGTTGTAGTACAGTCTACCTCTATCTCTCCCAAACAATTTCGACAACAATGTCAAGAAAGTTATCTATGATCTTCGAAAATACATGAGGTAAGTAGTGATATTTGTTCAATTTGTTGTATATATCTTATAATTTCCATTTTTTTTACTTGTTATGTAATATATCATATATTTTTGTTAAATCTCATTACTATATTTGTGCCTTGAATCACTTGTAGATGGATGTCATCTAAAGAAATCCATAAAGAAGATATAAATTATTGGAAGAGAAAAATTACTTGTCTAATGTGTGAAATGAAAAAGTGTCTACCTTCGACATTTTTCAATGCACAAGAACACTACCCCATACACCAAGTTGAGGAGATTGAATTGTGTGGACCTTTACACACAAGGTCAATGTAGATGGTTGAGAGGCACTTGAAATTTTTTAAGGCTTTGGTTAGACAAAGAACACATCTTGAGGGTTCTATGGTGGAGGGATATATGGTATACCAGACCATGGTGTACATTAGTAAATATCTTCCTAAGTTTGCAACAAAGATCCATGTAGATCATATTTGGGATCCCAACTCCATTAACAAATTTGAAGGGGAGTACCTAATGGGGAAAGGTAGATTGAGGAAAGTGAGGTAATTATAAGATGGTCATGGAGATTAATTAGAATACATTTTACATATGGTTTTTATGTATATTGTACTTATTTAATTATTAATCTTCAATATACATCAATTATAAATTAAGGTCGTATACCATGGTAATTAACTAATTATACATCGTTTGTGAACTTCAATTTATTTTTATATAGTTGGTCGAGAGTGGGATGCACTACATTTGTACGTCGCAAAAAATCTTGATTGGATGATGGTATGGATTGAACGATGTCAAAAATTTGGGCGTGCATTAACATGGGAAGGTGTGGCTTCATTGGTTAAAGAAGCTCATCGTAATAGAGATTTCAATGTTACACAAAGGGAAATTGATTTAGCATATGGTTTAAAAGATAAAAAAGTACGTATAAATATATTAATCACCCATATTATTTAATTATTTTCAATTATATTGATGTATATATGATGTAGAGGATCCAACAACAACACCAACAACATCATTTCATGAGGGGTATATGCAAGATCATGATGGACCAAAAAGTGGCAATATGATGGGTATGTGGCTGATGACCTTTTTTTACCCAAAATTGATGAAACAAAAATGGTTTTTAAAGGAGATTCTCTGATTTCCACCAATATAAATTATGCTTTACTTTGAATTTAACAAGTAATTATTATTCATTTTCTATTTGAATTATGACTAAAGTCCTAATCGCTAGACTGATTGGAAAACATCTATAGCTTTCAAACGATATCACATTTTTTGGATCCAAAACATGTATCACATTCTATGGTTCACATACTATAGGATTAAAAAAATAAAAATTGAATTTCATGAAGTTTTGACCAAGTTAAGGTGGTCAGACATACGAGTTTTTATATTTTTTAAAAGTTGTAATAAAAAAATCATAATTAATTATTTACATGGAAAAAAATTACAAAAATATGCATCACATTGGGACATGAGTCGCCTAATTATATCTAAAATCTTATTAAAAAATATTATCATTTTATTGTGGTTATGGTGGTCAGACAGACACCTACTTCTTATTTTTTCCCTGAAATTTAAGTACTACTGCATTGAAATTTCAAATTTTCACCAAATAGGTTTTTTTAAAAAAAAAAAAAAACCTAGTAGTGTAGAATCCAAATTCAATTTGCTACAAATTCCATTCTTACATATTTTTGAAATAATATAGATAACTTATTCAATTTTTTAAATCAAGTTTCCTAACTCTGATTTTTCTAATTTTTTTGCCACTTCAGGGCCTATTTTTTCCATGATGATCCTGCACATACCCTGAGGGTAAATCAAACCCAATCAAAATTAGGAGAAGATCAAATTCTTAATTCACTTTTTTTTTCCTCAAAACTCACACAACTTATTTTGATTATTTAATTCTACAAGACTTGAAGGAAAAAAGTTAGCACTCCAATTTCAACAAACCATATGTCATTATCAGTATTCCAATTGACTCATTCAAAGAAAAAATCATATTAGAAAACTTTGAATCAATCAATTAGATTCACATCATTCTCAACCACCATATCAAAATCTATACATTCTCTCAGCCTTTCATAAGGCAACACATTATGCTCACCTGCTACATAACCAATTACCAATCCTTGAAATTCCTATATAAATCATATCCTCAAGGCAACAAAACACTTATTCTAAATCAGATTCCAAAATGTCAATAACCAAACTTCAATCATTGAAAATAGTCTAAACTTCTCAATTAGCACCAATTCATTTTCCTTACAAGGAAAACTAACAAAGACCAATCCTTCTTGCTATCAACTAGTTAATTAGTCCTTTAAGACACAAGATTCATCATGTTTTGAGAGAAATCAATTCAATACATCAGTGTATAAATATCAGATTTGCATGCTCTGTAAAGATACCAAGACACACAATAGAATCATCATTCTCAAAACAATATGCATTGCCTTTACAACCTTATTCAAACATAAATTCTACTGTAACTCCATCCAAATGACAAGGTTCAAGTATTTAAGGTCACTCACTTCCCTGTACACATAGATTTCCACTGTCCATGAAATCTAAACATTAATTAAGAATAGACCTCCATACCCTAGATCAGGTGAACCACTCACACTAGGTTATAAACCAAGATCCAAAGGAACATTTATAGACCTATTAATGCCCATATCATCATATCAAAAAATTAGAATGATTTATAATGGAGAAACTAGGAGATTTCAGACTATATCCTCAAGAAAGGCTACTAGAATAGGGCTATTTTACAAAGCATCCACCTTTATTCCAACTCCAGATTGTTAGACAACCTCAAACAGTCAAATTAAAGGTCACAAAACACCAAATTTATCCACTTTCAAAGATTGAAAGACCCATTTAGAAAGTGTATTAACAAACCCTAAATTTTAGGTTGGAAACACCCAAAACAATGAGGGTTTTGTGATTATCACCCTTAAAAGCCTCCAACACTCTAGCCAATAATTGAAACATACTCCATTATTTCTAAAAATTCCTTTAGAAACATATCCTTGGAAATGCATACGTTATTTCTCCAATACCCTGTTGGAAACCTTCATTTTCAAGAGAAAACTCAAAAAATTAACTTTAAATCAACAACACAACACCATATTCTTGATACCCTGCACTCGCACAAAAAAAAATCACATAAAGGGAACCCTACTTATCCAATACCACCATTTCTACTAGGCTTACATCGGTGGGATGGCCCTGAAACTTCTTTAGGGACTCTCAAAATCATAATGAAATTAACTCTGCCTGAGACACAAGATTGTCTTTGATTCTTTTGCTGCTTAAAACTAACTTTTAGATGCTTTGACAATGAAAAGTACTCTTTATAAAATTATATTACACAAGAACTAACTCTTGGATGTTACCAAATTAGCAATACAAGTTAGGAGAAATATAAATAATGCTTGATAACTCAAAAAAATAGGGCTTTTATTCAAGATTTTATTACAATAATTTCAAGATTTTTCTCTTCCGCGCCTTTCCATGCTTTTATAACTTTTTCCCTCTTAATAACTACCTTTTCTAACTTCTCATCAGTTCAAACTACCTCTTATTTCCTAATATTCTTGATTTATGCCTTTTTGTTTACATAATATTGCATTATTTGCATTTTTTTGTATTTTCACCTCCTAGTGACTTCTTTTATGATATGATTACATTCAAATTATCCTTTTCATGGGCTTGACACAAAAATTTATACTTGAACATGTAAATTTAACATATTAGCCTTTTGAAGGCATTTACAAGATCTAGGTGCTCCTGCACCAATATATATGTTGGGATTTTTATCTTTGCATACATTTGGCCAAGAATAAATATGTTTATCAACTAACGATATTGCAATAATTTTTACATGTTTGGCATATTGCAGGTGAAACACCACAAGGCTATGTGGTGCAATGATTGTAAATTTCAAATCAAAAAGTTGGATGGGACAAAGAAAAATTATGATTTTGGTATAACTGCAGTCTTTTAGGTGACTAATGTTTCATCTAGAAGGGGCATACATCCAAAAGTCTCATAAAATCAATACTATAGGATTTTGGATGATATACTTGAGTGTGACTTTAAGACCTTCAAAATAGTTATGTTCGTTGTCCTATGGTATAGGCTACAATTGAATGAAAATGATCCCGAGTGAACAATTATTGAACATGATAATGGATTTACCATGGTTAATACAAGGTCAATCGAGCGAGCTAGAAATGAGCCCTATGTTCTTCCAAGCCAATGTGAGCAGGTATTTTACTCAAAGGTTTCAGGTAAACTGGGTTGGTCATTTGTTGTTAGACATGATCCAAGAGGAAGGATGGTAAAGTATAATGTGGTGGAAGAAGAAGATACCGAAGAACTAGAAGATGATGTAGATGATGATCAGGATCAATAATTAGTTGATTATGTGCCTGATGAAGACGTCAAAGAGGAGGAACTAGATCATGATGATGTAGGATTTAATGTTCATGAAGATGATATCCATGTGGATGATGACATTATCGAAACTGATATCAATGACGATGATGATGATATGACCAATCCTTACAATGTCAAATCTAGATTGGATGATACAGACAAAGAGTTCGATGAAGAAGAAGATCAATGACATTGAAATGTATGAGTTATGTGATTATATTATCTATTTGATATTAATTTCTTGATAGAATTATATTTGACTTATGTGGTTGTATAATTAATTCATGATGTTTACATTGACATATGTATGAGTTATTCGATTATATTATCTATTTGATATTAATTACTTGATAGAATTATATTTGATTTATGGGAGATTTGATTTTATGAATTTTTATCCATGTGCAAACCTAATGGGTTGTGTCTGAACGCTTAATATAAATGATAAACACACACACACATAATATATATATATATATATATATATATATATATATATATATATATATATATATATATCACATATATATGTATGTATGTATGTATGTATGTATGTATGTATGTATATGTATTTTTAAATGTAAATGTAAATGCAATTATTGGATGCTCTCCTAGAACAATAAATGCAACATATCATTAAAGAAATCTATATCTATGTATATAAATGTGTATTTCTAAATGCAAGTGTAAATGCAAAGAGTATATAGTTTTGTAGTTTTATAGATACAACATATCCATAAATTAATGTAATTGAAATTCTAAAGTCTTCAACACATATAATATGAAATCAATCAAAATATTAAACTACATGAGAAATAAATTAAAATAGTAAATGCATATGTATTTGGATCAAATCCTTTTCGCGGTGGACCCTGTTAGCACTAAAAAATGTTGGTTGAAAAACCACAAGAGGTTTCTAATCTCTTGGTACACTTTAGGGTAGCGTACAAGGCTTAATTACTCAAGCCTTCTTCTCTTTTGGTGTTGTTGAACCTAGGTGGGTCTACCTATACTTACTAAGCAGACTTAATTGATGAATTTATAAAAAATATTTATTTTTTTAAATAATCAATTTTTACATGTTATAAAATGTGTATGCATTATAACGCGTACGCATTTTTTAGTGCATATGCGTTTTTAAGGCTCGGGTACCCAAAGCATAATGCATACACATTTTTTAAATAACTCGTATGTGTTTTCTGTGAGAATTTTTTTTTGGCCGAAACTTCCCCTCTTTGTGTACCCAACTTCTTGCTTTTACCATGACACTATTTAACTATAGTAATCTATCCACAATGGCAAGTTTACAGTGAATAGATATGATCCTAATCTAACATGAACTAAATGAGAAATATGTTCAGTTAATAGATGTATAAAATGAATTAGATTTATGGATGGACAAGGGGAGACTAGTGTCTTATTGGGTATATGGAGTCTAATGAATATCTACAAATGTGGATTTCAATAATGGAAATAATTCAAATTGTTAGGCACAAAAATTGCTTACAACTTGTGAAAATGTGCAAGTGAATAATTGACAAACTCTTTTTGAGATAGAATGGCAATTCTAGTTATGTGATTCTTCTGATTAATCCAACACTTACCAATTATTGTGATTGATTAAAATATTTTAATCCCTACTTGAGAGAACCAAATAACCAGATCACACATATATAGCAAATGTACAATGATAAACAGAGTATAAAATTTTAAATAATAGAGAAGCATCAAAATGGAGACAATCAAATAACTACATAAATTTAATAAACTAATACCAAAATCTTAATCCATGACTTATATATCTTCATTTACTCCATCAAAATACATGCATCCGAGTCTCTATATATGAAAACATTTTGCTAGAGAGCTATCTACTGAATATCTCCTAACGCCTATATCTGTTGCATTACTATGGAACAGATATAAATACATCAAAACTTGGAAGGGACATGTCCCTTCACAAATGTTTTATTTTACTTAACTAATTAAAACAAGAGACTAGGCTCTATTTATCCATAGATGAACATTTGTTAAATGATGTAGATAATCCTGTCATTGATGAGTATCAGATCCTCCTAGTGCATTCCTAGCTGATATTTCCACCTTTATCATCCTTTCATTCTGCTCGCAGCTCTCATCTAATGTCAAATCCTTCCCTGTAGCATTTTCCAGAATTCTCTGTAGCATCAATTCACATTCTTTGACCCACTTGGCTTTCTCTTTCAACTTTTCTCCATCTTCAAATAGTGTAGGTAGTCCCATATTTGTAACATCAACCAACCCCTTTGCATCTTCTCTCAATTCCTCATAAAGGTCCCTGTGTTTCTTTATAATATGGTCACCCATACCAATGGCCACATTGTCAAGAACATCTCTTTCATTTAATTCTCAAAGCTTTTCTTGAATCCTTCCATTAGTTCTCTTGTGTTCCTGCCCTATAACATGGTTCTTTGAATATGCTCCCCATAGCTTATTCAACCAAATCATTAAGTCAGCCTTCCTTTTTCTAATTATTGCAGTGAGTGTATCATATTTCCCTTGTGAATATGCAGTTGACTCATCCTAATGATCTTTTACATGTGATATTTCACCATGTGTTATTAATTTAGGAGGCCCCATTGTGACTCCTAGCATGTCCTTCAAACAATCATTTTATTCCATGATCCTTTCATTACTCATTTTGTACATTTCCTTTTCTTTGATGAAAATTTGTATTTGGGCTTTATTCAGTTTTGCCACATTAATCCCAATGTCTATAGTTGCCACAAGATCTACCTCTCCAACCTTCAGAGTCATGACATGTCCAAATGCTTTCTTAGTATCAATCACCACTGACTTTCTATGAGGTGGATACAAGGCCCATATCATGAGTGTTCCTTCATCCAGGTTATATTTTGATCCAACATATATTTTTGTCACCCACTTTGGACTAAGCTTGTGTGTGGCACTATTATCCTTTAAGAATCTATCAAAGACTAATGCAGAATTCAAATCCATCCCTGGAAATATCATAACTCTAGCATCCTCTAACATTTTCCTTCCTTTATCGGGGGTCATATTAGCCATTTCTATATCCACAATTAATTTTAAATTATTTAGTAGTTGCTCCTCATTGCTTGGTGTAATATTATCAATTGTCTCCCTTATCTCCTTTCCCTTTTGTTTATAGAAGAAAGATCTGAATTCTGAAGAATTCACAAATTCATTGTTTGCTAAAAATGACCTATATGCCATCTCTCAGGTGTCTGTATCTTGGCTCTTTTCAACACTTGGTTCTTTAGGAGGTTAGTTGTAATCTTGAGTTTTTAATCTAGAAATCTTACTGGGTAGGTCTCGTGGAATATCTTCTCCAGATTCCTCATCTCCAAAAAAAGGGAACCCTGTATCCGAAAAACCTTGGTTTTATTCCTCCACCACTCTCTCTGCTTCCTCTGCCTCCAAATTTCTAATCATGTCATCAAATTGATAAGGCACATGATCATATCCTCCAAAGTTTATCCTTTGTTTGGTAGAATTGATATATCCCTCTAGATCAAAACCTTTTCCTGGTGGACCCTTATTCATATTATACTACATTAATTTGTCAAGGATCAAATCATATCCTTCCTTTGCAAGCACAGTAAAATCACCAAAGCACAGAGTACTAGGCATAAATGCATGTTTCCTGAATGAACCAAAATTCATGAAACTAGAAAAATCCATTTGTCTTACAATTTCCAAATATGCAATCCTATCCAGGACTGTTTTAGGAAAAATGAATGGAGAATCCTCAAAACCAAACACACTTACAATAGTAGCATCTTCCAAGCAATACCAGTCTCCCAAATTATGATCAATTGGTCCATTAAAGTCCTTAGGTTTGAGGAAGCGTTTTATTTCATCAAAAAATGAGTGCACACAAGGATGATTGTAGAATTCATACACTCAATTTACAAAATATTCTTTAAAATATAGGTAATTGGAATTAGCAAACCTACTATCCCAAATGGCAGTCCATAATTGAATGGGTAACAATTTTCCCTCTTTATCAAACTATGAAGCCTTCAACTTTTCTGGCCAAAATCCCTAACTCTTGTCTAAAGTATGATACTAGATGCATTAAAAGAGAATAATTCCTAAGGTGCAGAACAAGGGATTTATTCTTGATTGTCATAAATTCTAAGTCAGGTTCCTTGGAGACAAATGAAGCATAGTCAAAAAACCTAGAATTATGACATTGAATGTTAGCTACAATTACCATGGGAACAATGGACATATACTCAAGAACTTCCATACCCAACACTTGTCCTATCGAGAAATAGGTATATCTCATATAGGGCTTGAATAAGTTCACATGGAATGGAGGCCCATCACCATCGTCAAGTGGGACAGTTTTACCATCTTGTTTAATTCTATGTAAGGGCAACCTCCAACCCTTGTAAGTGGTGTCCATTCTCTAAAACTCTTTTTCCAAATCTTCATTCACAATTTTCTCATTACTCCTCCCTTTCAACTTAAAAACCTCACTTATTGAAGCCTTCGATATATATATGAAGGGTTTTCCAAATGGTCAACATATGGCCTTAAGTTTTGAGTCATATTGGGTGGCCAAAAATTTTACCAGCTCTGTATTGAAAAACACATTAGGGAAAACCATCTTTCCCAAATTTAGACGCCACGGATTACAAACTGGCTCAAAATAATCTCTTTAGTGAAAGTAGAATCTAAACAATTCATAGCCTCTTATTGGGGTCCAAATGTCTCCTATGTGCTTGCATTTGTCATCCAATTTTTTCACTTCTACCCTTAGTTGCGTGGAGTGCCTACCTCTAGGCCCAAAAGTAGGCAATTGGTCAATTAAATCATGATTTAGCTTTCGTTCAACACCCTCCAGCTCAATTCTAGACTCAACTTTCTACTTCTTACTCTTAAGGTGATTGCTCTCACTTTGTTTTCTACCTTTCAAATTTCCTGAGCTGGTGGCTTCCATATTACTTACTTAAAATTGTAGAAATGAAAAAGTTAAAATGTAGAGGACTTACTAGTTTTGATTGACGTCTTTCAACTAAAAAAATTCTCTGGCCCTTTGTTTGTCTCCTCATTTCCTTCGCTACCAATTCACAACAATTTTCATTTTGCAATGATTTCCTTTCAATTTATGAAATTACCTATGCTTTGTGGTGCCATTAATGTTTTAACTCCAGGCACGAATGTAATAGATTTTTGAATTCCTTATTGTCACATCAAATGAACTAGTGAGAAAGACACCTTCAAACTTTGGGAGATCTATACATTAGGCCCTAACCAACATTCACTAAATACTCTGCTAATTGGGGTAACACTCTACATATCTGACCGATGTTAACATTTGTCTTGTATACATCACCAAGAGTCACCACGACAATCATTTTGGTTCATTTGTTTCTTCATCAGACTAACTTTTAGTATCGCTAACAAATTCATTGGTTCCTCTTATGTTACAAGTCTCACTGATAACACATCAAATGAACTGGTCAAAAAGACACCTTCAAATTTTGGGTGATCTATACATTAGGCCCCAACCAACATTCACTGAATACTCTGCTAATCAAGGTAACACTCTACACATCTGACCAATGTTAACATTTGTCCCATACTCATCGCCAAGAGTCACCTCGAAAATCATTTTGGTTCATTTTTTTCTTCATTGGCCTGACTTTTAGTATCACTAACACATTTAGTGGTTCCTCTGATGTTTTAAGTCTCACCGATAACACATCAAATGAACTAGTCGACAAGATACCTTCAAACTTTTGGATATCTATACATTAGGCCCCAACCAACATTCACTGAATACTCTACTGATCGGGGTAACACTCTAAACATCTGACTGATGTTAACATTTGTCCCGTATACATCACCAAGAGTCACCCCAAAAATTATTTTGGTTCATATATTTCTTCATTGGTCTGACTTTTAGTATCTCTAACACATTCAGTGGTTCCTCCAATGTTATAATTCTCGCCAATAAAACATTAAATGAACTGGTCGGCAAGACACCTTCAAAATTTGGGAGATCTATACATTAGGCACCAACCAACACTCACTGAATACTCTACTGATTGGGGTAACACTCTACACATCTGACTGATGTTAACATTTGTCCCTTATACATCACCAAGAGTCACCCCAAAAATTATTTTGGCTCATTTGTTTCTTCATTGGCCTGACTTTTAGTATCACTAACACATTTAGTGGTTCCTTCAATGTTATAAGTCTCGCTAATAACACATCAAATGAACTAGTCGGCAAGAAACCTTCAAACTTTGGGTGATCTATACATTAGGCCCCAACCAACATTCACTGAATACTCTGTTGATCAGGGTAACACTCTACACATCTAACCGATGTTAACATTTGTCCTATATACATCGCCAAGAGTCACCCCGAAAATCATTTTGGTTCATTTGTTTCTTCATTGGCCTGACTTTTAGTATCACTAACACATTTAGTGGTTCCTCCGATGTTATAAGTCTTGTCAATAACACATCAAATGAAATGGTCGGCAAGACACCTTGAAGCTTTGGGTGATCTATACATTAGGCCCCAACCAACATTCACTAAATACTTTGCTGATTTAGATAACACTCTACACATCTGACTGATGTTAACATTTGTCCTGTATACATTGCTAAGAGTTACCCCGACAATCATTTTGGTTCATTTATTTCATTGGCCTAACTTTTAGTATTGTTAACACATTCAATGATTCCTCTGATGTTATAAGTCTCACCAATAAAACATCAAATTAAGTGGTCAAAAAGATGCCTTCAAACTTTGGGTGATCTATACATTAGACCCCAACCAATGTTCACTAAATACTTTGTTGATTGGGGTAACTCTCTACACAATTGACCGATGTTAACATTTGTCTCGTATACATCACCAAGAGTCACCCCAACAATCATTTTGGTTCATTTATTTCTTCATCAGCCCAACTTTTAGTATCACTAACATATCCTATGGTTCCTTTGATGTTATAAGTCTCCCTGATAACACATCAAATGAGCTGCTGGGAAAGACACCTTCAAAATTTGGGCAATCTATACATTAGACCCCAACCAACATTCACTGAATACTTTGTTGATCAAGATAACACTCTACACATCTAACCGATGTTAACATCTGTTCCATATACATTGCCAAGAGTCACCCTGACAATAATTTTGGTTCATTTGTTTCTTCATTGGCCTGACTTTTAGTATCTCTAACACATTTAGTGGTTCCTCTGATGTTATAAGTCTCACTGATAACTCATCAAATGAACTAGTCGACAAGACACCTTCAGACTTTGCGTGATCTATACATTAGGCCCCAACCAACATTCACTAAATACTCTGTTGATTAGGGTAACACTCTACACATCTTACCGATGTTAACATTTGTCCCATATACATCACCAAGAGTCACCCCAATAATCATTTTGGATCATTTTTTTCTTCATCTGCCTGACTTTTAGTATCGCTAACACATTTAGTGGTTCCTCTAATGTTATAAGTCTCACTAATAACACATCAAATGAACTGCTCAGCAAGACACCTTCAAACTTTGCAAGATCTATACATTATGCCCCAACCAACGTTCACTGAATACTTTGTTGATCGAGGTAACTATCTGCACATCTAATCGATGTTAACATTTGTGTCGTATACATCTCCAAGAGTCACCCTAACAATCGTTTTGGTTCATTTGCTTCTTCATCGGCCTGACTTTTAGTATCGCTAAGACATTCAGTGGTTCCTTTGATGTTATAAGTCTCACCAATAACACATCAAATGAACTGGTCGGCAAGACACCTTCAAACTTTGGGTGATCTATACATTAGGCCCCAACCAACATTCACTGAATACTCTGCTGATTGAGGTAACACTCTATACATCTGACCGATGTTAACATTTGTCCCGTATACATCACCAAGTGTCACCTCGGTAATCATTTTGGTTCATTTTTTTCTTCATCGACCTGAATTTTAGTATCGCTAACACATTTAGTGGTTCCTCCGATGTTATAAGTTTTGTTGATATATTTTCTTTTGGTCTTGAATATGTTGCTAGAACTCCTACTGTTATCCTCCTATCGGTGTAACTTAGTGGGTCAGGTGAACATTCAGGATTTACACCGATTGCACATGTCTCGCCAATATATTCCCAGTGTTCCTGTCAGTGAAAGAAATGATGGTCTCACCGATGAAAATTTATCGGCGAGACTTAAACGATTAGGCTAGCATATATTTTTCATGCCAAGATGACTTGCCTTGCTAATAGATTATCTTCATTGATGAGACCATAAGCCAATCTCCTCGATATGTCTTCTTTAGTAATCCTGATTGCTACAACAGTTTTGATGTCTCATTGATGTGCTAAAAAGTTCTTGTAACCCATAATAGGTCGGAAAGACCCATACCAGCTCATGACGATGTGATTTTTTTGCCACAATATCTTTGATCAGAAGGATTTTCAGGAGTAGAACAAGGTGACCATGGGTAATTTTATTCTATAGGGCCAATTATATCCTTTTTTGACTCAAAATGTAGTTAATTATTATTGAGATATTTACATGAGTAAATCATTGTAAAATTTTGAATTTTTTTATAGTTCCAATAGACCCGTCTTCATGTTGTATTCCAGAAATTTGTTGAGAACCATATCATATCCATCCCTTGCTAATACAGTGAAATCATCGAAGAAAGGAAGAGAGGTGGAGATAGAGAGTCGATGGATAGGGGGGATAGCGAGGGAGAGATGGTACTTGTTGAACCTTTCTTGCTGCAATGGGGTTGGCATATTTATGAGCACTATTATTGTGTGTACTTTCTTGTGTAGGTACATTTGTGGACTGTCAGAAGCTCAAATTTCTGTTTGTGGGCAATGATCTTGCAACATTGTTTAGTAGAGACCAAAGCTAGTTTGGCTTGTGTTGTTAACTCAAGGAAGTTAAGTTTCCACTTGTCATTATGTATTGTCCATTTTTGTACCTTAAAATGGTAAATGTGATCATGATCATACACTCATGGTTGTCCAATATAAAAAAATTATATCTTTTTATGTATAATTTTAGTTATCTCCTCTCAATTTTAAATAATTAATATTAGTTTTCAATAATACTTTAACCAATAGATGTGCCTAGCAGAATTCACAGACTCCTATGTCTTCCTTGAAAGAGCTCACTGATGGAGAGCATAGGCCACATAAGACTCTCACTGACATGTAGCAAGTATATGATTTTGACCTTCTAGAGGAGTATCTATCTCTTTTATTTGTATTTCTAGTTATATCACTTTTTTGCTTAGGCACATTATATTGTAAAGCTCTAGCAATTTTTTTATACCCTTACACTAAATTTTTTTGTTATTTTGGTTTTAGGAAAATAAAGATGCATTGATCAAGTGTATCATAGAAGATGTTGGCTTTAATAATGGAAGACCTATAGCTATATGTATCATCTATAAGTCACTTCTCCAATGGCATTCATTTGAAGTTGAAAGAGAATTTTTTTTTATCGTATCATTCAAATGATTGGTTCAGCAATTAAGGTATCATTGATTCTGCATTTCTCTCTTTCTGAGTAGTTTACGTGAATTGGCCCTATAAAATATAATGATTTACTCAAAATTTTATAATGATTTACTCATGTAAATTTCTCAATAATAACTACATTTTGAGTCAGAAAAGGATGTAATTGGACCTATAGAATATAATTACCCATAGTCACCTCATTCTACTCCTGAAAATCCTTCTGATCAAAGATATTGTGGCAAACAAATCACATTGGCATGAGCTGGTATGGGTCTTCCCAACCTATTATGGGTTACAAGCACTTTTTAGCACATCGATGAGACATCAAAATTGTTGTAGCAATCAAGATTACTAAATAAGACATATCAGAGAGATTGCCTTATGGTATCATCGATGAAGATAATCTATCAACAAGACAAGTCATCTCGGCATGAAAAATATATGTTGGCCCGAACATTTAAGTCTCACCGATGAAGTTTCATCAGCGAGACCGTCATTTCTTTCATCGACAGGAGCACTGGGAATATATCGGCAAGACATAGTGGGTCAAGTAAACATTCAGAACTTACCCCGATGGTATAATTCTCATCGATATACTTCCTTATGCTCTGTTGATGAGACCACAAGTTAGTCCTCCCGATAAATCTTTTTAAAAACAAAAACTGGAAGGTTTCATCAAAATTTCGATGACATAGTCTGTCAAAAACAAAAAGTGGAACGAGGTTGCTATAGCTCCGATGCAATTTTGATCTCATTCCAATGGCAAGATTGTTGAACAAATGATGAATGTTTGTCAGAATATCAGGGAGACTAGCTTATGGTCTCATCGATGAAGAGAATCTATGGGCAAGACAAGTCATCTCAGCATGAAAAATATATGATGGCCTGAATGTTTAAGTCTCATGGATGAAGTTTCATAAGTGAGACCATCATTTATTTCACCGACAAGAGCACTAGGAATATATCGGTGAGACATAGCAGGTTGGGTAAACAATCATAACTTACCCCGATGGTATAAGTCTTACCGATATACTTTCTTGTGCTCATCGATGAGACCACAAGTCAGTCCTCTTGATATAGCTATAGCTCCCACACAATTTTGATCTCATTTTGATGATGAGATCGTCAAACAAATGATGAATGTTTGTTGGACTTTCCATGAAACTTGGTCGCAATTTCAACAAACATCTCATGTTGTTCTGACGATTTGGCTAAGGCATGCCACGTGTGTTATGGCTATTGTTTGTTGCTAGATCAATGCCATTTTTATTGATAGTTCAACGAGCACGAGGTCCCTTTTTTTGTGGCAGCAACTGACAAAGTTCAGTCTTGAATTCAATGTTTTGAAGCTCGTCAAGATACCGATGAAAATTCAACAATTTTTTTTTTTCAAGGGATTCGTCAAAATTATAACAATAGTTTGTTGATAGTTCAACAAATTTTCACTGGAAAGTGGAGACAAATACAGTAGTGAGTAAATTTAAGGTAGAGTAAAATCATTTTCACTAGAAGAAATTATTTTCATCTACAAAAGGTAAAATGAACAATGGAGGTGAATGATTTTCATGGGCAGATTTTTTTCAACTAAGGGGGAATTTTCTTTTGCAAATAAAAGATCAAATGAATGAAAGAAAATTTGGAGGAAAATTTTGTTGTGCAAAGGAAAGAGACAAGAGAGAATTTTTTCATTTCTATTGCTCATGGACAGGAGAATTGCTACCATGCGTCTTCTACAAAATTATTTTAGGGTTGCTTCTCTTTTATCTTCTCTTCTTTTCTCATTGTAAAGGGTTTCATTTTCTAAAAGTTCTGCAAGGTAGACATAAGCTCTGGGTAGATTGTAATGCTAGGGTGAATTATAACTATTAGTCAATTAATTTGAAGTGTTTTGGTGTTCTGAATTGATCTTCATGGATATATTTTATCAGATGATTGTCTCCATGGCTAAGATGTAATACTTTTTGAATTCAATAATCAAAGATTACTTGGGTTTTTCAATGAAAATTTGTTGCATTTGAGTTACACCTGTTATTGCCTTTTGTTCAGTGAATAATGTAATTTCTTTAATGAATGTTAGCTACATTTTTTATTGCCTATTGTTCAAGGGATGGTGTAATTGCTTCAACAAATGTAACAAGAGTGTTATGTTTCCAGGTGGATTTGTAGAGAATGGTTATCTGATAAAGCTTTAGTGGTCTTGTTGTCATAATTTGGTGACATTTGCAAAGATCTTTAAAACATGTTTAACATTGTAGGACAAAGTGCTGGTTATATGACTCAGTAGCCCTCTTCTTGGCACTAGTCAATCTTTATGCATCTTTTGTTTTCAGTTTGGTCCCAAACTATTAAATCAATTCAAACTTTTTAATTTTATTTTATGAGTTATTTGTATCCACCATGTTCTCCATGTTGATTAATGGAATTCACCCAATGTCAGCCAATGTTGAGTGATATTTTATGTTCCTCTACATATTCTTGTGAGAGCATCATCTGTTAAGCAATATCCTATTTAGTGTATGTTTGAATTTTTAGATAATGCTAAAGGGTCACCCCCCAAGTCCTATAGAGCCTGAAGTGCAGAGGAAATGTGTTTCAATCTCATTTCCTATTAGTTAGCCAAATCCTACATTAGATCTAAGCATGAAGTGTGGCTTACTTCTAGGATTTAGTGGATATGTCAATTTGGAGAACCAATAGATTGGCGACTCTGCTGGGGAGAAAGTTGAATCTCCAAGTGTAGACTGATAATTCATAGAGTCAAATTATTTTCTAATCTGAATAAATTGTTCAAATATTGAAGGAATTAAAACCTAGAGAAAATAAATTGTTGCAGTGAACCTTAAAGTTTCATGACTTGTGCTCTGCTAGTGAAAGGAACTCAGAAAGAAATTTGTCTGTCAAAGAACTTCATACTAGTTGAAGTTCATTCCTCCAAGAAGATAGGTGGCAACTTTATCAAAAGAACATGTTGAATAGGTGAAGAAAATTTCTAGATCTACAATATTTCCAATCAAGAAGGGAAATTTGTAGTAGTTGCAACATATCTAGGTATATATCATTTTCTGGTTTTCAAGAAAGATAAATATGTATATGAAAACCACATTTGAAGTCCTAGAAAATTTTGGTTCCATTATTTAGTGAAATTAAGCACGAAAATCAAGGAAAGTTGAATGTTGATTATTGAATAGTTGTAGAGGAACTAGATTTTATTTACAAAATGTATTGTTATCCTAGTTCTCCCTATACAAGTTGTAATATCATGCCTAGAACACAGCCTTGTCTTCAAAGGAAGGTGTTCGATAGTGAAAGATATGACCCTTTAG
Organism: Sequoia sempervirens; assembly: GCA_007258455.2. NCBI lineage: Eukaryota > Viridiplantae > Streptophyta > Pinopsida > Cupressales > Cupressaceae > Sequoia > Sequoia sempervirens. The sequence continues at coordinate 32,887,224 of VDFB02072274.1, forward strand.
ATTTTAGTAAAATCCAAGGGTATCCACATTCTGTTCCAAGAAGAATTAATGAATATTTTCCTAAGTTTAGAGATGATTATGAGAAATTAGCATCAAGACGTGTAGTGTTTCATTGGTTTGATGAAAGATTGTCATATTGAAGAAGAAGATGCTATCATGAAATTTTTTGTAAGAACTTTATAAGGTATGGTTGAAGGTTGGTTTACTTGTGTACCAATGCATTCCATAGATTCATGGAATGAGCTCAGAATACATGTCCTTTTTTATTTTGAAGAAGAGTCAATAGTGAATGATGAATGCTTGTCTGAAGAAAGAATTCTACATACTCAAGAAGAATTTCAAGAGAAAATTGCAAACAAGGTTGAGTCCATATCATATATTGATGCATTGTGCGATATGGAAAGAATTGAAGATGAATCCCATTATGACTTTCGTGAAAAATTCATGAATTTTTTTCTTGATAAATCAGAATCAGAAAGGCCTGATGAATCATTTTGCATCAATTTGTTCTGTGTGAATTGTGAGCCAAGTTTGAGTACTACACCAGCGAAGTTGAAGCCCCCTAACATTGAATGTTTATATCAATGGATTTCAGTGATTGAGGAGAATGATAGTGCATCATGTAGAGATAAGGATGTTGTTTTGGAACAACCTACAGAAGAAATGCATCCAGAAGAATGTTGCAACCATAATGATGAAATGCATGATGAGATAAATGAAACATTTGAAGTTTCTTTTATCTACTCTAAAAATACAAAAATAGGGGGTAGATTTTCTATACCAAATGAAGGTTGCAATGATGTAAATGATACTAAAAGTATTTTCTCCTCTATGGAATTTGAATATATAGTTGAAGATCAAGCTGATTTTGGAATTTCACAACTTCATGATGAGAACAATGGTGTTGTAGATGGAAGTTTGCAACCAGCTGAAAAGCATCCTTGTATGGGTGATCAAGAGGATTTCAACTCTATTTGAAGCCCTCGTGATTGTGATTCTTTTCAAGAGGAGGAGGTGGAATTAATATCCTTGAGTGAAAAGTGTTCTAATCAAGATGATGGCAATACTCCTGAAGGCTTACAAGGACAAAATGATGATGGATGTGAACTAAATATACTTTTGAAGAAGACGTATAATCAATAGTATTATGATGCACTTGGTCATACGAATATTATAAGTGTGTGTAACATTGATGAAGGCTTTCATGATGAGACAAAGGAGCCTACAGATTTGAAGAGTGCTTTCAAGAGAATTAGTGTATCAACTACAAGTGATAGAGTATGCAAGGATTTTCAGTCAGAGCAATCATCTGTGAGAAGTTGCAATGAAGAAACCATTAATGGTTTTCAGTTTTATAGTGAAGAATGTAGCCCTGCTAATTGTTGCAATAGTATGAATGAAGAAGAAGATATGTGTGCAAGATATTCATTGGATGAATCGGTTTAGGTAGTTGATTATGAGGAGCATGCATATGTTGATAATGATGAACAAGGAACTCCTCTTTTGTTTGATGCTTTACCTTCTTCTGTTCATGTTGCTTCCTTTGAATCCATCACTGAATGTTTGCATGTACATGAAAGTGTAAATGTAGAGATAAACATTGGTACAACTAGTGATAGTTTTCATGATGAGTTTGTACACGAAGAATGTGATTGTGTCTATCATATAGATGCATATGAGGACCTTTTTCTGGATATGCAACTCAAAACCTCTCTCATGAGTAGTATGTTTCATATTTTCATGTTGGGGCAACAAGCCATAGTGTTGAGTGGGATACTCCTTGCATTGGTGAATATGTCTTTGACACTCACTATGATGAATTTGTTGCAAATGAAAGTTCTAATTCATATGAACCTGTACTTGAAGTTTACCTTCATGATAACATATTGAATGTTGATAATCACTCATGCTATGAGTGCCTTGAATGATGAAATGAAATTGTTGAGGCATGTAATGATACATGTTATGATGATGCAAATGAAAGCTAGAGGATTGCATATTGAAGCCTAAGCATTCTGATGACAATTGACCTTGTCATGATAACCCATTGAACATGCTTGACTTTGACACTTGTGTTTGAGTGTAACTGATCAGAGGGAGATCAGATCTTTTAACATATTGGTGTTTGATAGAGGTAAGAATTCACTCCCCTTTTTTCATTTAGTGGTCTGGGGTCATCAAACGAGGTGGAAAAAGGAGGTTGAATAAAGGAGCAATTTTGAGCACCCAATGGACTTAGCATTTGGTCTACTCCCCAAAGATTTGGAATATTGCTATGCCCATAGGGGGCATATATCCCCAGTCGAAGCCATTGGTGGCACTTTCAAATTTTGCAAATTTGAAGTGCCCATATTGAAAAATTTTCCTTTGCACTCTCAGAAGTGCACCTAAAGAATCTACCCAAATGACCTACTTAGGAGGGTCATATTTCGAAGCCAATTGATTTTCGTGCAAAACCCCTTTGTGAACACACTCACGTGACATATGTGAGTGTGCATGTTAATTTTCAGCTTCCCATGATGATTTTTGATAGTTTTTTGAAAAGCAAAGCTAGAGGGTTTTTATATTTTCTGTCATTTGTGAACTCTTAGTTCTACGAATTGGCCTCCTGTTCAAGCTTATGTTTTGCAACTGGGTGATTTTCATGATGAATGGATTGTTTTTCTTCATTCTCCCTACATTAATATACTCCCCTATCTGATTTCAGAGCCTCATGATCTAATTTGCATTTTTTTTGAGATCAAAAGAAAATGTAGTTTGTTTAGTTTTACATCTGTATTTTTTGTAGTGTTTCAAGGTGGTCAACTTTGACCCCTAATATCTTGTGAAGATTGATGATTAAAGAAAATTACTCTTGCACTCATACTCATTGTACCTCAATGAGCTTATGTTTCCAGTGGAGGCTCCCCAGAAGTTGTATTGATATTTTTTCAAAGTGGTGACTTTGAGAGCCCTAATTGGTTCTAAATAGGTACAGTTGTAGAAATGCCTTAGTGAGCAACTTTGTTGATTAATATCTTTCACCTTACGATCCGTTTTGCCAATTTTTTTTGTTGCACTACATTCTTGGGTCAAATGTCTACACGCCTGTCCAATTTCGTACCTCTAGGATAAGTTCTGATGGGTTATTTAACTGCTTTCTAATCGCGATATGGCCAAAAATAGTGTTCTAGAAAGTCTCAAATTTTTCAAATCTAAGGACAACCCATTTCTTTTTTTGGATTGAAACATCTATAGCTCCATTTTCATAAAAAATTGAGGCATTTTAATGCACTATTTTAATGCATTTCAGGTGTGGTAAACACATCCCAGGGGCCAGTTTACAAAGGAGGTACCTGAATTTAAGGGATGGGAAAAATATAAGGACATGGGTTTTCTCTAAAGAATTGATTATGATCACATACAAAAATTCATGGCTTTAGGTTTCCCGGTTTTCTTGCAATAAATTTCTTTGTTTGGCTTACAAGCGGAATTAAATTTTTGCCTAGTTCTAATGTTTTAAATGTTTATTCAAAATGATTTTAGGGAATTAATTTTTTCAAACATTTGAATAGGAGGGAAAAGGATTTTTAATTCTTTTATTCCATTGGCTAAAAACTCTCAAACAAACTTTGAAAAACTTCAATGCTTTCATGCCATCGCTCATAGCAGCTTATGGGTTAAAATGAAAATCTAAACCAGTGATGGACATATAAGAGATAAAAACTATCAATGTTTGAACAACAAAGGATGTAAGGTATTGAAATCCATCATGGCACTGAGGAGTAAAAAAATTAATGAATTGAATTGGAGCAGCCATTGCGTTGGCTGAAAAAGAAAGAATTGACAAGGCATGTGAACTGATATAAAAAATCCCTAAAGTAAATGTGGTTTCATGGAATGCTATAATTGAGCATACGTAGAAAGTGGATTTGTTGAAAATATTTCATAAATGTCAAGCAAATGCAATTGGAAGGACCAAGAATTGTTTGCACTGCAAGAGGCAGGCATGAATGGATTCAAAGAATGCCTCAATACTTTTTCAAAAGATCAAACCATATTGAGATGTTGGCATTGACACCCAAATTTTAATATAGCTAGCTCAAACACATAAAGAGAGGGTACAACTAATGTTTGTTGTCAAATAATGAACAAAATTGTTTGAGGTTATGCACAGATATAAGGGTCAGGTGTATGAAATTAAATTGTTTTGTGTCCATCACGTGCTTGTAAAGGGAACCAAAATGAGCTACACACAACATATATTCTACAATGAAAGAAACACCTAGAGAAAAGGGGGTCCATTTGATATTGTAAAGGAAAATTTTCACAGCATAGTCAACGCAAGCAGGGAAAATGTATCAAATTTGTTTGGGGAAATTTGATCTTGACGTCATCAAGCCAGCTGAAGGGGGTAAATTAGATATTGCAAAGAGGAAATGTTTTAGCTAAAAGGGGTCAATTTCATAGTGCAAAGAAATTTTGAACTATAGCATTTGCTTATGCTGCCATTGTCAATGAGAACCTGGAAGGTGAAGGTGAATTAGGGAAAGCAATGAATACTTCCCATCGCTAGTTGTTTTTTTCTATTTTCTCAAGAAACCAGTGATGCCTGATGGGGAAATCCCATGTGCCTCCCATCGCTCATTGCTTTTTTGTTTCCCATTCTTTCACTCCATCAAGCGATCAGGGATGGGTTGGAAGGAAAGAGTTGTGTGGGCCCCAGTAAAATATAAAATGCAAACACTTAAAATCTAAACATTGCCTGAGTATTTCTAATGGAAAATATTTTAATTGAGTAAAGTCTAAGGCATGGGTAAGACTTTTTACCCAAGTAAAATTCAAGTGCCTCCATCATTTTAAAATAAAAAAATTAAATATTGTTGGGTGTGGAAACTAAAACTTTTATCATTTTAAAGTAAAACCTTCATTATTTAAAAGCAATGCTTTTAAATATAATATGTAAGATGAAGAGCATGAGTAAAGTAAATTTATTATTCACTTTGTAAACAAAGGTTTTTCTTTGTTGAGAGTGCAAAATGTGCAGCATGGTGAATGGAGGTAGAGGTTTTCACAAAGTTGGGTTTTTCTATTGGAGGTAAAGGTGAAAGTAAGACAAATTTACTGCTGCATAAGGAAATGAAGTTCTCTCATGGGGGATGAGTAAATTTAAGGCAGAGTAAAAGCATTTTCATGGGAAGAAATTATTTTCATCTACAGAGGTAAAATGAACAAAGGAGGTGAATGAATTTTCATGGGAAGATTATTTCTCAACTAAGGGGGAATTTTATTTTTCAAATAAAAGATAAAATGAATGAAGGAAAAATTCAGAGGAAAAGTTTGTTGTGCAAAGGGAAGAGAAAAGAGAGAGGTTTTTGATTTCTATTGTTGATGGATGAGAGAATTGTTGCTAGGTGTCTTCAAAAAAATTATTTTAGGGATGCTTCTTCTCTTTTATCCTCTCTTCTTTTCTCATTGTAAAGGGTTCCATTTTTTGAAATTTTTGCAAGGCATTCAGAAGCTCTAAGTAGGCTGTAATGCTAGGGTGAATTATAACTATTAGTCAATTAGTCTGAAGTGTTTTGGTGTTCTGAATTGATCTTCATGGATATATTTTATCAAATGGATGTCTCCATGGCTGACATGTAATACTTTTTGAATTCAATAATCAAAGATTACTTGGTTTTTTTCATACACATTTTTTTCATTTGAGTTACATTTGTTATTTCCTTCTATTCAGTGAATAATGTAATTGCTTTAATGAATGTCAGTTGCATTTGTTACTACCTATTGTTCAAGGGATAGTGTTATGTTTCTAGGTGGATTTGTAGAGAATGGTTATTTGATAAAGCTTTAGTGGTCTTATTGTAGTAATGTGATGACATTTTCAAATATCTTCAAAACATGTTTAACATTGTAGGAAAAAGTGTTGGTTATATGACTTCGTAGCCCTCTTCTTGGCAGTGGTCAATCTTTATGCATCTTTTGTTTTCAGTTTGGTTCCAAACTATTAAATCAATTCAAACCTTTTAATTATGCTTTATGAGTTATTTGTATCCACCATGTTCTCCATGCTGATTAATGGAATCCACCCAATGTCTTAGCCAATGTTGAGTGATATTTTATGTTCCTCAACATATTCTTGTGAGAAAATCATCTCTTAAGCAATATCCTATTTAGTGTGTGTTTGAATTTTTAGATGTTGCTAAAGGGTAACCCCCTAGGTCCTATAGAGCTTAAAATGCAAGGGAAATGTGTTTCAATCCTATTTCCTGTCAGTTGGCCAAATCTTAAATTAGGTTTGAGCATGAAGTGTGGGTTACTTCTAGGATTTAGTGGATGTGTCAATTTGGAGAACCTAGAGTGATAATATATGATGTTGATCCAAAATCAGGCCTTGGTTTCCCTTTTTATATGGGAAGAAACAAGCTACAAGCCTCTTACAAAATCAGGTGATGTTTCAAAATTACACCTTTCCACTAACTACTTGCCTGATTAGCATAATTAAAGAAATAAAATAGAGCTTAAGACAATTTAGACATTATGAGTCTATTAATAAATGTAGAAGGCCTATAATCATTGATCTAGAAAAGGATGCATCTCCATGATAGATGTCCAAACACTCTCATCCTAGTGACATACTCCTTAGAAGCTAGATACTTCTCCTCCCATTAATATATTATAAAATTTGATGGCCATTTGTACTCCTGAATCCTTGGTATATTTGTGATATGTTCCTGCCATTGACTATCCAACAATGCTTTTGCATCATTAACAAATTTCAGGTATCCAGCATCAAAAAAGATTAATCCATCCATAATCAAATTGAGCCTATGAAGATTCATATCACCACCCTCATATATGTCGGTAATACACTTATGGATAATTTAACCAAACTCCTTTTTCCACTCTTCAGAGTATTTGAATTGGTCATCACCTTTTACTATTTCTGGTATATACCATTGCTTTAGGGTGTGGAAAGAATTCATTCGTGTCTTAACCATTTTCTCTTGACCATGTACATACTGAAATTCATCTATAATCATTTTGACTATTTGCTCAGTTGGTTTTAGTGTTGTAGGAGCATAAATACTCCTTTGTAGGACTCTGTACAATTTAGACAAAGTGTGGTGTATAGGTTGCCACTTTTTGAACAAGGGTTCCAACACAAGTGTATGTGCCTTTATTTGATCAAAAAATTGTTGGAGTAACTTATAACTTTCATAAACACTCTCCAATTTATCTACAACCAACTTTACCCTATGATCGAGAATCTTTTCTATAGCTTCACAAACTTGTCTCTTTACCTCATCATGTGTGTTTTATTACTGGCTTTCTTTATTTCTTCCACTTCCTTATCAAGAGCTTGCATTTGTTCAACAGAAATAGTCTGTACAATATCTACTAGAGCACTAGGAGGCTTATATAACACCATTTCCATGCGTTGTGAGGCTCCTGCTCCTCTTAATTGCTTTTTTAGTTTTGCATTTTCTATGAACAACTTATTAACTTCACCATTTAGGACTCTCTACTCCTTCTCATACTCTCTCAATCTATCCTCCATTCCTTTAACAATTGCATGGGTAAACATGGTTGAATGCATGGTCATGGTGGAAGCTTCCAAAGGGGTTGTGTCTTGTATTTTTCTCACCATGGTCATCCCTTTCATTCCCTATATCACATCTTATAACTTTGGCTTCTATGTGTTCTTCTGCTTGATCCATATAGCCAAGGTTTCAATCTTGGGATTATACCCTATTCCACTCACTCCTTTATCAGAGTCAAACTCTTCAACTAGGATAGGATCCTCTTGGGCCCGTACTTGGTAAAGAAAAAACATCTTATTTAGTTCTAAACCAGGGAAGATGAGCATATTACTTTTCGAGATCATTTCTCTAGCCTTCTACGGGTTTATGTCAATATGGCCAATCCTTAATTCCTTGAAGGTTTGTGCCACCATTATATTCTTTTTGGATTCCTCAATTCCCAATTCATTTATTTCCATTCTCTCAGAATCTTTCACCTTCATTTTTTCCAAAATTTCTTAAACTCTGGAGTCTTAATAAATTCATCATCTTCTATGAATCTCCTAGCTACAATTTCTCTTGCATCCTCATGTATTTCTGTATTTTCCTTTTATGTATCATCCATCCTTTCCTCATGCTTATGAGCAGTGGTCTCATGGATTGGTTGATCAACCTCAACATCACCCTTTAATGATTGTAACACAATAGCCACTTCTTCAGTGTCTCCAACTCCTTCACTCTCTTCATAAGGCACCAATGGTTCATGCCTTTCTATTTTTTATCTTTTAGGAGAAAATTGCTCCATGGGAGATTCAAAGGTTGTGTTTGGGGTGTGCTCTGCTATTACCTTACCACTATGTTTTTGAAGATATGCCTCCCTTTTTCCATATAAGTCTTTAAACCTATCAATTATCAAATTTATTCTTCTGATAGGGTCTTTCTCTTCAATAATGTAGCCTAGGAAATCCTTGTGTTTTTGCTTCCTTTCTTCTTCAAGCTTCCTCATATATTCCCATTTTTTCCTTCTATTGAACACATCTTGATAAGTGGTGCAGTTTCTTATTACATCTTCTTCATAGTCCACTTGGTGTGCAATTGTTGATTTGGTGAGAATATTATGCCTTATGTTATTCATATGGTTTTCAACATCAAAATCTCTTCCTTTCCTAGAGTCTAGTGAATATCTTGCCTTTAAATAATATTGCAATTCTTCTAATGTATCCAAGCCTATAGACCAATGTTCACACTTGGTTAAGTTTTGCAACAATGTGTCCTTCTTCTGCTTGTGCATTACATCTTTCTCCATCCACATCATCTTCCACATAAACTCTAAAAATTATAGTCTAAGGGACACAAATTTTGGTAGTATATGCAGAACAATAGGGCACCCATAAACCCTTATTATTGTGACTTCAGGGAGGAAGAACCAATCACCAAAATTATGTGTATGACCTTGCTCCTATTTTAAGGCTAGAGGTCTCAACACTTGTAGCATTTTGGTTGGAAATATTGGTATCAAATAACCAAGGACTCCTAGGATTATGTGCACAAAATCTTCATAGAATATTCCAAAGCTAGAGTTCTTACACCAGCTGTCCCAAATATAGCACCAATTATGTACATGTGTAGGATTCCCTTGCTCATCAATTGTGGCTAGGTCAATTTGTTTACTCCATTTGTCTCTATTTTGGTATAGTATCAAATTTAACAAGAGAGAATAGTGTCTGAATTTAATAGGTTCCCTATCTTCTATGACTTGCAATAATTCATCATGTAATTCCTTCTCTAGGTAAGAAGCAAAGTCATATTCTATATTGGTCTCTTAATTCTAGATTCTCATGGCCATCATCATTAAACTTATTGACATTCTATCTTGAGCATCCATCCCTAGCACTTAGAATAGGGAAATATATGTATTTACAAAATAATATTGAAATTATACCACAGTGATTGGCTCAGTGATGGAGGGAGAAATGGGGATTGTTCTATTCCCAATTCCTCTTTTCATGTACAGAGGAAGCTCATCACTCATGTAAGTTCTCCTTAACCTTGTATACTCCTCACTTTTTTGAAATTCTATCTTATTCAGGGCCTGTTTATTCAAATCAAGGCACTTAATGATAGTTGCGCTAGTTACCCCAACTAATAACACACCATTTGGAAACCTCACAGTTTTAGTAGTAGAGTGATAATATTTAGCTAGTAATCTAATAAAATCCACATCAAAAAATACATTAGGGATGATCAACTTGGCCAAGTCCTACACCCAGGGGTTTGACACTGGAATTTTCTCATTTCTTTTTTTGTAGAAATACCAAAATATGTCCCACCTAGATTTAGGAATGAGGGAATCCCTACAGCCTTGTACATTGTCTATGAGAAACTTCTTATTACCCTCCTTGGTGGATCTTGGGAGTAAATCTAAAATGAATTGGTGGAGAGGCATCATTTTTACCTTAGGTTCTTCATCCATAATTTTAATTTGACTTTCCTTTGCTTCTAATTGTTTCCTTTTAGGTGGCATGTTTCAATCCTTTCCACTAAAACTTCAAAATGACAGAGCTTTTGAAATATATTCACACCAATCGAGCTTCTTTAGAGAGTTCCATGCACTTACCTGGATGTTCGACACTTGCAGAGCTCCTTCTATTTGTATCCTCGACTCCTTCCACAATAGTGTATTGCAATTGAGTGCAGTTATAGGAAAATTCATTTATTTTTAATGGTGCTGAGTTCAATCATATTAGCATTAATGTCAACCTCCTGCCAAATATTTTTGTAATAAGCTCATATTCTTGAATTTGATTATGCACCATTGGATTTGTGCATCATGGTGGCTCATGTGATATTTTGCATTTACTACTATAGTATATAATGATGCCACAATAGGTCCTACCATACTACCATTGTCACTTATCACACTGGCTATGGTATGGCTGTGTCAAATTTTATGCCATTTTATATGTACACTTCTTTCTATTCTTATGTTTGCGGGACAAGGGTATACATACTGCCCCACTGTAGCTATACTATCCACTTCATTCAACATTTTGGTGTTCACCTTCCTTTTAATGCTTACCAGTCTACCACTCTACCTTCAACTTCTCCTCACAGGGTGGCGGTCAATACCTCCTTACCGCACTGCCTTAATCTCCTCTTCGTGTGGTGGTGGTATCACTTTACCACTCCTACTACATAACCCTTTGGCGACATGGCAGTTAATGCTTTATTTCATGATTTATGAACCACCATCCCCACACAGACTATATTTTGATGTTGCATTATTGCGGTAAAGGCATAAAATGTTTTATTAGTGACTAAAAAGGATTACTGGATATGTACAAATGATATATTAATGATTTTATGGATCTTGTCACACAAATTGTTGCATTTCGTGTCAAACACAATGTAAAACAAGAGGCAATGGTTATTTTGATGTAGGTGAAATATGGATGGAAAATGAAATCTAGTGGATATTGAGGAAGAATTTTTTAGCTCCAACAAGAGGACCCATTCGCCACTTAGGGCGAGTGGGTCCTGGCTCACTTTTCTAGGACCTAACCCCAACAGATAGAAAGTACATTAAAAACCCAACATTTCAAATAAATTGATAAAGGGGAGTCCTATTAAGGTAGGACCCATTCACCACCTAGGGCGAATGGGTCATGGCTCACTTTTCCAGGACCTAATTTTTTCCCAATTAAATTTTATATTATTTAAATTATGGGTGTCGGGATAGATCTTTGGGAGGTGTCATAAACAAGGTTTGAATTTGAGTTAAAGGGGTTAATTAACTCCAATTAACCACAATTAATTAAGACCACCCTAGATAAATGTGAAAGTGCTTTACAAAACTTAAATAAGGTACAAATATAAGTATATTTTATTAAGAATCAGCCCATTAAGCTTAATTAAGTAAATACATCATAGAAAAGTGTGAAATTTTGTCAAAACACTTCACAACACCTTTGCAAAGGATTAATTAAATTATGTTTTAATCAAATAAAGGGTCTAGAATGATATGAATGTGTACGACACATTAGAACACTATTCCAAGACACCATTAATTCAGTTTTAATGTTGATTATCAAACCAAGCAAGGGAAAAAGGCTACTTTTTCCATTACTACATTTTTCCCCCACTTTAGTGAGAGGATGACCCCAATTCAAACTAACACTTAAGTATGCAACAATAACAAAGATACATAATCATAACCTATCAAAGGTCAAGAAAGATAAAGAAAAACAAAAGGATCAAGCACAATCGTTCCAACACGATGTGAAATGGGGTTGTTTGTCCGTAACTTATGTTGCTCACTCTAGGGTAGTGGAACCTCAATCTTTCCACTAGGTGAGTTGTCCCAATGAAGTGGAAAATGAGAGAATCATATTAGCCTCTCATACCATACCAAAGTTATCCTCCTAACAACTTTGATAAGGCACCACAATGTAATGCTTTTGTAAATTCTTTCTTTATGTAACTTTTGTTAAAGGGGATTTTTCTTTATTCATGTAAAGGTCTTTTTCTTAGAGAGCATTATTCCTAATGTCTCCAAGAGAGGAAAATTCAAAAGTGTCAGATCATTGCTCATGGGATGCCTCATTCACATCATGCCATGACAATAGATTGTACACTCTTGGACAACATCAAACCAAATGACACCACCAAGAAGAGGACACATCATAAGAAAAAATAAAAATCACACCATGAACCTTTTCCAAAATATGTCATCAATGTATGCCCCCACTTTAAAGTGGTTGCTACACTATCACTATGAGAAATTTCTTTAATGTAGCCAATGTTTTATCCTAATACATGAGATCTTTCCTAGGAAAACCCTATGACAAGTCATATGTTTCCGAAGTAAGCTACGTCATGAAATAGGAAGCAAGGGTTGCCCCCACAAATTCATAAAGGATCTATGGATTTGGGGTTAGTATGTATTTACTACAATGTTTTCATAGACCATGGAACTATCATTATTCCCCAAATACTCATAGAACTGGAAGAATGCCACAAATAAAGTGAAAAAAATAAAAATCCTTTTTGGTCAAGATGAAAGAGACCTAAATTTCTTGACACCTTGTGTCATCCCTGAAAGGAAAACACAAGACAAAAGAAAAAGATAAAGAAAAATATTTTGGGTCAACATGGAAGAGACCTAAATGTCTTGACGTCTTGCATCATCCCCAAAAGGAAAACATAAGACAAAATAAAAAAGATAAAGAAAAATATTTTGGGTCAACATGGAAGAGACCTAAATGGTTCAATTCCTTGCGTCATCCCCAAAAGGAAAAAAAAATACAAAAGAAAAATGATAAAATGTTTATGACATATAGAAGAATGAAGGTACATATAGAAGAATGCACAAAGAGATGAGGATACATCAAATGAAATTCCACGAGGGATCACATTGCGCACATGCAATAACATAAAGAAAAACATGAAAAAGAAAAAGACCAGTAAGGCATAGACGAGTCAACCTAAAGTAGGTCGTTCACCTCCCAATCTCGTTTGGTATAAAAAAAAGGTGGGAAACTAGCCAAAGGGACAACATCAAGTGTCGAACTAGGACACACACCAAGTTCAACACTCTTTGTAAGAGATTTTTCATTTAAGCTCATAGAAGAAGAAATCAACATATTCAACTCATCACATTCACTTGTTCATCAATGTTTGCAATATCAATGTCATCATCTAAATTAATCACAACAGGAGGTTGAATATCAATGTCCGTGCAATGTTCTTGTTTATGTTGCAGTGAGGGTTGAGAGTCATCATGCATTGCTTGAGTTAGGTTTGGATTTTTATTTTCTTTTGTTTTTGTTGTTTTATTGAGTTTTTAATCTATGAGAAATAGCATGACATCTACTTCTATGCTCTCTATCACTTCGATTTATTTTTAGTCTATTGTCAATTTGTTTTTGTGTAAGAGTGGGTTTGTCAATCATAGATTCCTTCTCTTCGTTGGGGGGAATAGAAGAAACAAACGAAGGTTGCTCAACTGCTTTCTCTTTAACTTTGTAAACTTGTTTGACTCTAGGAGGGACAACAAGATTACTTGTGTTATCTCTTGGTCTCTTATAGGAAAATTTAGGAGGTTTTTCTATAGGTTGTTCTTGTATGTTCGGAAGTGCTTTTGGTTTAATCATTGTTTCATTAAGGATAGTTGGTTCAGTCATACGTTGAGGCATATTGCGAAGGGATTGTTCTGCTATTTTCTTTCCCTTGAATTTTTGATATAATTTGAAAAATAAATCTTCACGAGGTTTGATAGGTTCCATAGGCTTAGGCCAAAAGTAACCTAGTTAAAAATTCCCTTTTTCTGAGGTAGGATCAAATCCAGTATGATGCATAGTAATGATATCATTGCCAAATAGAAACTTTAGACATTTATGCACAACTGAAGGGACAATATTCATGGAGTGAAGCCATGGATATCCTAGCTTCACATGAAATTGGTCTGACTGTTGGATGATGAAAAATGAGATAGTTAATGTTTTCGGTTCCAGTTTTAAAGGGAGATATATTGATCCTATCATAGGGAAAGCAAATCAATTATGCATCTTGATCCATGCTTTTGGTTTTTCATATGTATCTTGATATAATTCATGCACATATAAGAATTTTTTTGTGATCACATTATCTCCACAGACTGGATCAATCAATATCTCATTAGTCGACTTGTCATTGATTTAGCCAACTATGTAAAGAGGACCATCAGGTGCACGTTTGTGTGTGTCATTTTGTGAGAAAGAAATCTAAAGAGGTTGTATAGTCAAGCCCTTATGAGGTCTAGCTTCGATAAATTCTACCACTTCCTCTATGGGATTCTATTGAAGAATATTCATATTGCCATCATTCGTGTAAACATTCATCACATCATTCTTTGTTTCACTAGCTTTGACAAATGAAATATTGTGCATAGGCATGGGATTTGTAAATATTTGTAAATTTTGATTAGGAGGAGCTACAAACTTCTTTCCTTGATCATTCACACCTCCAATTTGAAGTTGATTATTGTCAATAGGGTCTTGCACAAGACGTCTAAGATGCTTAGATTATTTTGTACCATGTCCATTTTGTTGATGGTATTGAGAATAAGAATTTTTTTGAAAGCCTTTAGGCAATGGTATAGTAGGGTCATGTTCTCTAACATGAGGTAAGGTAATCATGTTCTTGTCAATAAGCTACAACATGATATTGTGAAGGGTGTCAGTAAAGGGGTGAAATCTCTCTCCCTATCCACAAAAGGAGATGTATTTATAGAAGCCACTTTATTATTGTTTTGTTGACCTTGTCTAGGGAGGATTTAATTATAAAAATCCTATATTTTTTTTCTTGAAAGGTTGATAATTATTCTGAGTTTTGGATTCAGAATTTTTAGGATGACTAGGAGATTTTTCACATCATGGCTGCTAGTCCAGTTTTGATGGTCATGAAGGGTTGTACATAACTGTGTGAAGGATGGTAACCTCAACATTTCAAGTCTTCTTTGGATTTTATCTTGTAAGTTGGCAATGAACATTCATTAAAGGTCTACATCATGAATCTTAATGTTCACTTGTGAATAAATTTTTTGTTATCTTGCTATGAAATTGGTCACTTTCTCGTCCTATTTTTTTTTGCATGTCATTAAATTAGCAAGGGTCATCTTAGGACCCATGTGAATATGGAAGTGGTTGTAAAAGGAATCAATGAGCTCATTAAATGAACCAATTGAATTATTTGGCAAAGAGGAGAACCATTCTAAATCAATATCTTTTAAGGATCTAGGGAACAACTTAGCCAAAAGTTTATCCTCAATGATGAAGTCACTACAAAAGGTTGTGAAGGTAGAAAAATGGCTAACAAGATCTCCTTTTGCACCATATTTCTCAAATCTAGGGACCTTTATACCTTGTGGCATTTGTGCTCTTAATATGTCAAGGGAAAATTATGTGGACTTGATGTATTGCAAAGGTTGACTATTATTATTCTATTGTAATGTTGCCACTTGTTGTTGAAGTGATCTCATGTTTTACAAAGGTGAGTTAATGACAGGGCCATTTTTTTTATAAGGTTGAGGTGAATAAGGTGGTGTAGTGTATGTATGGAGAGGGCTAGTGAATTTTAGGTTGGTAAAAGTGGATTGTTGAGGGATTATTGTGTTTGAAGTATTTCCTGCAGGAATACCTATGGAAGTGTATATGGTGCTAGTGGGTATGAGTGTTTTTAGTTGGTTGAATAGTAGTTGTGGGTTGAAAGGTTGTTTTAGGTTGGAATGTTTTTGTAGGTTGGAAGGTTGTTGTAGGTTGGAATTTTTTTGTAGGTTGGAAGGTTGTTGTAGGTTGGAATGTTGTTGTAGGTTGGAAGGTTGTTGTAGGTTGGAGTGTTGTTGTAGGTTATGTACTAGTGTATGTAGGGATGGGCATTGGTATCATGGAGGATAGGATTGGAATTCCACCTTGAATTTAAGTAGACCCTAAAGCTTGAGTGGAAGTTGTAATGGTAGGGACAGTATTTGTAATATTAAGGACATTAGTTGTAGGAGGTAAAGTCATGGGTAATGAAGTATGCAAACTTTGAGCCATGGAGGGTTGATTCTAAGCACTATTAGAAAGAGAGTTAGAATACCCAAGATCCACAATGAGTGATAGATCGTTGGATGAAATGAGACTCAAAATATGTCTTATAATAGGATTGTGAATAGGACACCAAGTTACAAATCTCATGTGAGTTTGACAACCCAAGTGTGCTAACCCTAGAATGGAAAAGGGGCAATGCAATAACCTAGAATGAAATGCAATATTCAGATTCTAAGCAATGCAATTTTACTGATTACATAATGGAATAATTTGAAAATGAAATGTTTGAATGCAATTTTGAATTTTAACAATGCACTAAAATGAAGCAAATTAAGCTAAATGCAATGAATTTGATGAAACAACAAATAAAGAAACTGAAACAGGAATGTAATAGCACCAAACAAAAGCTATAAAATGAGATTTTAATGTCCAAAAAATGCATATCAGTAGCTAACAAGGACTCATTTGCTAGTAAAGGTGAATGGGTCCTAGTTGGATATTTTTGAGATGTTTATGTGGATTTCAGAGTGAATTTTGATACTTTTTCAGTTGCCAAAAGGTACAGATAGGACCTGATTAGGGACTCATTTTCCAGTAAGGGTGAATGGGTCTTGTTTAGGTGTTTTTAAACTATTTTTAAATGATTTGCAATTTTTCAATGATATCTTTCAGTTCTAGGTCTAAGATAGTGAATTTTAGTTTCAGATATTCCATAAATGCAATGTAAATATGCAATGAAAAAATGAAATGCAAGTTCTAAATTGAAATGCAATTTTGTTTTGATTTTCAAATACAATTGTATGAGATCTAAATGAGATGCAAATTGACTAATTTTCTTTCTATATTTTTCATATTTAGAGAGATGCAAAACAATGCAAGTGTAAACCCTAGATGAGATGCAAGATTTTAATGCAAAACAAGTAACTCTAAAAGATATCCTAATTCAATGTAAATCTAAATTAAAATGAATGCAAGATCTAACCTAGGATGCAAAAGAGACTTCAAAATAAGAAAATTACAATGCTCAATATGTCGGGTTCACGAAAATGAAACATACAAAAATAGGGTTCACCACCAAGATGAATGGGTCAAGATGATGGACCAACTAATTTTCACTATGAAACATTCAATTATGAGAGCTAAAAGATGCAAGTAACAATCAAAAATCATACCTAACTATTATAGTAACTATGAGGGATTTTTTTAAATCATAAAAAGTTGTGTAGCTTGTCAAAAACTTTCTATTTTTAAGCTATAGAGGACTCATTCGCCTTGAATGGTGAATGGGTCCCTATTAAGGTTTTTGAAACTGAGATTAGGGTCATGTTCCTTGATGTCTGCACTCTCAAAATCTTGGTTATCAACTTCTAGAAATCTGTAGATAATTTTCTAGCTTCAAATCTTTCATTTTGCACTTTAGATGACAACTTTGACAATTTTGCTCAAAACTTACTTCAGTTGATCTTCAACCTATAATTTTGTAATCACAAATTCAAGGGAAGAAAAACTTGGTTTTTAGTGAATGAGGGTTTTCCTTGGTCAATCCCCTTGTATGTAATCAAACCAAATGGTTAAATAAAGGAATTGAAGCATAAAACATAATATATGCAATTGATATCACCTTGGATGATGTATTCTGAAAAAAATATGCAAACTAGCATGTAGTGGCCATGAAGAATGTAGATCTTGGATCCTTGAATATAATGTGAACAATACTTGCAAGTAGATTTTCAATGTTGCATCCACTTTCTTAGATCAACAACATACATGAATGCATTTAACCCTTTTCATGATGAATTGATCTTGAATTGCTACAATAAACTCTTGAAATCTATCCTGAAATGCTCTATAATGCTCTTGTGAATGTACTCTTATGATAACTTGAAATTTCTAGGAGAAAAAATGTGAATTAACCCCTTATTTATATTAAATTAGGAGATTAACCCCAAAATTCAAAAATTAAGGCTGACACCAGATCTTGAAGTAAACTTTTTTAAATTCCCACCAGAATAAAATTTGAAAAGGGGGTCCTCGTTAAGGGAGGTCCCATTCGGCCCCTAGGGAAAATGGGTCCTAACTCAATTTTTCAAGACCTAACCTTTGGGGATGGAAAGTACATTAAAATCCCATTTAATATCAATTGATAAAGTGGATCCTATTAAGGGAGGACCCATTCGCCACCTAGGGAAAATGGGTCTTGGCTCAATTTTTCATGACCTAATTTTTTCCCAATCAAATGTTATATTACTTAAATTATTGGTGTCGGGATAGATCTTCAAGAGGTGTCATAAACAAGGTTTGAATTTTAATTAAAGGGGTTAATTAAGTCCAGTTAACCATAATTAAATAAGACCACTCTAGATAAATGTGAAAGTGCTTTACAACACTTTACAACACTTAAAAAAGGTACAAATTTAAATATATTTTTATTAAGAAGGCGCCCATTAAGCTTAATTAAGTAAATAAATCCTAGAAAGGTGTGAAAGTGTGTTACAAAACTTAACAACTCCCTTACAAAGGATTAATTAAAGCATGTTTTAATGAAATAAAGGGTCTAGAATGATGTGAATTTGTACAACACATTACAACACTATTCCAAGACACCATTAATTTAGTTTTAATGTCAATTCTCAAACCAAGCAAGGGAAAAGGATACTTTTTCCATTACTACAAAAGCTATTTGAGGAGATGGTCCAGAATATAGGGGAACAAGGGGATAATCCCCCTAAAATCAATCCATCTGAGACTAATCCACATAAGGAAAGTCTTCCTAAGAATAACTTGAGAGGAGAGGAATCTTGAAAGAGTGTAGATACTTCCAATTACAGAACATCCACATCCACTTCAAAAAGCAAAGTCATCAAGGATTTCCTTGCATAGCAACAACTATAGTTGATACCATAATCAAAGTTGCTACAAACACTATTGGTGGGACAACAAGTAGATCTATCAAGTATTTCACTATTGCATGAGATTCAATTAGTGGACCTACTCCATAGCACTACTAGAGAAGATTTTTTGAGCAAGTATGTACATAATGTTGAGTAACTAGAAATCTGTAGATATTTTTGTAGTTTCAAATCTTTCATTTTGCACTTTAGATGACAACTTTGACAATATTTCTCCAAACTTGCTTCACTTGATCTTCAACCTATAATTTTGTAATCACACATTCAAGGGAAGAAAATTTTTATTTTTAGTGAATGAGGGTTTTCCTTGGTCAATCCCCTTGTAGGTAATCAAACCAAATTATTAAATAAAGGAATTGAATCATAAAACATAATATATGCAATTGATATCACCTTGGATGATGTATTGTGAAAAAAATCTACAAACTAGCATGTAGTGGCCTTAAAGAATGTAGATCTTGGATCCTTGAATATGATGTGAACAATACTTGCAAGTAGATCTTCAATGCTACATCCACTTTCTTAGCTCAACAACATACATGAATGTATTAAACCCTTGTCATGGTGAATTGATCTTGAATTGCTATAGTAAACTCTTGAAATCTATCTTGAAATGCTTTATAATGCTCTTGTGAATGGACTTTTATGATAACTTGAACATGATAGGAGAAACAATGTGAATTAACCCCTTATTTATATTAAATTAGGAGATTAACCCCAAAATTCAAAAAATTAAGGCTGACACCAGACCTGGAAGTAAACTTTATTAAATTCCCACCAGAATGAAATTTCAAAAGGGGGTCCCCATTAAAGGAGGACCAATTCGCCACCTAGGGCAAACGGGTCCTAGCTCAATTTTTTAGGACCTAACCTTGGGGGATGGAAAGTACATTAAAAAACCCATTTCAAATAAATTGATAAAGGGGGGTCCTATTAAGGGAGGACCCATTCGCCACCTAGGGCGAATGGGTCCTAGCTCAGTTTTTCATGACTTATTTTTTTCCCAATCCAATGTTATATTATTTAAATTATTGGTGTGAGGATAGATCTTTGGGAGGTGTCATAAGGGTATGTGCATGATCATGATGGGCCAAAAAGTGGCAATATGATGGGTATTTGTAGGGTATGTGGCTGACAACTTTTTTATACCCAAAATTGATGAAATGAAAAGGGTTTTCAAAGAAGATTTTCAGATTTCCACCAGTATAAATTATGTTTTTCTTTGAATTTAATTAATAATTATTATTCATTTTTATTTGAATTATGACTAAAGTCCCTGATTGATAGGCTAATTGAAAAACATCTATAGCTTTCAAATGATATCACAGTTTTAGAATCCAAAACATGCATCACATTCTATGCTTCATACTATCGGATTAAAAAAAGAAAAATTGAATTTCATGAATTTTTGACCAAGTTAAGGTGGTCAAACATACAACTTTATTTAAAAATTTGTAATAAAAATTCATAATTAATTATATATAAAAATTAAAATAATATGCATCACATCCAGACATGATTCCTCTACTTATGTCTAAAATATTATAAAAAATATTATCATTTTATTGTGGTTAGGTGGGATAGACACCTAATTTATTTTTTCCTTGAAATTTAAGTACTACTCCATTGAAATTTCAAATTTTCACCAAATAGATTTTATTTTTTAAATAAACCTAGTATTTTAGAAACTACATTCAATTTTCTACATATTCTATTATTACATATTTTTGAAATAATATAGATAAATTATTCAATTTTTTACGTCAAGTTGCCTAACTCTGATTTTTTTGAATTTTTTGCCACTTAAGGGCTTGTTTTTTCCATCATGATCCTGCACATACCCATAAACAAGGTTTGAATTTTAATTAAAGGGGTTAATTAAATCCAATTAACCACAATTAATTAAGACCACCCTAGATAAATGTGAAAGTTCTTTACAACACCTTACAACACTTAAATAAGGTACAAATTTAAATATATTTTATTAATAAGGGGGCCATTAAGCTTAATTAAGTAAATAAATCCTAGAAAAGTGTAAAAGTGTGTTACAACACTTAACAACTCCTTTACAAAGGATTAATTAGAGCATGTTTTAATGAAATGGAGGGTCTATAATTATGTGAATTTGTACAACACATTACAACACTATTCCAAGACACCATTAATTTAGTTTTATTGTCAATTATCAAACCAAGCAAGGGAAAAGGCTACTTTTTCCATTACTACAAAAGCTATCTGAGGAGATGGTCCAAAATATAAGGGAACAAGGGGAGAATCCCCCTAAAATCAATCCCTTTGAGACTAATCCACATAAGGAAAGTCTTCCTAAGAATAACTTGAGAGGAGAGGAATCTGACAAGAGTGTAGATACTTCCAATTACAAAAAATCGACATCCACTTCTACAAGAAAAGCCATCAAGGATTTCCTTGCATAGCAACAACTACAACCGATACCATAATAAATGTTGCTACAAACACTATTGGTGGGACAACAGGTAATTCTCTCAAGTATTTCACTATTGCATGAGATTCGATTAGTGGACCTACTCTATAGCACTGCTAGAGAAGAGTTTTTGAGCGAGTATGTACATAATGTTGCGTAAGTAGAAGATGCACAGTACAAACACTACAAAATGGTATCCCACATCTACCACAAGTCACTTCACTCCCACTACCTCAGTAGCTCAAAAAATTGGTAGATAATATGCAAGGGGATTTAACCTCTGCCAAGGTCACCATTAGAAAGGATTCCCAAGAAGAGAACATAGTAGTACACAAAACAATGCACAACTACACACTCCTAACTAGAAGCATACATAAAACAACTAGGATATGATATCCAAGAGGTAGGGATACTATATCAGTTCTATCTACAATGGCCCAACATAAGAAAGGTCTCCACATCCATATACTTTAGATAAAAGATCAGATAACACAAGTGATGTATGACCCTCTTCAAGACCCATTTGGAGTCGTAAGGGATCAAGTTGATACTATCCATGGTGCAATTAGCTACAACAACTCAATACTCAGCGTGAATAGGTGAAATAAAAAATAAAACAATTAAGGGAGACAGACAGTATTCATTTGAGAATTCTCGAAACATTTTTGAAGGAAGCAAAGAAGATGAAAAAAAAAAAAATTCCAATTGATCTCTAGGAGGTAGATCTCACAATAGCTCACATCCAAGGAGTAATTGGTATATTTCTACCAGTATAGACACATTGGGCTACAACCATCATGAAGTTCAAGGTATAATACAAGGAACTCCTGCATAACTGGGCATCATGTATTGGGGACATGACATCATTTTAAAAGGGGGGATGATGTTAGTAGGTCAAGGTCCAAAGTGGATCTTACCATAGGATACTGTAAAATATCTATGGAGGCTAGAAAAAAAAATAGTTTTAATTATGAGACATGTCCCTTTACAAGAACACACACATATATGCAATGCAAATAATATGTGGAAGATATAGATATGTAGATAGATATAGAGAGACAACTACATGTATAAGGAATATATATGAGTAGTGAGTGACTAATACTTTTCTTTAGTACACATTGATGATATAATATAAGGAGGTATAAGGAGTTGTCTATATATCTATGGTGAATGAATACAATCATTAATCTTTTTTTATTATAGTAAGCTTTATAGATTCTTTTGAATACCTTACGACAAATACTTTTTTCTCTTACTATATTCTCTAGGGTATAAACTATCTACATGGGAGATCCTAGGTTATAGATCTCTAGATTGTACTTCCCCATGAATCTTCTTGCCAATAGGTACCCTAATCTAAACTTGTCCTATTCAGGGCCTTAAACATTAGTATTAAATATTAAATGTTTATTTTTAATTCCTTCTTTCAAATTTGAAGATATTTATAGAACAGGTAGATTAAATACATAATTAGGTCCAAGGAAATAGGGGGAAGCTAAACCTAGTGTGAAATAGTTTCATTTTCGGCTAATTTCCCTTTAGGCTTCTAAACAAAATATAATTCATTTTTTACCTTAATAGTTTGTGTATACTATTTTTAAAAATATTTCAAATTTTTAAGTATATATTCTTGACAATTAAGACTAATATATATATTAAAAATCAATTCTTAAATTTTAAACCAAGGCTTCATAATATTTTTTTAAATTCTCAAGGTGGCAAAGCCATTGTAGATATATTAAAAATAAAAATAAGTGAAAATTTTGAATTACAAAATTTCATTAATAACTTCCACACAATCTAACATTAGCATAGGAGACTAGTTGTGGAGGATCATGATGGTCCATGAAGGCCCTTAGCCAGTTGTTTGAGTAAGAGGTGAAATTAATTGAACAAAATAAAAGTGGATTTGAAAAGGGCATTGCCTAAATACTTCCTCCAAAACTCTAGAATTAACAAAGATTTATTTTTTGTATCATAGACCATACCATACCTCATAATAATTAGGGCAAGAATTTGCATTAGAGAAGAAACCAGTTCAACTTTGGGAAAGATTCAACTAATAAGGGATAACCCAAATTTAAAATTATAATGCTCAAGTACCAAATCCAATGAATAAATAGAGTAAATGAAAGGATGAAAATAACATATTTCCAACATCTTCACCAACTCTTTATCCATAAAAATATCAATACAATTTGAAAATAAAGTAGAACCTACCTCAAAAAATAGAGCTTGTGGGTTGTTTTGAAACCATTCCATACCCATGATTGTTCTAATAGTCTCCTAAAGAGGAACATAAGGAATTTAGTGAATATCCTACCCAAATTTTCTTTATAATATGCTTCCTTTCTACCAAAAACATTTGGATAGCATGAAATGCCTTGAATAATCCATAATATTGTAGTGAATATAGAAGAGAGAAAGTAAACATGTTATAAATGATATGAAAACATCAAGTTGGTGAAGTATACATAAAACTAAGACATTAATACTCATCACTTTAGTATTTAATTCACCACAAGAAACACATGTTAATGTGACAACTGACATAATGTTATTACTAAAAAAATGGTAAGCTAGAATATTGATGTGAAAACTAAAATATTGTAGGGACCATTCTGTCGAGTTCAAAAAATGACTTAAGTGTTTTAATAACACATGTGAATAAGAGGTCAAACATCAACATTTTATAAATATAATGGCTCTAGGGTGATTTAGGAGTTTCAAGTTTGTGATTTGAGCACTTCAAACTAAAATCAAGAAAAAATATGGTTGGGTTGGTGCTTTCTTTCACTTCTAGGGTTTTTGACCTAAAAGGAGAATGACCAAAGACCACTTTTCAACACTTCACTCAAGAAGAAACCCTTGAGATTTCAATGCAAAGGAGATTGAAATATAACAAAGGGAAGGTTCTAGGGATTGGATAATGTCTAATGAGGGGTTCACCACCAAGTGTAAACTTGGAAAAGACAATGCATTGGAAAACATAGTGTGATATGCAAACTAATGCTAAATGACCTAGAAATGACCATGAAACAAAACATAAAGTGTGCAGCTAGAATCTGGAGAGAGATGGAATGGAGCTCTTAAATCTTGAAATTGCTACTTTTCAGGCCTGGTGGGACTCATTCACCATTTTGGGTGAATCAGTCCCAAATATGGGTCTCTACAAAGGATCAAGTTTTATCCAAATGAGTATCCAAATTTGTAAAGATCTCTACAAAAATCACACAATGGGACTCATTCGCCAAAACTAGGGGATTAGTCTCATTTTGTCACAAAGTGTCCCAGGAGCATAATCTTGAACTAAAACTTTGCAAGCCTCTGATGGTGGATAAAATAAGCACTTTCCCATTGATATCATGCAAGCTAGATGGATATTTTTCCCTATATATGTGTTTCTGCACGAGTCTTAACAACTTTGACAATGATTGCAACTTTGTCATTTTGGTGCTTTTCAAGGCTTCAAATCCACTTTTCTTCAATCTAACAACTTGGAATCACACATTAAAGAGGGAAGAACTAGTTGATTGTTAGGGAATATGGGTTTTCCTTGGTCAAACCCCTTGTAGGTAATTAAACCAAATGATGAAATAAGATAATGAAGCATGAAACATGAAATAATGCAATTAGAAACTTGCCATGATAATGGATCTTGAATTGCTACAACAATTGATGAATAATTCTACCCTTGAATGCTCTTGAATTCTCTTGAAAACACTTGAATGCTCTTGTGAACTCAATTTTCTATTAGGAATGCTCTCACAAAAATCTTAGGTGAAAATGAATGAAATAACCTCATATTTATACTTAATTATGGAAGAATTCCTAAAATTACAATACTACAAATTGACAGTAGATCTAGGAGAATAAAATCCCACCAAAAATTTGAATTAAATTTGAATTTTGGTCACATAGGACTCATTCGCCACAAGTGGAAAATGAGTCCCATCTGGCATAATGTATGGGACCAAAAATCAAAAGTGCTTAGAAAGGTGTAAAAATAGGTTTGGGACCAAAAAATTTAGGTGGGACTCATTTTCCAAAAGTGGTGAATGAGTCCTAGATCACTAAATCTGGGCCACACAAGCTAGAAACACCTGAATTATGATTGGTTACTGATTGGTGTAGTTTTATCCTTGAAAAGATGCAATAAATGAGGCTTGTGGATACAAAATAGGCCAATTAAAGCATAAGAAAGCCCAATTATTAATGAAAATCCTAGAGGAATGGAAAGTGTGTTACAAAACTTTACAACACTCCAAATAAGGTAAGATTAAGGTTGATTATGATTAAAATTATATTTATTATGCTTAGTTAATTGATAAAACCCTAGAAAAGTGTGAAAGTGTGTTACAACACTTCACAACACTTTAGCAAGGCACCATTAAATTCCATTAGTTCACAAGGGCCTAAGACCTAATTTGAATGTGTTATCCACATTAAAACACTAAATCAAGGAAAAATTAGGTCAATTTATCATTAATTATTCTCAAATCAAGCAAGGGAAAGGTGCACTTTTTTCTACACTATATTTAGCCCCCACTTTAGTGAGAGGATGAACTTGCTTCAAACTCACACTAAAGCAGACATTCAAGAGGAGTCCAATCATACCAATGCAGATGACAAAGGATGACAAAGATCAAGGCAACGGTCAAGCCCCCAATATCCAAGATCCCAAATAAAACTGGCATGAGGACAAAATGACACACACAAGGTGAATGATTTGCAGCTAAAGAATATACACAACCATGTAATACCAAGAACTAAAAGAAAGAAAAATGAGGTGGAAAATATGCGCTCACTCTGGGGCCCTAGAACATCCAGTCATCCATGGGGTGAGTTGACTCAACCAAGTGGTTAGTGAGAAATTCATGCGAGTGTGTTGGCTTCCCATAATACTAACCATACCAAAGCTATGCTCCTGATAACTTTGATAAGGCACCACAATGAAAATGCTTTTTTAAATGCTTTTGAATGTCATGTAAGAATTTTGTTAAAGGGGATTTTTCTTTGTTCATGTAAGGTCTTCTTCTTAGGGAGCATTATTCCTAATGTCTCTAAGAGAGGACAATTCAAATCATTGCCCATGGGATGCCTCATTTGCTTCATGCCATGTCAGTAGATCATACACTCTTGGATGACATCAAACCTAATGAAACCACCAAGAAGAGGACACATGACAAGAGAAAAGAAAAATCACGCCATGAAATTTTCCAAAAGATCTCATCTATGTATGCCCCCACTTTAAAGTGGTTGCTACACCATTACTGTGAGCAATTGCTTTAAAGTAGCTAATGATAAATGAAAGAAGACATGAGAGCCAACTTCGAAAGACCTATGCCAAGTCATATGTTTCCAAATGAAGCTACATCATGAATAAGTATGTCACATGTGAGCCAACTGAAGGAATGCCATCCATATACCAAGCTTTCTCTTAGATATACATGAAAGGTGATCAACTAGCCAAAAGAGACAACGAAAAACTTTGACATATGAGAAAAAGGCTATTTAACCCCTTGCCCCCACTTAGTGCAGGACAAGGGTGAGCTTGAAATGGATGATGATATTTTGCTCCTTGCAAAAAGGGAATGAAATGCAATGGTGACTATGCTATGATCCTTCAACTATTGCATGGCAAGGAGCAACAACTAATATTATTTATTATGATGAATAAACAAAGTTTTTTCTTGATACATATGTAATGATATATTTATTAGCTTAGGATGTACCAAGGTTAAAGTTTTCTTGGAAGAATATTTTGTGATGGTGTTGAGATTGAATGAAGAATTTTGTTTTGAGGGACAATAATCAATATCATTAGTTATTTCTTGTGTTTTAGGAATTATAGGGACATGGATACATTGTTTTATAGCGTCACATCCTTTCCCAAATTGCTTCACAAGTTCAAAATGCCTTCCAAATAGTTTTGTCACTTTTGTTGGATTTGGTGGTTGTTCAATTTCCTCAAAGTTTGTCTTGAGTGTTGTCTTTTCTTTTAAGGTGGTTGAAGTGGATGCTTTTGAATTTTGTATTTCCATTACTAGTTTCTCTTTTCTCTTTTTAGACTCTTTTGTTATGAGCTTATATTCTCCCATGGATATAGATATGAAATCAAAGGTTTCTGTAGCATCTTCTAATAACTTTGTGGCTTCTTCAATTAGCTTTTGTCTTTCTATATCTTCTTTCTTGGTACTGATCATAGCACATGTAACCTTTTTGTTTTGAGGAGTATAAGGTGACTTGTCATAAACTCCTAACATTTACGTCAAGGCTTGATCCATATCAAGAAATTCAGGATGCTTCAAAGTGAGGTTTATTTTTTGTTTGCACACGATAGTGTTGATGTTTGCTTGTAGCATGATACCTTCCCTATTAGGAAAGTTTCTAGGAGTACTAAAAACTAGATGTTCATGAAATTCAATGTTTGGTTCTTCAATATTGACTTCATTGCAACTAAGGGAATGATCCATAGTTTGATTTTCTTGCTTGGCAATGATGGTGTTTCCTTGTTCAATAATGTTTTCCACATGATTCTCATCTTGTAACACCATAATATCTTCTTCAACAATAGGAGAGATATTAGGATAGGGGGAAATTTAATTTTTGTCCATAATGCCATCCTTTATTTCTAATGTCTCATTCTCTTGTTCCATAATATCTTCCCTAGTAGGAGAGCTTTTAGGAAAGTGACGAACAATAGGTTCATCACACTTCAAGATTAGATTTTTTGAAGTAGATTTATCACTCACAAAGGAGGCATCAAGACAAAAGCAACTATAAGTTTCATGATTACCAATGATTTGAATTTTTTGTTCAAATAGGTCCTCCCAAATGGTACCTGGGCATCAGGGAAGGGATGAATAAGATTTTCATGAGTCTCAATAAGGATATCTTCTAACACTAAACTATCTTCTTCAATTCTAGAGAATATATTAGGAGAAGGAAAGGTTTGATTGTCATGACTATCTGTATTTACATTCCCATGTCCTATGATATCTTCTTGAGTCGTATAAGTAGGATTGTCGTAGCTCTCAAATATCAACATATCCTCTACACAAATATGTTTTTCATGATAATTCACGATTGTATCCTTATTCACTAAAGCATTTTCACAAGTAGGGTAGGTGTTGGGAGTAGTGGCCATGATCTCAATTTTGTGCATCATAGTGTCTTTCCAAGGGGGAAGACAAACAAGACTTTCATGATTGTCAATGATTATGTCTCCTATCACTGAGATACCTTTGTCACTAATAGGAGAGGTATCAAGAGAAGAATAATTATGATTTCCATGATTGTCAATGATTCCATCCTCTTGCATCAAACCTTTAGTGGATGATCCTAGTGAGAGGAAGTCCTTAATGGAATCATCTAACATGTCTAAGTCATCACTACTAAAGGGCTTAGGTGATATGCCTTTTTCTAAATTCAAGCATTTTTTGAATTGTTTCTTTTGATGTTTTTTGTTTTCATTTTCTAATGAATCTGATCTAAGTGGACTAGGAACTAATGGTGAAAATGAAAATTCCAAAATCTAATGCTAGCCATAATTGCCATGAATGTAAATAATACTATTTCTAATGATTTAAATGTAATAGAAGTTATGCAAACTTAAAATACAATGTAAATACCTAGGATGCACTGTAATTTTTAGATTTCAAACAAGGTAATTTGCTGATTACACTATGAAATGATCTGAAAATGAAATTTTGTGAATGCAAATTTGAAATTAAGCAATGCATGAAATGGACCAATTTAAGCTAGATTTTGTAAAATGCATGAAATAGAAAGTTAACCCACTAAAAAAGATAACCAATGGATGTAAAAAAAAGCTTAAAACCAAGGTTTACAATGTTGGAAAAGAAAGATTCAGATGTGTATAGGGACTGATTCACCCAAGGTGGCGAATCAGTCCTAGTAGGGTTTTTTTTTCAAAATTTTCAAAAAATGTAATTGATTTTTATGCTTTTTAGTTTGTATGATCTATAACTTAAATGAAAATGTATTTTTTTAGATGATTTTCAGTGATTTGAGATGATAAAATGCAACCTATATATACTTTCACTAATGAAAAAATTTAGAAACCTTAGATGCCAATTAACTAATGCAAACCATAATGCAAATTTAATGAAAGCTAGATATAAGATGATGATGGACTCCAAATATGAAAAAGAAGGTATTCTAAATGAAAGTTCACAAAAAAGAAATGAAGAAAAAAATATGGTTGGGGCTAGTGCTTTCTTTCGCTTCTAGGGTTTTAGACCTAAAAGGAGAAAGACCAAAGACCACTTTTCAACACTTCACTCAAGAACAAACCCTTGAGATTTCAATGAAAAGGAGATTGAAATCTAACAAAGGGAAGGTTATAGGGATTGGATAATGTCTAATGAGGGGTTCACCACCAAGTGTAAACTTGGAAAAGACAATGCATTGGAAAACATAGCGTGATATGCAAACTAATGCTACATGACCTAGAAATGACCATGAAACAAAAAAAAATTGTAAAACTGAAAGTGTGCACTTGGAATATGAAGAGAGATGGAATGGAGCTCTAAAATATTGAAATTGATACTTTTTAGGCTTGGTGGGACTCATTCACCATTATGGGAAAATCAGCCCCATATCTGGGTCTTTGCACAAGATGAAGTTTTAGGCAAATGGGTATCCAAATCTGCAAAGATCTATGAAAAACTCACATAGTGGGGCTCATTCACCACAATTAGGGGATCAATCCTATTTTATTGCAAAGTGTCCTAGGAGTATAATCTTGAATTGAAACTTTGAAAGCCTCTGATGATGGATAAAATAAGCACTTTCCCACTAATTTCATGCGAATTGGATGGATATTTTTCCATAGATTTGAGTTTTTGTGAGTCTTTATAATTTTTCATGACAATATTTGCAACTTTGTCATTTTGGTGCTTTCCAAGGCTTCAAATCCACTTTACTTCAATCTACAAACCTACAATCACACATTAAAGAGGGGAAAACTTGTTCATTGTTAGGTAATAGAGGTTTTCCTTGGTCAAACCCCTTGTACGTAATTAAACCAAAAGATGAAATAAGATAATGAAGAATGAAACAAGACATAATGTAATTAGAAACTTGCCATGATGATGGATCTTGAATTGTTGCAACAATTGATGAATAATTTTTCCTTTGAATACTCTTGAATTCTCTTGAAGACACATGAATGATCTTGTGAACTTGATTTTCTATTAGGAATGCTCTCACAAAAGTCTTAGGTGATTCAAATGAATGAAAGAACCTTGTATTTATATTTAATTATGCAAGAATTCTTGAAATTGCAACACTACAAGCCAACATCATATCTAGGAGAATAAATTCCCACTGGAAATTTGAATTAAATTTGAATTTTGGTCACATGGGACTCATTCGCCACAAGTGGTGAATGAGTCCCATTTGGCATAATGTATGGGACAAAAAATAAAAAGTGCTTAGAAAGGTGTAAAAACATGTTTGGGACCAAAAAAATTTAGGTGGGACTCATTTTCCACAAGTGGTGAATGAGTCCTAGATCACTAAATCTAGGCCATACAAGCTAGAAAAACCTAAATTATGATTGGTTACTAATTGGTATCGGGATTATCCTCAAAAAGATGCAATAAATGAGGCTTGTGGATGTAAAATAGGGCCAATTAAAGCATAAGAAAGTTGAATTATTAATGAAAATCCTAGAGGAATGTGAAAGTGTGTTACAAAAATTTACAACACTCCAAATAAGGCAAGATTAAGGTTGATTATGATTAAAATTATATTTATTATGCTTAGTTAATTGATAAAACCCTAGAAAAGTGTAAAAGTGTGTTACAACACTTCACAACACTTTAGCAAGGCACAATTAAATTTCATTAGTTCATAAGGGCCCAAGACCTGATGTGAATGTGTTATCCACATTACAACACTAAATCAAGGCAACATTAGGTCCAATTTATCATTAATTATTCCCAAATCAAGCAGGGGAAAGGTGCATTTTTTTCTACACTACACAAACATTTCATTCTAGAATGTAACTATAGTCATCCATCAAATGTACATCAAATAGTGAAATATTTTGTTGCTGGTAGATGATTATTGTAATAAATATCATAATTTCCAAACCATTGCATACATTTCAAAATATAAAGATGATTTTCTAGGCTAAGAACTATTAACTATACTAAAATACTATTTAAAATTAAGAAAAAAATTGCTTGAAATTTTGGGCATTAGTCATCATAATTTAATTTTTGATAAATATGTGTACATTAGTAGGTTAGTTTAGGTGTAGTTTTAAATTAAATTGGTCATTATCCATCAAGCTCAAACTTCAAAAATTGTTAAGGAAAAAATTCATGCATGATTTTACTCAAAATATGATCCAAAATATACATGTCAACATCTACATTATGAAAGTGGTGGAATGTATAAAGGTGCTTGCAAAATATACACATGAAAGTTATAGAATCTTGCTAGTAGCAAAAGGAAATATTCACATATATTTATTGAAATTATGCAAAATTCCTTCACTCCTTGCTCTTCCTAATCATACTGTAATAGTTCACTACTAAGAACATCATAGACCATGGTAGCCATTTGGCAATGCTCCACTAAAGGGACATTATAGAAATTATACACAAAATGATTCTTGGTTACAATGGCTCCTTCATTTAAGAAGTGTGAAATATCCCTTAGCATAGGGATTCCTGCTCCAATGTACGTAGTATCCAAAACATCCCCTAGGTCCCTTAGATAATCCTCTTGAATCATAAGATTCACTAGAGAACACACATCATCCTGTGAAACTCTAATGTCAAGTAAAGAAACCACAAAACTTGAAGAAATATTGATGTTCACCCAATATCTATCCATAGCTTCTACAAAATTTGTAGCCCAACACTAACCTAGTAGAGACACTGGTCCATCCAATGAGTATCCTTAAAACCTTTCCAAGTCAATGGCTATTAATTTCTCCTAGCAAGGTTTATTGATGTTGGGGACTAGTTCGTTAAATTAGTGTATCTAATTCTATATCAAATTTTGAAGGAGAGATTTAATCAATATTATGATGAACTTCATCAGTAATGCCAACTGAATTTATAGAAAACCTTGGTTCTACATCTCACCATGGTGAATCGTGAGACAATAGTTAAAAAATTAATGCAAAAGATATTATATAATCTAATCAAGGATCTTCATTAGGTTACCATACCTCGAGTTATGGTTCTCTTCAAAGAAGTGGATCAAAATGATTGCAATTTATAAATAAGAAATTTAATTTCATTAGAAGATTAATTAAATTAACATCAGGAAAGGTATGCAATTGAGGGTAGAAAAATTGAAGGGTGGTTCAATTGTTGCATTCACACTTCATCAACACATGGAGAGCCATTGTAAATGTTATTTGGACTAACATATTTCTTTAGGAAGAGTAATTTGAAGAATTGAAAAGATACAATAATTAAATGGATTGCTGTACCTTAATCATTATAAATATCAACCCACAATAAAATTCACTCACTTCTGATCATAACTTATAAATTTGCTAAGTAATCATTATAATTTAGCATTTGTTATTTTTTTCACCCACACTATGATTTTTATTTGCATACAGATTTAATTTACCACAAAAATATTTTATTGGTTTGAATACTAGTTTAACTCACTAACAAAAATATTTTATTGGTTTGAATATAGGTTTAATTTTCCAACAAAAAAATTTATTATTTGAATATAGATTTTATCCACCCACAAAATAATTTTCTTCACTTGAATACAAGCTTAGTTCACCAATAAAAATATTTTATTACTTCAATACAATTTTAATTCACCACAAAAAAATTTATTGGTTTGAAAATAGGTTTAGTCCACCAATAAAAATATTTTATTTGTTTGAATATAGGTTTAATTCAGTAATAAAAATATTTTATTTCTTTCAATAAAAGTATAATTCACTAAGATTTTCTACAAACTTCTAGTGATTAAAAAGATATTTTAAATATAATTAATTTTTTTCTAAAAAAATAAATAATAGAATTAATATATTTTCAATAATAATGCAAGATTTTCCAAGTTTTAATACTTTTTCCTAGGGGATTTCTTAAATTTATCCTTGTTTAGTGCACCATTACTGACTCTAAAGTTTCCTAGTTTGTATAGTGTTTGATATATCTAGGTTTAGTTTTTGGTACCCATTTGATGTACATAAAGTTTTTGCATTAAATGGGTGCCAAAAATTAAGCCTAGCTTTGATAGTATTGCGTTTTTCACCAAGGTTCCCACTATTGGGTATAATCATTTATTTCCCTTTAGGGCCTAGATTATTCATTATATATAAAGTCAACCTATGAGATGGGGCCAAATTTTTGGGTTATTAGAACTAGCAATAACATGCTTTCAATTTTTTTTCTATATTTTGATAGATAGGAATTATTTTATTTTTTGTAACTCTTCTATGGATATTAACTTTATTACTCATTCCAAGTCATTGGTTATCTCCAATGTTCTCTTTTACATTCAAGTTCAAGACATTGAGGTGTTACTAGACCTTCAACACCTCCAAACATTTATTGATCACTAGAAGAACATTCCTTGCATGGTGGCCATTGTGCCACCTTCATGAACCCATGCAATATCTTCTATCGATCTAGGGTGAATGCTTTATATTTTGTTCCACTTTAGACCAACTTATCAAGATAATTGAATTTAAGCATTTCTTATCAAAATTTATTTTAATCAAATATATGTTCTAGAAATATTAATTAGATATGGTCCAAAAAAATCAACTAAAAATATCCACTAAATCCATACATAGTGTCACTTTTAGGTCAATTTTTATAAAATAAAATTGTTTAAAAATTTTGATATTCTCACAAATCATATTCACATTAATAATATTTCAAAAAATTGAAAGTGTGCTTTTGTATATCTACGAGTTTAATTTTTTAAAATATGTTAATTTATCTTTATATTTATTTAATTTTTGTAATACAATTAGGTTATTAGGACCAACTCTAATTGATTATCTTCTCAAAAAATATTAAAGTTTATTAAAATAAATTTTAAAAATATGATGTAATAGAAGAAAGGCTCATGTTGAGATAATATAAATTTTTTATTTTAAATAAAAAATCAAGACAAAAAGCTTCATCCCATCAAAATAATTTTATTTTAAGTATATAAAATTTAAAGATTTATTTAAAAATATTTATAAAAATGAAATAAAAATCTGTATGGTAAGGTTTTAAGTTATACATACAAAAAAATATTATATAAAAGGTGATCTCCCAATTAATGTCATTTTTCAACATTTTACTAGTAACAAGATTATAGTTTCAATTTCACAAAGAGCTACATTCAAATAATTTTTTTAATTTTAGAAAAATACAAATCTAAAATACACTAAAAAGTTTGTGTCAATTGTTTAATCATTTCAAAATTCAAAATTATCCCAATTTCTACTTATTCAAATTAAAAAATTAGAATGGTGTTAGCCATTGATATTATAAAAGTGAGACATAACTTTGAACTTTTAATCTCCAAGATATATAATTTTTTCATGCCTACTCACCACCATACCAACCAACCGCAACATACAAGATATATTATAAGTAGACTCTCTCCCCATCAATCTTCTAGCTGATATAAGTGGTTGTCTACACTAATACACCACTCCATGTCTTCTCAATAGCATAGGTAGCTTCCTCTTGATTAGGAAAAAATGCCCTTTGCTCAAATTTACTATTTCTTTGCATTGACCTAAATAGGTTTTATGTAGGAGGAGCAAGAAACCATTTCTAATGATGCATGGGAACTTGTGGATGGTGGATTTTATAAGGTGGAAGATGATAGTAACAACAATAACACACAAAAAACACTTGGCTTATAGACTACAAAAGCTTGGACAACCATTTCAAGCAGTCTACATGAGTGCTAAGACCATAATCTAAAACCACATAATCAAGCTATACACTTTTCTTTCTATGTGTAGCAGCATTACATGGTCACTTCAGCAATGGGAATCTCAAGTGTTAGAATCTATACTCAAATTAACTTTGAAATATTGAGTTTCAGTGACTTTTATGCCTTCAAACATGATAATTTTGCGATAATAACTTAATAAACCTGGGTTCCATTTCTTCACTATTCGACTTCACTTATTATATTTTAAGCTTTATAAGTCATCAAGATATTTCCATGTCACATACCTTGTCCATTTCACATAGTGCATATATATTTAACCATGAGAATTAAATAGCTTTACATTATGCTATAATACAAATAAGTCTTGTAAATACAAGTGCACATGATATATTTGCTATAATAATATACTATATTCAAATCAAATTTAAATAAGTCTTGTAAGTATATATGCACATGGTATATTCGTGGTATATTTGCTATAATAATATACTATATTCGAATCAAATTTAAATAAGTCTTGTAGGTACATGTGCACATGATATATTTGCTATAATAATATGTATTTATTCAAATAAAATTTGAAATGTTAAAATAGAGTACGAGTGATATTGTAACTGCAAATGAACATGATATTTGCTAATATAATATACAGCTCTTAAGAGGCAGAATCATTAGTCAAGTTGCCGAAAAGTCGAAAAATAAAATGTTCCCATTCAGACCTCAACTCTAGAATTTTTTTGTCTGGCTTATCCTCCGTACAGCGTTTCCAATAATTAAATGGGAAAGGAGATTAGCCAACCTGAAAAACGTTGTTAGAGAGGGTAAAGTTTTTCTAGGGCTACATTGGATTCCCACTGCCAAAATGACTATAAAGTGGGGCTACTCGCAGAGAGGAATTGTGTAGCTCGATCTATGAGGTTTTAGATTTTGGTCAGCTCGATTCCCTTCAATGGCTGGCAGAGCTTCTGTAGTTTGTGAGTCGCGTGTTCTCTGTCTCTCGTTGTTGTTGTTCGCACTGTTATCTTTTGCTGCTGAAGCGAAGGTGCATTCTCACAGATGGAAACTAAACTACCAAACATGGGCTCCTGACTGCGTGCAGGTGAATATCATCTCTATAAATGGACAATACCCGGGGCCGACAATCAGAGCAAGAGAGGGGGACACCGTTGTTGTCCAGCTAGAAAACTTGATGCCCACTGAAAACGTTGTCATTCACTGGCATGGCATTCGCCAGGCAAATGATCGGTTTCTCTTCTCATTTTGCGCCCAGTTTAAATGTCCCAATTGTTTGTAGGGCAGAAAGTGCACCTACAGCAGATTAAATATAATAGTGGATCTATTTATTTGTAATTTGGTAATGTTTTTGGTCTACAGATGATATATAGATTGTCCAGTATTTCTAATTTGTAGAAGTCATCTAGCTGTATTATTCTTCTAATACGTAGAAGGCATTTAACTCTATTATTCTTATAGAATTTGAACGTGTGATATTTCTTTCAAGAATACAAATTCATCAAACTGTTACATATAGTATTTTTTTTATCGATAAACTATAATCTATGTAGTGGTATATGTAATGAGATGTTATCCATAAACTATAATACCGATTGTAATGCTTGTGATTACAATATTTTGGTTATTTCATGGGGACCAGATTCGCCTACTGCAGAAATAACTCTCTTGGTGTTTTGCATTGCAGATCGGTACTCCCTGGGATGACGGGACAGCTTCCATGTCGCATTGCGAAATCTATTCAGGCGAGA
The DNA here is from genome assembly GCA_007258455.2 of Sequoia sempervirens. Classification (NCBI taxonomy): domain Eukaryota; kingdom Viridiplantae; phylum Streptophyta; class Pinopsida; order Cupressales; family Cupressaceae; genus Sequoia; species Sequoia sempervirens. The sequence continues at coordinate 32,924,340 of VDFB02072274.1, forward strand.
CGTACGTGTATAAGTTCCTTGTGGACAGAGTAAGTTGGGGTCTCTTTCAATGTGAAATGTGTACTTCACTTAACTATAATATTGATTATGAATATGTGAAATGCAGCCGGGGACATACTTCTACCACGGTCATTATGGCCTACAGAGGTCAGCAGGGTTTTATGGGTCGCTGATAGTGGATGCCGCGGGCAAAGAACCCTTCACATACCATGGTGAACTGAGCATCGTGTTAAACGACTGGTGGCACAAGAGCACTATCGAACAGCCGGTGGGCCTGTGTTCCAATCCCTTTGTCTGGGTTGGGGAGCCTCAGGTATATCATGGACATTCCATTTAGCAGACTTGATAAGGATTGATACTTTTTTCCTGCGCTTTTTAATAGTCAAATGGCAATAAAATCAGACATACATAACATTTAAAGTGGCGCTTAACAATCGTTTGAATCTAATGATGTTTGTTTTTTTTGGTGTGCTGCTTCTTATCAGTCACTGCTTATAGAGGGCGGAGGGCAATACAACTGTTCAGCAGCCAGCAAGTCGCGCAACGCTACAAACACGCAGTGCACGCCTTATGTCTTGCCGGTTCAACCTGGGAACACATACCGCCTCCGTATTGCAAGTGTGGCATCTCTTTCGGCCCTCAACTTTGTGATCCAGGTCGGTCAGGTTAAAATGCATCCGTTGGTTTGCTCGTAAGATTTATTGCCACTCAAGTGCGGATCCTCGAGCACTTCCATGTTTCTCACATTTGGTTTTGTACAGGGACACAAGATGACGGTTGTGGAGGCAGACGGGCATTATGTGCAAACTGTTGAGGTGGACAACTTGGACATATACTCTAGCGAGTCATATTCCGTTCTGATAACGGCGAACCAAGACCCTTCTCAAAACTATTGGGCGGGTGCGAACGTGAGAGGCAGACAACCAAAGACGCCCACTGGACTGGCCGTCCTAAACTATCTTCCCAATCCCTCAACGAGCCTCCCCACCGCGCCATCTCCCACAAGCCCACTGTGGAACGACTACACCTACAGCAAAGCGCTGGCTCAGAAATTCGTGGCTCTGAAAGGACACAAAGAGCTTCCCCCGGTTCAGTTCTACAGGCGGCTGATCCTTCTCAACTCGCAGAACAAGATGGACGGATACACAAAGTGGGCGGATACACAAAGTGGGCGATCAACAGCATTTTGCTGGTGCCTCCTCCGACTCCGTACTTGGCCGCAACGAATTACAAAATTAAACGCGCCTATGACACCGCCCCACGTCCGGACATTTACAGTTCCCAAACGTAATCATGTGTGTCAAAAAAGGAATTCGGTGTTTTCTTCCTGATTTGCAAAGCTTTTTGTCGGATAGAATTAACTAGACTACCTCTTTGAAAAGTAATCATGTGGAAGTAAGCATATGTGTGTCAAACAGGAATCTATGTCAGAAATCATGTGTGTGTTTGAAGTTGAATTGTTCAAAAAGTTTATCCAAGATCAATAATTTCCTACAAATTGTGTTTTATAAAGTTAATTGATACATCACTAGCCATTCTCCCTACAAAATGTATTCTTAATATCTAGTTCGTCCAATTGTAACATGTCTATGCATCATGGGATGCTAGAAAAGTATATTATTGTTTAAAGCAAAAGAAATTCATGGGATGCTAGAATAGTATATTATTGTTTAAAGTTGCATAAATTTTTTTGAGTTGTTATGGTTTATGACAGAGATTTCATCATTTAATATTATGTTTTAGATAGAATTTGTTGCTTTATAATGTGGCTTCATTTCTTATTTTAATAAAAACATTGCACATTCAAATAGGTATAAAGGAAGTTAAAGATTTGAAAAATCTGTTCATCATTTTGAGTTATGGAATATCATTTAAAATAATAAGTGTTCAAATTTTTTTACTCATGGTTGTCATTGGCATAGTAGAATGATCAATGCTTTTTTCTTGATTTAGGAATTTTGGGTTTTAAGGATATGTAAACTCTTGAGCTTTCTTTTTTCAAGTTAAATTTCATCATTACCTCCTTTGCAAGATATGTAATTAAGCCCGAATTTGGATTTTAATGTTTCTTTATTAAAAACTGATGGATAAGCTTTAACATAAAGAAGACACAAATCTTATTTGGACTAGAGTTCCATGTTACTAAAGAATTCAAGTAAGCTCAAGTCACCTCATCTTTCATATTATTTTTCAATAAAAAAAAACTAAAAATAATCAAGGAACCAAAGAGTACTATCCTTGAGGGATAAAGATATATATTTTTTTTCTAGAAAATAATCAAGATATTTCTATTGATGCACTAGTATTATTAGTTTCCTAATAGGCAGATTATAAAAAAATACTAACTTACTCTCATTGAGCTAGACATTAGCAAGGGACAACAATTGGTCATTCTATAGTTTACACACATGAGAATCCCGAAATTAATTATAAGCCTTTTTTTTTTATATTTATAAAATGAATGAAAATGGTATTACATATGGTTCAAAAGAAGTTGTATCTAGGATAATTACTTGAGAGAATAGGGGAGTTTCACTAGTCACAAATAAAAAATCACAAATTAAACTCTAGAGATTTATTATGGTGTCTTGGAAAGTGTTATATTATCTATTATTAATTGAAAAGAAAAATTAATATCACATGATGTGGAAGAAATATCAACATTAAATTTCATCCCTATTCTCTTTAAAATAGATCCATCTCCCCAACATATTATAAATATCGAAAGTTTAAGGGTTATTTATAAGATTTATTATTTTGAAAATATAAGAAATATGAAAATTACATATTCTATATTATCATTTACTAGAAGTAAAAGTGTGAGTTGTGAATAAAAGGATTTGATATTCTTTATTCTCTACATTTCTATTACATTATGAATCTATTTCTTAGCAATTTCTTCAATTTTTTTTTAGTGTTGATTGGGGCCATGGCTATTATCCTTATTGAATGCACTACACACAACATGATAGGCTCAAAAACCTAAACCCTTCTAAGATTGCAAGATTGGAGGATTACAAGCAAATGAAACATTCTATGAGGCATAAAAATAAAAGGGAATTTAGGCTTGTAGACAAGAGAGAGTGAGACATGTTTTTTGGTAGGAATTTGTGTGGTGGAAAATGGTAGAACAACTAGCATGGATATAATTAATTCATTTACTAGTGAGATAGCTAGAGAAGATAACACTTATTTTTACTATAGAAATATTATAGAAATGAAATTCTTAAGGAGAAGGATGTTACAAGTGATGTATAAATAATACAAAATTTAGCACGTGGTATAATGGAACTTGAAAATTTTAGTAAGCAAACTGACCATATAGGCATCATGAGAATCAATAAAAATACCAAACTTAGGTACCTACTACTTGGATTGTAACTTACCTATTAAAAAATATATATCAAATATCCAATCACGTATGCACATATTTATGGACACGTGATAAAAAAAAATATTAGTTCCAACTCTAGCTTCTATTTTGTATGACATCAATGACACACTAATAAGTCCAAAAATTGTACTATAAGCTTGTATATAAAAGTGATACTTATGTTGGTTTGGGGTTTCTTTTCCATGTAAGGTGTTTAGAGAATCTTACAAATTCAAAGGATGCCTCAGACTATAGTAAAGATTATCTCTAAATGAATATAGTGAATGTTTGGTATGCCAACAAGAATGCATTCATCCAATTTATTATTGTAACTACCTCTCTTGGTTTTCTCTATAATTTTGATATGTGTATATGATATGGTAATTTGTTACCAGGAAATACTATTAATTTTCATTGGAAAATATTAGACAAATTCTCAAGATAGGAATAATTAATATAAGGAGACAAAATTGAATGTTTCTCCTCTAAATTTTTAAGTTAAGAAAAATTTAACATTGATTAACAATTCCTTTTGCATAATTTAATGTAATATCCATGATCAATGGTTTTCAATTTTATTAATGTATAGGTAGAGTTAATAGAGGATGAATATTTAGAACTATGACACACATTTAAAAGTAAATCACTAACAAAAATATAGTTTTTCAACTTGAGCTACCTTAAACTAATTTTTATATTTTGAATTTGAAAATGATATAGGCTAATGAAATGTAGAATTCTTCATATAGTATATGTCTATAATTTTTATTTTTTATCTAGTTGGATATATTATTTTATAACTTTAAAAGAAAATTTAAAAAAAAAAGAGTATATGAGATGGCAGAAAAAATATAACAAATTTAAGTTTTGATGAATATTTACTTTTCAATTTTTTTTAAGTCAAGTTTACTAAAAATATAATAGATTTGATGTGATTCTAGCTATTGTCTATTTTTTTATAACATAATAAAAATATACCCACTTGGAGAGTATTCTCTCTTTAGTGTGTCATATATTTTTTAATATTTTTTGACATATTTTAATATTTAATTAAAATAATTAATCAACCTCATGTTTTTTTATAATAACTTACTTGTAGCAATTTAAAAAAAATGTAATAAAACTAATAAAAGTATCAAAAAATATATATTTTTAGTTTCTGAACTTTGAGCTCCATGAAAGGGTATTTTAAAATTTTCATGAAAATACAACTAGTTAAAGAAATGTAGATTTCAAGTTGATTTTGATTTTAGAATTTCATCCAAAAGAGGGGTTAGGTTGTCATATGGACTACCAAGTAGACAATATTGTGTGAAATATTTGTTTTTGTAACTCTTTTGACAGTAAATTTTGGTCAAAAACCTTTCCAATTTGTTTAAAAAGGGGTTAAAAATTTATTGAAGTCAAGAAATTAACAGTACATAAGGATCAGGGAACCTGTAGGCTCCCACAAAGGAAAACACCAAAACATCCATCCAAAACAGAAACCACCACCCATACAACCATCAACATCTTATCCCTCCATATCATCAACGATGACCCTCTCTAAATTATGACAATAATTAGGGGATAACTGTCCCCACCCGTCAATCTTCCAATCATCTGCATGCTTTGAAGCCCACTTAGCCAAACAGTCAACAACCCTATTCCATTCTCATGGAATGTGGGAAAAAGACACCACTCCCAACATAGAGAACCTTTGCAAAATATGTCAAACCACCAACACAATCTTCCAATTAACCTCAACCACCTTTTGCTCATGCAACATATTAACAATAATCTATGAATTAGATTCATAGATAATCCTATGCCAACCCAAGGCACAAGCACACTCAATAGCCTAAAGAATTTCCATCCCCTTCATAAAGTTGCTAGAATGCCACCCTTTATGGATGGAGAAAAATAAAATAACCAAACCAAAACAGTCTCTGCCAACTCCACCAATCCCAACAGGCCCAGGATTACCCCCAAAGGAGCCATTTGTATTAATCTTTAGAAAATCTGTTGGAGGTGGCAACCATCTTCCAACCCTTTGAATCTTATTTTTAGCCTTCCTTCCTCTTTTGACAAAGACATAGACCAAAATCAACCCCTACAAGCCCAATCTAATCACAATCTCATCATCACTTCTTTCCAATGAAAAAGCCACTTCACATTTGGCTTCCACCAACTCTTGGATCATACTAACAATTATGTGCCAAACCTGTTGAACCATCGACCTATCCTGACAAAAATCCTACAATTCCTTTCCAACCAAATTTTTAAAAGAATGAACATAGGACCAATGCACCACACAATTTGGAGGAAAGAGACCTAGGAAGGGAGTCTTCAAAGACTACTCCAGAACTCAACAAGGGAAGAAGCATGAACACATGGATGTTTCCAAACACCCCACCACAAATGCTAGAGCAACATAGAATAAGGACAATAGAAAAAAAAATGGGAAGAATCCTCCTCATTATAGTCACAGAAAACACAAATAAAGGGACCCTAGAATCACCGCTTCCAAAGATTATCCCAAGTCAAACATCTATTACAAGCCAAACTCCGCACAAAACAATTACACTTGGTCCATGAGAAATTATTCCACACATGTTTCCACCAAGGGATCTCCATTGCCCAAAACTTATGAGACAACAACTCCTGATATCCACTAGCCCTAGTGAAAGCATTCCCTTAGGATTTAGGCTCCAAGAAAAAATATCCTTATCTCTAAGGTAACTCCATTGTTTACTAGCCAAAATATTTTGAAGCTCAGCACAATCCTCCTCCAACCTAATAATAGGCCAATCGCAAGGATCCTTCAACCTAGCCACCTCCATCTACCCACATGGCTAAAAATTCTTAAAAGCACTCACCCTTGACCAACCAACCTCCAAGAAATATTGAAAAAATTCACCAAATTAGGATACTAATGCAAAATGGGGGAAAATCCATCCCAAGAATCATACCAAAAGAGAGCCTCATCCCCCCTATTACATATCCAGAATAGGCCCTCCTTGATTAGTGCATCCCCTTTCTTAACCCACTAGAGGATACCTAGGAAAATCCTCCTTGAAAACCCTCAGACGGTACTTGAGTAAAATCTTGGCTTGGATATGATCCTTCTCCACACACCACCTCTAGTAAAGTTTTGCATAAGTTGATTTCCATAATCTATGACCCTAAACTACCTCGTGCTACACATAATATCCCACTTTACCAGGTTCCACTTGGAAGAGGACAAGCTACCCACCCATAAGAATTGTCTAGCCAAAGAGTCCAAATCCTTCACAAACCCAACAGGAGCCACCTGAAGCATGCATCTAAAACCTCAAGATAAAATAAATCCTTTGCTGAATAAGCCTTAGAGTATTCAAGAAGAAAATGGAAGATTTATCTTCATTAATCCTTTGACTAGAAGCACCAAGATAGACATCCAAAGCCTTGGGAAAATTTGTATCTTCTTTGATCTTAGTCATACCCATCAAGGTCATATCATCAAAAAATTGTAGGTGGGACTAAGGAGGCAAACCATTTCCCCAACCCCATCCCTGGATAAAACCCAACTCTACATTTCATTTCACCCATCTCCCCAGTCCTTCAGCAAGAAGAATAAATAAATAAGGAGAGAGAGAAGATCCCCTTGACAAAAGCCTCTAGAAGCACTGAAAAGAGAAGGCTCTCCATTTATCAACACCAAGAAATAAGTGGGAGTAACACAAAACATAACCCACTAGACCCACTCCTTAGCAAAACCATAAGCAATAAGATTTTTTTGCAAGAAGGACCACTTCACTCTATCATAGGCCTTTTCTATATCTAGCTTAATGAACATATCCTTTTCTTTCGAGGATGCCATAGAATGAATGGTCTTGGTAGAAATGACCACTCCATCCAAAAAAAATTAATCTACCACAAAACCACTCTGCTCCTCAAAGATAAGCCCTCTAAGTCATTGCTTCAGCCTTTCAACAATCATCTTAGAAATGATTTTATAAACAAAAAATGCACAAAGGGAAATGGCTGAAAATTGACTCAGATGATCTACCACCTCACCTTTGGGAATAAGAGAAAGAAATGTAGAGTTCAAATCCTGTAGCATCTACTTATTCCTTTGAGACTCATGAACCACCTCCACAAGGTCTAGCTTAATGATATCCCAAATTCTTGAAAAAATTCAACTAGAAAGTTATCAAGGCCTGAGTCTTTACCTTTCTTCAGCTAGAAAATAGTAGCCTCTAATTCCTCTAGTGAGATATTTCCCAAAAGATGCTCATTCATCTCGTCGATGACCAAAGAGGGGATGCAAGATAAAACTTAGTTTTCTTCCACCAAACCATCTTGAGAATCCTCTCTAAATAAAGAAGCAAAGGACTATGAAGCTTCTCTAGACACATCTTGCAAAGATGATAAATGCTCACTCTTTTCATTCACAAGAACAGGCATAAAATTACCATGTCTCCTGGCTTTCACTGAGTTGGAGAAAAACACAATGTTTCTATCTCCCTCCTTTAACCATTCAACTCAACCCTTTTGTTTCCAATAAATTTCCGCATGCAACTCACACTCTTAAAAATATTTCAAATCCCTTGCCTCCTCCCTAAGTAAATCCTCTGAGAGACCAAAATCCCTTATCTCCCAAGTGATGACATCCAAGTTATCTTGAGCAGCAACCTTAGCATGCAAATTATTTCCAAAGCACTACCTATTCCACCTTTTGAGTTCATATTTTACATAGTGTATTAGTTTGGAAAAATAATACATAGCAGTGCCATGAGTAGGTCTTCCCATCCTCCACCATTCAATATCTTGCTCCTGCAAAGAAGAATATCTTAACAGCATAAGATAGAACTTGAAAGAGAGTAACCGAGCAACACATGCTGAAGTAGCCGATAACTTTATAGGCTAGTTATCCAAGCCCCTCCAGTCCAAAATCTCAGAGAAAGTATACCACCATCCACCAACCCAGAAACATGAAACCAAGAAATGGTCAAGTCTCTCAGCAATACAATTCTCTCCCATTCTCCTATTGTTCCAATTAAACTGGCCATTATGGTGCTTAATTTCAACCAGATTCAATGCATAAATGTTATCATGAAATAGGAAAGTAGAGGGATCCAATCTCGCAATACCACCCTTCTTCTCATCCAACTCAATAATGGCATTGAAATCACCAACAATAATCCAAAGGAAAAAAGGAGCAAGGCTTCGAATGAAATTAATATGAGACCACAATAACTGCTTAGTAGGAAAATCAATAGATGCATAGATGTTTGAGAGAAGAATAGTTTCCCCAGACTCTAGACTTGAAGCAACCACGAAGATGGAAGACTTGGAGGACATCCACCAAAGAGGACGAATCTTAAATGGGTTCCACAGGCAAGCCACACCCCCTTCAATACCAGGAGCCATAATACACTATAAATTGCCCCACCCCCATAGCCTAGGAAAATAACCAATCATAACTTCAATAGTTAACTTAGTATCCTATAATAGGAGAACATCAGGAGAATGAGTTCTCACCAAATCTCAAACAACTTTTTGTCGAGGGCCACTATTCAAGCCGCTTACATTCCAGGAGAGGACAATCATTTTGGAGGATTAGAAAATGGGAATCCAAGTTCTCAACAGAACCAGACTCCACCAAAGTCTCCCCCATCATATTTATTTTTCCAAATCCTTCTTTCTCCCAACTTTAGAAGACTTCTAAGCAACCACTTTCTTTCGGTCTTTTTGAAGAACTCCCAATGAAGGAGAAGTCTTGCTACCTTTTGTTGATTTAGACCCCACTTTCACCAATGAAGTATAGATCACTCCCTCCCCCATCTTCATATCCACAAGAGTCTTGGACCTCCCATGAACCACCAAACTCAAATCAATTTCCATTTGCAAAGCCCCAGTTTCTAGAGAATTTTTATTGTAATTTGGAATAATTCCTTCCTGAACCCCTTCTAAAACACCCTAATCCATAAACATAACTCCTAGATTTGCCTCATGTTGACTAAGATAATCTAGAAAATCAAATTTATTAAAGGTATTTCCTTCCTAATGGTCCTTAAGAGTCCTCTTTTGACCTTAGTTCCTATTATGAGCCTTAGCAGGAATAAAAACCTCTACACCAATAGCCTCACCAAGAATGGGGTCCTTGCCTTTGTCAACCTTAGGAGGATTGAGAGGAGGCTAAGAATTGTGAGATGTAGAAGATTTAGACTTCAATCATTGCCTTTGTAGATCATGGCCATATTCATGACACCGACAAGAACGAAAGCACAATGTTTCATAATCAAGTTATTGCACCCAACAGTATGAACCCACATGAATTTCCAAAGAATCTGGAAGAGGGTTATTTAAATCCATTTCAACACAAATACGAGCGAAATTCATTACCTTTCTATCCTATGTTTTCTGAGAAGGACCCATCGGTTACCCCAACAGCGAAGCAACTCAATGCAAGATGTCATTGCACCAATATTCAATTGGAAATCTAGGGAGTTGAACTCACATCAAAACTTCATTCAGAAGCTCCTCTAAAGGATCAAAACCCGCATGCCAGGGTTTAATAAATAAACCAATGTGGTTGTGGAAATAAGGTCCACCTTCAAACATTCTATTGTGATCTTCCATGCAATTAAATGTCACCATGAAGTAACTATTCACTAACAATATTATTTCCATATCACCCTCCGGGAACTAGGTATAATGAGCCCACGATTCCAAAAATTTGCAGAGAAAACCATGCTTCAAGGAATACTCAATATCCTATGTGATTGATTTTTGTTAAATCATTAGTATTGGCTTATCTTTGCTTTGTTCTAGGAACCCATTAATTTCCATTATTTCCATATCACCCTCCGAGAACTAGGTATAATGAGCCCATTATTCCAAAAATTGAAGTAAAACCCTCATTCCCAAAAAATTGTAGAGAAAACCATGCTTCGAGTAATACTCAATATCCTATGCGATAAACTTTGGTTGAATCATTAGTATCGGCCTATCTTTGCTTTGTTCTAGGAAACCATTAATTTTTGAAATACTAGGACCTCCAGACAACACAAATCCTCTATTGTCCAAATCATTTGAAAATAGATTATTATCAAAATCCCTCAATGAATGATTTGGAGTGGAATGCCCAAATGCAATACTAAAATCCATAGGAGATTTGAACCTTGATGTCTCCCCCAGAGCCATAACCAAGGATACAAAATAGCCTTGAATGTCCCCAACACTAGGAGCCCCACTCAAACACCAAAGCCCACACTATGAGTAACAACCAATGGGAATACAAAATATAGTGGAAAATAAAGAGATTAAACATAGCCACATAAAGAAATAATGCAGACATCACCCCAACCAGAGCCCAACAAACCCACCCCCTCACACATCAAATACCCTAAAGGCAGCAAACACCTACAACAAAAAAGACACCATCCTCCCAAGATCTCTCCATGACAAGAAGCAGAGGCATGACCTCATGCAAGGCACGACCTACATAGGGCAATGACCTGCACCAGTGTCAACATCCCTCCACTTTTTTCAAAAAAAAAAAACTTTCCATTTAAATCAAAACTCTAGTTTCAATTTTAAAGTATATTGATATCAATTAATATTTTTAAGAAAATAATTTTTAATGAAAACTTTGTGCCATGTAGGTGGCAAGTAGTTTCAAGAAAAACTATTTCACTCAATGCTATATTTCTAGCCTAATGTATTACATAGTTCTAAACTTCCAGCTTGGGAAACATAAAATTTGCAATAAAGTGTGGTTGGCTATTCTTATTTTATACACTTAGATATAGAAGGAAACACAAAAAATTTTAGTAGGACACAATTAAAAATAGAGAAAAATCCTCCAACTATAAAGATATTGTGCTAGATATCATGAAAAAATATGAAACGAATCACCTTTTACTTATACTCAAGTATAAGTAAGGATACCACAAAAATGGAGATGAGAAAAAGAGAGATAGGATGATAGATTAAAGAGTATATAAGAAGGATATAATTTTATAAGAAAAGAAGTATGTGGGAAAGAGAAATGCAAGGATATAGGGAAAAAATATATGTGCTAATATGCTCTAGAATTTATGTAAATATGAATATAAGGATAGTAAATGATATTGTACCATTTGAATGAAACATCCAATTGATTGTAAACATATACATATTGTTGGTTGTTTTTATAGAACCAAACTTGATCTCACCATTTACCTATGAATTTTCCAAAATCCAATGATAAGTAAAGGCAAGGATTGGCCAACAAACAAGTAAGGATTATTAGGCCCTTCAACACTTTGGGCTCTGTGAAACCTAGGAGGGTGATCCTATTAATGATTACATGATATTATTGTGCCATTTTATCATAAACATTTAAGCACACAAATAATTCTCATATAAAGGCTCAACTAACAAAACGTATCGAAGAAGTTGACTGCTTCTTAACAATAGTTCATATTTAGAGCATGAGAATGGTAAAGCCTAACATAATTGTAACCCATTTCAAAGAATTTGATTTAATGAATGGTTTGTTTCTGAATTAATCAACACAATGCAATATGATTACCTCACTCAAACTAGTGCTTCATCCTTGGAACAAAGTCAATTCTAACACCCACATAATTTGACAACAATTTTCACAAATGATGTTATTTAAAGCTTTGAGAATACTACATTATAGTATTTCAACATTATACCTCAACCATCACTTCTTACTAGCATCCTAGCACTTGATTTAATATTTAAACCTATAGCTCCATTCAAGAATTTACATGAATTCTTTGAATTAATAAGAAAGAATAAAACCATACACCCATGGGAAATCAATAGAGACAAATAAGATAACCCTTGATTATATTATTTATAGTTTAAAAAACTAGTACATAGGAGAGAAAATGGTGTCAAACTTGCACTATTTTGTTCTATATTGCCAGTATCACTATTGGAACTTCATGTACAGGGTATGTACATGATCATCATGGAAAAACAAGCCCTTAAGTGGCAAAAAAATCAGAAAAATCAAAGTTAGGCAACTTGACGTAAAAATTTGAATAATTTATCTATATTATTTCAAAAATATGTAATAATAGAATCTGTAGAAAATTAAATGTAGATTCTAAAATACTATGTTCGTTTGAAAAAAAAAAATCTATTTGGTGAAAATTTGAAATTTCAATGTAGTAGCAATTTAAATTTCAGTGGAAAAATAAGAAGTAGGTGTTTGTCCTGACCAACCAACTAACCAATAAAATGATAAAAAAATTACAAGATTTTAGATATGAGTAGAGGACCTCATGTGATGCATATCTTTTGTAATTTTTTCCAAGTAAATAATTAATTATGAATATTTTATTACAACTTTTAAAAAATGTAAAAAACTCATATGTCTGACCACCTTAACTTGGTCAAAACTCCATGAAATTCAATTTTACTTTTTTAATCCTATAGTATGCGAATCATAGAATGTGACACATGTTTTGGATTCAAAAAATGTGATACCTTTTGAAAGCTATAGATGTTTTTCAATCAGTCTATCAATTAGGACTTTAGTCATAATTTGAATAGAAAATGAATAATAATTACTTATTAAATTAAAATTAAAGCATAATTTATATTGGTGGAAAGATGAGAATCTCCTTTAAAAACTCTTTTCATTTCATCAATTTTATGTAAAAAAATTCATCAGCCACATACCCATCATATTGCCACTTTTTGGCCCATCATGATCCTGCACATACCCTACATATTAGCAGATTCAAACCTAAGACTTCACACTAAAATGCTTAGTATCCTTTACAATTCTATATGTGATCAATTCCAGAACAACCAACCAACCTCCTCTTGTAACCAGCCCTAAAATACCATTTATAGAGATATGGGAGGGACAAGCATCAAGCTGAATTACAATTACAATCACATTTGCATTTGACACTTAATTTCACTTTATTTTCAAATATTCCTCAGATGGTTACATTTACTCATTTTAAAATGGGGGGGAAATGAAAAGAAAAAACTACATATCATTCATTGAAGAGGATCATCCAACCCTCCAAAAGGGATCATTCATCATTGAAACAACTCCAAAATCCCTCGTCCACATCGATCAAAGAAGATTCTTCATTAGTGCCTAAGGAAAGAACTTATATATTAACCAAAAAAGGCATATTTTCCATCGAAGCAATGGCATCAAACACCTCTCCTTCACACAATCCAAAAAAGTTTCCAAGTTAGCATCAAAGACAAAAAATTATATGCTCACTGAAAGATATGGATTCGCCATTGTGGTGGAGGTGTCACCAAAAACAAAAATAGAATTGGGGTGCTACTCTAATTCTTCAAAATTAGAGTAGGCATTCTTGCTTCGTGTTCTTGCTAAAACTAGACAAGTTACTACCCCTCCATCGTCAGAATCCTCTTGACATGCCAATGTGGGAAGGTAACAGTCGTACTCTAGGTTAGTATCTCTTTCATTGCTCTAAGGACTATCTAGAACCTCCATAGGAGAGTTGTGCCTCCCCATATAAGAATCATAAGCCTTGTGGTACTTATTCTTCCTCTTCCCACAAGAATTAGCCCATTTCCCACCAAAATCACCCTGGTCATGACCAACAACTCTATTCCTTAGGTGGTAATTGCTCTTTACACCACCCTTCTTAGTCTTATCATGGGAACTCCTCCTCCCCTTTGGCGTTGTAGGAGCTCCAAGTGTGTCAAGTTCAGTTTTAGGTGCATCATCCTAGGATTCAAGCACACTAAGTCTCCTAGACCTTCTGACTGGTTGGAAAAACTTAACAGACTTAGCCATTCTCATAGAAGAACAAGAAAACAACATGAATTCCCAAGTATAGAAAGATCTTACAAATTCGCAGGAGAAAAACACTTCACTACTATGAATAAAACCTATCAAGGGTATGTGCAGGATCATAATGGAAAAAATAGACCTTTAAGTGGCAAAAAATTTAGAAAAATTATAGTTATGCAACTTGACGTAAAATTTTGAATTTAAGTTATCTATATTATTTCAAAATAATGTAAGAATAGAATTTGTAGAAAATTTAATGTAGTTTCTAAACTACTAGGTTTATTTAAAGAAAGAAAAAATCTATTTGGTGAAAATTCTAAATTTCAATGCAGTAGTACTTAAATTTCAGGGAAAAAATAAGAAGTAGGTGTCTGTTTGACCACCCTAACCAAAATAAAATGATAATATTTTTTTATTAGATTTTAGATATAAGTAGATGACTCATGTCTCAATGTGATGCATATTTGTTTGTAATTTTTTTCCAAGTAAATAATTAATTATGATTTTTTTATTACAACATTTAAAAAATATAAAAACTCGTATGTCTAACCACCTTAACTTGGTCAAAACTTGATGAAATTCAATTTTTTATTTTTTTAATCTTATAGTATATGAACCATAGAATGTGATGCATGTTTCAAATTCAAAAAATGTGACACCGTTTGAAAGCTATAGATTTTTTTCAATCAGCCTATCAATCAGAACTTTAGTCATAATTCAAATAGAAAATGAATAATAATTATTTATTAAATTCAAAGTAAAGCATAATTTATATTGTTGGAAAGTTGAGAATCTGTTTTAAAAACCCTTATTGTTTCATGAATTTTGGGTAAAAAAAGGTCGTTAGCCATATAGGCCATCATATCTCTTACATATCGCCACTTTTTGGCCCATCATGATCCTGCACATACCCTCAACCAACATGACTTCTTCAAATAATCAACCCTTGTGAGCCCATTTAACTAAAAGCTACATAGACCATGATAATTTCCTAAGACAAGCCCACTACTACTCAGTCGACATATAAAAGATGGATACCAACTTACCAGGGAGAAAATACCTTCAATTCTTCTACAACTTCACGCCAAAGTTCTACACAAACTAAAAATCAATTCCTCTATTTCCAATTGCAATTGTGAAGAAAAATATGGCTGCCAACTCTCATTATATTGAGCTGACAATAAAGTGCTTGATTTTGAATCTCAACCATTGATTATCTGTTGAGATGGATTGACAGATAATTAAAATCAAGTTAATTGATTATGAAGAAGCTGACTGCATCCGCCTATTGCCTTTGTCTAATCAGAAAAACCCATGTGGATATGCATCCATTCTATGTGCACACTTAATCACCTACTTAGCATTAAAGAAAGTGTGTTGTGCCTTGTTTTGCCACTCACCCATGGGAATTAATCCACTTGCAACTCATATTAATAGGACGATGGGCAGCAGTCATGATTTGATCTCAAATCATCAACTCATACTTTTCCTTAACTCAATATCACCTTCCCGCATGTACAAACATCTGACCAAAATGATGGCCGAGATAAAAAAATAGCCATCATATCTGGAACATGTGGAAGAGAAGTTAATTATTATCTTGCACCATTTAGCCTTCATTTCTTCTCAAAAATTTTAATAATATATCACCTTTATTAATGTCCCTTGGGCCTGTTAGATCATTCCACATGGCAGTCACCCGCTCCCCTACTAAGAAACAAAAGACATGAGTTAGTCCCACACGGGATGGTGTGGAGTGGTCAAGATTGATCCACGTTACCCACTATCAACCATCGATCTATTCTTGATAGAATGTTCATAGAATTTAAAAATCAATGGGACCCTCCAAAAAGGGACAAATGGCAAAAGCTCGCTAGCCTATTGCATTATTTTACAAGAAAATAAAATAAAATGGGGTGGTGGGGAGCGGTCTTGATGGAACCACATCACCAAATGATCACTGTTGATTTTATTTATTCATTATCCACTATCTATTCAAATGTGTTGGGCCCACTAATCAAGAGGGCACGTGGCGTTTGCTCGCTTGCCCGCTAGAATAATTAAATGAAAAATAAAACAGAGCAAGGGAATGGGGAACGATTGTGATTAATCCATGATGATCAAATGGTCACCATAAAACTTAAGATTTGCACATGTCAAACTTGTTATTTTTTAAGAAGGGACCATCACTAGGCAGATGATGGATGGGGACATAGGGATTAAAACTAAAACCTTAGGTTAAGGATGAAAAATTAAGACAAACCTAAGACATGATTAATTTAAGACATATTTCAACTCGTATTAATATAGAGAAATGTTGTAAATACCATGATAGGCAACAACTGAGACAACTAGGATCAAGGGGCTAGTTTATGAACAAGGAAAAAGGCATAAATCATGCCTTAAATGACTAGGAATCGATAATAAAGAACTCAACAATGAATTAGAACATTTTCAAAGATGTAGGCTTAAAAGCTACTTAGGAAGGGTTTATAGCAACATAAACCCTAAGGCATTTATGAGAGACAAAACCCTAAGCCCCAAGACAGGGGATTAATTCAAATTTTGTAGAATTTTGAAATAGAACCAAATTATTTTAGGGGTTTCATCACATATGAAACCATACATTTTTTAGACTCATATTTAATGTATTTTGTATATGTTATGGTTCTTAATAACAATTTATTTGATTATTTTTGCATGTTAATTCCTATTTCAAACTCCTATAACCTACCATACTCACTTCAACTTTCTTATTATATTCAACACTAGGGTATAAATACAATAATTAATGTCATTAGAACCAAAATCTCTTGTCTTCCTCTTACATGCCAAGATCCTCGTTCCATTATTGATACCCTAGTAAAATGGAAAAAATAGAGATAAAATTATATGTACATTAATTATTAAAGAAAGGGACTTTAGGATAAATAAAAAGGTCTATATAACTAATATACCAAGGGACATATGAAAGAATAAAAAAATAAAGGATTTGAAGTTATAAAAGATATCATTTCATGATTTAAAATAGGTTACCATAGGTCTTAGCCTCATCACAAGGGGTTAGGCACCTAGGGGATGATTAATATAAAAGGGAGGATCTTGAAGGGACCTTTCAAGAGATGGAATCCTATAAAAAACCTAAGAAGTACACATTAAAAATAAATAAAAGGATTAATGAAATTATGTTGAATATAAAAAGGCTCATAGAAAAAAAAAATAAGAAGAAGAGTGAGTTAAGGAATGTAATTGAATTATCAATTGTGGTGAACATGAAGTAAAAGAATATGAAGAATGTTTATAAAAATAAGAGAAATATGAGAAGAGGTTAGATAAGATAAAAGAAAGAAATAAATTACAAAGGAGGTTGTTGTTGGGGAAGAAATAGAGTGTACTAGGAGGGTTGCTACTAATAGAGAGATAGAATGCATTAAGGAATTCATTGATAACAAAATTAAGGATGAAAATCCACTTTAGGATGAATTAAACATGAAGCGTAAGCACAAGAAGTTGAGTCGACATTTCGGGGAAGTGTCATTTTTCAACTTTAAAATAGGTACCCATTTTAAAGTGGGTACTTGTTCCGAAAAGTTTGAAAATCACAATCCATATTTTACATTTGGATTTAGGATCAGAAATTCCATGGTGTATAGGAGAAAATTTGCACCCCTTATGAAAATTCCCCTTTTACCCTTCCTCACTTTAGAAAACCAAATTTGAAGGCTAAGATCTACATAAGTCTGTTGCCTTCATTCCACTTGGCATCTATTTTGTATGTTGACAAAGAAATAACTATCAGGGATGCCCACACCATGCAAAAATGTCTGTATGGCATGCTTACATCACTAGCAGATTCATGTGTCTGAAGTTAGTAGAGGTGTTACACTTTCCATTGGAGAATATGGCCATTTTTCTCATTCCTTCAAATTAACTCTTCCTTCATGCATTTCATCTTCTAAGAATTCAATCCAACTTATACACATCCATCTAAGCACTCAACTTGATCTCTCCTAGCATTCTAGCATTCACTCCTTTCCTTCTAAGCTTTCAAGTAGCACTTTTCACTCCACAGCAACAACATCAACACTCCATCAACTCCGTAGAGGAAGTGTGGAACAAACACCATTCCAGCAGGGGCTTGAGTCCTCTCATTCTCTCCTCCATTAGTTAGTGAGCTCTTGGTGGAGGTGGTAAGATTTATACTCCTCTCCTCTACGATTTGGTTGGGTAGCACATTATTGTTTTGTAGTTCTTTTGTGTTATTTACTTCATTTCCTTCTTTATCATATATTTCTCCATTATTGTAAACTTGGCTATCCATGGAGGTGGAAACACCAAAATAGGGGTTCTAGCTGAGGCTGACACCTATACAGCCCCAACAATTTTCCCTATTTATTGTGTGTAGGTGGAAGTATACTTGGAGCTAGTTGGTGAACGAGTACCTTTGTGAGATCATTCTTGCCACATTAACTCTTGTATATTTAATTTATCATATTCGTTCATATCTAGTCTACTTCATAGCTTTTTTTTGGCCCTTTGGAAGTGATTAGATAGGTTGTTAGTCTACTTTCTAGTGGTTAATCTTTCCTTTTTAGCTCTCTACCCATACGGATTCTAGTGAACATGAGAGACACCAACGTGCCATGTTATCATCTCGGAACCATGATTTTGTCCTCGGGTAGAGCTTCATGAGGTATAGTGTTGAACCCAAAAATTGTATCACCTAGCCCCATCTCAAATCTCAGGTCTGCAGAGGGAATGAAGGACCTCATAGTCCTCATCATTCTTGTCCTTCATTTCAAAAACCCCTTTAAGCTAAGGTAAGTTAGGGCAGCCTTCCACTCTTGGTTGTCTATGACCTAGGGCCTAGAACATGGTTGGTCCCCCCCTCTCTTACATTTTTGGTGAACCCAATGTGAGCCAACATCTATTCATATGTGGGTGTTGAGGCTTTCCTCTTGTACCTTGCAATCGTTGTGCTCCTACGTGTTGTGAAAGTTTATGAGCATCACAACCCAGTCCATGACCTCCAGGGATATTGTTAGAAGAAGTATACGACACCTTCTGATGGAAAGGATGAAGGTCACTACTAGTTTCTCTATAGGCCTTTTCTTTGGTATTGTCATTGGTCTAGCCACATAGGAGCAGTTATCGAGGGGCGAGATAGGATTCTCCAATGAGACCAACCACATCCCCACTCATCCTGTGTCTCCTACACCATCATCATTAGAGAAGGATGAGGCTTCTCAAATTCCTTTAGAATATGTCTCCACCATTAGCAAAGGGTTGGGAGACTTAGAAAATCACTTGGAAAGAAACTAGAAGATGGCTAGGGCTGCTCGGGTCATTAGTGAGTTGAATTATATGGTTGGAAAAGATCAAAAAATCATAGATCTCTTGGCTAGTCTCACTAGTCTGACTGATGCATGTGCTCCTCTGAACAATCCTAACATTGTATGAGGAGTCACCTTTGAAGACCATGAGAGATAGCTAGGACTATCGATGCCTCCTATGTCGATGTACATGGCTAATGTTGTACCCTGGATCAGCATTCCCTCTGCCTCTAAGGGATCTAAAACTATCAAAGTGCACAAGAACCCCTTGAGTTTTAGCTTCACCCCTCTTGTCACCTCTAGCAGTGGAGGCTTTGGCGGGATGAGCAATGGGGGCTTTGGTAGCGGTGATGGTTTCAACAATGGAAGTGGTGTTGGGAGAGGTGGTTCCAGTGGAGGCCATGATGGGTTCTTCAGATGCGAAGGTGGCTTTGATGGAGACACTACTAGTGGTAATGGCTATGGTGGTGGTTCTGGTGGTGGTCACATCGGTGGTTTTGGTGGTGGCTCTGGTGGAGGTTTTGGAGGAGGCTCCTCTAGCCCTTTATCTTCTAATGATCCTATTTTGAACACACTTCTTCATAATATGGGTAAGATGTAGAGCCAATTAGTTAGTCTCTCTGAAGCATCTACCCTACCTATCTTCCAACCCTTCTTCCAGCATAGCCTATTATCGGTTGTGATCTTGAACTCTCCCTTCCCTCAAGGAATGGAAATTCCTAAGTTTGAGAAATATGGCGGAAAAGGGACCCACAAACACATGTGTCTACCTTCAACACCTTGTGCACAAACTTCTTCCATCATGATGCATTGATGGCCAAACTATTCGCTCGATCTCTTAAGGATAGAACACTTGAATGGCATTTTTCCTTGCTCGATAATTCTATTTTCTTGTTTGATCAACTTGTAAACCAATTTTTAGGATAGTTCAAAGCTAACATCGGGTCGAAGATGACCAGAGATTATTGATTTTATAGCATGATATCAAGCACTCTTCTCACAAATCTCATATCTGCTACTCGATTTTGACATACAAAAGGTATTCATAGCGAACTTACAAAGGCATTGGAAAGAGAATTATTCCCTTATGAAATACCCTTCTTTTGCACATTTGTGTGCAACCCTACAAGAGCATCAGTAGATGGTGGTTCAGTTCAGGGAATCCTCCTCATGCTCCCATTCTGATGGAAAGTCTATTGTATCCATCTTTGAGAAAGTTAAAGTCATTGAAAGTGTAGTAGCTACTACAGATGACAATGGCCTTAGACATAACCAAAAGTTCACAATGTTATCAGAATATTATTCCTCCATCTTGTAAATTTTTTTGAAGGATAATATCAATACCTTGCCAAACCCTAAGCCTCTTAAGAAACCTTACCCTAATTGGTACATTTGATGGATGTACCTACTATCAGTACCATCAAGTTAACGGACATGATACCGAATGTTGTATGTGCCTACACCATGAGATATAGGTCTGCATCGAGGATGGTACTATTTGTCTTGATGGTAGCAAATAAAATACAAACAAATCAATGGCAAAGGTGAATAGTGAACTGTAGATATACACAGACCCATTTTTTTCACATTCTACTAACATGATTATTGATCCCACTGATTCTATCACTCAACTCGAAGCCTATGTTAATATTTTCATGGTTACTCTGACCGCACAACCTGTGACCAGTTTCCCAAATGTGACATTCATGACAGAGGACTTTCCCTTAAACAACAAGCCCTCTCCCCTCTACATTTTTGCTCGCCTCAATGGCAACATTGTGACAGGGGTCCTAGTATATCCCATGAGTTGAGTGAATTTTATCATAGAAGAGACGTTGTGGCTTAATTCACTACATAGAAAAGAATATGAAGAAACTAAATCTACCATTTGCATGCATGATGGTCCTTGCCTAAAGCCATATGGCTTGATAACTTTGTCCATCCTAGTTTGACCTAGGGCTGTTGACATGGTTTTCAATGTCTTTGTTATTTATAAATTTTTGAAATTCTCTTATGAAGGTGTTGTGCTTGTTGTGCATGACACTAGATACCAGCCTCTAGTGTCCTGTGGGGGATATTCATTAGACCACTTTTGGCCCACCCTGGTTGGTCTGCTTCCTCCAAGAATGGACCTAATTTACAAAAACTACATAAAGTGCAAGATCAGGGGCAAGGGACAACCAAAATTAGCTCTTCCTGTAGAACAACAACCAACTACCTCCTCTCCCCGAAAAGGGAAGGAGAAGCTTGCCTCCTCTTAGGCTGACTCGTCCACTCCCATTTTTTGGGAGGAGTATTGGATTAGCAAGCTTGGTTTTTACCCAGAAATTCTGATGATACCTCCTTGGCGTAGATCCAAGATCAGGATATCAAATCTCCTTAACAAGCCTCTTGGGCCTTGGGATTATTTGTATGACAAAAAGCAAGGTTCCTGAAGGGAATTTGATTTGTGGCCTCCTACTGCTCCTACTCCCAAAGTAGTAAGTGGGAAGAGGCTCGTTGCTAAGGCACTTGAGCCAACTCCCCATATTGTTTCTCAATCTACTCCTACTCTCGTTCAGGAATCTGTTCCTCCACTGGAAATGGCTATAGTGGACACTCCCATGGCTGAGCAAGAGCCTTCTATTCCTTCATACCCTTTGGCCTCTGGTTTAAAGAGTCACAAAAATTGCCTTGCATGTGAGCATAAGCACCAAAAAAATTCTCTCATGGCCTAGTAGGCTTCCTTACAAAGGAAGGAGGTGGAGATGACCTCCCCTGTATTAGGACTTCTTGTTGCATTCTCCTCTCTCCTCCCCTCTGCTTCCATTCAAACCAAATATGTATCACTTTTGGCTTCTGATATGAGTGCGAATGCACTTGACTCTACAAAGGTGTATGTGTTCATCGCTCCTTTAGTGGAGCTTCCTTTTTTGATGTCCCTTTCCGATGTCCAACCTTTTCCAAAACTCGTAGATATGATGAACACTTCGGTGGTGTCTACTATGGTTTTCTCATCCTCCTCTTCCTTTGCACCTCTTGCCTCGTCTATAGGGATTTCACATTCCTTAATTGTGAAAAAAGTGGAGAGTGGTCCTTCTATCAATTAAGGACTCAAGAGGATCCCACCTTCTTCGAAAGGTGGTCCTGCACTGACTTGTTCTATCCTAGTGACAAAACTAGTCTCGACTTCTCTTGAGTTTTCCATTGCTTCTGAATCACTCAGTGAGCCTAACTATGAATAGCAAGCACAATCTTCTCCATCCATTGAGGTAAAATATGGAACTCCTATTAAGTGCATGCTTAACTCTCTAGACGAGGTTCCAACCTTGTCGGCTATCTTCATGAAATTGTTGACCTTAGCTCCACAGGAGTTCGATGGAGAGGACCTTGTAGGGCCCTCTTCCTTGGCCCTTGTTTTGGGAGGCTCAGATACTCCTCCTCTTAACATTACACCATTGTAGACTCATCCTCCTTACCCCTACAATGATGTAGAGTGGGAAGCGGATGACCTCTTGGTCGATCAGTGTTAGGTGGAGGCCTATTCTTTATCTTTATATTAGATGCGTGTGTGTATTGTGATGTGTTCCCTCATGATTGTGCTATGTGTTCCTGGAGGACCCTTGTCACCCTTGTTGATGCTTGGATACAAGAATGGATTTTGTGTCATAATCCTTCGTCTATTTGTATCATCATTCTTCCATGTTTGTGACTTAATTTTTGATAAATTGGGGATGATGCAAAGCATTGGGGGAATTTAGGCTTTCCTTCCATGGTGATCAATTTTTTTATTTTTACTTTTTCTTCTCGTACATTCTTCACATGGACTGATATATTATGGGATTGATGATAGTTCATTTTATATACTATTACTATACACATATATATTTATATTTATGAGTAGTTCTAACCCTAAAATATCAGGCTACCAACGTGCCCTTTATTTTTGTTTCCTTTTCTCTTTTTTTTTCCCTTTATCTTTCTCTCTTCTATCCTTGAGTTGTCCCTCTCATATGTGACAATTCCACTTCTACAACATTTTGATTTTTGGAAAATGCATTCATTGCAAACAAATATTTTCTTGAGAATCTTCACAAACCCTAACGGAACATGTTTCCTTCACCATGGGTTTGTAAAGAAAGAACTTGAGAACCTTCCATGAAAGTGGGAATAGTTGTGATCTTCCCCTCGCGTGGGGGAATATTCTTCCTTCTGAATTCCTTGATGAAGTGAACATATTTCAAAAGGATTCCTTAATGATGAATAAATTTGAGAAAGAAAACTCCTGCTTTTAAACTGTGTGTCCCTTGAGTGGACCCCTTCTTCATGTCAGGTTCCTGAGGGACCCCTTTTAAAGTCTTCCAAATTTTTGATGGTCTGCATGCCTGTTCACTTACTTGACTATATGGCCACTTTCTAACATGTTCTATCTATAGGTAAACATCTCACTTTGCAGGTGTGCATATGAAGCCGCTTTTTGACTCTACAAAGTCTGCCTTCCTTTGGTTTCCTCCATGTGAGACATCTTGGGGGATACCTCCCTGCAGGTTTACAGGCTTGTAGAACACTTCCTTTGAGCTTCCTCCATGCAAGAGATCTTGGGGGTGGATACCCTATAGTTTTTTAGGTTTGTGGGGAATTTTCTTGGGTTTCCTTCATGTCAGAGGGGTATGTGAAGGACCATGATGGGCCAAAACGTGGTGATATGATGGGTATGTGTAGGGTATGTGGCTGAAATTTGTTTTTAACCCAAAATTGATAAATGAAAAGGGTATTTAAAGGAGATTCTCAACTTTCCAACAATATAAATTATTCTTTACTTTGAATTTAATTAATAACTATTATTCATTTTTTGTTTGAATTACAACTAAAGTCTTGATTGATAGGTTGATTGAAAAATATATATAGCTTTCAAATGGTATCATATTTTTTGAATCTGAAACATGCGTCACATTCTATGCTTTGCATACTATAGGATTAAAAAAGAAAATTGAATTTCATGAAGTTTTGACCAAGTTAAGGTGATCAGACATATGAGTTTTTATATTTTTTAAAAATTTGTAATAAAAAATTCATAATTAATTATTTACCTGGAAAAAAATTACAAAAGAATATGCATCACATTGGGACATGATCCCTCTACTTATATCTAAAATATTATAAAAAAATATTATTATTTTATTGTGGTTAGGGTGGTCAGACAAACACCTACTTCTTATTGTTTCTCTGAAATTTAAGTACTACTGCATTGAAATTTCAAATTTTCACCAAATAGATTTAAAAAAAAAAATAAACTTAGTAGTTTATAAAATACATTCAATTTGCTATAGATTGTATTCTTACATATTTTTGAAATAATATAGATAACTTATTCAATTTTTTTCATCAAGTTGCCTAACTCTGATTTTTCTAAATTTTCATCGCCACTTAAGGGCCAATTTTTTCCATGATGATCCTGCACATACCTAGATATCTTGAAGGACACCTTCCCTATAGGTATGTGGGTCTACAGGGTGATTTCCTGGCTTCCTCCATGTGAAAGATCTTGGGGGATGCCTCCTTGCAGGTCTACAGGTCTGTAAGGAACCTTTCTAGGTTTCCTTCATGTGAGAGATCTTGGACGACTCCTTCCTTGTAGATCTACAGGTCTGTAAGGTTCTTTCTCGACTTCTTCCATTTGAGATATCTTCGGGGATGCCTCCTTGTAGGTCTGTGTCTCTGTAAGGTGATTTTTTGGGTTTCCTTCATGTGAGAGATCTTGGATGACACCTTCCTTGCATATTTGTGGGTCTATAAGGCACTTTCTCAGCTTCTTCCATGTGAGAGATCTTGGGGGTTGCCTCCTTGTAAGTCTGCAGGCCTGTAAGACACTTTCATTCTTTAGCTTCGTGTCCTATGGGACCATGAAGTTCTTTGTTTTTCTTGCACTCTCGAGTTCGCTAGATTCTGATCTACTTCCTTAACGATTTAGGTATACATTTCTAACTACTTCTCCAATCTACTTTACCGAAGCACTCATTAGTATTCGTCCTAACTAAAGTGGTGGAAAAATGTATAGGAGAAAATTTTTACCCCTTGTGAAAATTCCCCTTTTACCCTTCCTCACTTTAGAAAACTAAATTCAAAGGCTAAGATCCACATAAGCTAGTTGTCTTTGTTCCACTTGGCAACCGTTTTGTGTGTCGGTAGAGGAATAACTATTGGGGATGAATGGTGGCACACAGACATCTGCAGGTGCACTTACATCCCTGATAGATTCCTATGTTTGAAGCTAACATAGGTGTTACACTTCCCATTGGACGTCAATTTGTAACACCCTCTTTGACCAATTGACCCAAATATGGCCTTTTTTCTCATTCTTCCTTCAAATTCACTCTTCCTTCATCCATTTCATCTTCTAAGCATTCAATCCAACTTCTACACATCCTTCTAAGCACTCAAATTGATCTCTTTCAACATTCTAGCATTCACTCCTTGCCTTCTAAGCTTTCAAACAATACTTTGCACTCCATAGTAGCAACATGAACACTCCATCAACTTTGTAGAGAAAGTGTGGAACAAACACCAATGTAGTAGGGGCTTGAGTCCTCTTGTTTTCTCCTCCATTAAGCTAGTGAGATCTTGGTGGAGGTGGTAAGCTTTCTACTCCTCTCCTCTATGATTTGGTTGGGTAGCACATTACTGTTTCGTAGTGCTTTTGTGTTCTTTACTTCATTTCCTTCTTTATCATATATTTCTCCATTGTTGCAAACTCGGTTGTCCATGGAGGTGGAAACACCAAAATGGGGTTCTGACTGAGGCTAACCCCTATACAAGCCCAACATTTTTTCCTTTTTTTTGTGTGCAGGTGGAAGTATACTTGGAGCTAGCTGGCAAACGAGTACCTTTGTGAGATCATTCTTGCCAACTTAACTCTTGTATATTTACTTTGTCATATTCGTTCATATCTAGCCTACTTCATAGCTTTTTTTCGGCCCTTTGGAAGTGATTATCTAGGTTGCTAGTTTGTTTTCTAGTGGCTAACCTTTCATTTTTAGTCCTATGGTCGTATGTACGCCAGCATACCTGAGAGACGCTAGTGCGCCATGCTGTCATCCTGGAATGACGCTTTTGTCCTCGAGTAGAGAGCTTCCTAAGGTATAGTGTTGAACCCAAAAATGACTCGCCTAGCCCCATCTTGAATCTTGGGTCTGCAGAGTGATCGAAGGACCTCATAGTCCTCATCATTCTTGTCCTTCATTTCAAAACACCCCTTTAAGCTGAGGTAAGTTAGGGAAGCCTTACACTCTTGGATCTTCATGACCTCAAGCCTTAAACGTGGTTGGTCTCCCTCTATTACACATCATAATCCAACCATAGCCTTAGACTTGCAAGTACAAGGTCATGACAATGTTAAGACGAAAAGTTGACTTTGGGAATATGGATAATGGGGTTATTTTAGAATTATTTTGTGAAATTAAAAGCCATTATAGATGATGATACCTAGTTTTCAAATATGTAATTTTTTTTATTATTGGATCATTTATTCTATTTTTTAATTAATTTATTATGAAATTGGTACATAAACTTGAAGTGTCAGATTTTTTTACTTTTTTAATATATTTTATTTTGTTAATTTTCTTGTAAAAAAAAATTGACATTAATCTACAAACAATGCTTTACACAATTAAAAAAAAAATTCAAAAAATGATTATTTTGGGTCAAATTATGGTGTCTGTACATGAGCGTTTTCAAAAAAATCAATTAGGGCCAATAAAAATTTAATTAAAAAAAATATTTAGAAAAAAATTATAAAAAAATATCGTCATCAATCCTCAGTGTAATACACATCTATTCCCAAAAGAAACTAGAAAAATATTTTTATTTAGTCAAATTATTGTGTTTGTACATGTGCTTGCTATGGTCCTAAAAAGGTTACTTTTAAAAAGTGGTTTTTATACATTCCTATTAAAAAACATTTTTTGTCATCTAGGTATTAACCAAATTACATATTTGAAAACTAGACTCAAAATACTAAATTTCAGATTACTATACTCTTTTGAGATTCGATGTGCAAGTGCTTCAAAATTTCAATCCTACTGTCACAAACTTTGAAAATCAAGAAACACGCTTCCATGTTTTGAACATTTTGAGGACCCAAATTCTTGTACCCTAAATTTGGGTGTACCAAAAGGGTTAATGTGGTGTATGAAAATAAATCTAGGGTCTAAATCATACCTTTCAAAATATCACATTTGAGAGGACACAAAAAATATCATAAAAGACCACTTTACTACTATTCTCAAGGAAGAGCTAGAATGATAGATCATGGTTTTTGTCCTCTTTTGTGAGGTTTGATGAGTGATGTGTTGATTAGGAATTGAATTGATTTGGTTATGTAAACTATATAAATCATCCAACTACAACAAGCTAATGGAAATACTAGAAGAAATAGAGTTGATAAAAATAAGTTGAGAATAGAATGGTAAAGAGCAGAGGCAATGGAACCTTGCATTCAATATAGGATTAAATTATTTTCTCAAGGGTGTCAAAAAACTAGACTAAGAATGGTGCTTTGTGGAATATCTAATTAGGTATTAGTGAGTTACAACCTTTAGGTTCTTCCCTGTTGGAGTCAGCTTTGGAACTTCATATGTTGATGAATAATTTGTTTGAACCTAATTTGATGAATGAATATGATTGAATACTTGATCTTGATGTTTGTTCTCCAATATTCTCTAATGCCTCTTTAGATCCATTGCCTAGAAGAATAAGAGGAGAAAGGGTTATTTTTTATAGGGGATTGACTAATTCAAACACTATTTTGGTGTTTCCACCTCTACAACGACTATGATGAGTAGAGGAAAATAGATAAAACAAGTGATAAGTCAAAAGTGCTACAACTTACAACTTAGATTTTCTTTCCTTGATGGACTGAGTTCATTTCATAAATCTAATGCACTTTGATTCTTGATTGAAGGTCCTGCAAGTGTTAGTACTCCCAAAAAAGTGAACAAAAAACATGAAGCAAATCTTACATGATCCATTGCTAACATAAATATTGACCGATGATTTTTTTTTTTTAAATAATGCTTATTGTGGTCTTGAATCAACTTAATTGATTTTTAGAGTGCTTAAGTGATATTCAAACTTTTATTCATTTCAACTGGTGAAAACGATGTATATTTACATGTATTTGTACATTTTCCACAATAAATGTATTTTAAAGTTAACAAATGAATTTGAATTTGTAAATATAGAAAATTCAATAATAAAATATTAAAATTTGGGCCACAATAGAGTGGTCAAGGTTGAGGGCACCAATTACAATTACTAATTTCAACTTGATTTCCAAAACTGATAATAGAATATTAAAATAATAAGCACGATTAGGGCCAAGCACATAAGGGGGAGCTAAACATAGTGTGAAATTGTGAGGGTCAATAGTTTACAATGCTACATTTATCCCCCACTTTAGTGAGAGTATGAACTTACACTCGTGTTCATAATAAACAAAGAAAAATCCATGAAGGGTTATTTTATAAAAAAAATTGGGTAAGTAATATGATATTGCATCTAGGGGATGCAATAGCTGTCATGCTTAGGATTCTATTGAAAAATAATGTAAAGAAAAAGGAACACAAACACACATGATGTTCAATGGAACAAAAGAGACACAAAACATACACAATGAAGAAATAAAAGTGTACAAAAGAAAATATGCAAGTCATACAAGTGATTAGGGTGAAATTAGGATCCACCCAAATACATGAGTAATATGATGGACCACTTATTTTTCAAAGCCCTTAATCACTTCAAATTGTGTAAAATAAGATGCTAATTACAACAAAAAATACAACCTAACTATTATAACAACTATGAGGGATGTTTTTAGAGCATAAAAATATTGTGTACCTTGCTATAAAGTTGTTGTTTATGAGGTATGGAGGACTCATTTGCCTTCAGGGGTGAATGGGTCCTTTTAGGGTTTTTAAAAACTGATTTCAGCATCATGTACCTTGATGTCTACACTCTTGAAATCTTGGTTATCAAGTTATAGAAGCCTGTATGAAATTCTATAGAGCTCTTTTTGTGATCTTGCACTTTGAATGACAACTTTGACAACTTTGCTCAAAATCTTGCTCAACTTGATCTTCAACCTATAAATCTGCAATAACACACTCAAAGGAAAGAAAAATTTGTTGATTTGTTAGTGAATGGGGGTTTTCCTCAGTCAACCCCTCGTAGGTGATTAAACCAAATGATGAAATAATGAAATGAAGCAAGAAATGTGAAATAATGTAAATGATGTCACCTTGGATGATCTCTTGTGAAGAAAATCTACATACTATCATGTAGTAGCCATGAAGAATGTAGATCTTGGATGTAAGATGATGCTTGTAAACAAATCCTCAATGAAAAATTAACTTCTTAGCTCAAAACACATGAATGCATCCAATCCTTGAAATGATGATAGAACCTTGAATTGCTACAATAAGCACTTGAAATCTGCTTTGAAATTATTTATGAATGCTCTTGAAGTGCTCTATAATTCTCTTGTGAAGTATTAGGATTCTCTCTTGAAAATATTAGGTGAAAAAATGTGAATTAACCCCTTATTTAAACTAAATTAGGATATTAACCTCGAAATTAAAAGAATTAAGGTTGACACCAGATCTAAAAAAGAAATATAATTAAAATCCATCTAGAATGAAATACAAAAATTAGGGTCTCATTAAGGGAGGACCCATTCGCCACCAAAGGCGAATGGGTCCTAGCTAAGTTTCTAGTACCAAGCTTCAGGGAGTTGAAAGAAGGCCAAAATTCCATTCCAGATCAACTAAGAAAGGGGAGTCCTAATAAGAGAGGACACATTTTCCATTAAGGGCGAATGGGTCCTGGCTCAACTTACCAGGACCAAACTTTTCCCAATGAAATAATTTGATATTTAATTTATGATTGTCGGGATAAATCTTTGAGAGGTGTTAAAATTAAGGGCTAAATTTGAATTAAAAGGGGGTTAATTACTCCATTTACCCACAATTAATTAAGACCGACTAGATAAGTGTGAAATTATGTACAAAACTTTACAAAAACTTAAACAAGGTACACATTATGTACATTTTTATTGAAAGGGGCCCATTAGACTTAATTAACCAAATAAGTCTTAGAAAAGAGTGAAAGTGTGTTACAACACTTTACAATACCTTTGCAAAGGACCAATAAAGGCATGTTTTAGTTGAATAAATTTCCTATAATAGTGTGAATGTGTACAACACATTACAACACTACTCCAAAACACCATTAGTTTAGATTTAATTTCAATTATTCAAACAAGCAAGGACAAGGCTACTCTTTCTATTACTACATTTTTCCCCCACTTTAGTGAGAGGGTGACCCCATGTCAAAATCACACTAAAGTAGACATCCAAGACACTTAAGTATGCAACAATAAAAAAGATACATGATCATACCTTGTCAAAGGCCAAAAAAATAATAATAACAAAGGATCAAACACAACCAATTCAACATGATGTGAGGTGGTGGTTGTTTGTCCATAACACACACTACTCACTCTGGGGTAGTGGAACCTCAGTTTTTCCACTAGGTGAGTTGTCCCAATATGTGTTTGCTCACTCTAGAGTAGTGGAACCTTAGTTTGTCCAATAGGTGAGTTATCCCAATGAGGTGGAAAATGAAATAATCTTATTAGCCTCTCATACCATACTAAAATTATCCTCCTAACAACTTTGATAAGGTACCACAATGAAAATGCTTTTGTAAATTCTTTTGAATGTCATGTAAAAATTTTGCTAAAGGGGATTTTTCTTTGTTCGTGTAATAGTATTCCTTCTAGGGAGCATTGTTCCTAATGTCTCCAAGAGAGGATAAGTCAAAAGTGTCACATTGTTTACCATGGGATGCCTCATTCGCATCATGCCATGTCTGTAGATCGTACACTCTTGGATGTCATCAAACTTGATGTAGGAGCATCCATGATGAAGGGAAATCCTCATCAAGAAAAAATTGGGCGTTTTATTTTTATTTCCTAATGTTTGGTATTTTATGTTTTTGGATAAATAACTTGCAATATTTGACCAAAATAATATTTTAATAAATTGGTCTTTTTTAATGTTGCAATTTTTGGTGTTGGAGATACATGTGAGGCAATTTTGAATATTAAAATAATCTAAAAGGAAAATTGGGTGTGGAAATTTTGGGAGATACACTCTATGAACACTCATTTATGATTCCTTAAATGTAGCTATGGAAATTTGGCACCCAAAATTGAGTTGTCTACTTTTTTCTA
The DNA here is from genome assembly GCA_007258455.2 of Sequoia sempervirens. Classification (NCBI taxonomy): domain Eukaryota; kingdom Viridiplantae; phylum Streptophyta; class Pinopsida; order Cupressales; family Cupressaceae; genus Sequoia; species Sequoia sempervirens. Next base: position 32,956,091 of record VDFB02072274.1, read on the forward strand.
TTTTGGGGTCATGTTGAGTGGAGTGGGAGTCTGCGTTGTCAACCAATTTTGGAAATTTCATGAAAGTCGAATGATCAAAGATACCTTTTAATATTTTTAATATGTTCATTTGATGCATTTTATGAGGATTTTTACCAGGTTTCATCATGGAGAATGAGGAGTTACAGGAGAGCTAAGATTGAATGTATTATTTAAGTCTTAGCTTGTCAAATTCACAGGTTGCTTTTCTAGATTTTTGGAGAAGCATCTCCTGGGGTGTAACAGTTTCTTCTTGGGTAGATTGGACTCATGTTTTTTTAGGTTTGAAGATGAAGTTACAGCAGCACATGGATGGGGTTACAAAGGTTTAATTTGCAGAAAAAGGGATCCACTAAAAGTATGCAACTTGTAGGAGAAAAAAATTGTCAAAGAATTTTATTTGAAGGGAATAATTTTGTGATTGTTGTTTTCTATTTTAAATCAATTTATCTTCAAATTTGTAATGGAATACATCGGCCCATATGACTATAAATGAGTGTATTTTCATTTATACCTTTAAGTTGTAATAATTTAGGAAATTTTGGATGAAGATTATGAGACATTTTCAACAGATCTAATTGATTTTTGCATTTTTTTTAAGATACATGTATGTGTTGTGAGTTTGAGAATGAGGATTTTAGTTTCTCTTTCATTAGTGGTATTAGAGTAGGAGTTCTTGAGTGTGCAAGAAGAAGCATTGATTTGAGGTTGTTTGCACAAGGACCTGAGGGTTGGTGTGTGTGTGTGTGTGAATTTTTTCTTGTAGATGTATGTGAAAGTTGCAAGAATACCTACTTAGAGGATTTGAGGAGCTGAGGTGCTTGTTGCTATGAACAGATCACCAAGTGTGAGGTAGTTTGCAATAGAACATGAAAGTGTTGAAGATTTGTAAACAGATCGCTAAATGTGAGGCAGTTTACATATGTAAAACTTGAGAGTTTGAAGATTTGTGTTGTTAAGGATTTGAGAGTGTGTGGAAATTGTTTGAAGAAATTCCCAAGAATAAAGGAATAAAGTTTTTCATAGTTGTGTATGCAAGAGAACATGGAGAAAATATTGTAGAAGTATGGTTTGAGGATAGCATGAACAAAAAGAGAAAAGGTGAAGTTGTTGAGGTTGAAAGCAAGAAAAAATAAACTACAGCAGTGGATAAGGAAGAAAGATGGATGAAGGACAAGCACATGATCTAAATATTTATGAGTTCAACTCATGAAACATTTTAAATTACCTTAGGTGTCTAATGCAACAACGTCCATGGTGAAGGGTAATCCTCATCAAGCAAAAAGAGGGCATTTTATTTTTATTTTCCTAAGGTTTACTATTTTATGTGTTTGGATAAATAACTTGCAATATTTGACCAAAATAATATTTTAAATAAATTGGTCTTTATTAATGTTGCAATTTTTGGTGTTAGAGATAGTTGTGGAGGTATTTTTTAATATTAAAAAATTCTAAAAGGAAAATTGGGCGTGGAATTTTTGGGAGATACATTCTATCACAACTCATTTATAATTACTTAAATGTAGCTATGGAAATTTGGAACCCAAAATTGAGATGTTTTCTTTTGGCTATTCTGGGGTCTTGTTGAGTGGAGTGGGAGTCCGATTGTCAACCAATTTTGGCAATTTCATGAAAGTGGATTAAAAAATTACTTTTAATATTTTTAATATGTTCATTTAATGCATTTTATGAGAATTTTTACTAGGGTGGGTCATGGAGAATAAGGAGTTACATGAGAGCTAACATTGAATGCAATATTTAAGTCTTAGCTTGTCAAATTCACAAGTTGCTTTTCCATATTTTTGGATAAGTCTCTCCTAGGGTGTAGAAATTTATTCTTGGGAAGATTGGAGTCATGATTTTGTAGTTTGAAGATGAAGTTGCAGCAGCACATGAATGGGGTTACAGAGGTTTAATTTGCAGCAAAAGGGGTCCACTAAAAGTATGCAACTTGTAGGAGCAAAATTTTGTCAAAGAAGTTTATTTGAAGGAAATCATTTTATGATTGTTGTTTGCTGTTTTAAATTAGTTTATTTTCTGATTTTTAATGGAATAAATCAGACCATATGACTATAAATTAATGTATTTTCATTTATACCTTCAAGTTGTAATAATTAAGGAGATTCTAGATGAAGATTATGAGACATTTCCAGCAGATCTAATTGACTTTTTGCATTTTTTTTAAGATGCATGTATGTGTTGTGAGTTTGAGAATGAGGGTTTGAGTTTCTCTTTCATAAAAATCCAATGACACCACCAAGAAGAGGACACATCACAATAAAAAGAAGAGAAATCACACCATGAAATTTTTTCCAAAAGATGTCATCTATGTATGCCCCCGCTTTAAAGCGGTTACTACACCATCACTGTGAGAAATTTCTTTAAAGTAGTAAATTTTTGAGCTCTAAGACATGAGATCCTCCATAAAACCCCATGTTAAAGTCATATTTTTATATAGCTAAAATGCTTCTGCCATGAAATAGTAGCGGCCGCCCCGGGCAATACACATATGGGATCTATGGATTTAAAATCATTATGTTCGTTACAATAAGCTGCCATAAGCATGAATTTTCATCATTCCCGGAAATACTCACATAACCGTAATGAATGAAACAAAGAGAGAAAAAATGTTATTATTTTAGGGCTCAACATGGAAGAAACATAAATGTTTTGATCTCCTTTGCATCATCCCCAAAAGGAAAAACGACAAGATAAAAATTCCAGCAACATAAAGGAATTTTTTTAGTCAACATGGAAGATATATGACGTCTCTAACAAAGCCTTGCATCATCCCTAAAGGTACCTGATGTACATAAATGAAAATATGTTGACAAAATATTTTTAAATTTAACATGGAAGAGACATGAATGTCTCGATGCCTTGCATTATCTCCAAAAGGAAAACACAAGACAAATGAAAAAAAAAAAATGAAAACCTTTTGGGTCAACATGGAAGAGACATGAATGTCTTGATGCCTTGCATCATCACCAGAAAGAAAATACAAGACAAATAAAAAAGATAATTACGACATAGAGAAGAATGAAGGTACATATATATGAATGCACAAAAGAGAGAGGAACATCAGATGAAATGTCATGGGGGATCACATTACACATATGAAATCAAAAATAAAAATGAAAAAGAAAAATACTAGTAAGGAATATGCAAGTCAACCTAAAGTAGGTCATCTGCCTCCCAATCTCGATCGGTATAAATGGAAGGCAGGAAACTAGCCAAAGGGACAATGACAATGCATTACTAGGACAAGGCTATCAAATTCTTGCCCCACTGTGTGCAAGACAAGAATGAGTTGAGGTAGGTGATGAAAAATGAGCTCCTTGCATTAGAGAAAATGATTTGCAATAAGTGTAAAACATGTAATAGTGATTTTTTTTAAAGATTCTATAACCATTACATGGCAAGGAGTGGGAAAGGTATGGTATGCAATCACTTGATGGCAATCATTTCCATTGAAGTGAAAATTTATCAATACTAATTTGAATGCATGACACTCATTAGTACTATGCCCAATAATTTTACGGTATTGAAAATGTGGAACATTTGCATTTTTAGGATATAGTATGAGCTTGTCTTTCATTGGTGATTATGTTATAAGTTCTTTTTTTATGAATATTTGTAGTTTCCTTTCACTTTCAGGCAGCAGACAAGGGAACTTTAGTTTCTATAACCTGTAAGGCCTCTTGCGCTTACTATATTCACCAACTTCTCTAGATGGGATTAGGGCAAGAGTTCTTGAAATGATCTTGTCTTTGTTATCCATATCGTTAGGGGGTATGGGTTGTTCTTTAGGAAGGAGCACATTTATGTCAGGAGGAAGATCTAAGACTACCATACCATCAGTACAAAGCCTTAGGTACTCTTTAGGAGCACTTATGTTGGGAGGGGGATCTTGGTATCCTATCCCTTTGGTTTCTTTGGTTTGTATTTTCTCTAGGAGTTGATGAAATTTATGTTTGCTTGTTGTATCCCATCCTTGTTTGCATAAGACAATGAATCCTTTGCCATATTTTTCTTCAAGGTTGATTGATTTGTTGGTTACTTTGTTGACATAGGATGGTTGAATGTTTTCTTGTTTAGAGATGCTAGGTTCACCTATGATAGGGAACTTAGGTTCAACTTGTGACTCAGTTTTAGGATATAAAAGGAAAAGCATTTCAAGTTGTGTTGGTTGTTTCATTGAAGGATAAAAGGATATATTGGACTCAAGGTTGTTAATGAAATAATTTATGAATTCATTCATGTTAGCATCCTATTGTCCAATAATGTGAACATCATGAGGAGGACATGTGTTAGGATTTGTGTGAGCATGAGTGAGTTTAATGTCATTAGATTCGTTGTTAAAAACATAATATGAAACATCGACCAAAGAGAACAAGGATTTCCACACATTGCCTAAATAGTTCTCCATTTTAAAAAATTTAGACCTAAACATGGTAATTTACTGAATAGAAAATGCAATAAGCTAAAAATGAAATGCTTTGATGCAATTTTGAACTTTTAAGAATGTACTGAAATGAAGCAATTTAATGTAAATGCAAAGAAATTGATGAAACAAAAAATTAGGAAACTAAAAAAGCAAGATAAATACACCAAATAGAAGCTAAAACTTGACATTTTAATGTCCTGAAATTATAGAATTATAGCTAACATAGAATCATTTTCTAGTGAGGGCGAATGGGTCTTGGTTAGGTGTTTCTAGGATTTTTCTATGGATTTCAAAGTTAATTTTGATGCCTTTTTAGATTCCAGAAGTTATAGATCCGACCGATTAGAAACTTATTTTCCAGTAAAGATGAATGTGTCCTGGTTAGGTCTTTTTAAAATATTTTTTAATGATTTGCAAGCTCGTTGATATATCTTTTAGTTCGAGGTTGTAGACAGTGAAATGTAGCTTCAGATTTTCCAAAAATTCAATACAAAAATTCAATGAAAAGATGAAATGCAAGACCTAGGTTGAAATGTAGTTTTTTTAAATTTTCAAATGCAATTGGAGATCTAAATGAGATGCAAAATGATTGATAAATGTTTTTATAATTTTTAGATTTAAGAATTGCAAAACAATGCAAATCTAAACCCTATATGATATGCAATATTTCAATGCAAAAGAAGAAAGCCTAGTTCAATACAAATCTAAATGCAATGAATGCAAGATTTTAACTTAAGATGCATTGATAGATTCCAAAAATTAGAATATTGTAATGTTTAATATGTCGGGTTCACAAAAAATGATTATGGTGAAAATAGGATCCACCCAAATGCATGAGCAATGTGATGGACCACTTATTTTCAAATCCCTTAATCACTTAAAATTGTATAAAAGAGGATGCTAATAACAACCTGAAATGAAACCTAACTAATATAGCATCTATGAGGGATGCTTTTAGAGCATGAAAAAGTTGTGTACCTATCTAGAAAATTGTTATTTTTGAGCTATGGAGGACTCATTCACCTTCAATGGTGAATGGGTCCTTCTAGGGTTTCATAAAATTGATTTCAATATCATCTACCTTGATGTATGCAATCTTCAAATCCTGGTTATCAAGTTCTAGAAGCCTGTATGCAATTTTGTAGAGCTCCTTCTGTCATTTTGCACTTTGAATGACAACTTTTGCAACTTTGCAACTTTGACAACTTTGCTCCAAATCTTGCTAAACTTGATCTTCAACCTGTAAATTTACATTAACAAACTCAATGGAAAGAAAAAATTGCTGATTTTTTAGTGAATGAGGGTTTTCCTCAGTCAAACCACTTGTAGGTAATTAAACCAAATGATGAAATGTGAAATAATGTAAATGATATCACCTTGGATGATAGCTTGTGAAGAAAATATGCATACTATCATGTAGTGGCCATGAAGAATGTAGATCTTTGATGTAATATGATGCTTGTAAATGAATCCTCAATGCAACCTTCTTAGTCAACACACATGAATGCATTAAACCCTTGACATGATGAGAGGACCTTGAATTTCTGCAATAAACACTTGAAATCTGCATTGAAATTCCTTATGAATGCTCTTGAAGTGCTCTATAATTCTCTTGCAAAGTATTAGGATTTTCTCTTGAAAATCTTAGGTGAAACAATGTGAATTAACCCCTTATTTATACTAAATTAGGAGATTAACCACAAAATTCAAATAATTAAGGTCGACCCTAGATCTAAAAAGAAAGATAATTAAATTCCCACCAGAATGAAATTCAAAAATTAGGGTCTCATTAAGGGAGGACCCCATTCACCACTAAAGGCAAATGGGTCTTGGCTAAGCTTCTAGGACCAAGCTGAAAGAAGCTAAAAGAAGGCCAAAAATCCATTCCAGATAAATTGAGAAAGGGGGGTCCTATTAAGAGAGGACCCATTCACCATTAAGGAAGAATGGGTCCTAACTCAACTTACCAGGACCAAAATTTTCCCAATGAAATAATTTGATAGTTAATTTATGATTGTCGGGATAGATCTTCAAGAGGTGTCAAAATTAAGGCCTAAATTTGAATTAAAAGGGGGTTAACCACTCCATTTACCCACAATTAATTAAGACCACCTAGATAAGTGTGAAAGTGCCATATAGCACTTTACAACACTTAAACAAGGTACACATTATATACATTCTTATTGAGAAGGGGACCACTAGGCTTAATTAAGCAAATAATTCCTAGAAAAGTGCGAAAGTGTGTTACAACACTTTACAACACCTTTGAAAAGGACCAATAAATGCATGTTTTAGTTGAATAAAGGTTGTAGAATAGTGTAAATGTGTACAACACATTACAACACTACTCCAAGACACCATTAGTTTAGCTTTAATGTCAATTATCCAAAAAAGCAAGGAAAAGGCTAATTTTTTTGTTAGTACATTTTGTCCCCACTTTAGTGAGAGGGGTATGTGCAGGATCATGATGGGCCAAAAAGTGGCAATATGATGGGTATGTGGCTGATGACTATTTTTTACCTAAAAATTAATGAAACAAAACAAGTTTTTAAAGGAGATTCTTAGCTTTCCAATCAATATAAATTCATGCTTTACTTTAATTCTCCTATCAAGTAATTATTATTCATTTTCTATTCAAATTATGACTAAAAAGTCTTGATTGATAGGCCGACGAAAAAATCTATAGCTTTCTTAATTGGTATCACATTTTTTTAACCAAAAATATGTGTCACATTCTATGCTTTGGTACACTATAGGATTAAAAAAGAAAAACTGAATTTCATGGAAGTTTTGACCAAGTTAAGGTGGTCGTGACATATGAGTTTTTATATTTTTTAAAAGTTGTAATAAAAAATTCATAATTAATTATTTACTTGGAAAAAAAATTACAAAAAGTATGCATCACACCGAGGAATGAGTCCCTCTTCACTTATATCTAAAATCTAAGTGCAATATTATTATTTTTTATTGTGGTTAGGTGGTCGCATTGCACACCTACTTATTTTTCCCAAATTTGCTAACTCATTACATTGAAATTTCAAATTTTCACCAAATAGATATATTTTTTTAAACAAGCATAGTACTTTATAAACTACATTCAATTTGCTACAAATTATATTCTTACAAATTTTTGAAATAATATAGATAACTTATTCAAATTTTTACGTCAAGTTTCCTACTTTGATATTTCTGAATTTTTTGCCACTTAAGGGCCTATTTTTTCCATGATGATCCTACACATACCCAGAGGATGACCCCGTGTCAAAATCACACTAAAGTAGACATCAAAGACACTTAAGTATGCAGCAATATAAAATATACATGATCATACCTTGTCAAACCTGCCAAAATGAACAAAAATAAAGGATCAAGCACAACCATTTCAATCCAATGTGAAGTGGTGGTTATGTTTCCATAACACATGTTGCTCACTCTGGGGTAGTGGATTCTCATTTTTTCCATTGGGTGAGTTGTCCCAAAATATGTGTGCTCACTCTCGAGTAGTGTAACCTTAGTCTGTCCAATAGGTGAGTTATCCCAATGAGGTGGAAAATGAGAGAATCATATTAGCCTCTCATAGAATACCGAAGTTATCCTCCTGAAAACTTCTATAAGGCACCATAATGAAAATTCCTTAGTAAATCCATTTGAATGTCATGTAAGAAAATTTCTAAAGGGGATTTTTGTTTGTTCGTATAACAGTCTTCCTTCTAGGGAGCATTGTGCCTAATGTCTCCAAGAGAGGACAAGTAAAAAGTGTCAGATCATTGTCCATAGGATGCCTCATTTGCATCATGCCACATCAATAGATCATACACTTTTGGATGACATCAAACCCAATAGCACCACCAGGAAGAGGACACGTCACAAGAAAAAGAAAAGAAAAATCACAGCATGAAATTTTGCCAAAAGATGTCATCATCTATGTATGCCCCACTTTTAAAGCAATTGCTACACCATCATCACTAGCTCATGAGAAATTCCCTTTTAAAGTAGTCATCAAGTTTTGAGCCCAAGATACAGATATTTCCGAAAACCCCATGCTTGCTTCCAAGTATGTTTCCTCAAGCAAGCTACTACCAAGGAAATAGAAAGGAGAGTACGTTCCCCCACAAACATATGGATCTATGGATTTGGGATAGTATTAACCATGTAATATTTTCATATAGAGAATTGAACTGGCCATCATTCCCTCCAAATACTTAAATAAATCTAGAAGAAGACTCCAAAGAGATCGAAAAACAAAGAAAAATCCTTTCTAAGCCTTCCAAAGATGGAAGAAATGATATTGATGTTCTAGATATCCCCAAAAGGAAAACACAAGATAAATGAAAAAGTTAAAGGAGAATATTTTGGGTCAACATGGAAGAGACATGAATGTCTCAATTCCTTGTGTCATCCCAAAAAGGAAAACACAAGAAAAATGAAAAAGAGAAAAAAAATGTTTCAGGTCAACATGGAAGAGACCTGAAAGTCTTGACGCCTTGGATCATCCCCAAAAGGAAAGCACAAGACAAAGGAAAAAAGAAGGAAAATATTTTCGGTTAACATGGAAGATACATGAATGTCTCAATTCCTTGTATCATCCCCAAAAGGAAAACACAAGACAAATGAAAAAGATAATTATGACATAGAGAAGAATGCACAAAAGAGAGAGGAACATCAAACAAAATGTTACAGGTGACCACATTATGCACATGCAATCACAAAGAAAAATGAAAAATAAAAATACTAGTAAGGAACATGCAAGTCATCTTAAAGAAGGTCATATGTCTCCTAGTCTTAGTTAGTATAAATGGAAGGTGGGCAACTAGCCAAAGGGACAATGACAATGCATTTCTAGGAAAAGGCTATCAAATTCTCACCCACACCTTGTTCAAG
>VDFB02072274.1:33565536-33847074 GCA_007258455.2 Sequoia sempervirens
GTGGAAGTAAGAAAACACATAACCCACTGGACCGACTCCTCAAAAAAACCAAAAGTAATAATAATTTTTCACAAGAAGGACCACTTAACTCTATCATAGTCCTTTGCCATATCCAGCTTGATGAACATAACTTTTTCTTTTGAGGATTCCATACAATGAATAGTTTTAGTAGCAATGACCACCCCATCTAAAAAATTTCATTCCTCCATAAAACCACTTTGTTCCTTAGAGATAAGCCCTCTAAGCCATCACTTTAACCATTCAATAATCAACTTGGAAATGACTTTATAAAGCACATTACAAAGGGAAATAGGTTTAAATTGGCTCAATCGATCTGCCCCCTCACATTTTGGAATGAGAGTAAGGAAGGTAGAGTTCAAATCCCAAAAAATTTGCTTATTCCTCGAAGACTCCTAAACCACCTCTTATAGGTCCAACATAATGATATCCCAAAATTCTTGATAAAATTCAACCGGAATGCCATCAGGGCCTAGACCTTTCCCTTTCTTCATATGGAAAATAGTAGCCTCAAATTCTTCAGTGAGATATAGCCCAAAAGATGCTTATTCATCTCCCTAGTAACCAAGGAGGGGATACAAGATAAAACATGGTATTCTTTCATTGAATCATCTTGAGAATCCTCTCTAATGAAGAAAAGAACTACAAAGCTTCTCTAGAAATATCTTGCAAAGAAGATAAATGCTAACCCCTACCATTCACAAGAATAGGCATAGAATTACCATGTCTCTTGGCTTTCACCGAATTGAAGAAGAAATTAGTGTTTTTGTCCCACTCCTATAACCAATCAATGCGAGCCTTTTGTTTCCAATAAATTTCCTCACAAAGCTCACACTCTTCCAAATCTTTCCAAGCCCTTTCCTCCCTACTAAGTAAATCCTCATAAAGACCAAAATCCCTTATCTCCCAAGTGATGACATCCAAGTCAGCTTGAGCAACAACCTTAGTGTGAATTTTTTTTCTAAAACACTACCTGTTCCACCTTTTGAGTTGGTATTTCACATATTGCAACAATTTGGAAATATAATACATAGTAGTGCCATAAACAGGCCTTCTCCTCTGCCACCATTTAGCCACATACTCCTACAAAGAATAATCTCTTACAAAGATAAGCTATAACTTGAAAGAGGGGGACAGAGTGACATGAGCTGAAGTAGTAGATAACTTAATAGGCCAGTGATCCAAGCCCCCCCAATCCAAAATCTCAGAGCAAGTAGACCATAATCCTCTAATTCAGAAACATAAAACCAAGAAATGGTCAAGTCTCTCAGCAATACAATTCTCTCCCATTCTCCTATTTTTCCAATTAAACTTACCATTATGGGGCTTAATGTCAACTAGATTCAACGAAGATATATTATCATGAAGAAGGAAAGCAGAGGGCTCCAATCTCGCAATACCACCCTTCTTCTCATCCAACTCAATAATGGCATTGAAATCACTCGCAATAATCCAAGGGAAAAAAGGAGAAAGGCTCTAAATCATATTAATATGAGACCACAATAACTGCTTACTAGGAAAATTAGTAGGTGCATAGATGTTTGAAAGTAGAATAGTTTCCCTTGACTCTAGACTTGAAGCAACCGAAGAGATGGAAGACTTGGAGGACATCGACCAAAGAGGATGAATCTTTAATGGGTTCCACAAGCAAGCCACACCCCCTGCATTACCATCAACCCCAATACACTGGTAGTCACTCTACCCCCACATCTTTGGAAACAAATCAATTATACTTTCAACAAATAACTTAGTCTCTTATAAAAAAATAACATTAGGAGAATGAATTCTCACCAATTCATGAATAACTTTTTGTCGATGGCCACTGTTCAATCCCCTTACATTCCAAGAGATGATGATCATTTTAGAGGGTTAAAAAATTAGGAATCTAGGGTCTTAACATATCCAGACTCTAGAAAAGTCTTCTCCATCATCTTTATTTTTTCCAAGTCCCTTCATTGTCTCAACTTTGGAATACTTATTAGTAACCCCTTTATTTTTGTCTTTCAAAAGAATTCTCAATGACAAAGAAGCCTTTATTCCTTTTACCAAATTAGACCCCACTTTCACCAATGGAGTAGAGATCTCTCCTTACCCCATCTTCAGATCCACAAGAGGCTTAGACCTCCCATGAACCACCAAACTCAAATCTATTTGCATTTGCAAATCACCAATCTCTTGAGAAGTCTGATTGTAAACTCTAAGAATAATTCCTTCCCGAACCTTCTGAAACACCCTGATCTGTAAACATCATACCTAAATTCACCTCCTACTGACTGTGATCATCTAGAACCTAAAATATATTAAAGGTATCTACTTCCTGATGCTCCGTAAGAGTCCTCTTTTGGCCCTATTTCCTTTTATGAGCCTTAACAGGAATAAAACCCTCCACACTTATAGGCTCACTAAGAATGGGGTCCTTGTCATTTTTGAACTTAAGAGGATTACGAGGAGGATGAGTAGTCTGAGACTCAAAAGATTTAGACTTTCAATATCTTCTCTATAGATTGCCATATTCAGGACATACACGCCAATGGAAGGCCAATGTCTCATAATCTAGTTGATGCACCCAAGAATATGAATCTGCATGAATTTCCAAAGAATCTAGAAGAGGGTTAATTATATCGATCTCAACACAAACACAAGAAAAATTTAGTACCTTTCTCTCCTGATTTTTTCAAGAAGGACCCACTAGTTTCCCCAATAGTTAAGCAACCTAATAAAAGATGTCATTGCTTGAACATGAAATCTAGGGAGACGTACCCACATTGAAACCTAATTCAAAAGCACCTCTGAAGGATCAAAGCCAACATATTAGGGTTTAATAAATAAACCAATCTATTTGTGGAAACAAAGCCCACCTTCAAACACTCTATTGCGATCCACCATGCAATTAAAAGTCACCATGAAGTAACTATTTTCTAACAACATTATTTATGTCTCACCCTTTGGGGACCAAGTACTATGAGCCCACGACTCCAAAAATTGGAGTGAAACCCTCATTCCCAAAAAATTACAAGGCAAGGCATGCTTCGAGTAATACTCAATATCTTATACAATCAATTATGGTTGAATTACTAATACCAACATATCTTTTCTTCATTCTAGGAACCCATTAATTTTTGAGATACAAGGACCTCCAAATGGAGTGAAACCTCCATTTTTTTAATCATTAGAGAAAAAATTGTTATCAAAATACTTCATTGAAAGAGAAGGAGATTTTGTTCCAAAGGAAGATTGGAAATCTAGAATAGAATTCACCCTCAAAGCTTCCCATCAATCCATCATCGAAGAGGAAATAGGGCAACACCCTTAAAGAAGAAAGCTTTGAATAAAGCATAGAATAGTATTAGATGAAAAAAAACCAAAGATAAAAGAGAATACCAACACATACAAAAAACCCCCCCACCTATTAGCCTAAAACACCACACCACCGAACCAGAAGCAATCAAAATCATGTAGAGGGAATGGACGACATGCAACCCCTACCTCACAAGCCGTAGACTGCCATGCCTACGCAACACCCTTCTCCTCCTATCGCCATCTAGTGCTTCTCAAAAAATTAATATTAAGGTTTGGGCCTTGGTTATTGGCACTACAGGCAAGAAGCCCCACTAGTTCACCAATAAGCCTCCCCTTAATATGAGGGTAAACAACAAACTCCATTGTCGGCGTGATAAAGAGCGACCCTACAAGGTTTGAACCTTGGTTGTTGGCTCTATAGGAAAGAAGCCCCACCATTTCACCAAAGGGAACTTGCCCCTTTTTGTATTATTAGTTAAAGGTTCAAATAAGAATGAAATTTATGGTTAAGGAAAAGTTTAAAATATATTACATATATATTTTTATTATTTTTATTTAAATTTTATTTAAGAGATTTTTAAATGATTATTGTAATTTTTTAAAAATATATCATATATTTAAAATTTAGATTGATGATTAATACTATTTCATATATGAGTTTATGGTCTAAGATGTATGTTCACTTTTTTGTAAATATTCAATGTAGTTGCTAAGATATTTCTACTTATTAGTTGGCCTTGTTAATATCTATCTGACTTTGACTTTGACTTTAATTTTAATTTTAACTTTTGAATAATTTTTAAGAAGCTTATAATTTGATATGTATGATTTATAAGTTTAAAATGTAGAATATTTTATTTATTTTATAGTATTTTTTTGAATAGATATTTTTATTCTAAAAATACAAATATTACCTATTAGATTTATAATTTTGTATTATTAGTTAAAGGAGAATAAAAATGAAATTTATGATTAAGGAAAAGTTTAAAATATATTCTATATATTTTGATTATTTATATTTTAATTTTATTTAAGATATTTTTAAATAATTATTATATATATATATTAATATTTAATATATTTGACTAAGATTTAGATTTATTAATACTATTTAATATAAATTAATGGTCTCAAATGTATGCTGACCTTTTTGTAAATATTTAATGTAGTTGCTTAGATACTTTTACTTATTAGTTGGCATTATTGATTTATATTTGACTTTAACTTTAATTTTAATTTTAACTTTTCAATCATTTTTAAGAAGCTTATATTTTTAAAATATTTTTATTGTTTTAAAAAGATACTTATGATTTATAAGTTTAAAATGTAGAATATTTAATTTATTTTTAGCCGATAGGCTATTTTGTTTGAAGTTTCCACGAGGAATTTCGTCAGCCCAGCTGCGAATTGGATTTGTCGGCATTAGGGGTCTTTTGGCCGGTGGGGAGGGCAACTTTTTTTTGTGGTGATGTGGGCATTGGTTATTATGTGAGTTGGTGGTGGCGAAGAATGTTTTCATTGTAACGAGGAAGGTGAATGGTAAGTCTTCGACATGGACCTTTACAAATATGTGGGTTAGTGATAGCAGAGGTGGTCTCCTTGAAAGGAAGAAGGTTAATGGTAAGTGCTTGCTCACCTAATGAATAATGCATTCTATGGTTGTTGTACAATGGAGGCAGACAGAGTAAATGCAATATTGAATGTAGCAGTCTAGGAAAGTATACTTTGATTAAGTTGCATTGTGCAAACAACAATTGTGGTGTTGGTTTCATAGTAGCCAAATATGAAAAAAATCGTTGGCTTTGGCTCCATCGCTGGCTTCATTCCAGATTTTTTGGAAACTATCTTATGCTAGATTCAAAATTGGTGTTCTTTGGAATTTGTCAGTCCTTTTATATGGGCGGTTTGATTGGATGGTTAATTTATTATCTATGTCTTCTTGCCAAATGTTTGTATCTTTGGTGTTATACCCATTGTGGAGATTTGAAAGAGCATATCATTTTGTATTGATGGAGGAATTGTAGTTAAATGTTCTTTCTTTCATAAAAAAATATGCTTAGGGTTAGTAATTTGTTCACTGTTCATTTATGGTTTTGGTTATCTGTGTGTATCTTTCGCGTTGCAGCCATCATGATAGGAGCAATTTTGATTAAGTTGCATTGTCAAAACAACCATTGTGGTATTGGTTTCATAGGAGGCCATTGTAAAAATCCTTTCCTATGGCTTTGTTAGTGGATTAATAGAAAACTATTGTAAAAAACCATGACCTTCGACTCCATCGCTAGTTTCATAGTAGGTTGTTCGCAAACTATTTTATGCCAGATTGAAAACTCTTTTTCTCTGGAATTTATAAGTCCTTTTACGTGGGTAGTTTACATAGATGGTTCATTTATTGTTGATGTCTTCATATTATATGTTTGTATCTTTGGCGTTATAGCCATTTTGAAGTTTCAAAAGAGATTAAGTTCTCTATGGATAGAGAAATTGCACAAAAATCTTATTTCTTTCTTCAAGAAATATGGTTAGGGTTGGTTATTTGTTCACTCTTGGTATATTGTTTTGGTTGTCTGTGTTTATACCCATTTTCAAGATTTGAAATAGATTATCATTCTCTATCAATGGAGAAATTGCACTTAAATCTTCTTTCTTCCATCAAAAATTATGGTTGGGGTTGGTTATTTGCATGTTGTTGGTCTATTGGTTTGGTTGTCTATGTGTATCTTTGGTGTTGTAGCCATTACCATGGGAGTAATTATATTTATCTATGTGTAGGGTTTAGGGTTGTATGAAAACATTAACATATTGGAGATAAAATTACTTTGGTGGATGTCCAGTATTATTCTAGTAGGTCTTTTATAATTTCTCTATTTGTGGTGATGTAGCTCAAATTTTCAATGAAGCTTGTGGGGTTATATTGACTTTTATATGGGTGCTTTGCATAGATGATTAATGTATTGTCAATGTTTTCTTGTTTTATTTTTTTATCTTTTTCCTTATACCCATTTTCTAGACTTGAAGGAGATTATCGGTCTTTGGGGGTGGAGAGACTATAGTTAAATATTCTTTCTTTCGTCAAAAAAATATGGATAGGGCTACTAATTTTTGGTTGTTGAGTGCTATTATAATACCTCTTTTACAATATCTTGATTTCTCTATAATATTTAGTGAAGTGTAGGGTTGTACTCATTTTGTAGATATTATTGCTACGTGTTGGGTTTAAGAGTTGTATATAATGTGGCTTCAAGGAAATTGTAGTTAAATCTTCTTCCTATTGTCAAAAAGATATGGTTGGGTTGAGTGATTTTTGTGGCCCTTGTTTACTCATACATATGTAGACACATATATATACTTTTTGCATCTTTTCTGCCATATACATGGTTTGGTTTTCATTTTAAATAAAGCTTGTGGGGTTATAATCTGTTATACATGAGTGTTTTTCATAAATGATTAATTTATTGTTAATTTCTTCTTGTTATATGTTTTTTAATTGTAGTTAAATCTACTTTCTCTCGCTATTGGTCCACTGTTTTGATTATCTGTGTATATCTTTAGTGTTTTAGCTATTACCATAGGAGGAATTGTATCTATCTATGTGCAGGGTCTAGGGTTGTATGAAACCATTGACATATTGGAGATATTTTGCATTGGTGGGTGTTTACTGTTATCCTAATAGCTCTTTTTACAATTTATCTATATCTATATGATATTTAGTTTCAGGTGATGTAGCTCAAATTTTCAATGGATGTTGTGACCTTATACTGACATTTGCATGGCTCTTTCGCATACATGATTAATTTATTGTTAATGTGTTCTTCTAATATATTTCTATCTTTGGCATTATAGCAATTTTTGAGACTTGGAATCTAGACTATTGCTCTTTGCAGGTGGATACATTGTAGTTAAATATTCTTCCTTTCATGGGAAAAATATGGTTAGGGTTACTAATATTTGGGTATTTAGTATTATGATAATAGTTCTTTTACAATTTTTGTATTTCTTCCTATTGTCAAAGAGATATGGTTGGGATGAATTATTTTTGTGGCCCTTGTTTATTGTTTGTAGTTATAGCTGTGCAACTTTGGCTTTTTGTAGTTAAATCTTGTTTCTCTCGCTATTGGTCTACTATTTTGATTATCTGTGTAGATGTTTGGCACTGGGAGCTCTATTTACTATGGGTTTAGGGAAATTACAGTTAACTCTTTTTCCTTCCATGAAAAGAATATGGTTGGGGTGAGTAATTTTTTTGGCCCTTGTTTATTGTTTGTAGTTATCATTGTGGATTTTTGGCTTGATACTCATTGCTATAGGGGAAACTATAGTTAAATCTTCTTAATTTTATCAAAAAAATTGATCTGCATCACCTCACACTAAATATTATATACAAATAGAGAAATTCTAAAAGAGGTATTCAACAATATGATTTAATCAATATACTATCTCACATATTTTACAATAAATCAATGTTAAAATTATCGAACCTGCTATCAAAAGGAACAATTAGTAGAGATTGGGTCACATGAATAATAAATTAATCATTTATACAAAATACCCATGTAGACATACAAATATATATACATGTAAACATATAGACATATATATACATGTATACATATATACGTATATATGTGTATATATACATGTCTACATATGCATACACATATATGTATAAAGATATACACAGATATATACATGTATACATATGCATATATATACATGTAAGCATATAGATATATATATACATGTAGACATAGAGATATATATATACACATGTACAATAAATTAATCATTGATGCAAAATTACCATGTAAAACCACTTATAGATTCAATGGCACAACAACCTTAACTACCCCCAAGATGCTATAGGATGGAGCGGAATGCGACGATTTTAACAATGGTTTGCTACCTAACCAACATTGCACTCGCTATTTGCACAATGCATCTTAACCAGTATAAACTCTACATCCTCCTATCAACAATAGCAATAAGCACCGAAAAAAAGAAATGAACAATAAATAATGTGCTATCAAACCAACACCACAATGGATCTCTCGATAATGCAACTTAATCAATATACTTTTTCGCACATTTCATAGTGCATCAATGTTAAACCCCTTCAACCTGGTATGAAAAGAAATAATAAACAGAGAACCAAAGAAATGAATAGTAAATTAATCATTTATGCAAAATACCCATGTAAACATAGAGATATATATATAGATGTAAACATATAGACATAAATATACATGTATAAATCTACACATATGTATACATGTAGATATACAAGTGTGTATGCATGTCTACCTATGCATACATATATACATGTAAAAATATACACAAATATATACATCTATACATCTACATAAACATATATATATACATGCACATTTTTATATACATATACTTTCTCACAGGTTTTGCAACACACTAGTGTTAAAACCCTCCAACCTACTATCAAAAGGAACAATAAGTAGAACTCAAAAGGCATGAACAATAAATTAATCATTTATGCAAAAATACCCATGTAAAACATGCACATATATATACATGTAAACATATGAACATATATATACATGTATACATATATACATATATATACATGTACATATGTCCATGCATATATACATGTAAACATATACGTACAAGTATGTGCACATATGCATACATATATACATGTAAACATATACATACATATACATACACAGCTGTATATAGATAAAATTAGTTTGCCAGGTGTTACATAGTAAATGTATTTTTGATAGATCTTTTATACTTTCAGTATTTTCCTATAATATTGAGTGTGAAATAATGTTGCTTGGATTTTGAATTGGCAAGTGAACTGTTATATAGATTGGTCCAGGTACGATATAATTTTATCTCTCTCCTACCTTTATATTTATTAGCGCTGGAAGTATATCCATATTTATTTTTCTGTTAAACAAGTGCTATGAAGGAAAATTCACACCATCACAGTACATGGATAGAATGATTAAGGAAAATATATTTTGAAGTCTTTGAAAAGATCAATGCATGTCTACTTCCACCTCTATATATATGTATATGTATGGATAAATATATGTATGTATGCTTTACTAATAGTTCTATTACAATTTCCCTATTTTTTCTATAATACTCAATGGTAGATAATGCAGCTGTTGTTAAATACAATTCCTCTAATTTTTAGCAGACTACAAAGAAGGTGGGCATCAAAGTAAAATGAAAACCATGGAAGCTCAATGAATGTGCAAATCTATATAGGCAAAGGGAAGAATAAAATTTGTGGCCATTTACAATTTACAGTGTCCTCTCTATAAGGATTTGAAGTGAAATCAATTAGAGGGATTTGAAGGGGCTAACTATACAAAATGTGTATAGCACCAAAGATGCACAAAGTGTAGATATGTGTATATATATGTATATATGTATATATGTATGTATGTATGTATGTATGTATGTATGTATGTATGTATGTATGTATGTATATATATATATATATACATACATATATGTATGTATACACACACACACACACATATATATATATATGCATGCATGCATATATATGTATATGTTAATGTAGATATATATTTATGTGTGTGTGTATATATATTACATGGTTTGGTGGTTGTGGAGATGGTGACCTTGATACGTGGAAGGTGAATGGTAAGTGTTTGCTTCTGTACAGGGTAATGCATTCAATTTTTATTTTTCGGTGGGGGCCGATGAAGTAAATGTAATGTTGAATGTTGTAGTGTGGCAAAGTATACTTTGATTAAGTTGCATTTTTCAAACAACCATTGTAGTGTTATATATATAAATTGTGTGAACCAAGATCCTAATACATGTAATAGACAACAAACAAACACATTAGAGAATTCAAATGCAAGTTAAGAACAAGGTTTCCCATAAAATCCATTTAACCATATTCAAAATAGAAATGAAAGCAAGAATAAAATGTAAAAGAATGAAATAGATTAAATCTATTGAGAATATGCAAACTCTTGATCTTATGGGGGAGTTGGTTCCAATTTGATGTGGAAATTGGCCCTTTCCCAACTCCTATGCAAGCTTTGATGATTTGACGAAGATGTGATCCACTTGGTGATTGCTTCAAATGAGTTCCATGGAGAAAACCTACAATAACCTAGCTATGCTTTGATAAAATGGATGAAAATGCTAAAGCTTGAGTATGGATTTGAGTATAGTAAGTTTGCTAAAATTGTGGATGATGAAATGAGGAAAGAAGCCTCTTATTTATAGAATGAAAAGTTGGAGAAATGCCCAAAATAAAGCAATGTGGGACTAACTTTCAACCAATGGCAAGGTTCCAGTTGTGAAGAGATGGGTGGATGAAGGAAGTGCATAGTTTGATGAATGTGCCCATAAATGTATTTAGGTGGAATTTGAAAATAATGAAATGACATGTAAGAGGGAAATGGAACTTCTTAAATGCCACTTGGCTCAATGAAAATATGAAATAAATGCCTTGTTGGAAGGACAAAGTCCACTTGGAAAGATTTCAAATTTGAAGGAATATTCCTCTATTATGCCATGTTGAGAGAAAATAGGGATTTAATATATGAATTAAATCTATTTTTATGTGCAAGTGGAAAAAGCTAAAGGATGGGACATGAATTAGGATTAAATTAATCAAGGGTTAATTAATTTAATTAGGGATTTGATGATGTGAAAAAATTGACTTAGATTTATGGGTTAATTTAAATCAAATATGAGAGGAATGTGATTTTAGAGATAGTTAAATAAATATTTTGATTTAAAGGTGGTGATGGTTAGATTAAATCAAATAAAGGTTTATCTATTTAATTTAATAAGATTATAGACTTTAGAGATTAATTAAATAAAAAATTGATTTATTTAATTAATGAGAGAGGATGATTTAATCAGATAAATGATTTATTTAATTAAGAGACGAAAACTAATGAATTTAATCAAATAAGGGTATTCGATTAAATTGTTAGGCTGAGGGATGATTAGGGATGGAATAGTGTTAGTAGTTGGGATCAAGCGTGTAATGTCAATTAGTACATTTTACCTGTCTACATTTTGCCCCTCTTTGAAGTAGTGCACTTGTTGTGTTGTTTCAAAGGATAAACTATCTCGATCCTGAAAAAGCCAAAAAAAGTTTGATTTCAAAACTAGCCCCACTATTGCCCTGGCAAGAGGAAACATGCCAATATACTACCCCCTCAAGATATCAGATGAAAAAGATTGATTTTTGGGTGATCTCATGAAAAAAAGATTGCAAGGTGCCCGACTGGTCCAGAAAGGCTCCAGGAGGCCAAAAAATGAGATAAAAAAAAAGATATAAAATGGCCTTCAGATGGACAAAAATGGGATGAGGAGACCTAGACCCTTCCTAGACAGCCAAACGAGGTCAGAAAACTGTAATTTTCAGGCTTAAATAGGCCTTGGGGGACCACTTCCAATTCATTTTCACATTCAGCCTTAAGAGATTCTACAATTTTGAGCTCTAAAACCTTGGCAAGATGGCACAACGACAACTCCCTATGCACATTTCCGACCGAGTCTAGACACACTAGAGGCTTCCTGAAACTTGATGACCAGTGAGTCGACTTGACCCAAGCTTGATTTTAGTTTTTTGCAAGCATTTATTATGTTTAAAAACTAGGTCCTTAGGAGCAGTCGTAAAGAGGCTCACTGAATTTTCAAACTGCGACACTCAGTGTTTAAACTATGCAGTCGTTGCAAGGTTTGATGCGGTGGTGCAGTTTGAAATTTAGGGTCAAATTTTAAACTCCATCGCCTTTGCAAAATAAACTTCCATGGTACAATTTGGGAGTTAGGGGGCTCTAGTGTCGCAGTTTGAAATTTGAAAACTGCAATGCCTTCATAGGTAGCAATGTTGGAGTCAATTTCGGGATGGCGAGGCAAGCTAAGATCAAGATTTTTTCAATGAATTTTAACATAGTGACTTCTCTTGATGTAGGAGGAGGCAAGAGAGATCTTCTCTCGCGAGCATAGGTCTCGGGAGCTTTTCAGCATCTCGGGTGAGCTAACCGAGCGACAATAGGAGCACCTAGGAGAGATGGGGCTTTTGTATATCACCTATGCACCACCTGTGTGGATGCACTTTGGCATGATGATGATACTTGCTAAGAGGTGGCATAGTTAGACCTCCTCATTCCACTTTTCTACAGGTGAGGCCATAGTCACGTTGGAGGATGTGTGGCAAATCTTGAGATTTCCTATCCATGGTGAGTGAGTTATTTATGACATGGATGCTAGGACGGAGGCCTGTTATGCCATTATGGACACTAACGAGATTGTATTATGTGAGGGTTAGATTGAGTTGGAGCTCCACATGCCTATCTTGTCACCCTTACTGTTTAGTCATTGTAGCCATCATATCAGGTCTTGTCGCACCAAATTAGTGAGGCTGATATTTCAGTCTAGGATGGGGGCTTGCTTGGGAGCGCATGGTCCAGTGATGACTGACACTATTTGAATGGGGGCTAGTTTTGCTAGCCTCACTCTATAGAGATCTTCATGAGTTCACCTATCTGGATGGTAGAGTACTTGGGGTGGGGGTTACAATCCTACATATCTAGGCATGGGAGCACATATCCCCATACTTCATCCAAGAGTTGTACCTATTCCGGGGGAGCCAGATGATCTAGTGGTCTGGTGGTATAGATGGGGGTCTTTCCTTTACTCATATAAGATAACATGAGATTCCTTGTTGGAGGAGGGTCCTTGATGATATGTCAGTGTTTAGATGGTAGCCATACCTTGGTTAGCCCACATGGTTCGTTGATGCACAACTATTCTTTGTCTTTTAGGACAGACTTATGTAGGGAAGACAACATATGATGATTGAGATGTACCTGCCAGGAAGGGTTGAGAGATAGTTTTGTGGGCCACATGATTGGCCTGATGATCAATATGTGGCTATATTTGTGAGGATGACGAGTCAGAGCTCCTGGGGCTAATACATACCTACGCATGAGGCAGTACAAAGTTTCATGTAGATGGTGGCTAGGCCATGGCCATATGACCAAGGGCAGGTAGATCCATGGACCATATAGGCCTACAAAGATTGGTTTAGGCTATCATTGAGGCTTACAATGCCAAGGAAACCATTTTCCCAACGCAGAGCTAGAGGCAAGGGAGTAGGATGAGGCTAGAGGGACCAAGATCAGGGAGGTAGAGGGCCAACACAAGATCAACCAGTTCAGGATCATGGGCCACATGACCAACCATCTAGGGATCCACATGTTGGAGAATAGAGGCAAGAGTTGGATCTGGGGCACTAGGACTAGCAGGAGTAGGATCTCGGACATCATGATAGGATCTCGATGCCTCCTAGGGATGGGGAGTAGGATTAGCCCAACGTACAAGCACCTCTATAGCCAGATCTTAGAGATGGGTAGGTTTTACAGCTACAAGCCCAGGTATAGGCACTAACAGCCGAGAGAGATCAGGCTAGAGTAGAGCAGGATTAGGCCATTTTGTAGAGACAAACCGTAGAGTTATAGGCAGAAATAGAGATGGGCCGCCGACAACAGCTAGAGAGCATGGCCACCTCCTCCTCCTAGAACACAGTATCACTTCAGGCTTATAGAGAGGTCATTCAGGAGGTTGAATACTACAGGATGTACTACTACCAGGCCATGCTAAGGGTAGCTCGAGTGTCAGATTTTTCTTAGAGGATAG
This sequence comes from Sequoia sempervirens, assembly GCA_007258455.2. Taxonomy (NCBI): domain Eukaryota; kingdom Viridiplantae; phylum Streptophyta; class Pinopsida; order Cupressales; family Cupressaceae; genus Sequoia; species Sequoia sempervirens. Next base: position 33,579,547 of record VDFB02072274.1, read on the forward strand.
GACATAGTCCAACAAAGGAGCATGTAGAGAGAACAAGTGGTGAAGGTAGTAGCCAGCAGGGCTAGCCCTCACTTTGATCAAAGACAGGATTCTTTTTGCACCCTTTAGGATCATTTGATAGCCCCATGGGCTGATTTGTACTTATTAACATACACATGTACATTGATCTAATTTTTTGTACCATGACAGTATATTTGATGATACATGAGATGATGATTTTGATGTGATATGCTATGTCCTATCTTATTTATGCGTTATGGGTGATCTTATTTTTATATACTATGCAATGATGTTCTATCTTATGTGATGCATGTGTGCTTTTTATTCTATGTGATGCAATGCGATATATGATGTTATGATGTTATGATGTGATGCAGTGATTATGCAGATGTTTATAGATGGATGCATTTATTTTTCATTATCTTTTTATGCACTTTTTATGATCATTATGTATGGATGGTGCAAATGTTATGATATGAAAATTCTTAGAGTAACAAATCTATATTATGCAATGATGGATGGTATGATGTAATATGATGATGATATGTGTATATGATGTTTATGATGATATCTATGATATGATATAATGGATGCAAATGATATATAATGTGTATGTGATAGCGTAATGGATACTTATATGTGTTATGTGATTTTTATGCAATTTTATGATAGAATGAGTGCAAATGATATGATGGATGTATATGGTCTTTATGAGATGGGACGATGTAAATGATTCTTATGGGATGATATTTTTAAATGTTATGATGGATGTAAAGTGGTATTATTGGGGATACTCTAAATTCTCCTGCCTCTAGTTATTTAGTTATAGAGTAAAAGACCAATTTCCTTCAAGTTCAGAATGGGTGGAATTGCAAAGAAGTTGATTTGATTCACCTGCCTTCTCAGACAAGTTTTGAACCAAGATGAGGAGCTCTGATGGACATAAGTGCTATCCCAATGCATGAAGGCTACAAGTAGAAGATGGGAGTAGTTTTACTAACCCTCATTGTATGCATGGTTTCCCATGCAATTCCCATGCATTTAATTTCAGTGCTTATCTTCTGCATGGGAACAATTTTACAATCCCTCATCTTCTGCAATAGTCTGGTTCTGAAAGGGGCTAAGTACATTTTGTATCTTCATAGCTCCCATTTCCCCAGTTTGATCAGAGCCCCTTTCCCCATGCATTTATTTTCAGAGCATATGGTTGACTTGACAAGTCCCATGTGTTTATTTTTAGAGCTCATGGTTGACCTGACAAGTTCCATTTATTTTTAGAGATACATGTATCACATTTACGTTTTCAACATTTCACCAATGGTCCAGAAGAAGCTTGGTGCTTGCACTTACATTTGTATTTGCACTATGTATTAATGTAATAATGTGACATTGTAATTCAGTTGTAATAAAATAAATGGTTGTGCTATTCATGAGACATTGTAATTCATTTTATTAAGTCTTTTGCAAGTTAAGTGCAATTAATGGTTGTGCAATGTGCTATTAATGTGACATTGTAATTCATTTTATTAAGGCCTTTGAAATGTTAAGTTTTTGGCCCCTTGGCCTTGATGTCAATCCTAGCACATTAAAATTTAAAGTAAATTTAAAACACATGTGTTAAAGCAAAGATAAAGAAAATTTCAAACACATGTTTTAAAGAAAATTTAAAGAAAATTTAAAGCAAATTTAAAACACATGTTTAATGTTTATTATTTATATCATAAATTACTTGACCGTTTGATGAACATTTGATGTATGGTTGTACTTGAATTTCATAATGAAATGCATAGAGCACTACACTTGCAAACTTAAACCTTTGGAATCACCTTATAACTGTTAGATTAACATAAATCAATAGTTTAGAATTTGTTGTCAATTGAGGAGTAAAACATTATTTTTAATGGCTTGTTTAAAATATTATCAGCCATGTACATTGTACTACCTAATTGTGTACTATGTAGTCTGTCAGTAATGAGTCAACGTTTCAGTGTCATTCAGTTTGCTCATTGTAGTACACCAACCTGTTATGGGTTTCACCATTCCACTTCCAACAAAGCCATTCCAGTAACCTAGTTTCAAGCTTCAACATAGTTTCAACTTCAAGAATCAAAATTCAAAATCTGGGTAAGTTAAAGAATTCATGTGGTTACGTTTCATCGCTTGATGTTTCTTAAAATATTATTTGTCAAACTTTGAAGTTTAGGTTTAGGGTTAAGAAGCTTAAGAATTAATAAAAATTAAGAACTAATGGGGAATTCACAAATTTCATATTGTTGATTGTATCAACATGTCTACCACCAATACCACTAGAGCAAAGTTGGATAAAAAAATACATTATGGAAAATTGCTTAAAACCCTAGGTTTCGCTGATGAATACCATGATATTTATGATCCTAAAACCTATGGCAGGTGTACCTCAGAACTTATATTTTCATCTGAGAATAATGCTGCAAAGAAATGCAATTGAAAGTTAATAGTATTAGTGCACTGTGGGTAACTAGATTAGGGCGCATGATGTTACATGAGGTTTTCCCTTGCCCAGAATTTATCATGGTCCGTGCCGTAAATTATGATGATAAAAAAAGATAAATTGTTAATAAAGATAGAAAAGAATAATTGTTATCCACTACTGTAGAAGAACTTGGAAAAGTGTTGGCCTTTGGGTTTACAACCGAAGAATTTGGAAATGTCCACATTGACCTAGAAAAGGTTGCTAGTGATTATGAAGTAGTGGATGAAATGGAGAAAAATTCATTCTTAAATAGAATAGTTCAGGATGGAAACAAATTGAAAGGTGGTCACAAGCCTCCTTATGATTTGGATATTTTTAAACCATGGGTTCAAGATACTATTTCCATGCTAGCATTTTTCCTCAGACTGGATAGCAATTTGGAAGTGGGCGCATGCCTCCTTGAAATGGTGTATAATATCCATTATGGTGTTCCACATGCCAAATATAATTTTATTGACCACATTGTAGAATCCATGCATAATTTTTTTTAATGATTAAAGGAGGTTCCACCAAGACATTTAGGCTCACAACCTACTTGTGTTATTTTTTCTATTCAAATTTAGAGGAATATTTCAGACCAAAAAGCTTTAGATTCAACCCTATGATAATAGTAATCCTAAGCAAAAGAAAATGGCTCTAGTATATGAATGGACCATTCTTATAAGGTTGCATGATTTTTGAAGGAACTACAGTCATTTTGTAGACTAATTTTTGGCTTCATTACATTAAGCAATTACAAATACTCCAATGCCTAGATTTCCTATGTCATGTAGAAACTGCATTCAACTAGGAAAAGAAATACAATTAGCTTATTGGTACTTAATGGAAGAACATACTATGCTAATATTTTATGGATCAGAAGTACAACCATACAAACATCCAATACACATGACAAAAATGGTTTTTGCTTTGGAATATGTAAGAAAGATGCAAAGTACTAATGAAATACACTTTAGCAGTAAGGGGAATAAGACCTTATTTCCTTCTTTACCTTTTTCATGTGGAGGGATGACATTCGAGAGAAAAGCATTTAGTGTGGCACATGATCTTTTGAATTTTTTTGATTTTGATGTTATCTGTCACCAGCAGTATGATCCACATGACACCATTAAAACAATGATTGTGCTCAATAAGAATGTTGGAAGTAGAATTCAAAATCAAAGTAAAACCTTGCTTGAAAACTTTAGAAAGAAGGATTCTTGGGATGAGATCAAAGTAGCAATGGAGAAAAGTGTTGTTGAGAATGGTATTTCTTTTGAACAATTGTTAGTAGAAATTATGGCATTGCATCAAAAGATAATTAGGAGGTACAACATTTTTTATGAAAAAAGTCATAAACCATCTAGTAGAGTAAAAATGCTAGCTTCTCTAGAGAAGGAATTTATAGAAAAAGATTGGTCACAATCAACACCATACATTGATCCAGCCACTCTCACTTCCACTTTTGCAATAGAGACACCCGCCACTCCTGCCATCCCCACCATCTTTCATATCAAAGTCATCACCCAAGACAATGGTTGCAGAAACTATACTATCCCAAAGAATTCCTTTGTAGTAGGAGAGTTACCACAATCTCCTAGGTCACGAGGACAACCATAATCCAATGATGCTTCATCATCCCAAACATTCATAGCAGGCTCTTCCAACTTCTAAAGTTGGGGAGATCTAGGCAGGGAAATAATAGAAGGGGAACCATCTCATCTTCTATATCAAGATAATAGACCAATAGCTAATCAACCTATGGATGACAATAGTAAGGGGTTACAAATGATGCTCGTCATGGGTTATGATAGAAACAAAAATCTTGGCCAAAATGATAACAGGCTTCTAATACCTATTATTCTAGAGACACAACTAAAAAATATTGGCCTCGGATGTAACCCTTCAAGTATAACCATATGTGGTCGAACTCCTCTAATTAGAAAGGTCAAAAATCCTCCTCAGCAATCAGCAGCTGCCCTTCGTCTGCCTGTGTCCACTGGTCATGTCATAGACAACTTCACGTTCGATATAAATTATGTATGTAGTAGTGACAAGGACCCCATAACTGACTTGCCAACACTTTTTGAAGACACCACCCTACTCATTATTAGCATCCTATCCTATAAGTCTAAAAACCAAAGCCATGAAATCCTTCTAGTCTACCCACAACTCATTGATTATGAACAACGAGGACTGCCAATTCTAGACACATTTGAAAATGATGAGGAACTCTCATAATTCATGCAACTGTGGGATAATATTCCATGTGGGGATCATAAAGTGGGATTCATCTATAAGGAAAGAAGAGGCGTGGAAACAGCTATCTTAACGTCAAAACCACATGGATGAATGCAGAAACTGCTTTTAATTATCAAATTACAATCCAATTAAGACACACATGAAAAATTTATAGAAACAAAAATAATACACAAACACAATGAACAACAGATTTACGTGGGAAAATCCTTTCGAAAAAAAACCCACCACACCAAGCTAAATCTCTTTGTATTTCAATAACAAAAAATTACATACAATGCACAGATACAACTCTCAGGTATATGTTCACAGTAGCTTCATTCAGTGTTTAATCTCTTATAGAAATTCTCTCAACAATCTGTTGATTTCAAACTTAGAATTGATCCCTTAAATCTTATCACATTCTAATTTTTATCTTCTATTCATCCTTATCCGCCATTACCCATCATAGAAAGTTTCCTTTTGAGCACTCATTTTTCCTTGCATGCAGTTCAGCTCTAGCATCATAACTATTGCAAAAATCCAACCGCTAACCATTTGAATTTCACTTCCTCTGATGGGTCCATGAGATTCCACGTAGGATAGTCAAATGGTCAAAGAAACATTCAACTGAGTTCGCATGTTGGTGAGACACAAGAAATTTCTCCCCAATGCTCAAATGATTTACTGTCGATATCGGCGTAAGTTCCAACAGTCGACAAGATGATATAGAAAACACCAAAAGTCATACCAAAACCACCGACATCCATTTCATTCCTTTCGGCATCCATCTATTGGCAAGAGTCATCTCAATTAGTAAGACGCTATGTATCGAGTCCACAAGGCTATCGCTAAGACTTCACCTTGTCACCAAGACCTCACACCGAGCCTTCATGTGTTACTCCAAAGTCACATAGCCATCGGCGAGACCATCGCAGTTCGCTAAGACTTCATACAAAAGTCTCCAAGTCATGCCGAAAAGAACACTTGTCGGAAAGACTTACTGCTTGCCAAGAGGTTACACCGAGACTTCTTATGTTACACCGAAGTCACACAACCATTGGCAAGACCTCATGAGTTGGCAAGATGTCATACCAATAAGGTAAGGCTTCCACCGAATAGTCTACCACTTTCACCGAGAGGTCATAGCGAACACAACATGTCACCCTGAAGACCATATACTATTGGCTAGACAACCCCCCCATCACTAAGACTTCATATCAAAGAAAATGGGTTACACTAATGACTCCAATCATTGTAGGCCTCCTGGAAATCCGCTAGGCACTTGATAACAAACACTTGTATCTCCGTCGGTGAGACATTCCATATTGGTGAGACTACATACTAACAATAGACCCTTCGGCCAAGTCTCCCTAATAACTACAAGTGAATAACCATCGATAAGAGAACCAAATGTCGACAAGAGATCTTATCGAGTCTCCATGTCATAGCGATAGGTCCATTCAGCAAGGCTGAAACATTGTCTCAGCAACTTGAACATTACAAAGGATTCAAAACAGCTAGTCAGGCAGACATCTATAATGTCACACTGACTTTTCCCTTCAAGAGTTACATGCCAATAAGAATTGAGGCACATTTTCCAACAATCTCCCACTTGACAAAGATCTTACTGACACCTCCAGAGCAAAATAAAACTACTAAAATTCATGGGCCTTGAGGCCCATCGAACTAGCACACCACCTATACTTGTTTGTGTTCATAGGCTTCATCAATGCATCTACAACACTCTCCAGAGTATCCACCTTCTCCAAAGAGACCTTCCCATCCTCCACCATATCTCATACAAAGTGATACTGTACATCTATATGTTTTGTCCTAGCATGGAAAGTAGGATTTTTCACCAAAGATATAACACTCTGACTGTCACAGTAAATAATTTTAACTAGATTGCTTCTTTACAGGCATGTGTAGCTGCCATGTATTCTACCTTTGTAGTGGACAAAGCGACTACAGCTTGCCACTTTCTCATCCAACTCTTTGCACCACCATTTATCATGAAAATATATCCATTGGCGGATCTTCTGCTATCAATGTCCCTTGCCCAATTAAAATTCGCATAACCTTGAATGCTGAGAGTCCTCTGTGATTCAACCAAGTTGCCATGGTAACAAAAAGAATATTTTGAAGTCGCCTTCAGATATCTAAACACTCTCTTCACAATATCCCAATGTGTCCTAGGATTTTCCATAAACTGACTAAGAACTCCCACTGCTTGGGCAATGTCTGGCCTTGTACAGACCATTGCATACATAAGGCTGCCAACCGCACTAGCATACAAAACATTGGTAATGTCCCCCATCTCAGTAGGAGATTTTGGACAGTCTTCAACAGATAGCTTCATTTCCTGCAAAACTGGAACAACTAGCTGCTTGCACTCAGTCATACAAAATCTCTTTAGAACAGTCAAAATGTACTTACTCTGACTAAGCCAAAGTTTTCTATTTTTCCTATCCCTGGTAATTTCCATTCCCAAAATGTACATTGCTGCACCTAGATCGTTCATTTCAAACTTTGCAAAAAACTGAGACTTAAGATCATAAATCATTAGCTTACTATTGCCTATGAACAACATATCATCAACATAGAGATCAATAATAAGGACTTGATCACTTTCAGCTTTGTAATATACACAATGATCATATTTTGACCTTACAAATCCCAATGACAAAAAAAATGTGTCAAAATTTTGGTACCACATTCTAGGATACTGTTTTAACCCATACAAAGATTTCTTCAACTTGCAAACTAGTCTTTCTTTACCTTTTTCCACAAAGTGCTTCACCTGGGACATATGAATTTCTTCTTCAATATCACCATGAAGAAATGTTGTCTTCACATCTATCTATTCAATTTTTAAGTCATACGCTACTGCAATTGACAAAATAAATCTAATAGATGTCAGCTTAGCTACAGGAGAAAATATTTCTCCATAATTAATTCCCTCTACCTAGGAATAACCTTTTGCAACTAGCCTCATTTTATATTTTTCTACACTGCCATCCAGACCAATTTTCTTTTTAAATACCCATTTGTAGCCCACAACTTTTCTTCCTTTAGGAAATGGCACCAAACTCCAGGTATCATTCTTTTCTAATGATGCCATTTCTTCATTCATGGCTTCCAACCAAGAGTTTGAATCAGACATTTTAAATGCCTTTTTCACAGTCCTAGGTTCATCAGTGCTAGAAATTAAAGCATAGGCACAAGTAAACTCTATTAAAGAAAACCCATACCTATCAGGTTTCTTTCTTTCACGAGTTGACCTCCTCATAGGTTGAGGCTGAGATGGTTCTTCATCTTCTTCAGAAATTTTAGAGCTACTTGAGCTTTCCTTAGTATCAGGTACATTTTGATTTTTCAATTCCTCTTTATCTGGTGTCGGAGGAATTTCTACTACATCCTTTTCATTTTCTGATTTCTTCTTTGATTGTATATCCAATGTAGAAGGCTTCAGCTCATGAAAGATAACACTTCTGTTGTACAAAACTTTCTCAGTCTTAGGGTTCCAAAGCTTGTCCTTTTATGCCAACACTATAGCTAATAAAAATACACTTTATGGCTTTGTTTTCCAACTTAGATCTTTTTTCAAAAGACACATATGCATATGCCTCACAGCCAAAGACACAAATATGTCTATGAGAGGGCTTCTTTCCAGACCATGCTTCCAAAGGCGTCTTCTCAACAAGAGAAGAGTTAGGAGAATGATTTACCAAGTAACATGTTGTAGAGACTGCTTTAGCTCATAACTTCTCCTCCAAGCCAGCATTGCCCAACATACTCCGTGCTCTTTCCATTACTGTCCTATTGAATCTTTCAGCAACTCCATTTTGTTGTGGAGTGTAAGGTGTAGTATTATGTCTTTTAATCCCATGATCTTTACAGTACCTTTCAAATTCATCTGAAGAAAACTCACCTTCATTGTTAGCCCTTAAACATTTTATTTTCTTACCAGTCTAATTTTCTACCAGGTTTTTAAATTCCTTAAACTGACTGAACACTTCTGATTTACTTTTTAGAAAATATACAAATGTTCTTCTTGAATAATCATCAATAAACAACGCATAGTATCTTGATTTAGACAGAGAAGGAACATTAATTGGACCAAAAACATCAGAATGAATATAATCAAGCAAACCAGAAGATTTGTGAGGACTGGAATAAAATGAAACACGATGTTCTTTACCATATATAGAATGTTCACAAAACTTGAATTCGAGGTTACAATCTTCAAGCCCCTCAACCAGGTTTTTATTCTTCAAGCTCTTTAAACCTTTCTCACTAATTTGGCCTAGCCTATGATGCCAGAGCATAGTATTTTCTGCTAGAAGTTTAACCTCCATGGAGTTTACACCATCAGGAATGTTTCCCTCTTTTCCTCCATGAGTAGCTTTCTGTGACTTCATAGAGACACTATTGCATTGAATAGCTTGTGCGTCCAACTTATACAATGTACCAATACGAGCACCTCTTGCTAGCACCATAGATCCTTTAGTCATCTTGCAGCCATTTCCAGAGAATGTGACATGCACTCCAATATCATTCAGCTTACTTACAGAAAGTAAATTATGAGCCAGACCTAGTATATGCATTACATCATTGATTCCCTTCACTCTTCCATTAGGGAATTGAATTCTGACTCTTCCACGACCAACAATTTCCAAAGATGAATCACTTTCCAAATACACCTTTCCACCATCGTAGTTTTCATACTTCGTGAACCAGTCTCTATGAGATGTCATTTGGAAAGATACTCCAGAATCAATCAGCCAGACATCATTAGATGCCCGCGTAGCCAAGGTTACAATGAAGGCATTTGCATCACTCTGAGAAGAATCATTATCATAAGAGGTCTTCTTCTTCTTCTTTTCCTCCTTGCAATCCTTTTGGACATGACTAGGTTTCCCACAATTCTAGCACTTCACCTTGGACTTCTTGCTAGGAGACTTTGATCTCCCTTCTGATTTCGATCTAGATTTCTTGTCCTTCTTCTTGCCTTTTTCTTTCAATCTACCTCTAATAGCTAGAGCCTCCTTCACCATCTCAGAAGATTTTCTTCTCATCTCTTTTGACAACAAAGAAGCAACAACATCTTCCATCTTGAAAGTGGACATCGTACTCCCAATAGCCATCACCAGGTGATCACATGAATCTGGAAAAGAACACAATAAGAGCATACAACGATCTTTATCTTCAATCTTCACACCAACAAATGTTAACTGAGCAATCAACATGTTGAAAGCATTCAAGTGATCAGCAACAGATCCTCCCTCCTACATTCTCAAAGAGTACAAGTTCTTCCTCAAGAACAATTTGTTCACCAAGGACTTGCTCTAATAAATAAATGCCAGTCTTTTCCACAAGGAAGATGCAGTCTTTTCTTCATGAACGTTTAGAAGAATAGAGTCTACCAAACAGAGCCTTATCATCCCCTTAGAATTTCTATCTACAAGGTCACAATCCTCTTGCTTCATGTCTTGAGGTTTTGTTCTAGACACAGTAAGCCACAAATCACGATCCACTAACAGATCTTCCATTTTGAGTTTCCACTACTCAAAATTGCTACCATTGAATTTCTCTATTTCCATCTTTTCAGATGTGCTTGCCATCTTAATCTGTAACTAAATTATTAGACCTCTACCAAACTTCCACTGAAAAAGAATTGACACAAAAACCCCAACCCACTCACAAGGATAACACAACTGGTCAAGCTTTGATACCACTTGTAAGGAAATCAGAGGTGTAGAAACAACTATCCTAACATCAAAACCATAGGGTAGAATGCAGATAGTGCTTTTAATTATCAAATTACAATCCAATTAAGACACACATGAAAGCTTTATAGAATCATAAATAATACACAAAGACAATGAACAACAGATTTACATGGGAAAACCCTTTTGGGAAAAAACCCACCACACCACGCTGAATCTCTTTCTATTTCAGTAACAAACAATTACATACAATGCAGAGATACAACTCTCAGGTATATGTTCACATTAGCTTCATTCACTATTTAATCTCTTACATAAATGCTCTCAACAATTTGATGATTTCAAACTCAGAATCGATCCCTTAAATCTTATCACATTCTGATTTTTATCTTCTGTTCATCCTTATCCACCATTACCCATCATAGAAATTTTTCTTTCAAGTGCTGATTTTTCCTTTTATGCAGTTCATCTCTAGCATCGTAACTATTACCAAAATCCAACTGCCAACAATTTGAATTTCGCTTCCTCTGATTGGTCCATGAGATTCCACATAAGATAGTCAAACAATCAAAGAAACATTCAACTGAGTTCGCATGTCGGTGAGACACAAGAAGTGTCTCCCTGATGCTTAAAGGTTTTATTGTCGATATCGACGTAGGTTCCAATAGTCGGAAAGATGATATAGCTAATACCACAAGTCATATCGAAACCACCGACATCCATTTCATTCCTATCGGCATCCATCTATCAACAAGAGTCATCTCAATTAGTAAGATGTTACATCGAGTCCACAAGGCTATCGCTAAGACTTCACCTTGTTGCCAAGACCTCACACCGAGCCTTCATGTGTTACTCTAAAGTCACACAACCATCGGTGAGACCATCGCAGTTCGCCAAGACTTCATATCGAAGTCTCCAAGTCATGCCAAAAAGAACACTCTTCGGCAAGAATTACTGCTCGCCAAGAGGTTACACTGAGACTTCTTATGTTACACCGAAGTCACGCAGCCATCGATGAGACCTCTCGAGTTGGCGAGATGTCATACTGATAAGGTAAGGCTTCCACTAAATAGTCTATTGCTTTCACTGAGAGGTCATAGCGAACACAACATGTCACCCCGAAGACCATATACTATCAACAAGACAACCCCCCCATCGCTAAGACTTCATATAGAAGAAAATGGGTTACACTGATGACTCCAGTCGTTGTAGGTCTCCTTGACATTTGCTAAGCACCTGATAACAAACACTTGTATCTCCGTCGGTGAGACATTTCATATCCGTGAGACTACATACCGACAATAGACCCTTCAGCCAAGTCTCCCTGATAACTACGAGTGAATAACCATTGGGAAGAGAACCAAATTTTGGCAAGAGATCTTACCAAGTCTCCATGTCATAGCGAGAGGTCCATTCGGCAAGACTGAAACATTGTCTTAGTGACTTGAACATTTCAAAGGATTCAGAACAACTAGTCGGCCAAACATCTATAATGTCACACTGACTTTTCCCTTCAGGAGTTACATGCTAGTAAGAATTGAGGCACATTTTCCAACATCATCATCGATCTGGACACACATGCATACTACGGGGAAATGATTGAATACCTCAGTCGCAAAAGAAAAAAATAAGAATAATCTGTAGGTCCTTGAGTGAAAACCACACTGCGGCACTCAATGACCTAAAAATAGTAAAAAGAAAAGACACATCCAATGGTGAAAACCTCTTTGAGGCACCCGAGGATGGGGGATTCAATCTTCCTCTCAAAGCTCTCCATCAAGAAAAATTAGCAGTCCTAGCTAAAAAATGCAACCCAGTCGACTTGGGAATAGAGGAGACACCACACATCACATTTTATGCAGAATCATCACTATTAGAAGAACAAGAGCTCCTAACAACCTTCTTGAGAGAAAGACAAGTTAATTTTTCATGGAGCTATGTGGACATGCCCGGGCTCGATCCAGAGATTGCAGTTCATCACTTAGCAGTCTACTCTGAAGTAAAGCTAGTTAGACAAAAACTCAAGAAAAGGCATCCTCAGATTGCTTTATTAGTCAAGATGGAATTGGAGAAACTACTGGATGCGGGATTTATATGGCCAATAGACTATCTAGAATTGGTTTCAAATCTGGTTCCTGTCTCAAAACATGATGGAAGCATCTGAATCTACACAAATTTTAGAGATCTAAACAAAGAATGTCCAAAAGATGATTTCCCATTGCCTAACATTGACATGATAGTAGACATGATAGTAGGACATGAAATGCTTTCTCTAATGGATTCTTTCTCTGGGTACAACCAAATAATGATTTCCAAAGAAGACCAACACAAAACGGCCCTCACTTTTCCATGGGGGACCTACTCCTGGAACATGATGCCATTTGGCTTGAAGAATGCTAGAGCCATCTACCAAAGAACCATGACATTAATCTTCCATGACATGGTACACAAGAATATCAAAGATTGCATTGATGACATACTAGAAAAATCCAAAAAGAGAAGAGATCACATAGCAACCTTGAAGGCTATTTTCAATAGGCTAGAGGAGTACAAGGTCCATTTAAATCCAAAGAAGTGCATCTTTGGCATACAATCAGGAAAGCTACTGGGATACATAGTGTGACCAATGAGGTCTATTGAAATAGATCTTGCAAAGGTAAAAGCAATCCTTGAGATGGAAGCACCCAAAACATTGAAATAGTTAAGAGGCCTCCAAGGCAGGCTTCAGTCCATCCAAAGATTCATAAAACAACTGGCAGATAAAAAAAACCCATATTCTCACCTACTTCACAAGGGAGCAGTATACAAATGGGATATCAAGTGTGAGGAAGCCTTCAAAAAAATAAAATAATATATACTCACACCACTAGTCCTCATGTCGCTAACCCAAAGAAAGCCACTAATCCTCTATGTGTCAGCAACAATAATAGCCCTAGGTGCTCTTCTAGCTAAGCATGATGAAAATGAGATAGAGAGGGCCATCTATTACATCAACCACACAATGGTCAGGAATGAGTTAAACTACTTATTCATCGAAAAAGCATTTCTAGCAATAGTGTTCACTTCACAAAAATTCAGACATTACATGTTGGTAGACAAAATCAAACTCATTGCCAAAATTGACCCCCTCAAGTACCTACTATCAAAGGAAATTCTCACAAGAAGGATGACCAAGTGGATCATTATTCTATCTAAATACGACATCAAGTACATGGAACAAAAAGCAATCAAAGGCCAAGTGATCGTAGATTAGCTTGCAGAAGCACCCATGTATTAAGAGAATCCACTCATATTAGAATTTCTAGATGAATCAATATTCAATCTTAGCATAGCCAACCATTGGAAACTCTACTTTGATAGTTCATACATGCAACATGGATCAGGAGCTGGTGTCTTCTTCATCACCCCATAGGGGGACTGTATACCTAGATCATACAAACTAGCATTCCCCTGCACTAATAACATTGCAAAATACGAGGCTTTAGCCATAGGTCTCAGAATAGCAGTGCAATGACACATCATAGCCGTTACAGTATATGGAGACTCCCATCTGATAATAAATTAAGTGAATGGTGAATACTAGAAAAAGGATGATAAATTGACTCCATACAAAAGGTTGGTAGAAAGTCTCAAGGAATCATTCATTGAGATCACATTTGAGTAGATTCCTAGAGGAAACAACAGAGAAGCGAATGACATGGAAATGATTGGATCCCTACTAGACATCTCTCACAATGTCCTAAAACATGAAGTTCTTGGTAGAGCAACTTCTCATGCCCGCATTCGACGTACTAGAGTTAGAATTTTTGTGTGAAATCATTGGTCCTGGTAATCCCTAGTACCATGACATTTATATCTACCTGTGAATAGGTGTCCTACCTGCTAACATACCCTCAAGCCTAAAAAGAACCTTTATTAAGAAAGCATCCCAGTTTGTCATCCTAGGAAGTACCCCTTACTATAGGAGCATAAAAGGAACCTTATTACGCTACCTAAATGCTAAGGAGGCATTGACCGCTTTAATTGAGGTGCATAACAATATTTGTGGTTCACACTTGAGTCGAATGACCTAGCCAAGAAATTGTTGAGGATGGCATATTATTGGCCTACACTTGAAAGAGAAGCACATGACTACGTCAAAAGGTGCCTACAACGTCAGCAGCATGGGGACCTCATCCATGCTCCAGATCGAGAACTTCATCTTATTGTCACACCATGGCCCTTTTCACAATGGGGACTTGATCTCATTGGAAAGATAACCCCCACCTCATCTAATAGCCACAAGTTCATCATAACCACCACCGAGTACTTTACCAAGTGGGTGGAAGCCATCCCCATGACATACATCACTAGAAAGTAGATATCAAAGTTCATCTTGAACTACTTAATATGATGATACGATGTTCCCCAAACTATTATCTTAGATAATGGGATGCCTTTCCAGAATCAAGACGTTCATGACCTATGTGAAAAGTTCAAAATCCAACATTGCTTTTCCACTTTGTACTATCCCCAAGGCAATGGCCAAGTAGAAGCCACAAACAAAACCATTTTGAAGATCCTCAAGAAAACAGTCAATGAAACAAGTCATGACTGGCATCTATAGCAAATCCTACCCTCTGGGCCTATTGAACCAACATTTTCACACCCACCGGTGCCACCCCCTTCTCACTATTCTATGGATCAGAAGCCATATTTCCCATCGAGATTGATCTTTCATCACTAAGAATATCACTGGAAAACCTCATCACAAATGAAGAATAATGAGTATAAAGACTAAATGAGTTGGAGCTATTGCATGAGTGGTGTATGGACACTTTAAATCATTTGTAAGTCTATCATAACAGACTCAAGAGGAGCTATAACAAGAATATTGGAAGCAATACTTTCCAAGTCAGAGAACTAGTACTGAAAGAGAATAAAAAAATGTCCCAAATCCAAACGACAAAGGAAAATTTGAACCCAACTGGCTGGGACCATTCATCATCATAGCAAGCTAAAAGTAAGGGGCATATCAATTATCAACACTCGATGGTAAGCCTCTGCAGAAGCCCATGAATAGCTCCCATCTCAAAAAGTTTTATGCCTAAACTTACAACGTATATAACCAAAAAATTTAAAAAAAATTAAAAAATAAGAAAATGTCCTAAAAAAATAGTCACCCTGATGAAAACCTAGCAAATAGGCATCTTGGTGACAAAAAAATAATAATAATAATCATAAAAGCAAAAAATGATAAAAAAATAGTAAAGAAAAAAATCGTCCTCTGGTGAAAACCACTTCAGTGGCACTTTGGGCAAGTACCTTGGTGAAAACTTGGAAAACAGGCACCTTGTGTAAATAAGCACTTTCCATCCACCAGGATCTTCATGGCTTGTTCTACATCACCCCCCCAATCAAGCTTCCATCATCCATTGCATTCCATATCTCCATCCATCATCCACTCACGTCTGCATCATAGCTTGGTCCTGTGTTCATGTCATGATCCCTCCTAGTACTACTCGGCCCATTCTCAAGGTTAGTTTGTCCTGCCTTTATCGGAGTAGACTATTGAGTCACGCTCGGGGCATGTTCTCATTGAATCAAATTCGTGTATGTTCTTAAGATCCCAAAAATCATAAAATCATAAAATCTAGAAACATCAAAAAATCAAAAAATCGAAAAACATATATAAAATCCAAAAATCGAAAAAACATCATAAAATCATAAAATCCAAAAAAAATTCAAAACATATCAAAATCCCAAAAACAAGTCAAAAAGTTAGTCAAAAATATAGTCTTCTTGTCGAACTACAGGTATCTGAGCCTTGAACGTAGTCAAGGTTGATCTATGATCATCCCCAAGACACTTAGGTCAGTCCTTTAGTAGTCCATCATAATAAACTAACAGTCCATTTGTTCATATCTCATCAATAAATCAAGTCGGTGTCAGTCGAACTACATGGTTTCTGTGTATATAATGTAGGAAAGGGTAATCTATTGATCAAAACCCGAGGCCCCTAGGATAGGCCCTCAAGTTAGTTTCTTGGTCAAAATCTCCAAAAACCCCAAAATATTCAAAAATAAAAAAATCAAAACATTTGAAAAATCTTGAAAATACCAAAAAATAGCCTCAAAACATTTCAAAAAATATCAAAAACATCCAAATATTTGAAAAAATCCATCTATTTCATCTCGCTTTCACCTGTAGTAAACATCACTCACAATAAATCAATCATCATCCCCAACCTTTGGTGAAACAATCAGAAACAACTCTAGCAATTCAAAAGTGAAAATTTGAAATGTTAAAAGTCTAAAGTCTAGGTCAGCATGTAAACAAGTGAGTCAACTCTTTGTATCAATAGCCTATCATCCAATCAATCCCATATCAAATCATCTAGTATCATCATGTCCTAGGATGAATCCTTCTGACAATGTACATTAACAGTAGGAATCACTGTAGTTTAGTCTTGGCTAGCGGTCTTGAAGAACATTAGCTTGTTTGTTTGCTTTATCTTGGTTTGTTGATTTATCTTATTGCACTCATTCCAAGGACCTCTTGATGATATCCTGAACAAAAGGATTTAGAGAGATAGGAATGGGGAAATGATCATTATACTTTTATCTGCTATTCTTGTTGGATGTCTTTGTAAAATAACCTCAGTGAATACTTGCTTTACTAGGTTTGTATGGAAGGTGTTTTAGATATATTGTTGACCACATAGGAAGGCTTACCTTTCTATGTTTTGGTTTGAAATGTTTGAAGTACCTAAATTGCATCCTAGTAAGGCTTCCATATGTCAGGTGTGAACAAGGAGTACTTCGATCTGATTGTTGAGTCAAAGTCCATCACACTAGGTACAACACCATCCTGGTTCTTTATACCTTGATGCATTGTACTTATGCGTGTAATCAAACATAAGGTAATTAGCCCTTTGAAAATACCAACTCCTTAGCAAGAAAATCATCATCACCATCATCATCTCATGTCTTGTTGGAGTCTCTGGTTTCTTCTCTCTCTTGCTTTTAGCACTAACATAGTACCATGACAGTTAATCAGATCATTATCATCATTGCATTCACCCGACATTCACAAACCATCAGTACATTACACAATGCACGTTGCACATTACATATTGCATATTGCATATCATATAGGAAACATTAAAAAAACATCATAACACTACATTTCCATTATTACTCTAAGCATCTCACGAATCATTGCATTGCATTCATTTCACATAAAAATAAAAGTAATCATCCCATATCATAAACATCACATCATCTTCTTCCGGAATCCTTATTAAGTTATTAACCCTACAAAATGAAACCCCTTATGAAAATTAAACAAATGATTTTAGTTGTGCTCACTATCCTTATTTATGTGTGAAAAGTGCCACTACCATCCTAGTACCTTGTACACCTCACACATGTCATGTGTGAGCTCTAAGGTTGTGTATAATTACTACTGACTACTTATTAATAATTGCAATTCGCGCAAACCAGAAATCCAACTTCATTGGTACCTCAAGCTGACAAGTTGTCAATTGTCAAAATCAATAGTGGCACGCAAGTTGTCGATTATCAAAATCACTGGATTATTGACATCACCATCTATGATTCAATATAAAGCTATCCATTCAATCACTCTGGCTATTCATATTGTATTAATCCATGTTGTTGCCTAGTACCACAACCAAGTTAAGAATTTCAATAGAATAAATGAAAGGTAGAGTACTTCAATGCATTGAAAAGAGAGAATTAAATATCTCGTTTTACCTTAATGATTATCAATGTTCTAGCTAATAAGTCACAATAAATTTTGCTCACTAACCAATAATTAGTAAAATATCAACCATTGATTTCTGAAAATCTAACAATTCTAGTGTTATTTTGGAGGCTTTAATTCACAAGTCTAGTGCTTCAAGGATTTACTTCTAGAATACATCTATAGCCATCCATCAAAAATTCATCGAACGGTCCCTCTTTTAAAAAAACTTTATGCGCGTGCATAATTTCAAATGGGGACATCGCTAGGTTGACGAGACTCGACCCTCAGGATTAAAGAATTAAGATTTAAGGTTTTATCACAAAATATTTTGGTCTGACTTAGGCAATATTAAACGGTAAATAAGAGCACCAATATTTAAACGATAAAATATTTAACTGTTCTAGTGTAATTCTGAAGGTTTCAATTCGTAAATCTAGTGCTTGAAAGATATACTTCTGGAATGCAACTACAACTGTCCATAAAAAATTCATTGAACGTTCTTGGTCCATAATGTCACATGTTTGCTGAAATTTTGAACCTTAGAACAAAAGTTTGAAGTTTCAAAGTTTTCGAAACCTCTGAACCACCAACTACAAACTACAAAGATGACCAAGAAAGACTTGTAACTAAGGTTAGGAAAAGCACCAAAACCCTGACTTTGGTGAATTAAGATAGGAAAGGTGGCAACTAAGGTTAGGAAAAGCACAAAAGCCCAAACTTTGGTGAATTAATATAGGAAAGGTGGCAAGGATGGTTCATTTATTAAGTGAAGATCACAGGCAGATTTTAGCAAGTGGACATGAATGGAGGATCGATGGGTAATTAAGATTGGTATGTGCAGAGTTTGGAAAATTATTACCTCTGAGCCCTCAATTAGTGAAGTTAATAATAGAGTTTTGCATGGAGAAGAAAGCACATAAAAAGTCTGAAAGAGTGGTGGTGGTGTAGCTGTAACAGTTTTCAAATAGAGGCCAACTTCACTCTGTGTTTGAGGACGTAATTAAACCCATTTTATGGTGAAGCTTCTGACAAAAGATTAATGGGTATGTTTTTATTCACTGATGGGAGGTTGGTACAAAGTGTGTGGATGTTTTTTGGGAGATCCTTTGAAAATTTGAGGCATAGTTATAGGACTAACATGGATGTATACTCCTTGATTATAGCATGGGGTTTGGACTTGGGGGAATCGACAAGCACAGTGAGAGAAGTGATTGAGATGATTGTGCATAGATATTTCCTAGAAGGATTAGAATCAATACTTGAATGGGCAGTTCCAAGTGAAGGTTTCAACATCCGGGAAGGCTTTAAAAATGTGGAACTGGAAGGGGCAGAAGAATGCATCCCTTTCGTGTGTTGGCCGGAGGATTAGATTAAAAATCAATGCAAGGAAGAAGAAAGGTTAGGCTGGGAAGCATTGAAGCTCTTTATAGACCTTATGAAGGTGGAAGCATAGGCGAAAGTAGAGGAAAAGTGTATGAAAGTGAAAGGACAGAATGCAAGGAAGTGGAAGATGAGTTAACATAGTTTTTGCAGAATTTGTAGTTTTTTGTAGGGTTTTGCAGAATTAATGCAAGACTAGTACTAAATTTTTGGCTTGTTGAAATATGTAAGGTAGATACAGATAGTTGTGGAACTAGTTTTAATTGGGCGGGTTACTTTTCCTATTATGAAGCATGTTAAGATGCTTTTCTGAAAAAATTATTATAGTTGTAGGTGATTTTTGAATGGTTGATGAAAACCATGAGCAAAATAATCTTTATTCTCATGCATTTTTTTTATTAGTTTGATATTATTTTTATTTTGCCAATGTTTTTTTCTTAATCATTTAAAAATAGGTTTAATTCACCAAAGAATTTTATTTTTTAGTTTGAAAAAAAAGTTTTAATTGCCAATAAAATTATTTTTCCTAGTTTGAAAATAGGTGTAATTCGCCAATCGAAATATTTATTTGTTTGAAAATAGATTTTAATCACCAATGGAAAAAATTTAGAGGTTTTAAAAAATTTGCACTTCACCAGGATTTTCCATAGACTTCTAGCGATTAGAAAAGATTTTCCAATGGACATTATTTTTTTCACGAAAAAATGAAAAAAATTGCCACTAAAATTAATATTTTTATCGGGAAGTATAAAAGATTTGCTAGGATTTTACACCTTCATCGAAGGGGGGTTTCTTAAATTTTTCCTTGGCTTAGACTTACGATGGAAGCAAGCTCCCTTATCAACAAAATTCATACCAAGGTTTTTCTGAGGGAGGAAGCCAACAAACGACATCCACAAACCAGATAGTTCTAATTACTATGCCACTTCAAATGGTAAAAGGTAGTCAAAGCAAAGAATTGATCCCAATCCAGAATAATTTGATGGAAGAGGATGATTCATGGTGCCTCACCGGTAGTGATGATCATTTTTCATAGAATTTCTCGAAGGAAAATATGAAAAAGTGGATGGTGGAACAAAGAAGAAAAAGCCCACCCTTGAATACAGACGAGTGCGGGTCATCCAAAATGGAGAATGCTCATTTCCAAGTGCAATTGCAAGGGATTCCATTGGAACAACAAGCTGATGTAGCACCCGATCAAGCATTGTTCTTGTGGTTGGGGGGATAAGATGTTATATATATATGAATGAAGCTAAGATGATTGGCGTTCCACCAATGCGGTATGATTACAACATGAGGTCTAAAAGAAGGATCAAAGGGGAATATGTGCAACAATCCTTGCCACGCTTGTAGCCACAACAACTATTTCCCCTAGAGAAGCAAACTTCGCCACCCATCGTCTGACCTTGTTTGTAGCTATGTACTATGTCACCAGTAGAAAAATAGGTGAATAAAGTACCAAGCCCAATCATGATAGAACGTTCTCTCCCAAAAACAAAAGAGATACCATTGTCATTTAAGCAAAAGTTCCAAGCATTTGGGATGCTTAATGTCATGGAGCAATTGAAGAAAGCACCTACCAATGTGTTGTTATGGGACGCCATATCAATTCTAGAATAGAAAACCCTACTTGAGGAAGTATTAAAGGTGGAAGGGAAAATTTTGCAGGTGCGCGCAGCTCAGTTAAACAATCAAAGAAGAAATAATGGATCTGTGATTTCCCCTCAGACTCTAAAAGCAATAACTTATACAAATAATGTGAGCAGCATTAAATAAAAAGAGGTAAGAAAGACAAAGCCCATGCCTTTATTTTTAATGCTTATAATAGGAGACAAATTGTTTCATAATAATATGATTGATTCAGGGGAAAGCGTGATTGTCATCCCAAAACAAGTGGTTGATGCTTTAAAACTTAAGTATGAACCCCTTGAAAGGGGAATCATGCAACTAGATGGAAAAAGGGTCTCAACCATTGGTTGTATAAGAAACCTATCTCTGACCCTTTTCTCTTGCCCAAGCCAAATAGTCACTCAGGAAGTGGTAGTAATGGATGTTCCATCGGTTTTTGGGATGTGTCTATCAAGAGATTTCAACGCCAAACTGGGTGGGTATCTAGCACTTGACTGGTCCCACTTGATTTTAAGAAATAAGCAAGGAGAAAAGATGAAGATTCTTTTAGAGCTGCTACATCCCAAACATATTTCAAATAATGCATTCCTATGTTTTGAAGGCACACATACAACTATATCTCAATAGGAGAAATATTGTGCTGAAATCCTAGAGGATGAAGAGGATACAAGTGAGCGAACTTCTGAAGAAGAAGTGTTGCTTAACCAATTCATTGATTTTGATCCATTCAACAATTTCCATGCAACCGGGCTCAACACTTATGTAATTTTTGATGACAATCAAACTTCTCTGAAACTAGTAAAGGACAAAGAGAAATATGATGACCCATCTAATAATCGGCTATGGACTCTTTTTTTAATGGTGCGAAGTGTAAGGCCAATGTCGATGCGGGTGTCTATTTACTCTCTCCAATGGGATCAAAGACACTCAGAGCTTACCATTTCATGTTCTCGTGTTCAAATAATGACATCGAATATGAGGCCTTAGTCCATGGCCTAAATCTTGCACAAAGAATGGGTATAAAGAGAATACAAGCCTTCAGATATTTAGAGTTGGTGGTGAGCTAGGTTCATGGTTAAGTAGCAGCAAAGAATACCTGAATGAGGTCATGCAAACACCGAGTATTGGACCTGATTGAGAGTTTTGAAGCCTTCAAGATACAAGTTATTCCTCAATCGCAAAACAACATAGTTGATCAAATGGAATCAGTCGAGTCATAGTTTGAACCAATTTTTGATTCAACTAGGAAAAATTCCATTCAGGTCATTGTCTGACCCTCAATTCCAGACAATGACTAGTACTAGCAGATTTTCCATGATGATGATCAGATAGCTACCTTCATGCAAAAAGGGGGAATGATTCCTGAAACTCCAACCTTAGGAATGGAACTCTCTAATGGGAAGGTCATCCAATTAAAAGGGAATAAGCTTCTGAGAGGATTACTTTCCCTCAAGAATTTTTTTGACTGTGAAGATGCAAGAAACAACAAACGAAGGTTCATGGTAGATGAGAGAGATTATGAAGAGCTTGATGTTTGGAGTGGCAGAAGGTTGAAAGTTGGAAAAGAGGTTTTGACTAAAGATAAAGAAAGACTAAGGGATCTATGTTGTGAATATGATGGAGTTATGGCCTATAATTATAATGACCTTAGAGGTTATGACCCTCGTATAATTCAACATACCATCAACTTGGAGGATGGGTTTAAACCTATCCGATAGAAGCAAAGGCCTGTCAACCCGAAGGTTGAAGCATTAATGGCACAAGATCTTACCAGGTTGGTCAAGTCTAAGATAATATATCCACTCAAACATTCCACTTGAGTTTCAAACTTGTTACCTATCTGAAAAAAGAATGATGATATCAAACTCTGTATCAATTTACAAGATCTAAATAAAGCATCACTTATGGACCATTACCCCTTGCCTTTAATGGAGAAAATTTTATAGAAAGTAGCTGGGTCTGAAATGTTCTCACTACTTGATGGTTTTTTGGGGTATAACTAGGTATATGTGAAAGAGAGCGACCAACACAAAACAACGTTTACCACTAAGTGGGGAATGTTTGCATATGCTAAGATGCCATTTGGCTTGTCAAATGTTGGGGTGAATTTTTAGTGAGCAATGGATATCGCCTTCAAATGTTTAATTAATCTATTCATTCTAATATATCTAAATGACTTAATAGTATTTTCAAAATCAAAATATGATCACTTTAACCATTTAGAAAAGGTTTTCTATAAATTTCAGCAGTTTAGGATTTCTCTAAATCCCAAAAAATGTGTTTTTGGCATACTTTAAGGTAACCTACTTGGCTTTATAGTCTCAAAAGAGGGGATAGCAATAGATCCTAAAAGGGTTAGGTCCATAATGGAATTACCTCTTCCAGTGAACCAAAAGGGACTCCAATCATTCCTGGGGAAGATCAATTTCATCAATAGGTTCATTTCCAACTTCATTGGTATTGTGAGGTCTATTTCACTAATGCTTAAAAAGAATATATCATTCAAGTGGACCTCAGACGGGAAAGAGGCCTTTGAGAAAATAAAGATAGCAATTTATGCTACATCAGTCTTAGATAATCCAGATTTTTCCAAGGATTTCCTACTCTATGTGTATAGTGGCTAGGATAGCATAGCTTCAATACTTACTCAGAAGGGTGATGAAAATAAAGGAGAAAACCCTATCTCATTCTATTCTAGAACTTTGAAAGGGTATGAGATGAGGTACAAATTTTTGGACAACAATTTTTTTCCATAGTTAAAAGTTTGAAGAAATTTTGACACTTGGTGTCAACCAATAAAATCACTATCCTTGTAGCACATCTCAGTGTGCAAGAGTATATTACTGAGGGCAAGATCACTGAAAAAAGAGAAAACTAGGTCACTAAGATTCTAGAGTATGATGTAGATATCTAACCAACTAAGTTAGTCTGGGGAAGAGGTATGTGTGAATATATCACACAAGAAATGAATCATGTGCTCAAAAGGGAGGCTGATCGAGTATACTCAAATCAATTTGAGTCTAATGAATCTTGGGTTGCTGATTGAACACGACACATGCAAAAAGGATATTACCCAACCAGACTACCATCTAATAAAATGAGGTGCTAATGATTGCAAGGCATAAGGTATGTACTAATTGAGGACATAACTTTTAAAAGGAATTATGATGGTGTGCTACTCTGGTGCCTTGACACCCTACAGGTAGAGAGGGTTCTTAATGAATTTCACCATAGTCCTGAGGTTGGGAATGTTTCTGCCAAGACTACCGCTTTAAAAATAATGAAGGTAGGATATTATTGGCCCTCTATGTTCATTGAAGAACATCATCTAGTATAGAGGTGTACCTAGTGCCAATTTTTTGTTAGAAAAAGGAGGAATGTCGCTCAACTCATGAGCCCAATTATGACTGAGGAACCTTTGCCCAGTGGGGCCTATATTTTATTGGTATGATAAATCCTATTTCTAGTGCTGGACATAAGTGGATCCTCATGACGACTGATTACTTCACAAGGTGGGCAAAGGTTGTAGCCTTAAAGAATCCAACATAAGGAGAAATTATTAATTTCCTTGAAGAACTAGTGACCATATTTGAGCTACCCAAAACCATCATATCCGAAAACACCTGAGCTTTTGTTGGGTTGGGTATGTCAGAATTTGCTATCTAGCATGGAATTTTTCTTAAAAATTCATCAAATTACTATCCAGAAGGGAATGAGCTAGCAGAGTCCACCAACAAAAAAACCTAATTAGGTTAATCAAATGCATTGGGTCAGAATGACAAAGATATTGGCACAGGCATCTATGACCAAATTTGTGGGCGGATCAAATTACCCCCAAGAAGATTCTAAAGATTTTTCCTTATGAGTTGGTATACAAAAAAGAGGTGGTAATGCCCATTTCTATAGAAATCCCTACTTTACAACTACTGAAGGCCCTAGAAATTGAAGAAAACAGTGGGATGGAAGTGCGACTAGCAAAAATCCTCAAATTGGAAGAAGATAGAGAAACGGCCCATGGAGCCATGATCAATCATAAACAGAGGGTCAAGCGATGGTTTGAAAAAAAGGTGTCTAGTCCAAAATTCAGGGAAGGGAGCTTAGTGCTAAAATATGATGAATGTACTGCAAAACTAGGACAACACACAAAATTTGAAGTATTGTGGAAGGGACCTTCCTGAATTAGTGCATCTAAAGAAAATAATGCTATGAACTTGAAGATCTAGAAGGCAACGCTTTAAGTATACCGGTGAATGGTATTTATCTGAATATTTTCAACTAAAATGCATAGTTCTTTAAAAACTTTAAATAGTTATGTATTATATGTAAACTTTTGTAATTATTTCAAAGTTTTAGAATAAAAATCAAAGAGGGACTAGGAAATAAGTATCTTTTATTATAAATTCTATGTATATTCAAGCCCAAGGGTCAGATTCAAATAAGAGACTCTCTTGAGAAAGCCCAAAAGGGTTTACAAAGCAAAAGCTAAAGAAGGAAGGAGTAACATGTAAAATTAGTCCAGAAGCACCCTTGATCGTCACCCAACAATGAGAGAAGACTCATGATTGGGCCTTCTTTATTTCTCTTTCTTTCTTAATCTTCTTCTCTCTATCTAGTTACAAAAGGAAGACCAAAGAACATGATAGATACAAACACGGGCCCAAAGCCTACTCATTACTACTCTACACCGGGAAGTTGAATTGTTTCCTTTAGGCCAGTCTTGTAACCTACTCCATGCTATACTCACGAAGCAAGAAAATGGTTGTTGACTATGAATAATGTCAATGTATTGCAACATCCACAGTGTTGAAGTAAAAAAGAAAGGGTAGCTAGGGCACGTCTATACCGAAGTCCACATGCCTCCAAAGGTCCATGGCACTCAGGATACCAACACCAGGGATGGATACTTGAACTATTTCTCCAAGACCTTCCATCAGTGAGGTGTCAAACATCTCTTGGCATAGCTCAATTATCATAGGTTTGGTTACGTTCAGGTCCAACAGTGGCCACAAAGTGAGAAAGCATGTTGCAGTTGTTCTGAAGCTGGTTCTCATCAGAAATGAAATTAGTACCCACCACCAATTTGAACACAGTCATGATAAGTGGGTCACATTTCTTGACCAACCATTTGATTCAGTCACTATTAATTTCTCCTACAAAGCTATATTGTAGCCTTTGCAAAAGCAGTCGAATAGGGTTCCCCAAGCTAGTAGACATCCTGGTAAAGCGATGAATTCTAGCAAACTGGAAAGAAAGTAGACGGAAGGCCAACTAAGTTAGAGAGATTATATATTCGAATGAATGTTGCAAAAGGTGGCGTGACTATATATAGAAAAGTCCAACCAACAAAATTGATCAATGAAATATCTATTTTTAGCTAGATGGCAATGAAAAAATTGAGACAGAATGCACCAGGGTGGATAAATCATATAGAGGATCCTATAGAATGTATTAAGAAATAAATTGTGATGTTGGGAGTAAATGTTTTGGTAGATTAATGGTTACATCTTTGAGGGTACTTTGCACCACTTTAGCATGTTTGGTGTGATGGAAAGCATGCTTCTCGAGGCAATATTTCTTTTTAATTAAGAGATGGTGAAAGGAATGCACTAATTCCATCCTCGCAATATTTTTGGCATTCCCAAGAAATACGGATCTTTTTTCCATGCATATCATCCTAGTGGCATCATTTAATAGTTTTGTAGTAATGGAATAGCCTTGAGTGCATGTACTAGAAAAATCATTGATTACACTCAAAAGTATATTTTTTCTTTTGAGGAAAAAGGATCCGTAACCATTATCCCTAAGAGGTTCTCTGCAACTTTTGATACAATCATGGCAGAACCCTCAACTTCTGGAAGATAGACCACAATTTTAAGCCAATGACCTAGTTATGCCAATATTTTTGGGAAAAATTCTTTCGCCAACGCTCCAACTATAGAGGAACAACATTTCGATTACTGCAAGAAGGTTCCCGTGGATAAGCTTGTGAAAAGAGAAGTAGTACAAGATATCGCTGACAATGTTTTTGATCCCAAGCTATTGTTCAACCCTAAAAGCCTCAGGGAAGGCCCATTTCAAAGGAAAAGTATGGGACACCCGAGAGCTTTGCGCTTCAGTTATGGGATTGTGGCTTGATGCAATTCATGTTGCCCACTATACATCCATGCCCTGAATTGGTTGATGCATGTGCTAGTAAATTTGATGAGGTAACAGGGGTTATCCAAATTGGTAGGGTTAAAGTTACCATTTCTACTCAAGCCATACAGGATATGCTCTGTATCCCTACGGCCTAGGATTTAGAGCTGTTCAATGAAGAGAAGATGGATCTTTTTAGGGAAGAAAGGCCAGAAGAACAAACTTTTATGAAGAAGAATTAAGGGAATGGCTAGATAAAGGCCATGTTCATTTCCCTCTATCATATGATATTTTAAAGAGGGACACTCAAGTGGTATTTTCGATGTTGGCTTGGGTTTTGGTCTTAACAATCATGCCCAGGTTCTTCCTTTTCAGTTTAGCCTGGTTTTTGAGTTAAAGAATATTTATAGATACAACCTCATCTTGTTCCTCTCTTTTTTGAATTAATGGTCCATCAACACATAGATAAAGAAGAGGGGATGGTTGGAAAGAAAGAAGGAATATTTCTAGAGGTTCTAACAAGAGTTGTGTTGTCCCAACCTTCTTGTCAGACAATTCCCACAAGATGAAGAATTTGAGTATTTCTATGATAAAGAGGCTAGCTCCAACAAAAATAATCTAGAAACCAACCATGAAATCGATGCAGAACAAGTTTTTTGATGGAACCACCTACCTTGAGAATCTGGTAGTTAGAAATATTTAAGGAAAAAGGTTTCACAAGCTCCGTTCGCCTTTAGTGCCTAAAGTAAAGGAAAGAAACCCCGATGGTCCACAAGAGCATCATCTGTTGCAGTTGTTGAGGGTCAATTTTCTGAGGGATCGGTGGTCAAGAGAAAAGAAGGCAGTTTGAAAGGCTAGACATATCTGAAATGTTAGCTTGAGGAGAAGAAGAAGTGGAGTCTACTTTCCAAGATGTGCCAACCACCACAGTTTAGGTAAGTTTTACTCCTCCTCTTCCCATTTCTACATCTTTAATTACACCCTCCTCCTCCTTTGGGAAGGAATTCTCCATGCACCATTCCCTATTCAGAATAAAATTCTTGAGATTACCTCACACTCTGAAGGAGCAACATTTGTTTCAGCCATTGTTGACTCTTTATTTTCCCTATCATGGGCCCCCTTTGAAAGAGCTGAAGCATCAGTTTTAACCCCCACTCCTGATCTTACAACTTCTGAACAAACACCTTTCCACCTGCCAATGTCTCTCTTTACTTCCACCAAAAAATCCCCTACTTATTCTCAACTAGGTGTACCACCCTTTTCCATGATAACACTCCCTTTTGCCTCTCTCCATGTCCATACATTTGAATTCTCCCCTTTAGTTACCCTTTTTAGTTTCCCTCTTGGTGCCCTATTGCAGCAAAGAACATTGATGTTCCTCAAACTCTCCAAGATCATTTCAATGCAAAAAAGATGGCTCTTCAAAATGCTAAACAAAGGTGGCTTATGAAAAATGTTGATTTACCAGCTACCAAGAAGATCAAGGCTTGTTATAATGAGAAGAAAAATACTCTTTTGATCAGTTCACGACTCCACTCATGGCCAAGACTAAAGGGTAGATGCAACTGGAGGATTATGACATTTGGACAACAACCCTAGATCTAACTAAAACATATCCATGTGACAAGGTGGTTTTAGCTAAGACCACCCAGTAGGTGGTATACTCAGACTATGAAAAGTTGGGTAGAAGGTTAAAAAAGAATGAGACAGAGTTGGTAAATATAAGGGAAATAGTGGGTAGACTTCAAATGGAGTTCAAAGCTAAGGATGTTGATTTGGCCCACATAATGCAAGTTGAGAGTAAGAAAGGGGAAGACTCAAGATTTCTTGGGGAAGCAAAAAGTTAGCAAGTTTGAATGTGTGCCAAAATTGAAAGGTTAAAAGCTGATCTCGCCATCCAACATCAAACCAATGTGGGGTACAAAAGTACTCAGGAAAACTTACATTAAGAGTTGGGTAATTTCCAATCTCAGTTTTCTGATGCTATTCAGAAGGCACAGGTAGACATAAAAAAATTGAAGCTATAAAAACAAGAAGTTTTGTCTACATTACAGGACCATGATTTAGAGGTACGAAGAGTAAGCTCCAAACTAGAAGACGCTTTCAAGGAGAAGGGTCGAATAGAGGAAAATGAAAAGACTAAGGAGACTTGAAGCTAAATCAAGAGTTGGCTGCCGCTTGAGAGACTAGGTCTCTCCCGCTATTAAAAAGACTAGTATCTTTCTATTGGGAGTTGATTGCAGTCGTAGTTCTTGTTCTTAAGCCTAATTTTCAATTCTTGAAGGATGTCTAGGAAATAAATGAGAAAATTTTCTCAATGGTCGATCATGTTTTGTAGAAATGTGACTATCGAGTGGTGGAGTCACAAAGTTTCATTTCCAGACTCTATGTGGCTTCTGGTGAAGTTTTAAAGCATGTTGGAATTGCTGATAGAAGAACCACCTACATCAAAGCCAGTGAAATCATCAACTCCCAAAAGATTGCTAAGAAGTGTAAAAATTTCTAGATATTGTTGGAAAGGAGAGTTGAAGAGATTAAAAAGGACTTTAATTTTTTGATCAACTATGGATTACCTCCTTTTATTTTCCCTAGAAGGAAATGTATAGACTATGGAGTAAATTATAGAGGCTATCAAATACAAAGACTGGACTGCTAATGAGCTTCCGAGTTTGAGTACAGTGTGGAAAGCTAATGAGGTTGAGGGTGAGATTTTATGCCTTTCGTGCCTTTATCATTACCTTGGAGTGGTTACTACTAGATGGGGGGTCATGTCTTTCAAAGAAGTTTTCCAACTTGATCAAGCCTACAAGGTCATCTATAGTATGTCCTTACCCACTGAGGAAGAATGGCAGGCATAGCATTCCTCCTTCAAAATTTAGGAATTTCTAGAGATTTGGGTTTGTACCTCCATGAGCAAAGGCCCCTATGAGTCGCCAAAACTGTGAAGTGGTTTTTCCTTATTTCCCTAGCCTTCTAGTTTTTGGCTTCAATTTTATATTTTATGGAAGTGTTCAGGATAAGGTAAGGCTGGTAAGGAAGATGGGAAATGTGCCACAGGGTGGCTACAAGGCTTTCCTTTATCATTTTTCTTTTCAGGGGAGCACCCAAGACATGTGTTAGGACGATAGATATTTGCTGCAAAAAAATTCTTTAGAAAGCATAAGTTTCTGACCAAGAGATGAGTCATCTCTCTATAGGAGGACTATATCTTTTAAAGAAATATCTTTAAAGATTGATGGAACTTGTTTTTTCTTTGTTTGTTTCATAGGATGAAAGCTTCTAGTCAATGCTTCAAGATGATGTGATTAGTCATTAAGAAGTAATTGCTAAAATATTATTTTAAGCTTTGATCAGTTATTTCTCTCTATCTTTAAAATATCTAAAAGACATTAATGTAGTAGCTGGAAAGTTAATGCAAAGATCTTTTGCAGCCTGACCAAGGGCTTACAAATCAGATTGCTAGCTATCAAGTATCAACATCTAGTAGCATTTACTTCTACGCTGAGGTGGTGTTCTTTCTCTAACAGCTATATAAGAAAGGCGATGAAACTAAAAAGAGGATTTTTCCAAGAGGAACCATTTTCTTTGTGAAAAGAAGTGTTTTCTTTTTAGTTTTTCTAAAAGTTTTAAGAACTATCTTTCAGAAGAAAATTAAAAAACTACTTTATTCTAGAAAATTATATCTATTAAGGTTTAAACTATTGTCGGATTGGCATCTGACCTTTGTTTCAGAGTTCAGTTTTAATTAAAGAACAAACCATTAAGGGGAATTTATTGAGACTGTGCATGTATGGCCTTTTTAAATATTTCTTTCTTTATATTGTTGTTTTGAATGAAACATTGTGTCTTACAAGCTATATTTTAGTGGTTTAAATAGTAGATTTCTATGCTTTATGCTTGTGCTGTGGAATAGAAATTTTGGGAGAAATCAGACTATGTCATTGGACTTCTTTGTGTTCCTTGAAGTCATTATTCTTTTGTGCTATGTCATATTAGGAGACAGAGTTCTTGTAATTTCTGATATATTGTTCTTTTACTCTAAGGAATCTTTATGCTTGATCAAACCTCAAT
Organism: Sequoia sempervirens; assembly: GCA_007258455.2. Classification (NCBI taxonomy): domain Eukaryota; kingdom Viridiplantae; phylum Streptophyta; class Pinopsida; order Cupressales; family Cupressaceae; genus Sequoia; species Sequoia sempervirens. The sequence continues at coordinate 33,610,972 of VDFB02072274.1, forward strand.
GAACACTTCCTACAGACAAATTTGAAAGTTTGCATTGTACTTCAAGTTAGCCTTTGTTGTTTGTTCTCTTTCCAACAATGAGGGGTTGTGGCATTTTGTGTCCTTTATATCATTCATAGGAATAATTTGAGTTTGAAATGTTGTAAAAGCTTTGGTGTATCACTTTTCATGTTTTATATTTACATTTCTCTTTCTCCCTTGGGTATGTGCAAGATCATAATGGGCCAAAATTTGGGGATATGATGGGTATGTGTAGGGTATGTGATTGATTTTTTTTAACCTAAAATTGGGGTATGTGCAGGATCACGATGGGCCAAAAATTGGCAATATGATGGGTATGTGGTTGACAAAAAAAATTTTACCCAAAATTGATGAAACGAAAAGGGTTTTTAAAGGAGATTCTCAACTTTCAACCAATATAAATAATTTACTTTGAATTTAATAAGTAATTATTATTCATTTTCTATTTGAAATATGACTAAAGTCCTAATTGATAGGCTGATTGAAAAACATCTATAGCTTTCAAACAGTATCACATTTTTTTAATCCAAAACATGCATCACATTCTATGCTTCACATACTATAGGATTAAGAAAAGAAAATTTGAATTGCATGAAGTTTTGACCAAGTTAAGGTGGTCAGACATACGAGTTTTTATATTTTTAAAAGTTTCTAAAATTCATAATTAATTATTTACTTGGAAAAAAAATGCATCACATCGGGACATGAGTCCTCTACTTATATCTAAAATCTTATAAAAAAATATTATCATTTTATTTTGGTTAGGTTGGTCAGACATAGACCTACTTCTTATTTTTTCCCTGAAATTTAAGTACTACTGCATTGAAATTCCAAATTTTCACCAAATAGTTTTTTTTCTTTAAAAAAACCTAGAATTTTAGAAACTACATTCAATTTTCTACAGATTTTTGTTAATTATTTTTGAAATAATATAGATAAATTATTCAAATTTTTATGTCAAGTTTCCTAACTCTGATTTTTCTGAATTTTTTGCCACTTAAGGGCCTGTTTTTTCCATGATGATCCTGCACATACCCATTGATGAAATGAAAAGGGTTTGTAAAGGAGATTATAAGCTTTCCACCAATATAAATTATGTTTTACTTTTAATTTAATAAATTATTATTATTCATTTTCTATTTGAATTACAACTAAAGTCATAACTAATAAGTTGATTGAAAAACATCTATAGTTTTCAAACAGCATCAAATTTTTTTGAATTCAAAACATGTGTCACTTTCTATGATTTGCATAGTATAGGATTAAAAAAAATGAATTTCAAGAAGTTTTTACAAATTCAAAGTGGTCAAACATACGAGTTTTTATATTACAAAAAAATTTGCATCACATCGGGACATGTGTCCTCTACTTATATCTAAAATCTTATAAAAAAATATTAACATTTTATTATGGTTAGGGTGGTCAGAAAGACACCTACTTATTTTTTCCCTAAAATTTAAGTACTACTGCATTGAAATTTCAAATTTTCACCAAATAGAGGTTTTTAAAAAAAATAAACCTAGTAGTTTAGAAACTACATTCAATATACTACAGATTCTATTCTTACACATTTTTGAAATAATATAGATATCTTATTCAAATTTTTATGTCAAGTTGCCTAACTTTGATTTTTTTGAACTTTTTGCCACTTAAGGTATTCAATGAGATGGGATTTCTCCCCCACTTGTTGAATTTACAATAAGACTATTAGAGAGGTGCAAGCTTTTATGATCAATAGGGCCCATTCACCATGTGTGGCAAATGAGTCCTATCTAGCCCCATTTTCACCTTTGAGTGGGAAATAAAGTGAAATTTTAACTAATTTTGCTTCATGTCAGCCTTTGATGAGGTATTATTAGGATACTAAGGCACAATTATCTATAAGTGTTTTTATCCTCATTTTACATCTAACAACTCATTTTCACATCTCTCATCACTAATTCATCATGTATCTTCTCATCCAAGTCAAGCAAGTTAGAGTTCCTTCATTAGAAGACTTCAAGTTATCTTTCCAAGGAATTCAAGGGTTGAATCTTCATGTTATATTGTAGAATTTCAAGATAAAATCATCATGACAAGGTAATCATTTCCATTGTTGCATGTTTTGTCACTTCATTTCATCACTTTGGTTTAATTACCTAAACGGGGTTTGACTAAGGCAAACTCCCATGCCCTAGCATTCAACATATCTCTCTTTTGATTTGTTTGTTTGAAAATTGAGGACTCTTGGAAGCTTTGGAATCATTGAATATTGTATTTCAAATTCATTCAAGTCATCTCTTCATCATTCAAGTCAAAACATCAACAAAAAGTCATTTTCAGACCTAAATTTGACAATTTCAGAAGTAGAGACCTGTAGGAGATAGAAGTGTGGATCTAACTCCACAAAATAAACTCTTGATTTTACAGATTTTCTCAAAATTCAGCTCCCAAAGTCAAAAATAGGTTTCTAGAACTTTTCACTAGAAGCAGGACTAATTCACCATGCATGGTGAATGAGTCCCAGTGGCCATTAATAGATATTTCTGAGACATTCTAGAATCTTCCAGTGACATTAATCTACCTCCATCCACTCTATATTTAGTCTCATTCATTTATGTTTCCATTTTCTTAAGTTTCTAGTTCATATTTGTAGTCAACACTGTGTTTTCCAGCACTTTTGTATTAGATCAATTTACATTCTTTAGTCTACATTTTCATTAAGTTTCCAATTTTAAGACACATTCACACACTCCACATTTTCTTTTCATTCTTCCATCCTTTACTCTTCAGTGTTAACATTGTGCATTTTGGCCCATTTTCTCTCTCCTTCTAGGTGAAAAACCCTAGGAGGAGCTAAGAAGGATTTGAATGCCAAAATCCTTCATTACATTTTGGTGAAACCAACATTTGTATCCCTTATTTTCTAATTTTTGAGTCCTTTAATCATCCTAGAAGTAGCTTGCATTGTATTTTGCATTCTAGGATTTCACTTTTGCATGTGTAAAAAGTGTATTTAGGTTGCATTTCTAGCATCTAAATTGATCTACATTTGCTAAAATTTTGCATTTTTCAATTAGGTCTGCATCTTGGCACTTAGAATTTATAAAAATCAAGCACAAATTTCTGAAAATTTTGCAGATGGTTCATACTAGGACTCATTCACCACCTTGGACGAATTAGCCCCTTCTAACCCCTAAAACAACACTTTACAGATCTCAAAATTTTATTTTTAGGCTTCTAATTGGTGCCTCCACCTATATATGTCAATTAAGTTGCATTTTTGTAGCATGCATTTCATAAAATCTGTCCTTAATTAGCTCATTTCATAAATAGTTTAAATTGCACATTTGCATTCTCATCCTATTACATAGCATAATTAGTCAATATTCTTTGAAAATTGCATTTTATTTCAAACTTTTATATCGCATTTTGTGTTACCATAGATTGTTATTTCAAAATGTTAATTAATAAGCATGATTGTCATTCATTCACTGCATGTCAATATTATGAGAGTCACTTAGTGTGAGAGAATGAAAGTGTTAATGCTTGTCTTAAACTTACATTTCCTCCTATCTCTCCTATTTGTGTGGATGATGTGTTAGAAGAGCATACAAACATAGACACTCATGATGATCATGATTGTCATTCTCCCAATACCTCTCCTTTTAGTGATGAAGGTATCTTGGCAAAAGAAAACACAATCATTGGGAATCATGAGGCTCTTCTTTTCCCTTCTCCTCATCCCCTTTGGGAGGATATTTTAACACAAGAAAATGAAATCATAGACACATTCTTAAACATCACCTTTCCTAATTTCCATTGTGTGGATAACTTTGAGGAACATAAGATTGTAGTTGATGAGGATGATAGATTGGTCATAAATAAGCAAATATTTAAGGTCTATAAAAATCCTCTTTATGATCCTTCCCCTACCTATCTTATTTTGGAAGACATTATAGAACAAAACAATGAAGTCATACATGATCAGGATAATAAAATTTGTTCTTCTCCTAGTATCTCTCCTAGTTCTAACAAAGATACTATGTTGTTATAAAATCTAACCCATGAGAGTCATGAGAATCTTAGTTGTCCCCTTCCACCTACAAAAAAAATTAGTGACCAAAATAATTCCTTCATTGATTCTCCTCATACTTGTGATGAAGCTACTTTGCAAACTTCAACCTTAGATGAACATATTAAAAGCTCTCCTAGTATGGTAGACAAAATGGAATGAGGGAATGTGCCCTTAGAAAAAACCAACAATCAAATACAATCTTCCCCTAATCTCCCCACTATCAATAATAAAAAACATTCAATCATTAATAACTCCCTTGGATGTGATGAAGTTATTTTGGATGAACCAAACCTTAGTTATCATGAACATGTGGTTTGTTGCTTTCCTAAGAAATCTCCTTCTAGGGAGGATATTATGACCCAATACAACACTAACATACCCTTCAAAGAAAATGAAGAACCTCACTTAAGAGGTGTTAACAATATTCAACCTCACTACACCCTTTATCCACCTTCCATTAAACCTCACTGCACACTTTACCCACCTTTACGCAAACAAAAAACTCAAAATAAACCTAAACTTATCCTTTACCCACCCTCACATCCGCTTCATCCCTCTAATTGACCACACCACACTTTATACCCACCTAACACTAATGTATCGCAAAAATATAGTGATGATACTGTTGCTCATACATATAACACATGAAATAACCCACAACCACCACAACCAATCCCACCCTCTTGACCTCTACCCAATTCACCTAGTGCTCCTCATTATAACCCTCCTACAAAGGAGTATGATCTTGTTGAAAAATAAAAGAATACTCCTACCAAGATTTCCCTTTGGGATTTTCTTCAAACTTCACCAACTTATAACAACATTCTTCAAATCCCTCTAAAACAAATCACAATTCCTCCTGAAACAACTCTGAATGATGTGGCAGCTTTAATTCATAAACTGAATCAAACTAATCTTGACATTTATTTTCATCAATATGTTCTCCCTTCTTTGGAGTTGCTAAAACAACATTATTCCTTTATGATAATTTCTCAATTCCATCGCACAAGCATCAAACACACTATCATAGATAATGGTTATGCCCTTAATGTGTGTGGTGTGAGTCTCCTTGATTAATTAAACATTAACAGATCACAAATCATTCCTAATTCTATCTCTATTCAAGGATTTGATAATACAACAGAGCAACCACTTGGTGTAATCACTTTACCTATTACGGTTGGGGTGGTTGCTTTGCAAACTCCTATTCATGTCATGCCTTATGATCTTTCATACAACCTTCTTCTTGGTTCCTAGTGTAGCCTCGTCGTTTATATGATGTGTTTGTTACTTTGTGGATGACATTGGATGTAATGTCCTTCATAAGTGTTATCTTTCTTAGCATATTATATTCCTCTTGGTGACCTGATGCGATGCACTCCATCCCCTAAGTTGTGAATATACTATTCTTTGATTGGTCCTCTCTTGGAGACATTAGACACAATGTTCCCTAAGTGACTAATCTTGCATAAATTGAACAAGACTCCTTTGGACATCTTTTTTCTTTTTACATTTTATGTTTTACATTTTTCATTCATTTTTGTCACCTTACATAACGTAACTTGCATGACTGTGGTACCTTTGTTCCTTTTAAGTATTTTTCCTTGTGGCACTTTGTTAAATTTATCAGGCGGTATAACTTTGGCATGGTTGAGCAGGAATCCTACCTAGCTACATGACTTTTCCTCATAGCCATCTTTGTGTTTGTGAGTGCATACCAACTAGCGTATTTATCTTATCTTTTGGGCTTTCTCACCTTGCAGACAACTAGTTCTGTGGCCCCAAAGTGAGTATACAATTCAGCCTTTCTCACCCGGCAAACAACCAAGAAGTCCCATTGACCCAAAGTGAGTACATCTTTTCCACCCCATGTTTCATTCTTTTCATTGCATGATTTTGAATCTTATGGGCTTGACATACATGTGGATTTCTCTTGAATGGCTACTTTAGTGTTAGTTTGAAGTAGGTTCATCCTCTCACTAAAGTGGGGGCTAAATGTAACATAGAAAAAAGGACCATTTGCTTGACATGGGATAAAATGGACTTAATGAGGCTCTAATCTAGTGTTGTGAGGCATTTTACGTGTTCACACTAGGTATTGGACTCTTGAAAATCAAATAACATGCTTTTAATGACATCTTGTAAGGTGTTGTAAAGTCTTGTAAAGGACTTTCACACTTTTCTAGACTTAATTAACTCATTTATCCCTAATTCAACATTATAAAATGTGTTCTATAACTTTATTACATCAATTTAAAAGTCTAAAAAAATATTCTTAATGATAAACTAGTGTTGTAGTGTGATTTACACATTAACATTGGTTTTTGTGCCCTTCTAGGCTATGTGGACCTAATTTTAGTGATGTAAAGTGTATTTAATCACACTTTCACCTTGATTTATGTGTCCCAAGCACTATTCAACATTTACATCATCACTTATAGGCCCTAATTAACCCATATTGTGCATCTTGAGGTTTTAATTGATCAAATACCCGACAAGATGGCATTTTAGACCTTATTTCCTAATTCCTTAGCTTCTTAGGTGTTAGAATGGCCCCTGTGGGACCCATTCACCATGCATGGAAAATCAATCCCATTCAGGTGGGACCCATTCACCATGTGTGGCAAATGAGTCCTATCTAGCCCCATTTTGACCTTTGAGCAGGAAATAAAGTGAAATTTGAACTAATTTTGCTTCATGTTAGCCTGTGATGAGGTATTATCAGGATACTAAGGAAAAATTGTCTATAAATAAGTGTTTTTAGACTCTTTTTACATCTAACAACTCATTTTCACATCTCTCATCACTAATTCATCATCTATCTTCTCATCCAAGTCAAGCAAGTTAGAGTTCATTAGAAGTCTTCAAGTTAGCTTTCTAAGGCATTCAAGGGTTGAATCTTCATGTTATGTTATAAAATTTCAAGATAAAATCATCATGAAAAGGTAACCATCCCCATTGTTGTATGTTTCATCACTTCATTTCATCACTTTGGTTTAATTACATAAATGGTGTTTGACTAAGGCAAACCCCCATGCCCTAACCTTCAACATATCTCTGTTTTGTCTTGTTTGTTTGCAGAGTTAGGACTCTTGGAAGCTTAGGAATCATTAAATATTATATTTCAAATTCATTCAAGTCATCTCTTAATCATTCAAGTCAAAAAATCAATAAAAGTAATTTTTAGACCCAGATCCGACAATTTCAGAAGCATAGACCTATAGGAGATAAAAGTGAAAATCTAACTCCACAAAATCAACTCTTTATTTTATAGATTCCTATAGGTGGATTGATTCACCACCCATGTTGAATGAGTCACACCTTTAGAATTGAAAATAGATTTTCTAATAATTTAGCTCCTGATAGTTAGAAACAAGTTTTCAGAACTTTTCACTAGAAGGAGGACTAATTCGCCATGCATGGCGAATGAGTCCTAGTGACCACTAACATAGATTTTTGAGACATTCCAGATTCTTCTAGTGACATCAATCTTCCTCCAAGTTCTCTCTATTCAGTCTCATTCATTTATGTTTCCATTTACTTAAGTTTCTAGTTCATATTTGTATTCAACACAGTGTTTTCCAGCACTTTTGTATTAGATCAATTTACATTCTTTAGTTTGCATTTCAGTAATTTTCCAGCATTAAGACACATGCAAAAACTCCAAATTTTATTTTCATTCTTCCATCCTTTACTCTTGAGTGTTAACCTTGTGCATTTTGGCCCATTTTCTCTCTCCTTCTAGGTGAAAAACCCTAGGAGGAGCTAAGAAGGATTTGAGTACCAATATCCTTCATTACACACCGCAACCAACCCCAACCTCTTTAACTTTACCAAATCCCCATAGTGCTCCTCATTACCTCCCACACACAAAGGAGTATGATCTTGTTGCATAATTAAAGAATACTCCTGCAAAGATTTCCCTTTGGGATTTACTTCAGTATTCACCAAATTACCACACTTTTCTTCAAACAAGCTTACAAAAAATTGTTGTTCCTCATGGTACAACTCCAAAAGATGTGGTAGCTTTAATCCATAGCATGAATTTAAACATTATTTTCCATCAACGTGATCTCCCTCCTTTAGAGTTGTGAAAACAAAATGAAGCCTTTATGATAATTGCTCAATTCAAACACAGGTATCAAAAGAACCCTTATCGATAATGGTTCTACCCTTAATGTGGGTAGTTTGAATCTCCTTGATATATTGTGTGTGGACAAGTCACAAATAAAACCGGATTCCATATCTATTTGAGGATTTGATAATACAACAACGCAACTGCTCAGTATCATCACTTTTCCTATTATAGTTGGGGTGGCTACTTTGCAAACTCCCATTCATGTCATGTCTTATAATCTTTCATATAATCTTATTTTAGGTAGACCATGGATTCATGAGATGAATGTAGTGCCTTCAACCCTTCATTGTACATTGAACTATGTCTATAACAATAGAATTTATCAAGTTGAAATAGACTCTGAGCCTAAAAGTTGCTTGCATCTTGAAAAAGGAGCTATAATTCCTGTGAAAACATTGATTCCAACATCCAACATAGATTATCTTGAAATTGAACACAACAATAAAGAATTGGTGTCTAGATTATGTGGTGATGATTAGGGCTCCTTAAAATTCACACCATCATTTATGGGTGAATACATATTTACACAAAAGAAATATGAGACACTAAAACAACCAACCATTATGACAACTCAAAATTCCACAAAATCTTCTCAACCATCTATCTCCTCTACTTTGGAAGAAAATACTACACAAAAACCTTTGATGAACATAATAACAAACAACCACCCAGTTCCTCAGCAATGAAGAAACTTTATGGAAAAGGTTATTAATTCATGAAACAACTTGGCTATATTGGAAAAGCATTTGGTGCTAATGAACAAGGTATCCACAACCCTATAGAACTTAACACACAACAAACAACTCATGGTCTTGGTTATTGTCCTGTGATAGAGATTTCCAAGCCTTCACTCCACATCAACACCCTCACACAACATTCTCCTAAACCAACATTAACAGTTGTCCATCCTAAACTCCTAGACACTAGTGGTCTTGATTGTTCTCCTTTACAAATCATCAAAAAACCTAATGCACCTTCGCTTAATGTCAATTTCATCTCGCAAAACATTCATGAAATACATTCAATATATTTTCCCTCCTCTTGTAAGAGAGAAAAAAATATTGCAACCTAAAGAACCTTACATAGGTATGACATCTTGTACTAAGCAACGCATCTCTTTGCCATCAACAATAGAAACTACTTCTTCCCTTGATCAAGAGGGTATCTTGCCAAGACTCCTCCAAGATCACTTGATCACCCTCCCTCCTAGAACTCAAAAGAAATGCTATTATAAGACTTCATTTTATGCCTATCATAGAGTTCATGATCATTCCACTAATGAATGTCATTCTTTGATTCATATAATTCAACATCTTAAGGAGTTTGGCATGCTTCCCTATGTGGAGGCACCTAATTCTAATAATTGATATTGACTTTTCATTCTAGAATGCATTTCATCAATCATTTTGGCTCACCTTTGTCCTGCACTAAGTGGGGGCAAGGGGTTTTTCAACCTTGTCTTCGTATGTCACTTGTTGTTTCCTTCTTTGGCTAGTCATTAACCTTTCATGAATATAAACTTTGGGATGTGGATGACATGCCTTAAGTTAGCTCGTGTGTGACATACTATCTTTTTCATGACATAGCTTCTCAGAAACAAATGACTTGGCATAGGTCTTTTCGAGTAAGCTCTCATGTTGTCTTCTTCTATTTTAATGAAATTTCTCATAGTACTGGTATTCATGATTGATTTAAAGTGGGGGCATACATCACCACTCACATTTCATTGTGTGATTTTCTTTTTCTTGCGATTTCCCCTCTTGGAAGCATTAGTAAAAATGTTCCCTAGAATGAGACATTGCACTTGTCCTCTCTTGGAAACAAGATGAGACCTTTTGCACTTTTCCTCACTTGGATAAATTAATCATGATGTTCCCTAAGATGAGACATTGCATGCATTAAGAAAAATACCTTTGAACAATCCTTACACTATTCTGCATTTACAATGTCTATGAATGTCAAGCATATGAAGTTTTGCTTACTTCATAGAACTCGAACCAACATTTTCTTTTTTGGCACCTTAATAAAGTTATCAAGAGGTATTAATTTGGTATGGTTGAGTGAGAATCCCATTCCAAGGCATGACTTTCCCCATAGCCACCTTGTGGATTTCTCACCCCACGAACAACTAGAAGTTCCATAGAAAAAAGTATCTCTTGTTTGACATGGGAATAATTCATGATAAATTAGACTTAATGAGGCCTTGATTCAAGTGTTGTGAGGAATTTCATGCATCCACACTAGGTCTTGGATCCTTCGAAGCTAAATAAAATGTGTTTATTGATGTCTTGTAAATGTGTTGTAGAGTCTTGTAAAGGACTTTCACGCTTTTCTAGACTTAATGAACCCATCTCCTCTTTATTCAACATTATAAACATATTTAAATACATCCTCACATCTATGTGGACCTCATTTTAGTGTTGTAGATTGTATTTAATTACACTTTCACATTGAATTTTGTGTCCCAAGCTCTATTTGACCTTCACATCATCATTAATAGGCCCCTATTACCCCCTTTATTCCCTAATAAGGCTCAATTAAGTGTATTTTTTAATGTAAACCCAACAAAACTCATTAAATTTAACTTAATTCTTGACACCCACTTTCAAGTCCAAGGTGGGACCCATTCGCCATGGGTGGTGAATGAGTCCCACTTGGCTCCAAATTCAAAATAAATCAAATTTCCTTTTGGGTTTTTATTTAAAAATACCTTATTTCATCCTGTGATGAGGTATTATTGGGAAACTAAGGTAGAAAAATGTATAAGTTTTTTTCTCCTCATTTGACATATCTGATCTCATTCATACATCTCATAACTCATTTTTACATCTCTCATCATTAATTGATCATCTATCTTCTCATTCAAGTTTAGCAAGCTAGGGTTTCTTCATCAAGATTGCTTCCTAGGACATTCAAGGGTAGAATATTCATGTTTTTCTACAAAAATTCAAGCTCAAACATCATGGAAAGGTAATCAACTCCATTATTTCATGCTTCATTACTTTCTTTCATCATTTTGGTTTAATTTCCTATAAGGGGTTTGACCAAGGAAAACCCCCATGCCCTAACATTCAACATTTCTCTCTCTTGTCTTGTGTGTTTGTAGATTTGGACATATTGGAAGCTTGGGAATCATTTAAGATTTCATTTCAAAGTTATTCAATTAATCTCTCCATTATTTAAGGAAAAAAATCAACAAAAAGTAACTTTCAGGCCCGATTTTGATAGTTTCAGAAGTAGACACCTATAGGAAGTAGAAGTACAAACCGAAAGCTCTAGAATCCACCTTTGAATATTCAAAAATTAAAAATTAGACTCATTCACCATGGTTGGTGAATTATTCCCACTCCTAGGCTAATTTTTAGCTTTCTACATTTTTAGATACCCTTTTGTCAGAAACAAGTTCTGACACAGCTTGGCAGAATTAGGATTGATTTACCCAGAATGGTGAATGAATCCCTCCAAGCATAAAAATTAGAATCAACAACATTTCAAATGCCATTTCTAGTCTTTATCCACATTCTATGTGTACACTTTCAGTTTGGTTTAGTTTTGTTACAATGTGCATTCATTTCTGAGTGTTTATACAATTCACAATGTGTTTTTAAACATCACTTGCTTCTTAGGTTTTGCATTCATAATCAATCAATTACTTAGCTTAGTTGCATTAAAATAATATCATTTAGTCTTAATAACATCAAACACATATTAATTTGAGTGAACCACCTAGATTTTGGGTGTGGGATCTATCTCTTTCCATTAGGTGAAATACCCTAATTGAGTAAAAGAGACAAAGCATTCCTAGTCCCTAAAATCTTTGGTTCACCAAGTTATATTACAAGAATATCCAACAATCTCAGTAGAAAAAATATAATGATCAGTGCCCCATTCCTTTCTCTTTAAATATTTTTAGATAGACATCCTCGAGAGGTCATGAGAATAGGTGCAATAGGATAAATCAAAAGAAAAAGATCAAGTAAACAAACAAGCCAATGTTCTTCATACCTCTATCCAAGACTAAGCTACAGTGAGGTCTGATGTTGATTTCCATTGTAGGAAGGATGCATCCTAGGACATGATGTTATCAGTTGATTATGGGATTAATGGGATGATTAGGCTATTGATACCAAGAGTTAACAAACTTGTTTACCTACTGACCTAGACTTGAGACCTTGACATTTGAGTCTACACTTTGAATTTTTCTAGACTTGTTTCTGATTGTTTTACCAAAGGTTAGGAGTGACGATCATTTATTATGAGTGGATGTTTATTTCTAAAGATGAATAAAATGGGATTGGATGATTTTGGGTTTTTTTCAAATGTTTTTGGTATTTTTAGGATGTTTTACAAATGTTTTGATTTTCACATTTTTCCAATATTTTTGTGTTTTATAAGATTTTATGATTTTTTTTGAATTTTGTGTCTCGAGGGCTGATCAAATATTAGCCTTTCCTTTGTTTAAGCTCAAAGACAACGTAGCTCAAAAAGCATGTTTTTGACATTTTTCTGACTTTTTAACCTATTTTGGGATTTTGATATATTTTGGATGTTTTTGGATTTTTGCATGATTTTGTTGATTTGGATATGGATATGTGTGATGATATTAATGCTCTATTTTGGAATTTTATTGAAAACCAAGCTAAGGCTGATTGATCAGATCAATGGATTTATGATGCTAACATTGTTGAGGATACACAACAATGGAAGGATAATGTTTAAGCAACACGAGAATTGGGATGGATATCCTAAGATGATGATGGATTCATTGGATTTGATTGATCGATTGATGATGAAGATTGGTTTGGAACAAAAGCTGGTTTTGGATGATTTTATGTGATGTTGAAGCACACATTAGATGCAATTGATCTTGATTGTTTGGATCGATGTTTGATTAAAGATAAAACTTGATAAGGAACATCTTCTTGTCAAAATGTGCCATGGGCTAGTAATTTGGATTTTGGCTCACAAATGCTTGACCAATTTGATTTTACATTTTTCAATGTTCAGATCACCACATAAGTTGGAGGATATAGATCAATATTTTTTCTTGAAGCAAGATGTAAATATCTTCTTCCAGTGTCTAGCAATGTTTGAAATGTCAATGATGGATGCTTGGATAGATGTATAGATGGATGGATATGGTAAGCACACAAAGTATGCCAAGGATTATCTTGTGATATGATAAGAGGTTTGGATAGAGGATGGTTATTCGGTTAATGCTTTATGGCTTATCTAATGTTGGGTAAGATAGGATCAATGAAAATGATCCATGTCAAGATGTTTACAATAAGCAAGTGTAAAGTGTGCACCAAAATTTTACCAAGATCAATATAATTTGGATTGTGGATGTAGATGGATGAAAATGGATTAGATAAATGGTTCATGGATGAATGGAGTTATTATGGATAAGATAGATGGAATGTTGCCTTTATTAGGGATGTGATAAGATGCTTTCACCAGAAGCGGTGCACATAGATGCTCAATTCTACACATGACACATATTTGTCAGGTTTTCATCATGGTACCTATCCAAAGTGCCACCATATTGGTTTTCACTAGAGGACGATTTTTTTTTATCTTTACTATTTTCATGATTTTTAATTTTTTTAATTTTTTGTGAAAAAATTATGCTCATACTGAACCACCTTGTAGTGTCAATGTAGATGTTTTTGTCATGAGTTTCCATTGATATCCTACTTGAATAAGTTGTTTTGCTAAGATAAATGCACTTGAATGCAACTTTTTAGATTCCTAATCTACATTGTTGATACCAGAGTTAACTTTGTGTGTGTGCACATTGCAATAGAATGCCTTCTAAATATTTATGATGAAAGGTCATTACCAATACATGGTCAATATGAGAATTGGATATCATGCATGGAGGAGTGGATAGTGGAGTGTGATTAGGAAAGGAGATGGATTGGTTGATAGTTTGGAACCTTTGACTCTCCAAACTTGGGAAGATGAGAAATAATGGGTGGATATGAAAGTGTGTGTGGAATTAGGACCAACTACTTGATATAATTTGTACATTGCTTGAGAAGCCTGCTTTTGCCTCTATGGACATCTTTTATGGATATTTTTCCCTTTGTTTATTTTTCCCCATAGTTTCTTTGACTAATGGAGTTTGATAGGGATAATCTTTCTTTGTATTTTTTGGTACATCCATGTGTATTTGATTTGTCCATTATGTTCCTTAGCTTCTTTTTCTTTGATAATTTTCTTTTTTCTTTGATTCAAATATTTCTTTTGATGTTGGGCCCAATTCATGGATGGGGTGATGGGTGGATGAGGATTCGTGACATGGCTAGTTGTAGTATTAGCATTGGTTTCATCATGAGGATTCTTCGTGCTCCCTATGTTGATGTTTGCACTAGATAAAATTTTCCCTAGTATTATAGAGGTATCACAGATATTTTCAGATCCCTTAATTGTCAAAAAAAAGACCTTGATGCTTAGGGTCTCCAATAATCTGCATCAGTTCTAGGATACCCTGTTCATGTAGGCCTAATCCTCTATGTTAATAATTCATCTATTAAATTTTTTTATTTGTAATAGGATATGATTTACCTTGGAAACAAGGTGAAAATCCTTCTCTACTCTATTGTGGATCTTCAAAGGTGATAGCCTCTTCATTGATAAGATAGCTTTCCCTAAGAAAGGTAAGTGGTCCGAGTTTATAAGTGATAGGACCCTCCATAAGTGAGATAACTTCCTGATTGATGTATTTGGCTTGATCTTGTGAAATAACAAATTTTAATGCTTCTTCAAGAGGCGTTGATGACTCACTGCCATGTAAAAGTCTTCCTCATGATTCATTTTTTATATGCCTTCATAGGATGTTTCTTATTCATAACTTCTATAGAAGCCTTCTTCATGACCCATTTCTCATGTCTCTATATTTTTCTATATGTTCATCATGTGTATAAATTTTAAGAGTAGGAGACTCTTGTTCCTTGGTAGTGCTATCAAGAGTATGAGACTTGTTTTGAATGAAGATCATCTACATGTCCATCCAAAGAAATAATCTCATGGGTATAGATGGAGGAGTATAGATATGATCATTATTTATGATATCTTGTATAGATAGGAGAGTTCCCATTAGATCATTGTGGTATCGTAGAGATACAAATTCTTTATCTTGAAATATTTTGGAATTGCTTTTGACATGCTTTGGATCAAATTCTTGACATGGGTCCATTTCAAAGGATGGATTGCTTACCAAGGGTTCTTGGATATCATCATTAGGCATGGGAAGTGGCTCAATATCCTCTTGATCTTTGAGTGGACTTGGATCAAATGTTGAGTTGAGGATTCCTTCAATATTCACAACCATGAGGTTGAAGGATCTCAATATGTCTTGGAAAGGACTATTTCTATACTTTGGTGAAAGATGATGATCATGCTTTGGAATACATTCTTGAGATATGTCCTCTAACTCATTAGGTGATGTAAAGACATTGTAAACATGATCATTGGTGGATGGATCTTGGATTATGTCAATAGGATCAAATAATTCTAACACTCCTTGAAATAGATCATTGTTTGAGGGGTTTTGATCATGATTAAAAAGTGACTCTTGATGTATGTTGATTTGATCGTTGGATGGGGTAGAAAATTCTTCAAGGTGCTCACTGATCATGGATAGATCTTGATCGTTTTCCTCAATAGTCATGGTGGAGATATTGTCAATGTTTTCAACCATAGGATCAAATGATGTTAACATTTCTTAAATTGGATCATTGTTTTGTATTGTTCGTGGATTTTGATCATGATTGGAAAGTGACTCTTGATATATGTTGATTTGATCATTGGATGAGGTAGACACAGCTTCAATGTGCTCATTGATGGCTTTGGCTTGATCATTTTTCTCAACTGTTGTGATTGAGAGATTGGCATCGTTATCAGTAGTGGTTGAATCTTGATCATTGTCCTCAACATTTATTATTTCTTGATCAATAAGGTCTTGGATGAGATTTTTGAGTTGAATACAATTTTATGTTTTATGAAGATTTTCTCTATGATACTCACAATAAAATCCACCCCTATTCCAAGGGAAGTTTAGGAAAAATTTGAAAGCACTTACCTTTGGAAGAGTATTGAGTTTTGCATCAAGTATATTTCTTAGTACTGATTCGATTGGATCTCCAAAAGGAATGTATTCGCATTTGTGATCTTGTGATATTTGTGCTTGTTTAGATGATTCTTGTTGTTGTTGATCTTGGAGATGTGGTGATTGATATTGGAGATGTGGTGATTGGGTTTGTTGATGATGTTGTTGATCTTGATATCCAACCTTTTGACATTGGAGATATCATTCTTGATGTAGTTGTGGAAACAACTCAATTCTTTGGTGACATGCTTTAACCAATGGAAAAGTGTATTAATTTTGGGACGAAGATGTCTTTTGGTATATTGAATTGACTATTTTGGTAAGTGTAGCAATTTTATCTCGCAATAGTTGATCTTGATTTTGATCTTGACACCCTTCATATAGTTGATTTGGTTTTTGTTCAAGTAGATTTGAAATGTATACTTGTGGTGTTTGTATGGGATCATGGACAAGTTGATTTTGGACAATGTTATGATTTTGGATGATGTTTATAATTGGAATTATAGGTTGACATGGAACATTGTTGTGGCTGGGAAACATATTGCTTTCATTTAGGTGACTTTGATTTTGCATGGTGTTACCTTGACTTGGATCAATACATAGAGTTGCTAACATATTTTTTGGAATTTGAACAACATTGGTGTGATTCAAAAACATATCTATCCCAAATTTCACCAAGTGTGGATTTGATATGTTCATGTTTGGTAAGCTTGTATTTGGTATAGTCACATTTGGAATGTATAGATTTAGTGGGATAGTTTTGTTTGGAATAAGAATCATGCATTGATTATTTGATTGATAGATTTGTAGGTTTTGACTTTGATTTAAATCTACCATAGGGAAAGGTGGTCCAAAATTTAGATTGGGAAAAATCACATTTTTTGTATCATTGAGGTTTGTAGGAGATAATGACCCCACGTATGGATTATATAAATGTGAGTTTTGATAATCAATTGGTATTGTATGACTTGGATTAATCATGATGTATTAATCGAGTTTATATTTCATGTTTTTATTTTGTTTTGACCTTGTTGACCTCTAAGGGATTTAGGACTAATGATGAGATAAAGGATGAAAGGGGTGAATGATATGGGTGTTGAAATTTTTTAGAACTTCTAGGATCAATACTAGACTTAGGGTTTTGGTTTTGATTGGTTTGATTTTGATAATGAACTTCTAAACCCTAAGATGTTAGATGTTATCTTGGGATGCACTTGTTCAAAGGGGTGCTAATTTAACTAGAGGTATGAGAAAGAATGCATTCTCAAAATCCTAACTAAACAAGGTGATTTTGATTTTGGTGATTTACCCAAGTCTAGAATGATGTTTCCAAAGCTCTAAATTTGTTAGTGGGATGTGATGATAAATTTTTGTGATGGACGAAGTGTTTTTTGTGACCCTAGATGAACCTAAGATGGACCTTGTTTACAAGACCACGATAGTGAAGAACATGATTTACCCTATGAGTAGTTAAAAGCAAAAGACCAATATTTTTCTTGGAAGATCATAAGAAAAAAGATAACAAGCACATGTGTAGGTTAAATTCATTTAATCTTGGTTAATGAATTGCTTTTACCACATCCACACATTCTTGCTTAGATTTTCAAACTAAATGTCTAGGTCTAAATTTATTTTCATCCCACAAGGTCCATTATGTGGAAATCAAGAGAATCAAGGAAATAGTTCCCTATTTTCAAATTTAGAGAGAGAAAATTGAGATATAGGCCCAAATATTTAGAAGCCTCCAAGGATAGAATCCCTAGGGACAAGGAATAATACTTGGACTTTTCAAAGGTCTTTATAAAGTGTTTGAAATTTGATGGCCTTGTTGAATGTTTGTTTTCAAGATTTTGGAACCAAGTAATGTGTTTAATTGACTTAGAGATTGCACAATCCTAGGATGGAAAATAAAATATTTTTTGAATTCCCACTTGGATTTCTCTAGTTGCGCTTATTCAGAGTAGATGATTAGAAGCTTAACCACACTAGCTCCCCTCCATGGCACTCACTTTTATGGGTCAACCAAGCTTAAATTCTCATTAATCTCCTATGAAAAACTTTTCATCTTTACAAAGAACCAAAAATATGTGGGATAGGTCCAAAGGTTCGACCTCCTGATGCCAAAAGATATTGCGATTTTTGGCTAGTAAACAAGGGTTGATAATACATGCATCTAGTTCAAAGGACACTATGATAAACTCCCTCAAGAGGTCTCCCAACCCTAAGAAAAAGAGTTTTATGCATCATAAAGATACTAGGGAAGAGTTATCATGCATCACTCATTTGATTGCAAACTTTCCTTGCAACCTCAAATTTATATAGTGGTTTGAAAGAGCCTGGCTTATGCTCATTACCAATTGGGTCGTTCCCTTGAGGTGAGTAATTTTTCCCACCAAGGTAGACCCTCTAAAGATGAAAAATAGTGAGTAAGTATACATCTGTAGTTCGATCAATCTTTGTTTGCGTGAACAAAGAGAGAACACACACAATGCCTTTTCTCACACTAGCAAGATTTGTTCAATTTAAAAACCCAAATTTGAACATTTATGGAGGAAATCTTTTAGACAACCTAATGCCACCAAAATTATTTTAATTCTCAAGATCGACGTGAAGTGCAAGAGAAGTGCATATGCATTCGAATGACACAAGTTGCAAAAAATATTACAAGACAAAGAAAACACAATTTTGTTTTAATCCTCAAAGAAATGATGAGTTCTTTTTAGAGCACCAAAAAAAAGGTGTGAAGTTGGTTTTTCAAATTTAGCCCAAAAGTAAAGTCTAGTAAGTTTCTAATGTTCAGGTTTAGCCCAACTTTGAAAAAATCAATCACTGATTAATTTTAAACCCAATTTGATCTAGTTGGCCTAAAATAAAAAACAAAAGTAGCAATTGGATGCTCTAGACTATTACAATAAGCATTTAAATATTCTTTTTTTTTTCAAGTTCAAGTTCACTTTTCCAACTCAAATTCTACTTGCTTTTGCTAAATTCCAATGCCCAATTCCAATGACAACTTGCAAATAGTACAAAGTTATCAGAAACAAGATTAATTTCAAGGATTCAAGATAAATAACAGTTGATAGTCATAGATAAACATGAAACATAAGCTATGCTAAGATAGATAATTATTGAACAGATGACCCTTATGTTGCTTCTTCCATCCACTGTATGATAACCCTTATAAATACAAGATTAGAAATACAAAATTGGAACTTCAAAATATTTTGACAATGATATCATCACTAATAACAAAAAATTATTTCCACACTCAAAAAGCACTTTGCAATTCTCTGATATCATCTATTGTAGTGGATCACATACAAAGCATGTAAATACAGAGAATCAAATTCAAAACTTTGAATGTGTTCATCATTCAAGGACCAAAATTTAGTAAAGAAAATAAAAAATACACTTTCATTCCTTTGTCCATGTAACCTTTGCAAAAGATTATTTTTTTTCTTTCATGGCATTACGAAAAACAATGTTTCAATCAGAGATCTAGCTTTCGTTTCTAAATTCAAATTTGGTTGTCACTTCATTAAACAATGGAGATGCAATAAAGGAAAATCGACAAATGCAATGGATTACTATGTAGGCATATTTAATGTTGAGGGGATGGATGGTCAACCAAATTGCAAAATAAACAAAGGCAATGATAGTAAAATAATAATTAATATCCTGAAGTTTCAATGCAGTAACACTAAAATGATACTAAATATCAAATTGGAGTTCTAATTTCATAATGATATTAAATACATAAAATGATTTTTCCCTGCGACCCCTTTTTCCATCATTCATTGAGATTTTGTTGTATGATTTTCTGCCATGGAAAAATGGCGCCTTGACATTTTCATTCTTTTTTAGGTCTTTCTTCATGATGCTTAGTCCATTTTTCTTTGATTTAATGTTGCAATGTGGCTTAAACATCCACATAAAGCCCTTAAAATTCAAATTATGACATCTTGTAAAGGTGTTGTGAAGTGTTGTAAAACATTTCTACACATTTCTAGACTCTATTTATTACAATTCACCTAAAAATCACCTTTTCATCACTTATAGTGTCTTATTTTGAAATCTTGTAAAGTCTTGTAACAAGAATTCCCGCTTTTCTAGGCTTAATTTCACTATTTACACCTTTCTTATGCTTTATTTGACCCCTTTATGCACTCATAAGGCTTAATTAAGTGTTTTTTTGAATGTAAACCCGATAAACAACATTAAATGCAAGTTAATTCCTGACACCCACTTTCAAGTCCAAGGTGGGACCCATTCACCATGGGTGGAAAATGAGTCCCTCTTGGCTCAAAATTCAAAATATTTTAAATTTTTTTTTTCATTTTTTAATTCAAAATTACCTTATGTCATCCTGTGATAAGGTATCATTGGGTTACTAAGGAACAATTGTGTATAAATAAGTTTTTTTCTTCTCATTTTATAGCTAATTCATTCAAGTGTCTCCTCATTCACTTACAAACATTTGAGCACTTTTCATCATTCAATCAAGCATCAATCAAGTATCTTGGAGAAACTATTGACATATCTTTAGATTTCTTCAAAAAGGTTGTGGTGAGTTTAGGATATTTCCATGTTTTTTATTTATCTTTTCTTGTTCATTTCATTGCATTTCATCATTAAGGGTTTTATTACCAAAATGGGATTTGACCAAGGAAAATCCCTATAACCTAACCCTTAACCATTTTCCCCCTTTTGCATGTGTGTAACTTGCACACTTCTGTATGCAAATTTGTTAAGCAATTAGGTGTTGAAAGGTGGAAAATAATTCAACAAAGTGTTTGTAGTCAAATCAAACCTATTTCAAGCTTGGAGACAACCTACAGTCCGTTTTCTGTAGATTTGACTTTGTCAACCTGACAAGCTATCAACCTTAGATTTGGTGCTAGAATTGGTCCCTAATTTCACATAATTTTGGGAGAGGATTGATTTACCATCAATGGTAAATGAGTCCCACCTTAAGTCTAGAAAGCTAGATTTTGTCAGATTTCAGATCCTGACACTCACAAACTTGTTTTAAGAAGTTTTCATCAAAAGCAGGATTGATTCTCCATCAGTGGAAAATGAGTCCCATTGGTGATTTTCATTAATCTTTGTTAGC
The DNA here is from genome assembly GCA_007258455.2 of Sequoia sempervirens. Taxonomy (NCBI): domain Eukaryota; kingdom Viridiplantae; phylum Streptophyta; class Pinopsida; order Cupressales; family Cupressaceae; genus Sequoia; species Sequoia sempervirens. The sequence goes on from VDFB02072274.1 coordinate 33,632,414, forward strand.
ATTCAAAACACTCCAGATTCATCATTAGATTCCTAGGTGCACTCTATTTAGCCTTTTTTAATTCTATTTGCATTAGCTTACATCTTTATTACATTTTCTGAATATCACATTTTTTTTTAACATTGCATATTTCTTAGATTTTGCATTCATAATCAGTCAATTGCATCATTTAGTTTCATTTAGATCATCTCATTTAGTCTTAATAACATCATACATTTCCTAATTTGAGTGAACCACCTAGAATTTTGAGTGGGGTTTATCTCTCTCCTCTTAGGTGAAACACCCTAAGCGTGTAAGAGTAGCCTATAAATTCCCTACCCAAAAATCTATGGTTCATTTTGGTGAACTTGCATATTGATAACTTTATCTTTCTAATTTGAATTGCATCTTGTATCCTAGGTTTCATTTTCATTAACATTCATTTAGGTTTTGTTTTTGCATCCTAGGGTTTCTTAACTTTGCATTAGTGAAAGTTTCATTTAGACTTGATTTTTTTATATCATATCATTGACAAACTAAAAATTTGCATCAAAAAAGAATTAAAATCACTTTTAATTTTCTTAAAAAACACAAAAAAAAATCATCCTGGACTCATTTGCCACCTAGTGTGAATCAGTCGAGATGCACATTCTGCATTACATTTCCAAGCATTTTTTGTATTACAGTTTTTTGTTATTCCTTTTTGTCATCCTTTCTAGTTTCTTTGTTTTACCTTCTTTCTTGCATATTTGTTTCCTTTCATCATGGCCTTTTGCTTTAGTAAGTTTTTGACATCCTTGAAAAAATTAGTTGACATGTCCAATTATGCCTTTGGTTGTGATCTAAATGACCTTGAACTTCCTCATGCTCCTTCAACTCCTCATGATTTTCCTCCTTGTGATGTTGACATCATAAGAGAAGATGATGTTAGCATGAATGAGTTCTTTAACACATGATTTGACAACCTTGAAGCTAGCAAGACATTTTATCCATCCATTAAGTCTCAAGACCTTCCTACCATTTCTCCTCTTGACATGTTTGGCTTCCTACATCCTAAAATTAATGGACCTAGTTCTTCCTCACAAGCAATTCCACAAACATCCTATACTATGCAAGTTACTAATACCCCTATCAACCTTGAAGAGACCTATGGTAAGGGTTATACTATTTTAAGAAAACAAGGATGTGATATAACCAAAGAACATGAAATTCACCAACCTTTTAAGAAAACTCCTACTGAAGAAAACACAAAAGGAATAGGCTATCAACCTCCTCCTTATTTAAATATCCTTCTTCCTCATGAACAACCATTTAATGATAATAATGTTGAAGAGAAAAGGATCCTCACAGGTCCTCCTCTTCCTTATATTCATGAAAAAGGAGAATCTAGTAAACAAAAATGACCTTACAAGGTGAAAAAAATCAAGTTTCCTCTCCATCCATCACCTGAATGTGAAAGGAAACTCCAAATGCTTCTGAATAGAGGTCTTATACTCTTACCACCTTCCAATACATTGGTTAGATGCCCTAAAGATTCAAATGTTCCATATTGCAAATATCATTGTGTTCTTGGACATTGCAGTGAAGAATGTCAGACATTGAAGGAAGTACTGAATAAGTACTACTTTACCAATACCAACTGTTATCTTATAATTCCATAATAAATATTTCCCATCCCATTTTTCTTGCCATGATTGTAGAATCTTCCATTCTAATCATTGCATTATCTTTCTCATCCCCTACCTCAGCTCACTCTTTTCTTGCACTCAGTGAGGGCAAGTAGTTGTTAGCCTTGTCCTAGTAATGCATTTGTCCTTGTCCCCTAGCTATGCTATTTATCTTCTGCTTATCCCAACTAAGATTGGAAGATGCATAACTCATTGGATGTGTGATGTGCATTTGCATTACTAGTCATGTTTTTTTTTTCTTTGCTTTCATGTGCATATTGTGTTCCACCATAATGTGCATTTGATGCTATCTCTCTCTTTGTGCACTTCTTCTATTCATACCTTCATTCTTCTATATGTAGTACATCGCTTTTTTCCTTGTTCACTCCTTTCACTTTTGTTTTGTGTTTTCCTTTTAGGGATGACACAAAGTGTAGAGATGCTCTATGTCTCTTCCATGTTGACCCAAAAGGTCCCTTTCCATTTTTTGATTTTATTTTCTTATGTTTTCCTCTTGGGGATGACACAATGCATTGAGACTGAAATGTCTCCTGCATAATGACCAAAAAGTCTTTCTTTTTCATTTCACCTTTCATTTTCACTTTTTCGCTTTTGTTTTGTATTTTCCTTTTGGAGAGAATGCAAAGAATTGAGATCACAATGTCTCTTCCATGTTGACCTAAAATTAACTTTCTTTTTATTTTGTTGTCATTCTTCTCATTCTATGTATTTAGGGAATGATGAAAATTCTGAGCTCTTTAATAAAAACATTGCAGCAATGAACATACTGACCCCATATCCATAGATACCTTATGTGTTTGGTCTACTCCTTTCTAGGGGGAAACTACCTTTCTTTTGTTCTCTTTTTCATTTACATGACACAACCTTTCTTGAAAACATATGACTTGGCATAGGGGCTTTTCAAGTTGGCTCTCATGTCTTCCTTTTTGTTTGCATTTTCCTTTTGCTACTTTGAAGTAATTTCTCATAGAAAAATGTGTCATAATTCCTTTAAAGTGGGGGGCATACATTGGCATCATTTCATTTGCATTCTTGCTCCTTAGTGTAGCCTTGTTATTTAATATGATGTGTTTGTCACTTTGTGGATGACATTAGGTGTAGTGTCCTTCATAAGCATGATCTATCTTAGCATACTACGTTCCTCTTAGTGGCTTGATGCGACACACTGCATCCCATAACTTGTGAATCTATTATTATTTGATTGGTCCTCTCTTAGAGATGTTAGACACAATATTCCCTAAGTGATAGACCTTCCGTGACCTTAACAAGACTACTTTGAACATTTTTCATTTTTCCTTTTTTTTCCACTTTTACATGTTTACCTTTTTACCAACTTGCATAATCCATCTTGCAAGCTTATGGTACCACCTTTTCCTTTGTGGAACCTTGTTAAAGTTATCAGGAGGTATAACTTTACTATGGTTGATTAGGAAGCCCATTCAGTGGCACGACTTTCCCCATAGCCACCTATGTGTTTGCGAGTGCATACCAACTAGTGTATGTTTATCTCTTTTGGGGCCTTCTCACCAGCCGGACCACCACAAGTTTTGTCACCCCAGAGTGAGTATTCATTTCTATTTTTTGGAAAAATAGCCTAGATTTGATATACAACTAGCTAGACAAATGATCGAAGCTTGATCCACCTTTCCTTTTTCTATTTTTCTCTCTCATGTGTTCCTTTGTTCTTATGTTTAGTTTGCCATGGGATCTTCATCCTAGGGGCTTAATTATCCCTCTTGATCATTTTCATTCCATCTTGCTAACATAAGTGCATTTGGATCCATCTCGATGTGCATGGCCACTTTAGTGTGAGTTTGAAGCAAGTTCATCCTCTCACTAAAGTGGGGGCTCCATGTTCCATAGAAAAATAGCCCCTTGACATTTTCTTGGTATTTTAGGTCTTTCTTCATGATGCTTGGTCCATTTTTATTTTATTTAATGTTGCATTGTGCCTTAAAAATTCACATTAAGTCCTTAAAATTCAAATTATGATGTCTTGTAAAGGTGTTGTGAAGTGTTGTAAAATATTTCTGCATTTTTCTAGACTATATTCATTAAAATTCACCTAAGAATCACCTTTTCATCACTTATCAAGTCCTATTTTAAAGTTTTATAAAGTCTTGTAATAAGAATTCATGCTTTTCTAGGCTTAATTCCACTATTTACACCTTTCTTATACTTTATTTGACCCCTTTATGCACTCATAAGGCTTAATTAAGCTTTTTTTTGAATGTAAACCTGATAAACAATATTAAATGCAAGTTAATTCTTGACACCCACTTTCAAGTCCAATGTAGGACCCATTTGCCATCGGTGGTGAATGAGTCCCTCTTTGCTCAAAATTCAAAATATTTCAAATTTTCTTTCAGGTTTTTATTCAAAATTACCTTATGTCGGCCTGTGATAAGGTATCATTGGGTTACTAAGGCACAAGTGTGTATAAATAAGTGTTTTTCTTCTCATTTTACAACTAATTCATTCAAGTATCTCCTCATTCACTTGCAAACATTTGAGCAGTTTGCATCATTCAATCAAGTATCTTGGAGCAACCATTGACATATCTTCAGATTTATTCAACAAGGTTGTGGTGAGTTTAGGAAATTTGCATGTTGTTTATTCATCTTTCCTTGTTCATTTCATTCCATTTCATCATTAAGGGTTTGATTACCAAAGCAGGATTTGACCAAGGAAAATCCCTATAGCCTAACCCTTAACCAATTTTCCCCTTTTGCATATGTGTTTGCAGACTTGTGTATGCATATTTGTCAAGAAATTAAGTGTTGAAAGGTGGAAAAGAAGTCAACAAAGTGTTTCAATTCAAATCAAACCTATTTGAAGCTTGGAGACAACCTACAATCCATTTTATATAGATTTGACTTAATCCACCTCAAATTTGGTGCTACAGAATTGGTCCTTGATTTCACAGAATTTTGGGAGAGAACTGATTCACCATTAGTGGCGAGTGAGTCCCACTTTAAGGCTAGAAAGTTAGATTTTGTCAGATTTTAAATACTGACACTCAGAAACTTGTTTTCAGAAGTTTTCATCAAAGCAGGACTGATTCACCATTAGTGGTGAATGAGTCCCACTGGTGATTTTCATTGATCTCTATTAGCATTTAGAACATTCCAGATTCATCATCAGATTCCCAGGTGCACTTTGTTCATCCTTGTTTAATTTTGTTTGCATTAGCTTACTTCTTTATTGCATTTTCTACATTACATATCACATTATGTTTTTGAACATTACATATTTCTTAGATTTTGCATTCATAATCAGTCAATTATACTATTTAGTTGCATTTAGATCATCTCATTTAGTCTTAATAACATCATGCATTTCCTAATTTGAGTGAACCACCTAGAATTTTGAGTGGGGTTTATCTCTCTCCTTTTAGGTGAAACACCCTAAGAGTGTAAGAGTAGCCTATAAATTCCTTACCCAAAAATTTATGGTTCAAATTTGAATGAGATCTCGACATATCTAAAACAATAAGAATTAGTGAATGCATTAACTATTATAATGTCGGGATCTTCTAGTTTCCATTTAACAAATATTATCTGAATGTGACCTAGCAATTTAATGAAGAAGTTAATGCTGAGATGATTTGCTATCTATACCTAGCGTGCCTCCATTGTTCTGTGACTGAAATTATTGTACTTGTTTATTTCCAAAGTTCCTCTTCCAAGATAAGAAGTGACATCTCAATGGCCATTACACATGAAAAAAAGGTTCAAATAAAAAGGATGTTGAAAAAAAATGGTGAAATCCAATAAGAAACTGTCAAAATTAAAATAAACTAAGAGAATAGGCCCATGTCTAGAAATTGTAGAAAATTATGGTGATTGGAAATAGGCTACTAGAATTTAATATTCAATATTTGCTTGACCTAGAAAATAAAACAATCTTCAAGTGAGGTACGATGACCAGGAATTAAGGCTACAACTATATATGCGATGAGGCAGCTAATATCATAGGCTATAATAGAAGACTACAATAGCTATGACGATGTATAAAATGAGGTGGATAATGTAATAGGTTGCAATAGAAGATTAGATGTTGGTTTTGGGTAAGGCAGTGTTGTGTAATGCAAGCCACTTTCTTTTGAAAAGGCTACTACTAAACAAAATGGTGCAAACAATGAATAAGACAAGCATTCAAGGAAGAATAGTGAATGTTTCTTTTCGCATTCATACATGGCGGCAACAATATTGATAGAAAATGCTAGCAATATAAATGATGGCCTCTTAGAAACATGGCAAAAAAATAGCAATGGAAAGAATGATTATTTCCTTAAGACTCTTATAAACACTGATTTCAGTGATGCAATGCACGACAAGTTCAATTTTGGATTTATCTACAAAACTAAAAAAAATAAAAACTTCTAAATTTGATCGCATCTCTTTATCTGAAAGCTAGGTCATTCGGCACCATAATCAAATTACACTAATGATCTACTTTGAAACATGACATTTCTAATGCATGTGGAGAAAATGTTGAAAGGGGGCTGAGATCAATCAACCAATAGTTCTTTTGTGTGTAGATTGTAACCATGTGTTTTTCTTATGTAACAAAATAAAAAGTAAATATGAAATAGCAGCTAATTCTACTACAAACCGAACTAAGAAAAACATACAGAGAATTGAAGATTGTGGCTTTAATGACATTTAGTTCACTTATAAAAAAAATTGTGGAAAACTTTTGAATTCCTCTATTTTTTCTTAGTAGGAAAGAAAACGTAAGCTTAAGGCTCAAATAACCAATGCAAGGTGAAACAAAGAAACACAAATTTTACAAAGAAAACTAATACTTAGCCAAAAAGTTAGAAATGCAATGCAAGCAAAAGCGTCGTGATCCCGGAGCATGTCACCGTTTCTAGTTCTACCCCATGGTGGGCGCCAAAATGTGAATGCTTTTCCTAGACCCTACATGAAATTGTAGATGATTGTGTATGAAATTCTAGATCCTCAATCAATAGAGAAGGCCTCTATTTATAATGACTGAGGGTTGACTAGTGAAGAATGGGGAGAATGTGGGATTAAAAATTGAACCAATGGCATTGTACCACTTGTCAACATGCTAATGAATCTAGAAGCGATGTGCTCACACATGTGTGAGCACATCTTGGGAGATGGGAGTGTAAGAAGAATGAATGCCAAGGTGGCTTGTGTAAGAGGAGGACATGTAAGAGCCTTTAATGCCAAGGTGGAGGGAAAAAGTCCTTTGGGAGGGAAAAGTCAATTGGGTGGAATATTCCAAGAGTATGCCATTTTTCAATGAAAATAGGGTAAATTAGTAAATCAAATAAATTTATTTACATGTGTAACTTGACCAAGGTTGACTTACCCTAGGGTGGAGTTAAAAGCTAGAGGAACGGAGGATTATTGTTAGGAGTTAATTAATCTAGGATTAATTAAGTTAGGTGAAATTAGTTTATTTATGACATTTGATTTAAATTTTTTAGTTTATTTAAATCAAATGAGAGGATGTTGGAATATTAGTATTTTAAATAAATAAAATTGATTTATTTAATTAAAATACTAATATTCCAACATCCTCTCATTTGATTTAAATAAACTAAAACATTTAAATCAAATGTCATAAATAAACTAATTTCACCTAACTTAATTAATCCTAGATTAATTAACTCCTAACAATAATCCTCCGTTCCTCTAGCTTTTAACTCCACCCTAGGGTAAGTCAACCTTGGTCAAGTTAAAGGAAGATCACTAGGATTTTAATTAAATAAAATTGATTTATTTAATTAAAGGAAGAACATTAGGATTTGATGAAAAAACCTGATAAAGTGTATTATCTTATTTTCGGAGAAATTTTATTGAATTTAATTAATTAAATAAAGGTTATTCAATTAATTGGTTAGTGTGGACATTATTAAGAATTGGTGTTAGTTATTCAAAATCAAGTGCATGATATCAATCAAGATATTTTGAGTGTCCATAGATTTTTTGGTTTCTATTATAAAGCCCAAAAGGGTATCTGAAAATGTCTCTACATTTTGAAGGTCATGCTTACCCTGCAAGTTATGATTGACAAACTAGTTGTTAAAAGGCTACTAGAAGAATGAAGGATTTCCAAGCAAAACCCACCATTAGATGTTTAATAAATTGCAAGATTGGTTGATTGAGATTGTTTTGAATTATACACCCCTTCTCTGCATCACTAACCAATGTCCATTACCACAATTCCAAAACACCAACCAAGGTCTATCACCTCAATTCCACTTTGTGAAGGAAAATGAGGAGGGATAGGAAGGATAGGGTTAGGAAATGGGAGGGATGTTTAAGGTTTTTGTCTTGTTTGTAGATTGTTTCTAGTGTTATATGTATGAGAAATGGTATTATAACTCAACTACTGCAAAATATTATTCTTAGGTGGGTAAAGGATAAGTTTGGGTTTTTTTTGAGTTTGTGGTTTGTGCGAAGGTGGATAAATAATTAGAGGATTCTTAAGATGTTCCATAGGGTATGTAGGAGGTCCATTAATCAAGGGGGATCTAATGGACACTTGTGTATTCATAACCTTGGTGGTCTTGGTTTGATGTATTTCTAATAAAGGGTAGTCTAGTGTCATCTTTTCACCATCACCTAAGGAAGCCATGTTATTATGGTTTGAAAGAAATGTGTCAATGTTGTCATTTTCTTCCACCATGATATCTTCCCTGGTAGGAGAGTTTTTAGGAGAACTACAAACTAGATGTTCATGACATTCAAAGGTTGGCTCTTCTAAAATGAATTCATCGCAAGTAAGGGAGTTATCAATGGTTGGATTTTCTTGTTTGTCAGTAATGTTTTCCATAAGGGAAGAGTGGAAACTAAGGTTCTCATGGCTTTCATTAATTGTATTTTCTAACTTCAAAGTATCTTCTTCACAACTAGGAGAGATACTAGGAGAAGAACAAGTGTGATTTTCAATATTCTCCCTAATTTCATTCCTTCATCCCATAATGTCTTTCAAGATAGGATAGGTAGGTGAAGAAACATAAAGAGGGTTGTTATAGACCTTAAAGATTTGATTAACTAACATCAACATATCCTCATCATTTACAACATTATCACAAGAGGGGAAGATGTTGGGAGATGAATGTAGACTAGTTGGAGTGTTATGTAGGTAGGTTTCAATGGTCTCTTGTTGTGTTATGTGATTGTCATGATTACCTATTGTTATGACCTCTTGTTTAGTAATGCATTTCCTAATAGGAGAGGTAATCTAGGAGAGAAACAACTAGGGTTCTCAAAGCTCTCATCGATTGGTTCTTCTAACACCAAAATATATTCTTCACAACTAGGAGAGATATTAGAAGAACGAATATGATTATTTTGATTACTCAAGGTTATATTCAATTTCACTAGAATGTTCTCATAAGAAAAAGGTGAATGGAAATTAGGTAGGCAGATTTTAAGAAAGTTGTCTATGATCTCATTCTCTTGTGCCTTAATATATTTCCAAGGGGGGGAAGAGAAGGAAAAACAAGACTCACTATTCTCAACAATTGCATCTTCTTTCACTAAGATACCTTTGTCACTAATAGAAGAGGTATCAGGAGAAGAATAATTATGTTCATCATGGTTATCTGTGCTTGTATCCTCTTCTATCACATCATTCCCACAAGTAGAAGAGATAAGAGGGGTTGTAGTTTTAACGAAAGTGTTAACATTTTCACTCTCTTGCACTAAGAGACTCTCATAACTAGGAAATGTATTGAACGAATGACTAACATGCTTATTGAGTAACTTTTTCTTTGCAAACTTGAAAAAGATAAATACTAACATTTAATGAAAAGTAATCTATGCAAACTTAAAATGGAAAAAGACTTAAAATGTAATGCAATGACCTAGAATGAAATATGTAAATGCAATTTTCAAATTCCAAACAAGGTAATTCACTTATTACACTATACAACAATCTGAAAATAAACTTTTGTAAATGTAATTTTCAAAATAAGCAATACATGAAATGAACCAATTTAAACTAGATCTAGTGAAATGCATGTAATTGAAACTCAACTAACTAAAATAAATAACTAAAGATAACAAAAAAAAGTACAAAAACAAGGTTTTCAATATTGTAAAAGGTTGTTTTAGGGTTGATTAAGGACTAATTCACCTAGAGAGGCATATGAGTCCTAGTGAAGGTTTTTCAAGAGTTAAAACAATGAATAAAAGTCACCATAGAATACCCAGAAGCCAAGAAAAACAACCTATATTGGGACTAAATATCCCAAAGGGGTGTATGAGTCCCAAATTAGGGTTTTTGCACCGATTTCAACAAATTCAGAGTGAATTTTATGTTTTCTGGTTTGTATGATGTCTAGACAATATGCAATTATATATTTTAAGTGAAATTCAATGATGCAAGAGGTGAAAATGCAACCTATATGCACTTTCACTAATGCAAGACTTAGAAACCCTAGATGCCAATTAACTAATGCAAAACCTAATGCAAAGTCAATGCAAGCTAGATCTAGGATTATGATGCACTCCAAATCATAAATGAGGTTTTCTAAATGCAAGTTCACCAAAATGAAACAACAAAAATAGGGGTCGGGCTTTATCTTTTAAGAGATAGGGTTCCTATTTCACACTCTTGTTTAACTCAAGGAAACCTTAGAGACCTCAATCCAAAGGTAAAATGGGGAAATAGGTCTTGTAATAAGGAATCCTAGGGTTTGATTAGAGACTGAAAAAGGGTTCACCACCAAGCAAGGGCTTGGAAATGCAAGAAATGAATGTAACATGCAAAGTATCATGCAAAACCTAACTAAATGACCTAGGAAATGAAACTAAAATTCATAATAGCAAACTAAGAATGAACAGAGGTGCACTTGGAAGAATGATGAGGTCAAAAAAATACTAAAACCCTGAAACACTGCTAGTTGGTTCCCACTATGACTCATACGCCAGTCTGGGTGATTTAGTCCTAGACTAGGGTTTCTACACTAAAACTCTAATCTCACAATGGTTGATTTGAATTCACTGAAATCTATAAATTTTTATGTACTGGGAATTATACACCACGAGTGGTGTATTAGTCCCATTCTACTTTTTCAAAGGGTGAAGGCATGAATCTACACTCCTATCTCTAATCTTCCTTCCACACTTTGTTTCTAGTTATGAAACTCTGAATTCAAACATGTAGGTGACTTTCCAAAAGGATAGAAACCTTTTGAAAACTTAACAACTTTCTTCAATCTTGCAACTTATTCTTCAAGGTATCTTCAAGATCCAAGACACCTAGATCTACAATCACACATATAGAGATAAAAACTTGTTGATTGTTAGGAAATAAGGTCTTTCCTTGGTCAAACCCCATTTAGGTAATTAAACGTTGTGATGAAACAATGAAATATTAACATGAAACATGAAATATGAAATATAAATAATGATACATTGAATGATGTCTTGAGATGTAAAAAAATAATCTAACATGAACTAGCCATGTAGAATGTAGATCTTGATCTTGAACTTTGATATGAAGAAATGCTTGCAAATGTATCTTCAACACTACATCACAACACTAGCTCAACAAAATTTTTGATGCTTAATGACTTTGATATGATGATGGATCTTGAATTTCTACAATAAATGATGAAGAATTCTACCCTTGAATGCCTTAGAAATATTCTTGTAACCTCTCGTGACGCTCTTGTGAAGTCTTGGAATGCTTAAATCTTGTTAGCTTAGCCTGATATCATGAAATATTAGTGAAATAATGATTTGAAACCTTGTTTATATAGACAATCCATCCAACTAATCGTTTATTAGATCCCAAAAGCTGACATTCATGATATTTAACCTTAAAACCCTGATTTACCGCTCAAAACCCTAAAAAGGGGCCAAATGGGACTCATGCACCTCTTTGGTGTATACATCCCATCTAGATGGGACTCATTTCCCAAGGTGGCATATGGTTCCCACTAAGCCTTTTTAGGTGGACGAAATGTCAGAGAGTTAAGAAATTAAGTATATTTGATGTCTATGTCAGGATTTCAATTGAAATAAGCCTCAAGATGCATAATATAGGGTATTAGGGGCTTATTAATGATTATATGAAGGTAATAAATGTAAGAGGGCCCAAAAATCAATGTGAAATTGTGAATAAATACAATTTACAAAATTAAATTAAGGAAAAATTAGGTCTATTTAGCTTAAAAGGGCCTTAAATCCAATGTGAATGTGGAAAACACATCAAAACTAGACCAAGGTGACATTAGGTCCACTTTAATGTTAATCATTCCCAAATTAAGTGAGGAAATGTAGAGGGACACTATTTTCATTCCCACATAAGGTTTTAAAAATAATTGTCTATTCTCAAAGAGTGTGGCATGAATAATGGTGTCATGTGTTGAGAAATGACATGTGGATATGGTGCATAGAAAATTAGAAATGGATCTCCTCTAGCTTCCCAAATCATTTTTTTTTATTCATAAAAAAAAATGTCCAATAATTTAAAATTATTTTTCTTTGTTTTATATTATTAATAGAAACATGAATTTAAGATAAAGACGATCCCATCAAATTTTTATATGTAAAAACTAGTGGCACTTAGTGGTGGATAATCCAAGAGAGAATGTGACTTTCCTCAAAAAATTAAATATTATGTTAAGGTGTTGTGGTTCTCACCAAGGCTCCCAAAAAAGGATAAAATTTTGCATTGTTTGATGGTGCTTATCTTATCAAATGTTTCTAATGACCACAAGTTTCAATTGCTTAACCAGGGTTGTATTATTTCAAGAGATGGAGCCCAAGTCCTCCAAGTAATCAAGTCCCCTTGCACATGGCCTATTATGTTCTCAATTAATTCTAGTTACGCATATGGGAGAAAAGGATTCTTCTAATTTTTAATCATTTTTTATGATTTCAATACTAGGATTCAAATCAAGATGTTCTGGATTCTTGTCATCTTATAATGTGTCTAGTTGGGGGGAGTTTAGAAAAATGGTGGATCTACATGCTGAAATTTAGTGCTTGGAAATTTTAATAGTCTATATAAGATGATAGATGGTTATTTCTATGTTAATATGGATTTCTTATGTGAGAAAATATAGACCCTAACATCCCATATTTCATAAGTAGTGGTACAAATGAATTCATCTCTTCATCTTAGCACTCATTGTATCTAGGTGATGCTCATAGGAATGAAGCATGGATACTTCTTGAGAATTCACCCATCCTCGTATTACCTTTACTTAAGCATTCTTAACCATAGTATTTTTCTCAATATGAAGTCCATTTAGCTTACTACTCCATTCACAAACCTTGGTAACTATTGCTTGAATAATAAACCAAATAGCCAAATTATGATGAAACATCATTAATTAACACATTATAAAAATATTTATTCAAAAACATAAATTTTTCTCATTTTCTAATCTAAAAGAAGTTGTAGATATGTACAAGAATCAATGCCAAGTATATCTACTTTAAATTTTATTTTATTTTTCAACATAATTTAACATATTTACATCTAGAGATACTGAAATGTACTACATCCACATGTAGATAGTCTAAAATGTACTTTTTTTTCATAATACTTTTGTTTGTTTATAGTATATATATCAAAGAAAGATATTTTTGTTTTCTCATCAATTAAATTTTCAATTTTATTTTGTAGTTTTAATAAGGAAATTTTGTTCAATATATTTTTCACAAACTAAAATTTTAGTTATGAGAATAGTGTTAATAAATTTTCATAGGTAATTGTGTTGACTTGACTATGTGTAATTGGTAAGTTTTGCAATAAATTTAATTTATACTCTATTTTTTTATCAAATTTGTAGTTCGTGCTATTTTAAATTTTTAAAAGTGTTATTGATGTATTTAGTACATTGTAGTTGAGTTGCTAGTGAATATTATGTGTAGTCAATTAGCTCTTAAAAATCTTATGTTTATGTACTAATAAATGTTTAAGCTACCATAAATATATTTTCTAATGATTTCAACAAATGAAACATTTAAGCATTTAGAACTAAAATTAAAAAATTATTAAAGCTAACAAAAATTAAAAGGATTTATGTTTATGTTTTGAAAGTAAAGCTTAGGAACAAATGTAATATAACGCTTGTTAACAGTTTAGACCAATGTTTTGATTTAAAGAGATACCTTATGCTTTTATTTCTGTTCATATATCATTACATATATAAAAGAAGTTTATATTGTAGCTTGAAAATCATATAAAGGAATTAGATGTTTCCAATGTCTGTCATCAATTTAAGTGTTCACTTTACTTTTAATTTATTTATTCTTACGTTTGGAATGATTATTGTGATTCATTTGCATATGTTTTTTTATTGATTTATTACCAAATTTTATAGATTTGTAATTTAAATAATTTATCATGTTTTAAATATTTTTTCTATAATTTTTTTATATGTACATATATACATATATTAGGAAATTCTCCATCTTTGAAACCTTACTACTTTGTCATTTAATCACAGCTCTATTGAATAGAAATTATTGAATTGATCTTCTCATATAGAGAACACTTTTCTTTACACATCATAAAGAATGTTATATTCTTCTATTACAAATTTTAAAAATTGAAACATCTTTAGAACTAAAAAAATATCCCACTAAGTATATTTTTAAAATAAATATATTAATAAATTAATTTAAAAAATTATACAAACAATTATATATTAAAATTTTTATTTAATATTAATAATGTTGAATTTAATTAACAAATCAATAAAAAATTATACAAAATTTATTTATGCATTCCCTTCAATTTTCTATGAACAAATCCATTGCAGCTTTTAAAAGGAGATTAGTTAAAGTGTTAGTTTATATAGTTCTTACCAATACCATACAAAATTGGTACGCCAAACAGAGAGATCATTGGTGCATGTGAATTTTATTCTTGGTGAGGCCACATCCCATCGCTGCATTGGGCAACTGTCCCACTTTCTCTATTCCCTCTGCAAACACCACTCCCATCCCCATGAAGAAGTGGGCCTCCAAATGGCAGTGGAAAGCCCATACTCCTGGGTTATCGGCTTTAAACCGAATGGCTGTCCATCCATATGGAAACACTGCCACTGTGTTCCGCAATGGAGGATTTAACATGTTGTAGTTGAGAGGGTCCTTCACTGGGTCGAACACGCCCTCTCCATATCCAAGAATCCAGAAATCATGGCCATGCAGATGCCATGGATGGATTTCTGAATTGTTCGGAGTGAGAATATTTGCATTCTGAAGAATCACATCCACAACGGAGTTCAATTCAAAGACGTACACACCGTTCCCTTCGACAGCGTTGGGATTTGGGGGAGGAATGGTGATGTTGTAGTCACGGGGGCTGTAGACATCCGGAGGTGGGGTGGTGTCGTAGGCGCCCTTGATTTTATATTTCATGGCGGCCAAGTAGGGAGTCGGAGGAGGCAGCAGCGAAATATTGTTGATCGCCCACTTTGTGTATCCGTTGATCTTGTTTTGCGTGTTGAGAAGAATCAGCTGTCTGTGTGACTGAAGCGGGGGAAACTTTTCGTGTTCTTTCATAGCCATGAATTTCCTAGCCAGAGCTTTGCTGTAGGCGAAGTCGTTCCACGGCGGGCTTGTGGGCGCTGGCGCGGTGGGAAGTTTGGTTGAGGGATTGGGAAGATAGTTCAAGACGGCCAGTCCAGTGGGCGTTTTGGGCTGCCTGCCTCTCACGTTCACACCCGCCCAATAGTTTTGAGAAGTGTTCTGGTTTGCTGTAATCAGAACGGAATAGGATTCGCCAGAGTATACGTCCAGGTTGTCTACTTCCATCGGTTCTACGTAATGCCCATCTGCCTCAACGACCGTCATGTTGTGTCCCTGTACAAAACCAAATGTTATTAACAAGCGGAAAAGAACCCCATATTTGGGTGGGATTGGGTTGTCGACGTAAACAAGGACTGCATTGATTTAGTATCAGTTGCTCACTAGAAGGTAAAATACTATTTAAGTCAGGGGATTTAGCGAATAAAGGTTTTGGATTAAGCTGACTGACTTGGATGAGAAAGTTAAGGCCGGCAAGAGACGCAACACTTGCAATACGGAGGCGGTACGTGTTCCCAGGTCGCACCGGCAAGACATAAGGGGAGCACTGCTTGTTTGTAGCATTACAGGAATCGACGGTTGCTGAGCAATTGTATTGTCCTCGTCCCTCTATCAGCAGTGACTGGTGCAAAGCATCATAACACAATAAAATTGTCAGATGCAAATTATAATTAAATATTAGTTTAAATATTAACATGTTTGATCGTAAACTAGTAGTAACAACACGCCTATTTTTATGTAATTTTAAATTAATTATATATATTGAATACTTTCTTACATTTAAAAAATCATATTAATTTTTATGTAACAAATTATTATGAAATACATTTATTTGATTGTAAATATTTGTGATATTTAAGTTTAATAATTTAAATCTCATCTTTGAAAGAAAAAGAAGCATTAATTGTATATCAATTTTAATATCTTAAATATATTTATATAAAAATATTAGAGATATGAGAATCATTTTATTTATTTAAAAATTGTTTTATTTTGCTTTATTATTTCATAGTGACATCCACTTGATCATTATGTACATAGAAAAAAATCACTTAATTTTGATAACTATTTATTTATCAAACAATAAATATATATTTTAAAAATATAGTATGAAGTTTTCCAAAGTAAAAATAAAACAAAAAAATAATGATGATTTTTTCAAAGAATTTTGTTAGGAAAACAAATCATATTAAAACAAAATAAAAATAAAATTTATTATATAGACTACCTAGTTTATTATATAAATAAATGAGAATATTATTTTCAGTTACTTTTATTTTATTTTATTTTTAAATTATTTTAATTATTACATACATATAACTTTAATTTATTTAGTTATTGTTTTATTTCAAGTTTTATATATATTTTTGATATATAATATTGAAAAATTTAATATAAGAACTTTTAGTCTTGCCTAACCTAGATGAGGTCACAAATGGAGACTTCAGCCTCCACATAAATACTAAGAATAATTTAAAAAGACAAACACTAATAACACAATAGAAACACAAAATATATCAAAAAATAACTTTATTAACATATAATTTTAATTTATTTAAAAATATTTTATTTTACTTAAATTTATTTTATACACGGACCAATAAATATTCGTTTATTTATAAAATTATTTATTATAGTTTCACAATATATTTAAATATATGTTAAACTCGATGTTAATTTTTACGTACGGTAACACTCATCACTATTCAACTTTTTTTTTAACATAATAATAAAAACTCTCGTTAAGAGAGCTCTCCTAAATGAAATCTAAATAATATACCTGAGGCTCCCCAGCCCAGACGAAGGGATTGGAAGACAGGCCCACTGCCTGTTCGTAAGTGCTCTTGTGCCACCAGTCGTCTAACACGATGCTCAGCTCGCCATCGTAGGCGAAGGGTTCTTTGCCAGCGGCATCCACTATCAACGACCCATAAAACCCTGCTGCCCGTTGTAGCCCATAATGACCATGGTAAAAGTATGTCCCCGGCTGCATTTCACATATTCATCATCAATATGATAGTTAAGTGAAAGTAGTCATTTCATATTGAAAGAAACTCCAACCTACTCTGTCCACAACAAATCTATATACGTAGGTTTCCCCTGGATAGATTGCGCACTGCGAAATGGAAGCCGTCCCATCGTTCCAGGGAGTGCCGATCTGCAACGCAACACTGCAAGAGAGTTATTTCCGCGGTGCTAGATACATTTTAAGCCCTGCAACGTTACTGACATTTAAATTGGGTGCAAACCGAGAAGAAAAATGGACCATTTACCTGGCGAATGCCATGCCAGTGAATAACAACGTTTTCAGTGGGCATCAAGTTTTCTAGCTGGACGACAACGGTGTCCCCTTCTCTGGCTCTGATGGTTGGCCCCGGGTATTGTCCATTTATAGAGATGATGGTCACCTGCATGCAATCAGGAGCCCATGTCTGGTAATTTACTTTCCATTTGTGAAAATGCACCTTCGCTTCAACACCAAAAGATAACAGTGCCAACAATAACAACAGGAGACAAGAAGCTCTGCCAGTCATTGCAAGTAGTCTAGATTGGTACTAAGACCAAAATCTCAGAGCACATGGATGGAGTTGCACACTTTCTCTCTGCATGTAATAAACAGAAAAGAAGAAACAGCAGGAAAATAGAGCAGAAACAGAGTATTGAATAGAATAGAGAGTAACTCACTTTTCTTGTATTACTCATCAACAGCATTACATATTTAAAGATACCCAAATATTCAATCACTTCCTACAAACCTGGAACATACGATGACAGCAGGTTGAAGTGCATGAACAGCTATAAGTTTATTGACAGCAGACAATATGACTGAACCAACGAACTGAAGATGAATGGACAGATCAAATAGTTTGTTGGAGACTCCTACTCAAACTCTTCTACATGCATAATTGCATTATTGACTTATTCCAACAGTAGTCCCATTTTAAAGTCATTTTAGAAGCGGGAATCCAATGTGAAATGGTGAGGGTTATTCTTAGTTCAATGGTCAAAGTCTGTGAAAAAGGGAAATTTATTTACGGCGTTACAAAATTTATGGTCCCTTGTGTCAATATTTCAAATGAATCACTTTCTTTCTCTCTCGGGCCTGCCCTTAGCGTGCGGTTTTTCTCGATTCTTCAGAAATTAGATTGTTCTTTGTGCGGTATGACGTTGTTAGTTTGTCTGTTCTGAGTTGTATGTTGAAGACTTTTTTTTGTAACTAGTAGTTGCACCAGAAGAAGGTGCAATGATTACGCTGATTGTTATTTATTTTTGTGTGTGTTTTGTTGAGGTGCAATGAGAGGTTTGTATCTTGATTTGGGCATATGGGTAGATTAATTGTAATTGATTTGGGTAGGTACAGATGCATTCCACACAACTCCTCCACCAGCAGGAGGTGATTTCCCAATAAAAAAATTCAATTATAGTTGAATGTTAAATCTTCAATAACTTCGAATATTATGATATTTAATACAAATCTACTGACATTGGTGATTTTTTTGAAAGTTTTTCTGTTTAATATAAATCTACTCACATGGTGAGAATAAAGTGATTATGTGATTGTGTTATGTGTGATTCGATTAAATAATTACTAATTAATACTAAATAAGGATAAAAATAAAGTTAGATAAATGTAGATTTTTTTTAAAGAAATGAAGTATCAAATGCAATTGAAGAATTAATGTTGTGCAATGGTTACACCAATTGTAGTTTATATAGAATCACAATTATAATTGACCTCCCAAACCAATCTAGACCACAAAACTAAAACTCAAATGTTAAAAACTCATTTATGAACATCAAGGTATCTATCAAGCCCTCAGATTTCACATGCATTTTATAAAAACCCTATCCCCATTTTAGAAATACCTCCTCCTTTTGCATTTCAATGAGGAATTCCAATACCCATCTTATCAAACCCTATACTTTTTCAAAATAAATTTACCATGTATCCAAATGGAACGAGTAAAAAGAGAAGAGAAAATCCTAAACAAAAAAATCTATATAGTTTTTGTAAAGACCTTTACATCTGTATATTTTCCATAAATGTTGTCCTCTTGAAATCTAAGACATCGTAATGTAAAAGGAAACTACTAAGAAATAAGATTTTATCACAAGAGCATTGGACTTTAAACTGCTTTTAATATTTTTTAATATGTAGTCGCTCTGGAGAAAGCCTATAGTTTGTGCAACTACTTGTTGCTATCACTCACATTATTTTCACATATTCTTGCAATCTAATATACAATTTAAAAAAAAAATTAAAATATATTGATATAAAAAGTATAAAGCTTATACAATCAAAAAAATTTAATCTTGAATTCAAACATATAATTCATCATGTAAGTTAATAATTTTACAAAATTACTAATCGTAAATCACTTTATTAATAATACTAATTTATCAAATTAATAATCCTAATTAAGTGTGTTTATGGGCTTCAGGCAAATTCACCGCCAACAATTCACTGCCAAAAAATTCACCGCCAACAATTCATTGTCGGAAAATTCATGGCCAACAATTTTCCGATGGTGAACTATTGATGGTGAATAATCATAAATATTGACAGCATATAAATCACAATTATGTATGAAAAATCTCACCTTTAGCCAAAGTAGAGAGCAATCATAGTTAGTAAAAAGCCACTTTTAAGGATTGATAACAAAGGAATCTGCATCATTTATTCCCACAAGATAATGTTGATACTCAGGGCAAATGAAAGCAGGAGCACCATAAGTACCATCCACATGTCATGTTCCTAAGCTATTTGGGATAGTCCTCCTAAAGGATCCACACATGTTGAAGATGTCGTTCCAATCTATAATCATAAACTTTTCCATTAATATTTTTTAATTGAAATCAAATTATATAATTTGAAATAAGATCTTATCATATAAAATATTTGTAATTCACCTACCGTGACACATAAAAATGTTGGATGTAAACCAACATTAATATCTTTTAATATATATTACACATCTTTTGGAGAAAGCCCATAGTTTGTGCAACTACTTAATGCCATCACTCTTAACATTATTTTCACATATTCCTGCAATCTAAAATACAATTTAAAAAAAATAAATTTTAAATTAAGATATATATTTATATAAAAAAAATTAAAATTTATGTATAGTTAAAAGATTGTGGAAGAATATTTTCATGAAAATGATTTTTTTAAAAGTTTAATTTAATTTTATTGTTGATTTTTTTACTCTTTAAAATTAAAATATAAATCATATTAAGAAATGTAAAAAAGTCCTTACTTTACAGGCTTTTTCAATTAAACAATGTGTCTGATCTGATACAAACACCAAAAATTTGTCAGGTGAAGATACACCAAATTTCTTGAGAACCTTGCTCCTCGTAGCTAATAATGATACAGGCCCAAATTCAAAGGAAAAGATTTTGTAGTCT
This sequence comes from Sequoia sempervirens, assembly GCA_007258455.2. Classification (NCBI taxonomy): domain Eukaryota; kingdom Viridiplantae; phylum Streptophyta; class Pinopsida; order Cupressales; family Cupressaceae; genus Sequoia; species Sequoia sempervirens. The sequence continues at coordinate 33,653,034 of VDFB02072274.1, forward strand.
GCAAACTTCTACTTTTCTTCTTTCCATACTTCAAATTAACAAAGCTAAGAAGCAACAACATATCACAAAAGTTATGGAGCTATACATACCGTTCAAACTCTCCCAACTAACATGGCTAAGGATGAGAAAGCCATAAAATTTCTGGACAAGGACACTGGCTAGGTCAAGTGTTGCAATGGTACATACAATTCGCAGCTCATCAAGATGTCAGAGGATAAATAGTAATCTTCTTGAAGTCTATTTTTGTAAACAAATACAATGTTGAAGGAAATTAGGACTTGACATGTGTTTTCACCCAAAAAATAGTAATAGTGATAGGTGCTCTTGACCGGTTCTCATGGTCTTTTTTGTTCAAGCACAACGCTGAACTTTTTGTAAGTACCAAATTCCCCCAAACAGGGGCAGATTCCTGATATTCACATTTTTGCTACTATATATAAAAATGGGAGAGGGTCAAAATGATGCAGGGCATCTCTTTTAATGTCCCCTACCCACTGACTGGAATTAAGGAACTTGCTAATTTTGGTTTTCTTTTCTGCTACCTCCGTTTTGTTTTTGTTGTTTCTGTTGTGGACCTATTTTTGGTTGCGAGTGGCCTATGGCCTAGTCAGCTGCATGCTGACTGGGAGCTATTTTTAGTGGTGTTTTTGGGTTTATATGGGGGGATTGAAGGGGAAAGAGGGATGGGTTTTTGGGGATGTAATGTATGTTTTCAATTCTAGAACAATAAAATGAAAGGAATGATTCTCTGAAGTTGTTTCTATTTTATCTGTTGGAAATTTTGTTTTTATTGGTTTCCTGCAGATTTGTGCTTCTGCCATTGGTGTTGAGCTGCATCACAAAACAAACAAAAAGAAGCAATAAACAGAATCAAAAGAAAATTTCTAGATCTATGCCTAAGCGTAATATAGCAGATACAATTAAAACTAGGTAGATTATAAGCCAATATAACAAAAAAATTAAATATAGCAGAGTCGACCAAAATTGAATGCAATCTTGAATATTTTAATTTAACCTAATATCAATATAATTCTAGTTGATTTAACCAGAATCTAATTTAGCCAATTTATTCCAATAGTGAACTTTCCCTAATTGACAGGTGTGATGCCATCACCAACTCAGCTTCTCTAACTGAAAGATTGAGTTTCTGCTCAACTGGAAGACACACAGATACAACTTCTTCCTAATTGAAGACTCAAAGTAACCACAGACTCATCTAAGTATTGAAAAAGGGGACATGATAGCTTAACAGTGTTTCAGTTTCCCTACAATTCATGTGCTCAACAAGGGGGTTAGAAAAAAGCACACTGTTCATCTCCCCCACTAAAGAATGGCTAGACTGCTACACATTTACACTAAAAATAACTACAACTCAAAAACTCAGTGACTGCAGTTAAATAGACAAACAACACCTATTTTTTCAGTGTTTACAAGCATGTTTTCAGGGTTTTAGAATATGGTTCAGTGTTGGGCTGGATGCTAAGCATGTGGCAAGTATTCACAAGTAAACTCGTTGAGTACTTGCTACCAACCTGGCTTGAGTTGCAGGAAAGTTAATTGCTTCTGAGTTCAACTTGTACTCATGGGTGTTCTGCAATTTTTTTTTAATATGATAAGAATAATTTAAAACAATTCTCTGAAGATAATGTTAACATATATATGTTACAATTATGCTTACAAACATATTTGAACTTGCCAGTGAACTTAATATGGGTGATTTGATCCCAAATCTTTCATATGTACGATTCTTTTACCCGAGCAAAGAATTGGGTGCAGGAGTTTTTAAAGCAAAGTATTATCATTATATTTGGAAAGAGTTGGTCTTGTAAATGATGGATGTTGAGTTATCTGGAAATCGTAAATACTAAGGGATAAGCTTTATGTGCAGGCAACCCAAACTTGGTAATGGCACTTGCTGGAAACAAGACTGATATGGCAGCCAAGCGCAAGGTTGAGCCAGAGGTATTATTAATTTTTTTCTATAAATATTTTGAGTGAGAATTTTGGGTTATTGACTTAGTTGTTATTTTAAATTTTATATAAAAACTATGATATTTTCTTTTGAAATCTTCAATAAACAATTTGTCCTGTACCTCCTTCCTCAACATCTACATGCATATTGAAACTATATGCACAGTTTATTGCTTCCTTTAAGGTAAACCCTTATTTAATGTTTTTCCATTTTCTTCTAAGTCTATAAATTAGATCGCAGATAATTGCATTTAAATATTCTGTCTTCCTTTAAGATTGCTAGGTCAATAATGTATTTGCATGGAATTTGATGAGTTGGCATTTGTTGAATAGAAATTGGATCTCCTTTAAGCATTTTATTAAATTCTAGTAGATTCCATTAGGATGACTTTATAACATTGAATCCCATGGAGTGTGTTGACTTGTATTAAGAAGCTTGAAGCAACATATATAAGGTATTATAAAATGGCTTTGCTTCTGTGATGGGAGATAATGTACCCCAAATAGGTGGCCTGGCAAGCTTGGAACTAAAAGGTCACATTTACATTTTACCTTTCATATATTTCACACTTTCTTAGGGTGATAACAAGCTAACATGAAAATCTGAAATCAAAATCAAAGCACATTCACTACAACATCATATAGCTAGTCTAGTAATGGAGGTGGACACTATGAGTAGGTATCTATAGTAATGCTAATACAAGTATAGGAGAGAGTCAAGAATCTAAATAAGTATTGATGGATAAGAAAAGAAAGAAATGATACAATGAAAACAATGACATTTGTATAAAATCATAAAGGTAGTCACAGTGACAGGTGAAAAATCCATGAAAGAATAGTCCAACTCCTACATAAATGCCTTGATTGAAATTTTTTTTCAAGAACACATTAATAGAATCCTCATATAATGCTTGAGCCCTACACAATCTAAAAGCAACATTAAATTGTGCTACCCAATATAATGCTTGAGCCCTACACGATCTGAAAGTAGCATTAAATTGTGCTACCCAATTCATAAATTGATTAGAAATGACATTTGATAAACTAACCTCTTCAGATTGGAATAATAAGTAATGAAAAGATCGCATACATTGACAACTAAGCAGTGTTCACCTTCAGCTAGGCTGAATATGTAAAGGAAATTAAATCATATTCACATTCCAGAAATTAAAAAATTAATGAAATTGTGGCAAGTAATTTACCTCAAGATTTTGGTCAAATTGTGTCGTGTTGTGAACGATGTTGTTGAGGAATATGGGTGAAACCTTACACACAAAATATTGACAAATGAGATGACCCACCTATCACCCTTCAGTTGTTGTTTCAATCTATTCACATTAAACACAAGTAATTCAAAAAATATGATAGTTTGAAGGTCATTTTGATCACCACATAAAAGAAGGAGGTCAAGGACAAGCATATGTAGCCTAAAATTACTTTGAATTGGAGCTTCCATAATAGCAATCGACACACCCATACAACCCTAAACAAGTCACCACACTCTGTCACTATATACTGACAATGTATGAGCTCCCACTTTGAGCACAAAAAAACTATAGACTATCACCACTATCCATAAACAACAACTCACTGACACCGTCCACACTGTCCATTCCACCATTTCACTGTCCACCATAGACAAACAACAACTCACTGTCACTGTCTGATAGCTATCTTAGGGAGGTTCTTGAAATGCACTATTTGATACCAAGACTATGAGACAAATTATATCAAGGGCATCAGAGAATAAAGAATTTGGGGGTTACAGTTTTTGAAGAAATCCTTTACCTTGCTGGAAAATTGCGCAGACTGTTTCTCTGAATGTAGGATTTTGAAGCTATACAAATTATTTCTAAACCATTTCATCCTCTCTTCCTATGTCACATTGAAAGGGGGCCTATCTAAGCTGGGACTAGGCAAGTTGATCTTCACCTAAACTTGCTCCTTATGTTTTCCTAAAAAGCTCCCTTTGCCTGCGGCGGGCTTATTATTCAAAAGTATTGGAAATTTACCTTAATTAGAGCAATAAATACCAGCTAGGTAATAAGGTTTTATAATAGGGTTCAAAACGTAGAGACCAAATACAGGTATAAATTACTTCAAACTACTCCTTATAGACCATTGTGGCAGAGCAATCTATTGAGTGAAACGTCTCCGAAGTGCAACTCAAGTCAAAGCAAAATGTGTATATGGAAGGAAATCAATTTTCTTTTCCTGAAGACGACACCAATTGGGTACTAAGGTTTTAGGCCTTATTTGCAAATGCATATCAAATTCAGTTAGGTATCATGGTGTTTAAGTGTTAAATGCGAATGGATTCACGGAATGACTTTAATTTTCCTTTCCTGAAGACAAACCCAATTGCCTTCTCTTTAGCTGAAGGAAAATCCAGTTGGGTATCATGGTTTTGAGCCTTGTTTTCAAATTCATCCATTAATGTCCACTAATTTTCTTTTCTTGATTACAGACCCAGTTTGACTATCATCACTTTGGAACTTGCTTCCAAATGGATGCGTGGAAGGACACTAGTTTTCTTTCCCTGATTACAAATCCCGTTTGGGTTGATGGTTCCGTGCCTTGTTTGGAAATGAGTGTCCACAATCCATGGCACAGTATAAAATATAAATTGAAAGAATAATTAATTAGAATTTTTTTTAAGAAAACATTTTCGTAACAGAAGCTTTCTTATTAATTAAAATAAACCGTGGAAATATCAAACAATAATGTAGATGTCAAAATATAACATTTACCTTTTGAAAATTGCAACTTTGGTCTTCTGCTTCCCATAACACCTAGTTATAAGACATCTATTGGCAGTAGTGTTGATGGTGTTTTTATGCACTTTTCAACACAGGTAATGCATAGATGCACTACCTCTCTTGAAAGACAATCTCCCACAATCGAATTGTAGAACACTATCCCAAGGTCTCTCGGATGTCAGGTCATGACAGTGCTTAGATACCTGAGTAGTTTGATGTGATTTACTAGAATCACAAGGCGGTCTTACAGAAAATACAAAGTGTAGGCACAAAGCATGAAGTTGGATCTTGAAAAGGAGTTCTTAGGATAAAAGAAATTATGTGTTGGCTGTAGGTTCAAACAGCGATCTTGAACTCCTTCTAGTTGCTAGATTTGGCTTTACAAAGTGCAATGAACCTTGGTATTGTTCAGTTTCTAAAAAAAGTGAAAAAGGGGCGAAGGGAAGGAGAAGTTCCTAAGTCTGAAGCTTGCAATGAATAGTGACAATGGAGTTCCTACAATGGACAATCCTTCAAACAATATCCCACTTAACCAGGGATTTCACAGTATCATGGAAATTATGCTATCTTCTAAGGGCTGCAGATATTTCATCCTCCATCCACCATATGCATGCATGAATTAAAGATAAATGTTTGGGGCAGCTTCAAATCAAGTCCAGACTAACTTTGCACAGCTATCTACCTTCAGCAAATAGCAAAAAGTATGGACTAAGGGATCATCAACAAAGCAGGAATTTTCATAAACACCACACAGCATTCCTAAGATTCAACTAAATACAGCAAACAGCCAACTAAACAACCATGAAATCTAAGCTAAACATCTAATATTGGAGAATGAATCAAATGACAAGAAAGAAATCAAAGAAATACACCAAGTCAATGATATTTCTTATAAATTTTTGCAGCATGCCTTTACAACAACTCAACTCTCCCTTTGCAAATGAGAGGAGTCCTCTATTTATAGTTTCCAAAAAGTTAAATGAGTGGCCAAGATTCATTCTCATTATGTGGCCAAGATTCATTACAAAATAGGGTTTCACCTACCCCCAAATAGATTTACAATTTGAAAACATTCTTTGTCCCTTCCCTATTTCGTCATCTAGTGGATGACACTATTGCTCTTTTGTCCTGTAGCTAATTGTTGTTTTCTTGACTGTAGCTACTTTTCAGGGAGGTCTTCTTCCTTGGCTGGGCTATCTTCTTGCTCCTCAGAAGCTGCATGTTCAATGTACTTGAGGATGACGGCCTGGAGCTTATCTACCTCGAGGATCTCGCATCTTAATGCCTGGTAACTCCATTCTTTGGCATTCTCTTCCAGCCACTTCCAGTCCTCATCATACTTCGAGCCTTGGTCCCTGAATAGATCTGATCGATGGAAGGCACGGGCAGCAAAACTTAGGAATTCCGTGGTGACTTCTTCGGCTGTTTCGTCCTTCATCTTCTCTTGGAAGTATGACTTCACCTTTTCGGCATCTATTTGCACCGCGGGAATATCATAGCCCACCATCAGCTTAAGGTACTCAGTGCATTCTGCCTGGATTTCCTTGATCCACGCAATATTCGGATCCACTCTGCTCAGGATTTGCTCCAGCCTGTCCCTTCGATTGTCGAAGTCTCTGCGCCACACATCCACTAGCCAATGATCTTCTTTCTTCAGCTCTAGCTTTTCTTCCCATGTGCTCTCTGGCATCTGAAGGATGGCTTCAACCTTTGGGAAGGCGAAGTCATAAATCACAGGGAAATTGGTGCAGAGCCTTCACATGCTTTCCAGGGATTGGGTCAGGTCCAAGAACTTATTGGCTGTCTGAACAGCCATGCCGATTCCCACGTTTCCGATGCTCACGACCCGTTGGAACCAATCCTCAGTAGTCTTCTCTAAGTTTTTCCTTCTTTCCAATTTATCTATCTGTTCCTTGGAGAGCAGTTGCGATGCGGCAGTGGAGGTGGTAGGCAGGTCATCCACTAAGGACCATTGCTGGATATAATCCGTTAGGGCAGCAACCTGCGCCTTGAGCTCATCTTTGGTGACCTTGTCTTGCTTGATTAGGTGCACCACCGTGGCCACTGACTCCTCCAGATGTTCAACCTTCTACTCCCTAGTCGCTGTCCCTAGGTCAATGGTGGAGATATCGTAGCTCACTCCGGTCTGGCCAATTGTAGGCGTCGCAACTTGCGCTGCTCGGGAGCTAGAAGCATCCATCGTTATCTTGGAACAGACCTTAGGCTTCTTCTCCTTCTTTTTTGTGGTTAGGGATCGAGCCAAGATGGCCTCCAATCTTGCCCTTGGGTCCTTCAGAACAGGAGTAGTCTTCTCCAGTTGCTTCTCCAACCAATCAGGCATGGCAGATTTATCCTTGGGTGCATCATGGCTGCCCTCACCCTTTTCAGTTATACGCAAGACTTCTACCTCCTTTTCCTTTCGGGGCTCTTCCTTCTCCTTGGTAGCTTCCTCCTCCTCGTCGGAGTCTCCATAAAACACGAGGCGTTTGACGGGCAGCCTGGTGGACAATATTCAGGTGGGATCTTCTTCCTTAGCTGCCTCTTCTTCTTCCTTCTCCTCAGTAGCCTCAGCCTCGGGGCTCTTCACAACATGGGTCTCGGCCTTCGATAAATCCTTTAGCGGCTGCTCCTCCGATGGCTACCCCTCTTCAGTAGACGGTGACTTTTCTGCCTCCTCCCTGATGTTTTTCAGTTGCTGAGTCGACTCCTCCTCAAGGTCCTCATCAAATATTTGGATGACCTCCTTGGCACCCGAGCCATCCTCTTCATCCCCACTCTCGGAAGAGCCTATCTCTTCTTCCTCATAGGCCACCTTGTCGATGGTTCGAGGTTCGTACTCGGGGTGCTCATGATATTCATTGGCCTCTTCCTCAATAGGCTTCGAGGCTTCCCGTTCCTGCTCCTCCAACTTCTCTGATATTTGCATTGTGGCCTCCATGGCTGGTGGCCCTGTTGGAGGTTGTGAAGGCTGAGCCATCGCGAGGACTTGGGCAAGGGCTGCTTGGAGAGCTGGATTCATCAGTATTTGTGAGAGCTCATGGGGAAGTTTCTGCATATGTTTGGTGAGGGCCTCAGGCATGGCAGTGAAGGGAATGGGCGATGTAATTGTAGCCAGAGGGAGGGATGTAATAGGTGACATGGCAGCAGAAGAAGAAGGGGAAGTGGTCATGCCGGAAGAGGAGTCAACGACGATCACCGACCCAGCCGTGGGCGAAGGGGCGAGATGGACAGAGATGTCCACTGCCAGCGAAGATGAGGCGACCATAGCCTGAGAAGCGGGTGGTGCGCTAGAAGGGGCAGGGAGAAGCAAGGTAGGCTACAATTCAGTTGTTGTTACCATCTACTTGAGCCTCTTGGGAGATGAGCCTCTCGTGTCTTTCTTTGCTGGCTCCGTAGGGTCTGCAGATTGTGCTGTCTCTGTTCCCTTTCTCTTTTGAGACCTAGTGACTGGGGGAGACTTAGATGTCTCACCAGCTGATGTGGTGGCGGCAACGTCCTCTATGGCACTGGGCTCGTTCTTGAGCGCCTCATACATTAGGACCACTCCTTGTTGTTTCAGCTGGGCCACTTGCCCATCTACCCACTCCTTAGTGCGCGTTATGATTGGCTGGGTGATGGTGCCTAGGTCATTGACCTTTTGCTCGTCCCAGTCTATGGAGGGGATTGCCAGGTTGGCAACTGCCGAGTACCTTAGATGCATAAGGGTGGACTCATCTTCCTCGAGTTGGTCTGGTACCTGGATCAGTTGCACTCTTCTCAGGAACTGTACGGTCATGTGCATGTAGTGCCTCATGCGTACCTCCTTGTCATCTTTACAATCCGCCCAGAAGTCTTCAATATGGTATTTGTGGGCGTATGCCGGCCCTAGCGCTTTCCTAACATGACCATGTGGGTCCATCTGTGGGCGAGCCATGTACCATTCAAAATTGTATTCATTGAGCTCTTTCTCAGAGTTGCCGGTGCATTGAGATGTTTGCAGTCGGTACAGGCCCTAGTCGAGGGTCATGGGATATGGGATCCCTGCCACGTGCTTGTTGCCGAAGATTGTCTGAATGTGTTGGAGCTGCCGGGAAAGTTCTAGGAGAATGATCCTGTCGTTTGGGTATCTTGGCAACTTGTTTGGCCTTTCCATGAATCCCTGGGCACGGATGTAGGTAAATTTGGGGAACTGGATATATAGGAAGGCGTACTCCTTCAGGAGTACCCTGGTGCTGTGGGAGACTCTCCTTTCGAAGTCTCCGGTGATCAATCTGATGATGTGGCCTATGAAGGCGTCATTGACCCGGCAGTACTCCTTCTTGAAGTTACGGTATTGAAGTTGAGGGTACTTGTCAAACGGCTTGAGCCCTCGCCTATGTTCTTGATCTGGTGCCATGAATAGCCCATTGTATTGCCTCTAGCCCGCCAGGGAGTATACCAAGTAAGAGGTCATATAGAACTTGGAGCTCTTCTTGACATTTACAAACTGCTCGTGGAAGCAATTGTTGATAATGCCTCCCCAGTCGAATGAGGTCTTGGTGTTAACATCTTTGTTCCCTCGTAGGATCTGCTCAATGTAATATTCCATCCATTCTTGGAAGTAGGCGGCTGCCAGGAGACCCATGACCCTGCTTAGCATGGTCACCAAGTCGTGATAATCTTCATGGAAGTCGCTGCAGAACAGCTCTTGGGGAACCTTTGCAGCGCTGCCCTGTCTCTCCTTAAGCCAGTAAAGGTTAATAGACTTCTTGCACCCTAATGGACTGGCATCCCACGCCGCCTGACACTGTTCCAAAGTGGGGACCTCCATGTGTGGGAATGTGGGAATGTGGAATTTTTTTGTGATTCCTTCTGGCGACATGTCGGCGAGGATGTTCCCCTCCTTATCCACAATTGTTTTTGTGTCAGCTTGGTAGGCTTCTCGGCAAGCCATTACTAGTTCGGGTGCGATGAGAGAGGGAGGAAAGCTGGCAGCCTTGGCTATTCCACTTTGTCGTATGAGTCTGGCATTCTTCGTGGTAGGGTTAACCTTGACCCTCTGGGTGAACTCATCTATGTTCACTTGGCCGATATTGGTAACTGAGATTTCTTTCCAGTCGGTCGAGACCTTTGACTGGAGGGGCTCACCCTAGAATTGAAACTTCATCTGATCCTTATCTTTTTTTCCTCGAGCGCTCCTTCCAGATTTCTTCCCCTTGTCCTTTTCGGCGGAGGCCCCTGAAGTTCCTATGTCGATTCCATATATCCTGTAAGCAAAGGGCGAAGTTAGCACAACAAAACATCAACAACGTTAATGTTAGTCCACATTGCGAGCATATCATCTAAATAACCGTTCAAATATATTATAAATTTTATCCTCAGATGATATCGATTTCATTTTAGAGCATTTGGACAATCCGGGCCCGGAGGGCCGGACTTCCCTGGTAGGAATGCTGCCAGGAAGGGAAAACAGACTGAAAGTTCCCAGAGACCACCCTTTGTCAAATTTCAATGTTTTAGGAGGCCCATGATGGAGAACAGCAAATTTTAGGAGATGGGTCGAAGTCAGATTGTGGTTTTGAGCTTGTTTGGATCGATTAAATCGGCACCAGAGGTTTCAAGCCGGAAAGCGGTTAAGGGGCGGCCGTTGGGGATGGCGAACAGCGGGCAGAAGTCTGGCCGAGGAAGTCTGGCGGCGGAAGTCTGAGGGCCGGGGCCCGCGAGGCCAAAAGACAGCCAGTATGGAGGGTATGACATTTAGGCATAGCGGCATTCGGACCTCCGGGGCCCGGCGGTCGGGAGGATGCAGCACGAAGGCCGCCGTGATGTTTTCGGCAATGGTTTGAACAGTGGCGGCGAAGGACGGCCCGGGACCCGGAGGGGGGAGGACAAGAGCTGGAGGCTGCCGTAAGATTTTTGTAATGTTCGGGCGACGGCGGCGATCCGGCTCCCGGGGCCCGGAAGGCGGGCCAACGCGGGGTGACGGCTGCCTTATGAATTATGCGCCGACTCGAACGGCGGCGGCGGCAGGGACTCCAGGACCTGACGGCCGGAAAGACGGGAGATGACAGCTGTCGTGAGGTTTCGACATCGATCGGGCGACGGCGGCGGTGAAGGGATCCCCGAGGCCGGAGGGTCGGGCAATCGGTAGGGTTCCACCGTGGATGACGGCCGGGCCCGGAGGGTCCCGGTGTAGGGCAAAGTTTAGGCTACATTCAGAAGGCCAAGGGAAGCCCGGGACCCAGAGGGTGGGCGGCAGATGCGACTTCGCCGTGGAAGCCCTGCCCAGCCAAATGGTAGAAAAATGGCCACAGAAACCCGACGTCTGGGGCCCGAGCACAGAAATGGAGGGCATCCTGGTTTCAATTCAACGGTCAAGGTGAGATCGGGGTCCGTGGAATTCATTGAAGCGGAATTAACTGAAGGCGGTTTAAACTGTGGCCTGCTCGAACGATGCAGGGCCGAATCCAAACTGACAGAACCCCGGTCGGAAAGCTAGCTGCTGACATGATACCATACCCTGAAATAGGACGGTGAAAGAGGGGACCAGGCCCGAGGGGGCCAGTCGCCCTGCGGGAAGAACGGCCGCACAACGGGCAAGCTCCGAATCGGCAAGGAGGGCCATTCCAATGGGTTTAGGAGATTTCCAAAACATGGGTAAGGGGCGCCACGGGGTGTTCTTCCATTTGCTTCATTTAGACCATTTATTTAATTTATTTGTTCCAATGACTAAAAATTCCGCAAAGGGATAGATGGTGACGACTTACCAGCTTCATGGTATGAAATTCAAGGGGGATCGGCTGGTCGGTTGATAATACGGTCATGGCGCTATCCATCATGATGTGCTTTGGTCTTTCGGCTCGCAATTCGCTTCAACTTTCGGATTGTGATGTAATGATTTTAATTGAAATTTGAGAACGTATATACGAAGCGCCGATGTCGCTCATTAATTGTAGGTCTGAATAAAAGTTGAATTCAAATTCCTAGTGAATCGATGCGTGGCCGAGGACCACCGGGGCCGGTGTTTGGAAAGGCGATGGAGAAGGCGGCCCCTTGATTTGATTTTCGCGGCGGCGACTTGACGGCAACGGACCATGGCGGATGTGGCGCCCGAAGGTTCCGCCAGTGTAATCTTTAAAGTGGCGAAATAGCGACATCAGGGCTGTGAGGCTGATACCGGCCGTCGTCGCCAACCAGCGATCCGGGGTGCCGGACCGGACTTCGGGGCCGAGGCGAAGAACGCCCGCCGAAATCTCGGCGTGAGTCGCGAGCGAGGAAAAGCGGTGAAGCCCGAACCGGAGGCCCGGAAAGATGCCGAGGAACAACGCAAGAGGTGACATAATGGGGAAACCGATAAAGAAGGAACCGGAGGCCCAGGCCCGGAGGGGCCCAGGGCCGCCCAAAGCCAAAATGCCGAAAAGACCCCCGAGGCCCACTGAGGGCAGCAAAACCCTAAAAGCGAAGGCATGGTCGATTTATGATGAACCTTGGAGCAACATCGACCATGCGGAACATCAAAAAAAGAGGGGCACACAAAACGAGGCAGCCCCAAAAGACCCGACAAGGCGAAAGAAAAGAGGGTCCCTGTTCCGAACGGGGCGTGTGTGCTAAGGGCACAACAAGTAGTAATGGTGACATAAGGTACACATACATTGAGGGAGTATAAAGTATAGAAACAATGACATCCTCCCATCTCTACTCAACACCCACCAGTGCTCATACAAAATTTCGTTGGCCTTTGAATTGAAATTTCCCTTTTTAAGCTAACTGCTATAGTACTGAGATTTATATTGAGATTTCCCTTTTTGAGAGTGTCTTTTTAAGCTGAAGTAGAGATTAATGCTCTAAGAAGGCTAAGCGGTGGAACTGGAGAACCGCTGTGAATGCATTGAATGCGTTTCTTCACAAATTGTTAATTGTGGTTCAACTGTCTAGAAGATTTTGTAGGAATGATAGTTGGGAAGATTTTTCAACTATTCAAAATTTAAAGATTTCACAAGAACAACAGTTTCAATTGCCGGGAAGATTTTTCAACTATTTAGAATTTATTTTCAGGCCTTAGAGTTCTCAGGTGTGAGACTTTTCTGGTGGGAAAGCCCACAATAAAGAGCCTATCAGCTAAATATGCAATGTAGTTGCTGAGATGATGTTAATTTCTACTTGATTTTGATTTTGACTTTAATTTCTATATAGTAATTGGCGGCATTAATTTCTAGTAGGTGGGTTTTCTTTTTCACTTACCATTTCTCATGACTTTGTATTCAGTAGTTGCATTTGAATTTTCATTTTTCAAGTATGAAAATTAAATCCAGAATATTTATCTAAAACAATCTCCATAATTCTATTTCCTCTTTAAATCAATCTCTAAACAAAATCTCTCTTATATCACCCATGTAATCATAATATTAAGTTAAATCTCAACTTAAACCTCACTTAAATACTCTGCGTGGCTCTACATATGAAAAATTTCATGTGTATCACAAGATACCATCAAGTGCAATGAATTTCATATTTTCAATTGTCTATTTATACACTAAGCATAATAGAAAATTTTCACTCACCTAGATTAATAATTCATAAATGATAAGAAGGGAGATATATAGAAGAAAACAACTAACCCTTCTACACTAACCATAAGCATCCTAATATTTGTTCTATAGATGACTTCAATCATAATGTCATAACATATCTTTACAGTTTTCTTTTCCTGGCACCAACCCTAAAAGGTTATGTAATGAGTTTATTTTTATTTATTCACTTATACCAAAAGACTGCTTGACTAAAACACACCACACATGATTGAGTATAGAAAGGCTCAACAACACACTCATCAACTATATCTACTGCATCAAGAAAAATATCTCACTTTCAACAACCATTTTTTGTAGAAGGATTGATTGCACTTTGCTCATCTATAGAGCCTCTTGTAGATAACTAGTCATATATGTGAGCTCCCTCTGTAACCATTCAAAGTCCTCTTTGAAGTGGAGCACTAGTGATGCCTCATTCACTAAATGCTATGCCACATTCTTGCCAAGCTTTCAAACAACTCTATTGGAAACTACAATAACAACCTCTGATACCATATGAAGGGATAAATCTAGATAATATTATTTGATGAAAAATACAATGTTTATACAATAGAAAATATAATGGTTCTACAACCACACCATAACTGTCAGCATAACTACACAACCAACAATAACTTAAGCATTGTAATATAAAAAGTAATTATAATGCTAACAATTACAAAATGAATATGATTGCAAGGAACATTAAATTTAGGAATATTTTGATTTGGATTTTGAAAGGAATCAACATTCACATCAAAATCAAATAGGATAACTGCAAGATAATGGGTCTATTTTTTGGCCTTATTTCCATTTTTTTCATCTACACACACACACACACACATACATAGAATACTCTTAAAAAATATTAATGATATTAAGCAATTCTATGCATTGAAAAATTCATTAATTTCCTATCGCATATCCTAATCATGTTATAAACACAATAATTTAATTCCATGCATAAGGTGCTTAATGAATAATTCATTGGGGTGCACCATAAAAGGATAAATAATGAATTGAATGGAGTTTGAATAAAAATGGGCCATGACATGAAATAACTAGGTATTTATATGTAATTAATCTAATTTCCCAAAAATCAAATCTTGATAATTGCCATTTGGAATTTGAAATTCAAATAATAAAATAACAACTCTGACATATTAAAATTTGAAGGTAAAATAGATGGACCAAGTTACCTAGGGTACCATTGTCCTAGCCCTATTTTGTGGGGTGTAAAGTATCGAGAAAAAAATATTAAATGTTTTCCTTGGTTTTGTGTATGGTTTTTCTTGATAAATATCCAAATGGGTGATGGAAGACATAATTTAGGACATTAGATGTACAATTAGGTTGATGCACATAAGTTGAAAAAAATCTAGTGTGAAATATTCAAGGGTGATAATTTATGATGCTACATTTAGCCCCACCTTTAGTGAGTATGAACTTACACTCATACTCACACTAAAGTAGAAAATATGTCATGATGGGTTTGATTGTCTCAGTGTTGGAGAGATAGGATGTCAATGAATCTAAGGGGATTGCACAAGCCTCCAAAATTCAAGATCCCATGGTAAACCAACAGAGAGACAAGAGAACACACATGCATGTAATGCATCAAGAAAATATAAAACATGAATGACAAAAATAGAACATAGTACACTACACAATGAACAATGCCATAAAAACAAAATGAAAACTTGATACAAACATAAGAAAACATATATGAACACAATGCAAGATTAGTACGAAGAGGATTCAAGTTAGTAAAGCAAAGAGACCTTAGTCTTAAATTTATCTCAAGTACCAAATTTCATATCTCAAATGTATGTTAGAAAAAGTGTACTCTCATGAGGACTAGCAAGTTGTATTATGCCAAATCACTCACGAGCTACATGGATCTACTAGCTAGCAAGCTACATTATGATAGGTGTCCATGCAATACGATGGGTTCCACAAGGCTAGCAAGCTATGTTATGCTAAGAAACTTATGAAATACATGGCTCCACCGACAACCAAGTTGTGTTATACTTGGTGGCAATGTTAAAAAGGGTGCTCAATTTCATGAACTAGCAAGTTTTGTTATGCCAAATACATGGATTGTTTGGAAAAATATTTTGTCTTAACGTACAAGGGACAAACAAAAATCACCTCAAGTGGTGCATAAAATTTTAATGTCCAGGATGATGAATTGAAATCACCTTTAAGGGTGTATAAAATTTTAACATCCAAGGGGACGAATGAAAATCACCTCAAGAGGTGCCTAAATTTTATCTTCGTTGAATGTTGTGATAACTGGGTTTTTGTATCTTGTCAATTTGTAGGATTTGAATGCAACAATGAAAACATGATCTTCAATATTCCTCCAATCTTCCTCAGATCTAAAACCTACACATTCAAAGAGAAAGGAAGGGTTGTGTCATATAGGGGCTTGCCTCAGTTAAATCTCGTGTTGGTGTTTCCATCACCACAATGGCAAAGTTGATAAAAGAGAGCATATTCTTTTGAGGGATAGAGGTTAAATGAAAAATAAATGATGAATCAACAATGGAATGCAACTCAACACTCAAATCTCATTTCCTTGAAAGATTGAAGTCATGCAAATCACCTCAAGACTTCATTACAATTTGGCTTGATTTCTTGGAAGACCTACAAGGGTTAGTCCTCATAAACAAAATGATCTAGCATAAACATGAACAAATTCACATAAAACTTGAAATGGTGCTTCAATATTAAATTGTTGCAATAAATCTTCTCTTAACTTCTCTTGAATTGATAATAATTTCTTGATAATCCTCTTGATTCAAATATTTCCACTTCTTGTACCTTATATTTTTTTTATTAAGAGGGATAAATCCTTTTGATGTAGAGCTATGAGCCGGTGAGGTTACAAATGGGGGGCCTCATCCCCAATATAAATTCTCAACAATTACACCCCAATGGGGTTTGAACCTTGATGGAAAGAATAACAACATAACAACTTAACCATCACACAATTCCAATATTGGCTCTTACTCCTTAGATTTTAAATGGTGAAATGACTAGGTATTTATATGCAATTAATCTAATTTCCCAAAAATTAAATCCCGATAGTCAACATTTGACATTTGAAATAGTATGACTAGTCACATGATATAACTTTATGAATAAATATGCTATGTTATATTTTCACATATGTGTACATATATTCAATGACCCTTGTATATTTTCATCCTATTCCCATCATCCCTTTCCATATATCTCACATTTGAGGTAGTGTTTGATATCGTGCTTTGGAAAATTCTTTTGGCATCCTCCTATTTGTACAAATGCAATTTACTAATGTTCCTCCCTCTCTAACATATCCCTCTATACCACCATTTTGATGTGCATGTATTGTCACACATAAAATAATAACTCAAAGATCTCCCCTACAATACAACATAAAGGAAAAAGAACTTATCTAACTGACCATTGACACACTCTAGTTAAACCCCTAGCCATTGTGATACTCATGTCCTATCCCCTATCATTTTCCTTCATCAAATAATTTGTTCCCAACATTAAACATTTACCGTCACCTTACTATATGTTTTAACACTTTGAAAAATGATACCTGCAATCAACATATAATATTAATTTATTTAACATTTTTTTATTTCACTTAAAATTATTTTCTATTTATAAACACAAAATTAAATTTATTTGAAAATAATTTTATTTTAAATATATTCAAACTCTATTTTACTTTTTATGTATAGTTCACGATATAATTCTCTATCACAGTTAAAATCCTTTTAATGTACTAATTAAAACCCTTGTTAAGAGATCTCTCGTAAATAAAATGCACATGATATACCTGAGGTTCCCCAATTTAGACAAAGGGATTGGAAGACAAGCCCACTGCCTATTTGTAAGTGCTCTTGTGCAACAAATCATTTAAAACAATGCTCAGCTCGCTATCGTAGGCATAGGGTTCTTTTCCTCACCCATAAAACTCAAACTCTCCATGGCATAAGTATGTCCCCCGCTGCATTTCACATATTCATGATCAATATCACAGTTCAATTAACCACATATTTAATCTTGAAAGAAACTCAAACCTACTCTAGCCACATTTTGCATATTCTAGAGAGTGTCGATCTGGAACACAACATGCTAAGAGAGTTATTTTCATAGTGTTTAAACACATTTTTTCTACATGGTAGGGCTTAAACAACACATGCTAAACATTAAAAATTGACTGGTGTGTGTTGTCTCATGTGGTCCCCTCTTCTTATTTTCATTTTCATTGGCTGACAAATCTTATTGTAATCTCCATTGTTCTTGAATCTGCTTTACTCATTATCTAGTCCCAATCATTTGTGAGTTGTCTTTACTCTTTTGTTTCACATGTACTAGTGATAACAAGATAACAATATTATTTTACTACCCATTCACACTCAATAGCTATAATATTTAAACTATTATTTAATGTGAATATTTAAATCTATTTTGTAATTATATTTAATATATTTATTTTTTATTTTTTATTTTTTGGCAAAAAGCACAAGATCAATATAATATATTAATAATAAAAGCTTATTGCATAATGTCTGAATAAGTAAGAGAGCAAAAGAATCAAAATGAGTGTATTTATTATAGGCACTCAGTTACCACGGGTATACTTCTTGTGCAGATATATACTACCCTTTAAATAATTATTAAATATTTTTAATTAATTATTAATATTATTTAAATTTGAACCAAAAGAAATAGGGTGCCCACCTTTTGGGAGATGGAACCTAGGGACCTATTCCGTACTTTAGTTTAGTAGGAAACCAAGATCCCTCAACCAAGTGATTCAATTGAGTGAAGGACTAGGGGTTTCCTTCGATGATAAGATGGGGGTTCACCATTTAAATGAAGCTTCAAAGGAGAAATGCAAACACCTAGCACAAAACCCTAGAAACTTAAGAGCATGAAATCAAATTGATAAAAGAGAATGAAGCATAAGGGTACTTGGAAGAATAATGAAGTCAAAGCAAGGTTTGTAACCCTGAAAATTGTTGTTTTGGAGTGCACTGAGACTGATATGCGAAGCTGGGTGATTTAGCCCTAGTTTAAAGTTTTTGGGAAGGATTTGGAATTTTATGTTCTCCCAATTTTCTGCATGGTATCAGAGCCAATTAGAATTCTCGTGCCTCTATGTAATGATTGAAGTGCTCCCATGTTATGATATCTTCCTGCATTCACAATGCATTTAAATCGTAGGGAATAGTTATTATCGGGTATGTTTGGAGGAATCGGACACTTTGAAGGTCATAGCCATTGGGAAGATTATCAGGAAACCTCTAAACATATATTTATACTCTTATATTGGTGAATGAGACTTTTATTACAGTATGGGTGATATGCTATTGAGTTGATAAATACCACCAATCATAATCACTGCTTACGGTTTATATCGTTGGTCAAAGCTAATCCATCTCAAAGCTATATAGACTTCATTTGTCCTTATTCACAGTGCCATCTATTAAGAAACTATCGGCTTGGAATTAAACACCGCTACATAATCTTTCTAAAAGATTTAAAGTCGCAAATCAACAATTAATATAGTCACTGAAATCAGTTTGGATGAATGATGCAGATTATAGAAAAAATAAAGTTGCAGATTGAAAGAATTAAGAGGTAAGTTTAAAGCAGTAAAGGAAATCATTGCATGTAGAAACCTGATCGCAGTTGAGAAAGAAAAGAATTCTAAAAAGGAACCGCTTTCTGGGAATAAGGTTGTAAGAGTCACCTATCAAGCAAAAGCATTTTTGTTGTATTTAAAGAATTCAATTTAATATCATTCCTATTGAAAGCAGACCGAGTCAGAGATTTAGATGAAAAAGTGAGAGAGATACGAACAAAGAAAATAGAAAGGAGTCATATTATTCAATCAAGAGAAACTTGATAGTATCATGATGAGTAACGATGATACTATGAAGGGCAGTAGATAAAGGATTTCTAATCAGAGTTATAAGAGCAGATTGATGAGTTTTATGTGCAGATTTATGAGGTTCATTTGAGCAGATCTATGAGTCTTCTATGAGAAGAGTTGTAGAGTTTGAGTTGGTAGATTCCTGAAGTATTATAGACTTGTAGAAGGCATTGGGAAAAAATTAAGAAGCATTTTTATAGTCCTTTTGAAGCATACATGAGCATATTTTTTGTTAAATTCATAGGCATATATGATTACAGATATAAGGTTAACTTGAGCAGATTTTTAAGGATATTTCAAAGAAGAATTATGAAAAGTTTTTGAGAAGATTAGAGAAGAACAGAGTTAAAGAACTTTATGAGAAGTCTTTTGAATATGTTATAGAAGACTTTTATGGGAAAATGTGTTTAATTAAAGATTGAAGGAGGAAATAATCGGTTGATGATAGAAAGCTGAACCTCTAAAGAAGAGTTTTTCCAACTTTTAATTATAGAAGTGTACGTGATGATTTCAAATTGGAAGATTGTGTGAAGGAAACAAAATTGGTAAGAGGGAGTAAATCTATAGATTGAATTTGTAATATTATTTGTTGAAAATTATTATCGTCTATCATGCATTCATCCTATCAACAAAGGTGGATTGGAGAAGACAAGTTGGAATATATTGTAGTTTTAAGAAGAAAGTGCATCTATATTTGATCAAAGAAGAAAGGTAATCACAATTTTTCTTAATTTTTTTCACAAAATTTGATGAATTCTATAATATTTATTGAAGCTTAAGTTTGCAAAGGTCCCAAAGAAAGCCACCCACTTGATTGGAGGTAACAAAAAAGTTATTTTCTTCACAAAAAATCATCAATAAATAGAAGTGTTTTCAATGGGAAAGACCAGTAAGAAGGCAAAAAAAGAAACTGCAAATTTATTGTGTGAGAATGATAGTTTGAAAGATGAACTCATGAAGCTCAAAATGTGTAACTCAAAAGTGATAGAAAAGATAAAGGAGGTTTCAAAAGAAAGATGTGAATATTTTTGCAAAATTCAAAATCTTGAAAAAGAATTGCAAAATGTTAAAGCAAAAAATGAAGAACTAGAAACATAAAATAGGTCACAACAGGAATACATATTGAAATTGAGAGAAGATCTTTTGTCCAGTGAATTACTTAAAGCTTATGTAAGGAAAACTAGAATCTAATGTTTGAAGCTTATGTAAAGGAAAGACAAATTCTAAATTCTAAACCTACACTATGTAATGTGTCATGTGATACAAGTGATTTGTTTTGTTCACTAGATGAATTGTTTGATAAATGTCATATAGCTAAAGAATCTCTTGATGAAAAGTGTAAGGAAGAAAACAATATTATTGAATCTACAAATATTGCTAGTGATGGGGATAATGAGAAAGAAAGTCATTCAAAGAATGATGGGTTTAAGATAATGAAATGAATGGGTTACAAAGGAAATGGTTTGGGAAAATATGGACAAGGAATTTTTGAGCCCATTAAGCCAATAGTAAGGCCAAAAATCGAAGGCCTTGGATATGTTAGTGGAGATAAAAATAATGTTTAAAGCTCAAACAAATTAATTCAAGAACTATAATGCATACAATGTTCTAATTTTCATAAGTATGGACATAAAAGAGAGATGTGTTGTGATCTTCATCCTTGCAGTATTTGTGGATTGAGGAACCATTTTGAGAAATTGTGTTGGAAAAAAAGTGCAAGAAACAATCTTTAAAAGATACTATACAGATGGATTGTTGTATCAAATTGGAAAATGGTCACAAATGTGTTTAGAATTTTGTACAAGCATAAATATTCTTATGTTTGAAAAAATAACTAATCATTGGTGCAAGATTTGAAGTTGGAGCACTCAAATATGGAGGATGGTTGTAATATTGATTTCAAAAGATAATTGTTGAACCTAAAAAAGTTGTATAGTTGATCACAAAGATCATTTCTAAATGGTTGTTGTGTTGATTGGAAGGATCATTGTTGAATTTGAAAGTTGTACTCTTGATTGCAAAGATTGTTTATGAATGGTTGTGATCACAAAGATAACTTCTGAACCTAAAAATTTGAAGTATTCATCACATAGATCATTTTTGAATAGTTGTAGTGTTGATCACAAAGATCATTACTAAATTTGTGGAAGATTTGATCACAAAGATCATTGTTAAAATTGATTGTAGAGATCGTTGAAGCTTTTGGTTGCAAAGATCATTACCAATCATTGATGAAATTGATTGAAAATATCATTGTTGCAAGTGATCAAAAAGATTGTTGTTGAAATTGATCACCAAGATCATTGTTGAAATCGATAGAAGAGATCGTTGTTGAAATTGATAAAAAAGATCATTGTTGAAATTTGATTGCAAAGATCGTTTTTGAAGTTGATTGTAGAGATCATTGCTAAATCTATGAAGTTCTTGATCGTAAAGATCATTTGGAATGCTTGACTTCCTTTATTCATATAACCATGGAGAACATCTTACTATGGATAATGATGAACAAACGTAATCAAGGCTATTAAAAAGAAGGATACATTTTTATAGTTGCAAGAAGGTATTTATGTTAAATATTCTTCATTTGTTGGGCAGCTAGAAAATCTATTTATTATAGATGGCCCCCATCATCTAATTAAGTTGTGTGATAAAATAAAGTTAGTTATCAGGGGTGTTAAAATATAAACTTTATTTAGTTACAAAAAGTCATGTCTCATTCAAGAGACACACCTATCCATCGATGCACTTAAGGATCTTTCGATCCATATTTTTCACAAGTAGAAAACATATCAATTCTATGTTTTCCCAATTTTCTATAGACACGTCATAACTTAACACGCTGTGAAAATATTCTTTCTAAAACAAAACAAAAAATCTCATTTTCCAATATGAAAGAATTTATAGATATGTACAAGAATTAATGCCAAGTATATATATACTTTCAATTTTATTTGTTTATTCAACATAATTTAACATATTTACATCTAGAGATACTAAAATGTACTACATCCACTTGTGGATATTCTAAAATGTACTATTTTCTTCATAATATTTTTGTTCATTTATAATATATAAAATCAATCTATGTTGACAACTATATGTAATTTGTAATTTTTGCAATACATTTCATTTACACAATTTTTGTAATAAAATTTTTCATTTATAATATATTTTTAAATGGTATTCATATATTTAGTAGGTTGTAGTTGAGTTTCTAGTGAAACTTATGCGTAGTCAATGAGTTCTCAAAAATCTTATGTTTATTTCCTAAAAAATGTTTTAAGCTATCATACATACATACATACATACATACATATATATATTCTAATGATTTCACAAATTAAACATTTAAGAATTTAAAGATAAAATTAAAAGGATTCATGTTTATAATTTGAAAGTGAGATTTAGGCACAAATGTAATCGAACACTTATTAACATTTTAGTTCAAAGGTTGGATTTAAAGAGATATGTTATGCTTTTATTTCTATTCATATATCATTGCTTAAATATAAAAGAAGATTATATTGTAGCTTGAAAATCATATAGTGGAATTAGATGTGGACCCAATGTCTACTATCAACTTAAGTGTTCACTTTATTATTTATTTATTTATTGTTACATTTTGAATGATTAATGTAATTCACTTGCATATGTTTTTGATTGATTTATTACAAAACATTATCGACTCACAATTTGAATAATTTACCATGTTTTTAAATATTAGTTCTAATAATTTTCCTATATCTATAGATATGGAAAATCTTCATCTTTAAAATCTTATGACCTTGCCATTTAAGTACAATCCTATTGAATAAATATTATTGAATTGATCTTCTCATTATAATAGAGAACACTTTGTTGGTGTACCATAAATAATATTATAACCTTACATAACAAATTTTAGAAATTGAAAAACCTTTGAAAGTAAAATATATCAAATTAAATAAACTAGCAATCACACCTTGGTGTGCAATGGGCATGCCAAAGAAGTGTGGGAGGTTAATTATGGAAAAAGTTGGTTTTGTTTGGTTCAGCATTCATGGATGCACGGTTACATCTTCTTCACGGGCCTCCTAGAACATGGAAATCGAGCGTCATAGCTGCCATTGTTATCTACATGAGATACAATGTTTATCTTTTGGAGCTCATGTAGGTGAATGGCAATAACCAGATCCACACTCTTCTGACAAAAATGAAAGAGAAATTTTTGATTATTATTGAGGACATTGACTGATCACTCAATCTGGATGATAGGGTTTTGAATCCTCCACCAGGTGATCAAGAAGAGCAGACGAGGAGTCACATTACATTATCTAGTTTTCTCAATTTCACAAATAGGTTGTAGTCCTGCTGTGGCGAGGAGCGCATTATTGTGTCTACAACAACCCAAAAGAAAATGCTTGATCTCACCCTACTCAGAAAAGGGCGGATGGACATGCACATTCTCCCCTCCTTCTGCACTTTTGATGCATTTAAATCTCTTTCCTTCAACTACTTGCAAGTTGAGGAGTGAAGCTTGCAATATATTCGATGGGAAACCTGGTGGTGGTCCAATCAACTCTACCAACGACCATTCCTACCTATCGTAAATTTCAAAATTAAATGCAAGGAAAAATTTGATCAATGGTTAGCAATCACCCAACCTTCCTATAGGTCATCTCGCTACATTTGGACCCTTGGCAAACAAAATGAGCTTGGAAAGCTCAAATAGGGACATGCCTTCAACGTAAATATAACACTGAATTAAATCTAAACTAATATATTTATAATATATATTCTATCTCTACTAAAATTAGAAAATTCCCATTCTTTCTAACATTACAATGTTCTCTATAATTTTACATATAGTTCCATTCACCGTATATTCATGTAAAAAATTATATAACACAAAGAGAAATGGGAACCTTAAACATTAAAAGATCTTATGAACATGACCTCAATGCAAAGTTAGAGGTTCTTAATACGAGAGGTTTCCAAAGTTCCAATTCAATACCATAGGATATTCAACTTATAAAACTCATTTCCCATATTTTCTAGTGTTTACATATCCACAAGACATTATCTCTCACAAAGGAGATGTCATTTTGACTTTCTAGTATTGACAGCTTGGCACATTTTATCGTGTTGAGGTAGCGATCTAATAATTTCATTATATTGTCTTCTCTGATCTAACTAATGTAAAATGAGAGAATTATATCCAATAGAAGTCAACCACTATTGTCTCATGATGGCTGAATTATATTCCAATTTACAACAAGTGTCTTCACAAGTATATATAAAGGATAAATATGTAGTTATAAAAATGGATGAGCTTTATAAGGATTGGCAATGGGCACAATGTGCAAGTGACATGTAAGATATATAGATCTCTCCCTTTCACTAAGAAATAAGTTAACTATTTTAAGAGTCAAACAACATTCATTGAAAAAATTAGAATTACAAGAAATTCTAGAGAAAACATTATTTGAAAAATGTTAAATTAATATCCCTCCATTACTAAGCTTAAGACAAGTTATTCTCTTCATTTTATAAAAAATACTTATGACATATGTTAAAATCTGAAATGATTTTTTATATCTTTACAAAATTAAATAAAATTGTTATATTTATTATAGTTTATTTAATCAAGTTAAAGGATTGATAAGTGTATTATATTTTATAGTATTTAGAATAATTTTTATAATTAATATTTTTTTTTCATTTCTATTTAATATTTTTTATATTGATTTAAAGTGGAATATATAAATATAAAAATTTAGTTGTAAAATGAATTGTAAAATAATAGGCTAAATTAAATATTACATTTAGACAATATTTAAGACAACTATAACATTAACATAAATAATTAAATAGTAATAGATAATATAATATATAGAAGAATAATCAACAAAGTAAGATAAATTAACTCTTGATTACACTAAACAACAATCATTATATACTTTTGAACTTCAAAATAACTAGAACAAAACTAAGATATAGAATACTACCACCATTATGCTAAACATATATAAAATGAGTCTCATAATAATTAACCATGAGAATAATCTTATTAATGAATACTAACTCCTATTTGACATTTGAAAAAAAATTATTCATTACATCATAATTAGAAATAATCATTTTTAATTAAATCAAAATTCTCATCTTAATTCATATAGTATATTAACTTCTTGTATTTATGAGTAATTATACTGAGCAATGTAAAGGTTGATTCCAATGCAATAAAGGATGTTTTGGGCCAAATATTTATGTTAATTTTTTTTATCAATTAAGTCAGATTATAAGTTAATTAATGAGAACACATAAAGTATGGTTGACTTTGTGCAATGAATATCCTATATTCTTCTAATTAAATTCATTTAATAAAAATAAAAATCATCTCATCATTAACAAGGCTACAAAGCAATAAAACCATAGAATACATCCCATGTCTGGTTACATTGCTTCACGAATTATGTTCATCTTTTTTTCTGAATTGTTAGTGGAAATTAACTTACTAGTAAAAGATAATGTAATAATTGGTATATAGTAAAATATTTATCATACAAATCTAAAACAAAGTGATTTCATGTGATTCCACATATCAAGCTAATGTGGCTTGTGTATATTGCCACTAGAATTAAACTTTCTTTCTATCCATAGATTACTAACTTTTATAGGTGGCATTCATATACAAGCATGGGATTTGAATTCAAACACCTCTCATCACATTACTCCTCCTGGGAAAAGCTGACAACAAGGAACACATAATGTAGAAATTAATATTGAAGCAACAAATCCCTATCCTCACAAAGTCATTATATAATGAAAATATCTAATGCTTATCCAAGCTTAGATGGCTTTAAGTGGGCTTTTGCATAATCATCAAAGAAAGCATCTTCATTCTAATACAGACAATACAACTCATTTCGATCAAAATATCAAGGATGAGCACTTATTAAAGCAGATGATTATAATGACAAGAACTTGTAAAATCATATAATCACCAGCATTGACAAACAACTTGAAATGAACAAAAGATTTATTTAAAGCTTTCCCATCACAAATAACAAATTGTTTTCCTTCAAATATAATGACATTGTACTAAACTCCAAATTCACAAGGTCCAAGGTTTTATTTAACATAAAGGAGGGGTAAAAATTTATTAAAACAAAAAGAAGTACAAAGTAAGGGCACTGCATAGCCCTATCAAGCTCCACCAAGTGGTCCAACTATTTAGACAGATCTGGGGGTAATTGACCCCAATCCATCAAATCCCAATCATGAATATGACCAAAAGCCCATTTATCCAAACAATCAACAACATCATTCCATTCTCTAGGAATATGAATGAAGGTAACAAACTCCAAAGAAGCACAAAGGTTGAGAATTTTTTCAACAATCAAAGCCAAATGCCAGCTAAAACCATCTCCAATAAAATGGCTTGAGCCTCCATTAAATTAATAGTATGAAGACCCTTATAAATGGAGAAGATAAACTAAACCTCTCCAAAGTTGTATTGACCAACACCGCCAGTTCTAGCATGTCAAGGGTTTCCTTAAGAAGAGCCATCCATGTTGATTTTTAAGACTCCCTGAGGTGGGGGATACCATCACCCCTACCTATTTACCTTTGGAGTTGGATGTCTACATATTTTGTGCATGAGCTATTGTTGCTGAGGAGGAAGATGTAGAAAGTTACAACAAGCAACATCACAAGGATCCACTAATTTTGATAGATCACACTTAGCCACAACAAATTCTCCCAAAGAATGCAAAATTTTCCACCATAAGCGAGGGGCCACCAACATCACATGATAAAAAATTTGATGACTCCTCTCCAACCAAAGGTTCCAAATAATAAAGGATGGGTCAAGAGCCCAAGCAACTTGAAGAAAGGAAGTAGAAATAGGGGCCCTACCCCACCGATCCAAAAACTCAACCAATGAGGAAGCATGCCAACATGGTGTGTTCAACACCCTCCACCAAAAATGTCAATTCTCCCTAGCATAGGAGCAATGGAAGAAGAGATGAGAGGCACTCTCCTCATAGTTACGACATAATACACACATTGAATAACCTTGGAAATCATGCTTACACAAATTATCCCAAGTAAGATGCCTACTTTGAGCCACTAACCACATGAAAAAGTTGCACTTGGGCCATGAAAAATTATGCAGAACTTGCTTCCACCAAGGGACCTCGATATCCCCAAACAATTGCCTACCAAGCTACTTATAACTAGTAAACACAAAGTACTTCCCAGACAAATTAGTACCACATCAAGCCAAGACATCAAGTCCCCTCAAAGAATTACAATCATGAGAAGCCAAAAGTTGAAGCAGCTCATGCCTATCCCCCTCAGACCCCCCAAGTGGCCACTTAGAAGGATGCTTCCAATGAAAGCTTATAGTCGATTCACAATGTTGTGCAACCTTATAATGCTCAATGGTATCCCAGCCAACTATAGTAAAAACATCACAAATGGACTAGAGGTGAGGAAAAGTAGAGAGAATAGTTGGGTGACCATCCCAAGAATCTAACCAAAATAGAACCTATGACCCTGAATGACAAATCCAAAAAAGTGCACGCTTAATCAAATGAGCCCCCATTTTCAAAGTATGCCAAATCATAAAACCACTCCCTTCCAAAGGATAGTGAGGAACCTCAAAAGATGCAACACCCCTAAGATACTTATGGTTGAGAATACAAGCCCATAACTGATGTTGATTGGTACACCAGCGCTAGTAAAGCTTAGCAACAAGAACTTTCTTGTTCAAAATAGAAAAGCACAACCCAACACCACCTTCTTGCTTTGGTCTACACATAGATTCCCACTTAACAAGGCTCCACTTAGAAGAGAACAAGTTAGCACTCCAAAGAAAATGATGAGAGAGAGCATCAAATTCCCTAAGGAAATACATAAGGGCCACTTGAACAAAGCATCTATAGATAGGAAGGGCCTAGATAACATACTTGAGAATAGTCACTTGAGCAACAATAAATAACCACCGATGAGTCCAATGAGTGACCTTCTGCCACAACATATCAATCAAATTCTACCAAGAGGACTTGGGCTGATGACCAACAACAAGAGGAATGCCCAAATAGAAAAAGGGAAGAGATCATATCTAAAACCACAAAATAGTCACAATCTATCATTGGATAGCCTATGGAGTATTAAAGAAGAAAATAGAAGACTTTTTCTCATTGACTTTTTGACTTGAAGTGGCAAGGTAGATATCCAAAGCTTTCCTAAAGGATTCAACTTCCCAAATATGAGCCAATCCCATAAGAGAGGTGTCATCCACAAACTAGAGATGAGAAGGCATTAGAAGACCCAAACCCCACTAGCAACCATGAATCAAACCTTAGAAACCCAAAATTTAAGAAACTGGACCAACCCCTCCACCATTATAATAAACAGATAAGGAGAAAGTGGATTCCCCTAACGAAGGCCCCTAGTAGCACCAAAAAGCTCTGAAGGTTCACCATTCACAATAACTGAAAATGAGGAAGAATTCACACAACTCATAGTCTAACTCACCCAATTAGAAGAAAAACCAAAGGCCAACAAAATATTTTGGAGAAAACTTTGCTTAACTCTATCGTAAGCTTTGTCCATATCCAACTTGATGAACATAGACATGTCCTTAGAGGTCACCATAAAATGAATGACCTTAAAGGCAACCACCACCCCATCCAGAATATGACGATCCACCACAAAGCCACCCTACAACTCAGAAATGATAATAGGAAGACAAGGTTTAAGCCTCTCAACAATAAATTTTGTAATAATCTTATACACCACATTATAGAGCGTAATAGGTCTAAAGAATTCAAGCCTATCAACACCTTTATTTTTAGGAATGAGAACTAGAAAAGTAGCATTTAGGGCTTGAAGAATCTGTTTACTATGAAGAGACTCCCGAACAACCTCCAACAAATCCAAATTCACAATATCCTAAAACTCCTAGAAAAATTCAACAGGGAAACCATTTGGGCATGGAGCTTTCCCTTTATTCATCCCAAACAAAACCTCCTCCACTTCAGATAGAGCAATCAAACGAGTAAGAGAATCATTCAATGCATTAGAGATCAATGAAGGAATGCAAGAAAGGACCACATTCTCATCAGCCTCAGCTAGAGGTAAATCCTCAGTAAACAGAGCAGAGTAAAACTAAAGAGCCCCTCTAGAGAAAGCCTATTGCGAAGACATCAAAACACCCTCAAAATTAACAAGAGAAGAGATATAACACTTATTCCATAGATCTTGCATAGAATGGTGGAAGCAAAAAATATTCTTGTCACCCTTAAGAAGCCAGTCAATTTGAGCCTTTTGTTTCTAAAAAATCTCCTCACGAAGCTCCCACTCCACCAATTTCAGAGCTTGGGATTTAGCATGTCCAAGAACCTCCGAAAATCCCAAATCTTGAATTTGGTGAGTAATATAAGCAAGATGATCCTGCACCTCCCTTTTCTTAGCCCGAAGATTTCCAAAACATGACCTATTCCATCGCTTAAGATGATACTTAACATATTGTAGCTTCTTAACAAAACAATACATAGTTGTACCATACACAGGGGTTCCATCTTTCCACCACTAAGAAACAAGATCATAAAAGGAAGAATCTCGAAGCCACATAAGCTGAAATTTAAAGGGAGGATACTTTGGAGTTCGAAAAGAAGAAGCATAAAACTTAATTGGCCAATGATCAGAGTCGCATCAGTCAAGAATCTCAGAGAAAGTGACTAAGCTACCAACCACCCAAAAACTAGAAACAAGAAATATATCCAACTACTTAGATATCGCTTTTGGCCCACTCTGTCTATTATTCCAAGTGAATATGCCATTAGAGGGTTTAACATTAACAAGAGCAAGAGAATCCACATTTTTTTGAAAAAGATCATAAGCAAGACCAAGCCTATGCAACCCTCCTCTTTTCTCCTCCAAACACAACACATAATTAAAATCACCAGCTAAGATCCAAGGAGGATAAGGTGCATAAGACCTAACATACTTGATATGGTCCCAAAACTAGATTTTACCATGGATATCAATCAAAGCATAAACATTAGTGACCAAAATAGTCTCACTAGGTTCCAAAATAGAAGCCACCACTGAAATAAAGGAATGGATAGAAATCCACCAATGAGAAACAATTGTACGTGGATCCCAGAAAAGAGACAAACCTCTAGAGTTTCCCCTAAAACCAATACACTAACACTAACCATAACACCAAATATGAGGAGCATACTGAAGCATTAAGTCCACACGAAGCTTAGTCTCTTGAATGCAAAAGATATCTGGAGAATGAACAAAAATCAAATCCTAAATAGCCTTTTGACGGGAGGTGCTATTCAACCCCCTTGCATTCCATGAAAGAATAATCATGAAAAAGGTTGAGAGAATTGGGCATCAATGGTCTTAACAAACCCAATTCCACTAGCAAATCCCTAGTGTATTTAGTCTTATCCACATCCTTCTTATGACCAACTTTAGAGGAAGTTTCAAAATGACCCTTCTTGAGAGAGCATTGTTGCAACCCAAGAACTAGAGACGACTCTTGTCCTTTACTTGTATTCAACACCTCCTTAGCTAAATCTGCTAACACAATATCATCTTGCAAACCTGCAAAGGCATCAAGAAGCCCTAAAATTCCCTACTCCAAAGATGGAGAATTATCCTTAACAACAATTGCCTGCTCCAACCCTATATCAATACCAGCAGCCTTAGAAGAATCTCAATAGGAAACCCCTCCTCCAAGGAATGATTTTCCAAGACCTCAAATTGGTTGAACCCCTTCTCACTTTGCCTATCCTTATCTAGGCTCACTTTTGACCCCTCCATTTAGCCCTCAACTTAATAGGAATAATTCCATCCTTATTAGGCACACACTCAGCCATTGGATTCTTGCCTTTATTCCCCTTCTCCACTGAAGGCCCTAATGAAGGAGGAGGAGAAACCCTAGCCACTTTGGGTGCTCAAGGACATTGGCGCTAAAGGTGTCCATACTCATGACAAAAATGACATTGAAAAGGAAGGGACTCATAATCTAACTGTTGAACCCCCGAGGCAGAGCCAAGACAAATTTCCAAATAATCCAACAAAGGATTTTTTAATTCAATTTCAACACAAATACAAGCATAAGAGAATACCTTTTTATCCAAAGTATTCTCAGCTATGGCAGTCAGCTTCCCCAACAAAGCAACAATCTAGTGTAGAATATCCTCCCTCCAAAACTCTAATGATAGCCATGGAAGATGAACTCAAAAAGGAACTCGTAAAGGAAGATACTCTGCCGCATTAAATCTTGGATGCTAGGGCTTCATGAACAAGCCAACTTGATTGTAAAAATATAGCGCTCCCTCAAAAAATTGATTACGATCTAAAATGCAAGAAAAATGCACCATGAAATAGCCATTCGTAGCCACCAAAATATCAAAATCACCTTCAGCCTGCCAAGACTGACGAATCTAGGACCCCAAAGCCGAGAGAGGGATATGAATACCCAAGAACTTACAAATCAAAACATGTTGACTCCAATAAGAAATGTCCTCTTGTATCGATTCAAGAGAAATAACTAGGACTAGACAATCATGACTCCTTAGCAGACAACCATTTACTTTATTAAGCTTAGAGATCTAACCCACAAAAGAGGAATCCATCAACCGTGCATGCATGGCCATAGAAAAACCTTGAGACAGCTTCACACTAGCAAGCACCAAGCTTTGTGAAGCCTCTATCATTCCACCACGCCCAACACCCAACACTATTTTTACCCAACACCAAACCCCACATGCTGCCTTGACACCATTTCCACCCAATGCAAAACTCCTCCTTGCACACTTCTCAACAAAGAAAATCAAAAAGAAAAAAAAAACTTCATCAATCACACCACCGGTTGCACACAACGCCACATACGATAAAACTAGAACCACACACAAAGAAAGAAGAAATCAAAGAAATTTAGAAAAAAAGCACATCAAAAAGGGAAAGAACAACTTCCTCCAGCCGTAGCCCACAAACCCTTACAAAACCCCACCACCGCGAAAAAAGAAACCTCACAGCCATTGAAAGAAAGGCCAAGCTAGGGCATTAAAGCCCTAACTAGCCTACACCAACATAGAGCTAGACATCGTCATCATTCCAAAACTCGAAATCCAAGATTTTATTTTATTTTTATTTTTATTTTTTGTTAATTTACTATGGGTGTGCTAGGACATACCTCTACATACTTCTCAACAAATGAATGGAAGTTTGGATCCTCCAACAGTGCCTTATCAGAAGGTAATTGAAGCATCCCAAGTCTTTCTCTCCTGTGAGAAGCTCCCTATGAATGATTAAAGATAATTATTCAACTTCAATTCTAAATGCATTAAATCTTTGAGCATAATTGAGGTGGGATATCATTAGTATATATATCACTAAAACAACTTACTTAAAAATAAGAATTATCAAACTCAAGGGGATTGGGAGTCTAGGGACCCTCAAAGCTAGAGTGTTCCTTGTGGCATCAGTCCTAAACTAACACACAACTAACGGTACAAAAAACCTTGCCGAAACCTTATTTTTAGCCTGTAGTTCACCAAATTGGAGGACAAATGTGACCCACTCATCATATTTTGCCATTTTTTCAGCTGTTCTTGGCCATTTTTTGCTGCTTTTCCCTCCACTATTGGTTTCTGCTCCTCCAAGCTTTTCATCATCCACACTTTTGAATGCATGAATACATTAGTTAATGACTCTCTGCTCCTCCAAGCTTTTTGTCATCCACAATTTTGAATGCTTGAATACAGTAGTTAACGACTCTCTACCTAAATTAAATGCAAGATCCTAGGAATGATTCAATTTTCCTACCTTAAACAATGTACAACTGCATTTTACCACACTATCAACCAGGCCCTCTCGGTGCTTGCAAACTGTTGATTGATAAATTGAGCTCTGAAAGTTCAAATAGGGACATGCCTTTGGCATAATTATTAAAATAAAGATATTAAGAAATTAATTAATTAAATTATACAAATAATTAAATATATAATATTTAATATTATGTTTATATTAATATTATTTAATATTAATAATATACATTTAACTATCAAATAAATAGATAAACTATACAAACTTTATTTATGCATTGCCTTCAAATTTTCTATGAAAAAATCCATTCAACCTCTTAAAATAAGAGGAGATTAGCTTCTAGTGTTACTTTATATAGTTCTTATAGACTAATGTTAGAAGGGTTTATCTAGTTCAGTGCCAAGGTGCATGGATGATGGACTTGATAGTTGTTAGAAGTGTTACCATACAAAATTGGTGCTTGAAATAGAGAGATCATTGGCGCATGTGAATTTTATTCTTGGTGAGCCACATCCCATCACTACATTGGGAAACTTTCCCACTATCTCTATTCCCTCTGCAAACACAACTCCCATCCCCATGAAGAAGTGGGCCTCCAAATGGCAGTGGAAAGCCCATACTCCTGGATTATCATTTTTAAACTGAATGGTTGTCCATCCATATGGAAACACTACAAGTATGTTCTGCAATGGAGGATTGACCATGTTGTAGTTCAGAGGGTCCTTCACTGGGTTGAACACGCCCTCTCAATATCCAACAATCCAACAACACAACACAATAAAATTGTCAGATGTAAATTATTGTTAAATATTAGCTTAAATATTAATATGTTTGATAGTAAACCAATAGTAACATGCCTATTTTATCTAATTTTAATTTAATTATATATAACCTATTTTAAAAATGTACAAAAATATCATGAAATACATTTATTTAATTGTAAATAGTTGTAATGTTTAAGTTTACTAATTTAAATGTCATCTTATATTTGAAAGAAAAAGAAGTATTATATATCAATTTTAATATCTTAAACATATTTATATAAAAATATTAGAGATATGAGAATCATTTTGCTTATTTAGAAATTATTTTATTTTAATTTACCATTTCATAGTGATATCAAGAAAAGCCACTTGATCATTATGTACATAAAAATAATTTAAATTTGATAACTATTTATATATCAAATAATAAATATAAATTTTTAAAAATATAGTATGGAGTTTCCAAATTAAAAACAAAACAAAAAAATAATGATGATTTTTTCAACAATAAAATTTAGTTAAAAAATATATATATTGAAACAAAATAAAAATACAATTTATATACATCTTGTAATATTTTTTTAGACAGATCTATTTAAGTGTGTGTGTGTGTGTGTATACATATATATGAGTATATATGTTTTAATTACTTAAGATTATTTTATTTATGAGATAGATAAACACAAATTAAAGTAAATACAATAATTCTTGTATAAACTCTTAAATATATTTAAATAAAAAATACATTTAATTTATTAAGTGAAAATGCCTTTTATAGTAACATCTAGAAAATTCATGTGATCATGATGTACATAAAAATCCCTTCACTTAAATTTGATAGCTATATACATAGCTAATAATAAATAAACTAGTACATGCACCTAAGGATTACGCTGATAGAAAATTAAATGCACATTAATATGTTAGAGAGTACATGTTTGTGCATGGGTCTATAGATGCCATGTGCTACAAATCCGAATTGTATGTGGCTAGATTAAACAATTAATAATAAGTGAGCTAAATAATGGAATGAAATAAAATTCAACAAATCTAGATTTTTTCTTTAAAGAAATTAAGTATTATTGATTTTGAAATATTTGCATATAGATTTAAAATATAAAGCAATCCAAATGAGAAAAAAAAAGTTGTTATCAAATTGACAAAAAACATTGCAAATGGAAATAGAATTCTCCCATCTAGCTGAAAAAATAATATTTATCTAGATTTTATGAGATTTTTGAGGTGTTCACTTGATATTTTGGAGGCTTTTGCCATTAAATCGCAATCGTTTTACCATTAAACAACAACTAAAACTTATTTTATGACAACTCAACAATGGTGTGTGAGACTTGTTTGAGACTCAAATCTCACACTATATGTAGTCTAACAACTAAAAATAGAAAAACAATGGTATATACTTCTTGAAGTAAAAATAAAACAAATGAATTACTACTAGCACTTGCACCTAAAGGAGCTTTAAGGATAATGCATAGAAAATAATATGTCTGTTAATATGTTAGAGTATATGTTTGTCCATACAAGTTCTAGTTTCAAGTGATTGGATTAAAAAACTAATAATAAATGCTAAATACTAGAATGAATCAAACTTAGACAATTCTATATTTTTTCCATGAAGAAATTAAGTATTACTTGATGATGAAGAAAATGAGAAAAGTGAGTTACCATCAAATTGACAAAAAACATTGCAATTGGAAATAGAATATTCCCATCAAGTTCTCAAATCAATATCTATCTAGGTTTTATGTGATGAGCGAGACTTTGGAGGCTTTGATCATTAAAGAATAGTGGTTTGTAGGCATGAAACTTGTTTCACGCTCAAATCTCACACTATATGTAGTTAATAAATGATGATTTTACAAAGATAAAGTTTAATTAGGAAAATAAAATATATTAAAATAAAATAAAAAATATTTTTCTTTCTATATCTTGCAATATTTCTTTGTTTTTAGATACATCTATATAATTTATCTATACTAATTTATTACAAACATATGAGAATATAATTTTTAATTTAATTATATTTTATTTTATTTTTTAAATGATTCTATTTGTTACATACATATAAATTTAATTTATTAAATTGTTGTTTCATTTCAATTTATACATATATGTATATATACATATATACACACAAACATACACATATATATGTATAT
Organism: Sequoia sempervirens; assembly: GCA_007258455.2. NCBI lineage: Eukaryota > Viridiplantae > Streptophyta > Pinopsida > Cupressales > Cupressaceae > Sequoia > Sequoia sempervirens. The sequence continues at coordinate 33,689,016 of VDFB02072274.1, forward strand.
ACACACATTTATAAACATATACACACTTATATGTATATATGTATATATACATATTTATAAATTGAAATGAAATAACAATTAAATAAATTAAAGTTATATGTATTTAATAAATAATCATTTAAAATAAATAAATAAATAAATAAAATAATATATTCTCATGTATGTATGTAATAAATAAGATATACATATATGATCTATAATATTTAATATTTTAATATAAGAATTTTTAGTCTTGTCTAATTTAGGTGAGGTCATAAATAGGAACCTCATCCTAACATAAATGATTGCATTAATAAGAATAATTAAAAAAGATAAACCCTTAAAACACAATAAAAACATAAAATACATCAACAAAATACTTTTAATTAACATATAATTTTAAATTATTTTATTTTACTTAAATTTATTTTTTATATAGACAAATAAATTTTAATTTATTTTAAAATAATTTATTTTAGTATAAAAAATATATGTTAAACTCTATTTTAATTTTTACAAACAGATCACCACATAACGATGTATCCCTATTAAAGTCCTTTGAACATATAATTAAAACTCTCATTAAGAGAACTCTCTAAATGAAATGTAAATTATGTACCTGAGGCTCCCCAACCCAGACGAAGGGATCGGAAGAGAGTCCAACCGCCGGTTCGTAAGTGCTCTTGTGCCACCAGTCGTTTAACACGATGCTCAGCTCGCCATCGTAGGAAAAGGCTTCTTTGCCCGCGGCATCCACTATCAGCGACCCATAAAACCCTGCTGCCCGTTGTAGCCCATAATGACCATGGTAGAAGTATGTCCCCGGCTACATTTCACATATTCATAATCAATATTATAGTTAAGTGAAAGCAGACATTTCATATTGAAAGAAACTACAACCTACTCTGTCCACAACGAATCTATATACGTAGGTTTCCCTTGAATAGATTGCGCACTGTGAAATGGAAGCCGACCCGTCGTTCCAGGGAGTGCCGATCTGGAACGCAACGGGCCAAGTGAGTTATTTCGGCAGTGATAGATGTATTTTCAGCCGTACAATGTTACTGACATTTAAACTGGATGCAAAATGAAAAGAAACATGGATCATTTACCTGGCGAATGCCATGCCAGTGAATGACAACGTTTTCAGTGGGCATCAAGTTTTCTAGCTGGACAACAACGGTGTCCCCTTCTCTGGCTCTGATGGTTGGCCCCGGATATTGTCCACTTATAGAGATGATGTTCACCTGCACGCAATCAGGAGCCTTTGTCTGGTAATTCACTTTCCATTTGTGAAAATTGACCTTTGCTTCAGCACCAAAAGATAACAGTGCCAACAATAACAAGAGGAGAGAAGAAGCTATGCCTGCCATTGCAAGCAGTCTAGATTAGTACTAAGACCAAAATCTAAGAGCAAATAGATGGAGTTGCACACTTTCTCTCTGCATGTCATCCCATTTTATAGTCCATCATGTGAATATTTCAAATGAATCACATTCGGGCCTGCTCTTAGCGTGCGATTTTTCTAAAGTCTTTAGAGATTAGATTCTTCTGTGTGCGGTATGACGTAGTTGGTTGTCTGGTCTGAGATGTATGTTGACCTTTTTTAAATACTAGCGCTTGCACCTCAACGAGGTGCAATGGTTACGCCGATAGTAGGATATACTAAGGCGATATATTGAAGGGCAGGGGGAAAATGTTAAGACTAATTATTTATAGGAAAAGTCAATCGATGATGGGATGCGAGAAGATTTGAAATGAAGAAATGGAACTTTATTTAAATCGGTATGCTATGCTAAATGGTTTCACAACATAATATTTTTTGTACAATGGAAGAAGACTTGTAACTTAAAAGGTTGATTGGATTAAGTATAGTTGTTGTTGGTTAATGATATACCTTGTAGCCGAATGTAACATAATGGAAAACTGCATCTTGGGAGAAAATATTTTTATAATACAAAAACTATTTTATGACACATGAAATATGGAATTGTTTTTTATTGATTCTGTTGTCCTACTGTCCACAATGAACTTACCTAAATAAAACATGTCTGTTCAAGTCTCACAATCCTAGTTGCTAACAAATTTATTTGGTTGGCAAGAACTTTAGCTAGAATTTTCTAGGACACACCATGAAATTGGAGTAAATGCACTTGCACGGTAGCATATGGATCAAAAGCAGTTGTAGCCATTGGCTGCATTGGTTGTTCTCATTGCCAGTAAATCTACAACTTTATTGAAAATGATAATTTATGTAATGTCATTGAATTTATCTGCCTTCAAACATTGACTATAACATTATTATGTTAATGGGAATTACAATTTGTTGTGTTCAGTTAATATCATATAATTGTGTTATTATACTATTGTTGTCCTACTGTCCACAACAAACTTACCTGAATAAAATGTGTCTGTATTTATTTGGTTGGCAAGAACTTTAGCCAGAATTTTGTAGGACACACCATGATTGGAGTAAATTTATCTGGCATTTTTTCAATTGATTACAATTCTTTCTTTTTGTTTAAACTTATCTGCTGGTATCTTTCAATTTTGAGGCTCACAATAAAGACTCTAATGATGGCTAAAGGCTCTAATGATGGCTATTGAACATAAAATCAACTACTCAATAATAAAAGAATTGGCATTTTCTAAACTTTTTAAAAAAACATAAAAAAATAGGTGTAGTTTGAATTTTTAATTCTAAAATGCAGCAAATCCAACCACAATGACTACAAGTTATCCATATCTACTGCGTGATAGTGGAACATGCAAATTTATTTAGCACCTTTGGAACTGAAATCCTGGATAAAATTTTGGACCTTTAAAACCCCACCATGTTATACGTTTCCAAACTTTTAAACCAAGAGTCACGAGCTAATCGTGCGACACTGTCAAAGTTCCTTACTTTGGCTGCTTAAGAGGTCCAAGCATTTCACAAACTCCATAGATTACGCCTATTTTGTCCCGAGCTCGGTCTGCACTACACCATTATTGAACACAACAAAACTTTGAACCAATTCACACACAAAACATTGCATTGGTATTTGAGGTAATATGCAAATTTATTGATATCAACTCAGCCCTTGGTTCATTTTAAAATTGGAACCTATGTTGGTTCCTTGTCACATCGAGATCCTTGAGCTCTACCAAAATACCCACCCCTGGTTTGCAATGTCTCTCTGAGTTTTAGCCTATTGATGCAGCCTCGTTCTAAACAAACTCTTCACAAAAATTCCAAACCTAGAACCCATGGATCTTTGCTACTCTACTCAATAGTCAAGTGCACCCCAATGCCTCTTGTGGATTGGAGCGTGCCATACTATCAGATGCACTAATTACTTCAATAGAATTGGTACAGTCTCTCCAATACAAATGAAAATTTCTATGATGACATGTGCATGGAAGACTACTAACAATTTGGGATTGTATAACACCAAGTATTAATGAGCTGAAAGTTGCAATAACACATTTTATCTTAAGACAATTTTCAAAGGGCATAGTTAGAAATCATTGGAAATCCAAGTTTGTAAATTGGAAATCCTATAGATACTTGAGAATGCAACAATTATCAGATAAGGACAATAAACAACCGGAAAGGAACAAACAGATCTACTTCAAGTTGGCATTGCATTTTTCAATTCTTATCCAAGTTTAACAAAAGGATGGCTTCTAAGAAACGTAGGATAGGTTATTCTTTGACACGGTTCCTTTGCCGACCATTGCAATAATAGTAAAGTAGATAATTGGATGATTACACATACTTACAAGCTCCTAAACCAAGGACAGAGCTATCATTTTCCCCAAATGACTGGACTGATCAAGTGTCATTTCAGCATCCCACATGGATCCATTTGGCCTTGATGCTATGAGATTTAACACTTCATTGTCAATTTCTAAATCCTCCTGTAAGGAAATCACATCCAAAAACAAGAAATGGTACAAATGTCACTACTCCATTTTTCCATGCACATTCTCCTTCAGCAAGACGCAATATTCCCTTTTGGGTAGCCATTTTCTGGTCCACCATTATGTTAGTGTACTTTGAAAATATCTTCACAACTTGTAAAAATCATAGTAGAATCACACCCACACAAAATTTGTAAAATCATAAAAAAGGGCATGAGAGAGAGAGAGAAGTAGAGGCGTGGAGGAGGGGGGCAGAGACATAGAGAGAGAGAGACCATAGTATAAATTACACTGAGGAAATCAAGAATGGGTCAGAACTTAAACATTTAAATGGATACAATCATGGCAATGCACCTGAAACAGGTCCTTAACTCAGTTAAGCCATATTTAAAAAATAATTTATACTGAAGTCAAAACTTAAATGAATCGTGTATTTTCTCCAATTTCCTGCTCCCAAGAATGTCAATCTATCCTAAAAGCACATTGTTCCTAGAAGGCCCATACAGCATGAAGCAAACTTGCAGCAATGAACCTGCTTCCTGGTATAATAGTCACTTTTAAGTTGTAGCCCAATATTTGTTATCATGATTCAATGAAGACAATTTTAGAATATTACATGTATCCAGTGTTTAAATGTGATATTACAGTATTTCATATACCTAATAAATAAAACACACGTACATTCCACAAGAAAGAAAATCTTTAAAAAAATTTACAGGCTTAGTCTTTGTGTCAGTCTGAATTTATTCATAATAGAACAGCAAGCAAAGGCCTGAGAAGAATAGATAAAAAGATTCATGGATATTCACTACAGTCTTGATTACATAGGTTGCTTTGAACGAAAGAATCACAAAATGGATTGAGTAATTGTAGTATGCTTACTCTCTTTACCATCAACCTCTAAAACTTAAAGCTGGGATTGGCTGGTAGAAACAGACCTTCTAAGAAAATTGGAAGTTGCTATATGCAATTTGGTCTTCATAAATGGAGCTCTACTTCCACATAGCATATGAGTTGATGCTGTAATGACCCTATCATTCTCATTCTGAAGAAACCTGCCTTGCTCATCATTTGTTGTTGTCTGTGACCCACTATCTACTTAAACAATTAGAGAGGGTCTATTTGTCTCAAGCTGACAGATGCTTTTGGATGTCACTCCTTTGCACCTTTCCACCTTCAATTTCACTAAATACACATTGGCAATGGCCTCAAGACCATCATCTGAAATTGAGCAATTTTTTATCCGTAGCTTCTTCAATGCTGTGAATTTAGCTACAAAGCACAACATCTCCAAGTCCCCCAACAACATCGCTTTTGCAGAGAGCCATTCTTTCCAGGACCAAGCAATTGGAAGCCAAGCGTTTAAAATCACAATTGTTGTATCAATAACCATCGAAACAATCTCCTACAATTGAGGACATTTAGTTGCAATGGAAAGTAACCCATCATCTGCAATTCTTCTGTACTTGCAGCTATCACGGTGCACCTTTCTTAGCTTCCTGCACCCATTTGCAACTGTAGAAATTCCCACATCAGGATAATCAGGAAAAATCCCGTGACAAGGTGAGTGTCCTTAGGTGCTTGGATCCAGATAACAATTAGGAAAACAGCTGCCCATTATGAAGATCTTTAAGGCGTAATCTCCTTAGCTTACCTTGACCTAGTCCAAGTCTTTCTAGTTGACCATCTATCCTTCTGACCTATTTTACAGTAAGATCTTCAAGCTCGCTGCAATTCTCAAGTATTAAATTCAAGCCCTTGGCTCCAAACCCACAGGACCCACATGAATTTCTTTTCAGAGGACCACATGTAAATGAAAAGGACTCGATACCCTCTTCTGTAATCTGAATGCATCCCTTCAGTTTGATTTTCTTGAGCTGTGTGAGACTTTTCCCAATGAAACAGAGGGCCTTATTGTCCAGACAGAGCAATTTCCTGGAGCATTTCAGTGCCGCAACGGTCACATGTTCAAATCTCAGAACAAGGTTTGGAAGAAAAAAAGAAAAGCTCTGATCTGGCAAGGAGAACAAGTCATTGCCTGTATTTTGACTCAATCATGTGCCAACGTTTGCAAACTACGTGCATTTCCTGGCAACGGAAAACTTCTCGGCATCAGACAGTAGAACCAACACACATATACGAAGCCAACATCAGTGTCGAGAGCAGAACCAGTATTCCCACCGCTATGGCAATGCCGTACCCGAGCCCCACCCTGCTCATATCTCCCATTGTCGAATTGCTGCTCATCTTTCGCAGGGATTCGAACCTGGGTTGCTGGCTACTAGCTTTCTAAAACCTTAAAGCTCAACCCTTGGTAAGACATTTGTTATAAAGAGAAACAACAGAGTCACTTCTCATAAGCCTATAGGCCTGTTGCTCTACAAAGTCAAGCAACTCACAAGAAGCATTATGCGAAGCATCAGACACAATAGAACTACTACGCATAAGGTACGATTCAGTATGAGCCATCTTGGGTGCACTTCTCTAGTCTTGATCCCTTGACGTCGTCTACACCAGCTCCATCTCTGACGCTGAATGGCAATGCTTCAACTGGTTCAGAATGGGAGCCCTCTAGATCTACCCACAAAATAATTAGACACTACAACTCAAATTGCCTCTTTTTGTCTCACGCATTCCCTCTATTCGCAGGCTTTGATGGGTGGCCATACTTCAGTCAGGACACCCATACTTCTGTCAAGACACCCATATCGGGTGCAGAGGGACAACATACGACGTCAAGGAAGTGAAACCTGCAGAAGTGACAACAAATGGCGTCAGTTCACCAAAAAAGTCTTCCCACTCGAATAGTATTTCTCGGCATCAGACAGTAAGACTTTTCCGATTGAATTCTCACCTATAATAGCCTATTGGCTAATTAAATGTAGTTGCTGAGATATTTCTATTTGACTTTGATTTTAATTTTCATTTTAATTTTTCTAAATTTTGTGAAGCTTATAATTTAAGAATATTTTCATTGTTACGAAAATATATGTATAATTCTATAAGTTTAAAATGTAGAATATTTTATTTATTTTATAATATTATTTTGAATAGATAAATTTATTTTAAAAATATAAATATTTTTTATTAGATTTATAATTTTGTATTATTAGTTAAAGGAGAACAAGAATGAAATTTAAGGTTAAGCAAAAGTTTAAAATATATTTTATATATGTTAATTATTTATATTTAACTTATATTTATTTTTTATTTTTTGAGAATTTTAAATGACTATTGTAATTTTAATTAATTATTTTCAAATATTTAATATATTTGACTAATATATAGATTGATGATTAATACTATTTAATATGTCTTTGAATAAATCTAAAGACTGCAATAATGCTAATACTATTTAATGCATGAATTAATGGTCTAATCAATTTGTATATATTTTATATTTTTCCTCATCATTTTCAATTCACTTTAATTAGGTTGTCTTTTATACAAATACTAGTATACAAATAGTGTGTTACAACATCAAATTTTACAAGTAATATGATTGTTACTTGCTTCTATTAACATACATTCTAATAGATTATTTCTTAATATCTATTCTATTCATTCCTTATCTTAAGTCATTTATGCAATCATACAATTGATTGAGGTTAGATTTATGAGTACAAAAATGACCCCTAAACTTTCAAAATTATAATTTAAATTTGAAATCTTGTAGAACTCCTACTGTTAAATATGTTCACTAAAGAGTGATTTTTTTAAAATTAATGTGTTAAGGTGTTATATTTAATAACAAACCCCATTTTTATCTATTGTATTGTTTAAGATTGTTGGAAGCGTGAAGCTAGGATCACACAACACTAAAAAATATATATTTCTTTATTAAAAATTATATATATGAACATAAATTGTATATTATACAAGAATGGTTTATAAAGCCACATTCTTTAACTACGTTTCCCAACCAATTGACAAGTTGCACTTCACTAATAAAATCTAATGATCTAATGAATTGAACATGAATTTAATGGATATTAGAGCTATTACATTTTGGATAAAAAATTGTAACAAATCCCATTGGTGCATATGGGAATCAAAAAAATGGTTTGGAACATCTATAAATTTGAATAATCCTACTACTTTAAGAACTTATAACTTGTTGTCTAGTACTAATCAACCTATATCCACATGTTTATTCATCCTTTTGATGTCTATCCATTTCCTCCACATTCCTTTGTGAGAAACACCTACCAATCATGCACCTACAAGTCATGCACATCTAGTAACTTTTTCCATTATCTTTTACAATAGAAACTATTGCCTCATTTTGATACCAACAAAAATACATGTACTAAAATATGTTTATTAGCATGCTTATGGCAATCTATATCATATATAGTATGAGTAATATACATCATTTCCCAGATATTATTTGACCATTGATTATTTGACTCCTACCTAAAGTTGATAGGTGTATCCTCCATTTACACCTAAGTATGAAACCACACACATAAAATTTGAATATACTTTGTATCTACTATTTTAACATATGAAACATGTATTAAAGACATAAATCAACTTAGTAAATGATCATATAGACCTAATTCCCTTATATTAATCAATAGCTAGGAAATAAAAAGCATAAGAAAAACCATAAATAGAAACATAATGGTATTAACAAAAAAATTAACATGACGCCTAAAACTATTACTATCATACCAAACTAAAAAAAAACCATTTTATCTAATTAAAACCATCTCTCAAATAGTATACCTAATCTCAGATAAATAAGTTACCTAAATATGGGAGATAGTCCTCTATCATCTAGCCCCTTTAGATCTTATCCATATAATGCCACATGAATATTATAAATAGGAGGATAGGTAACATTTTTATTTTTCCATTGAATTCATCCTTAACAAAGTACATTTATTATGACTTTACGTAAAATATACCTAAATTTCCATGGGTGTACACATTCTATATATTTTAATCTTATTTACATTTATTTATGTACATTGGATCTATTATCATCACAAAACTCAATCCATCTATTCTTGATCTATAAATTTTCATTTCCATTTCATAAGTCAATCTTTTGATGCTTACATTCATTATTTATGTTTTGATTAGGGGTAAAAAATAGGTTTTGAAGGGGCTCAAAACCCTATACAAAAGAATACATCTAAACTCAAGATGACAACAATAAGAAAAAATCAACCCAACAACAACAAGCTGCTAAAGAAGATAACTCACATACCACCAGGAGCCCAACAATAGCCACAAACAAATAATCAAGACATCACAGGCTACAAAAGACACACAAGCAAGGGCCTGAAGCCCAAATACAACCTAGTTTTATCCGGGACCAGAAACCCCACCCAAGTTTTGACTGTAATAAAAAACCACCTGAAACAATCAGGCAACATACCAACACAACAGTAGCCAACCATCTGCTCAGAAACAACAAACCATAACCCAACAAAAGAAAAGGAAATTTAATGGTATAAGCCACCATTAATCCCAACCTCCTAATCAAAACCACCAGCACACAAGAGGAGAGACACTCCTTGAAGCTCCCAAGCACCCCAAAGACTAACTCCAAATCCATGTCAAGAGGACTGAGCTCCCCTCTATAGGAGAGGATACTGTGAAAACCCAAAAAATCAAGAGCACACTTCATCAACAACCTCGGCCTCCACCTCGATAGGAGAAACTTCCACCTCAATAGGAACACCACTAGAGGAAACCAAAAAAGAGGACAACCATCCACATCCAACACACCCACCTCCAACTCAATAGGAAATGACTCCTGACCATCAAGAGCAGTCTTCGCCTCAACAAAAGACATAGTGCAGAGGAAATGGAAGAGAGTCAAAGATCCAAAAGTATGGGGAGCCACACCATCCTTTGGATGAGCATGCAGGAGATGCAAGAGAGAGATCACACCCAAACCAACAGGAAACTCCAAGGGGGCAAGAGGGAAAGGCATTCCACTCCACCAGCTCCCAGCAGGCACCATAGAAACTCCATAATCAACAACGCTTTCCTCAACAAAGAGAACCCACAAATGGTACCCACAAGCTTTGAAAGAGAGCCCAATAAACAAAAACAAACTCCAAGAACCCTACAACACAAGCATGTGCCACACCTTCATCAATAAAGGCTTATCTTGAACAACTAGCGAAGCTAAGCAGATCCAACTCTCAATAGGAGAAAGAAAGGGCTTCTCCAAGCCAAGAGAAGCACCACCCCTTCTGAACTCAACACCAAAATCCCTAAGAGGAGAAGAGCCTCCTCCCAACACACCATGAAAAATATCAACCATTCCCAGCCAAATAAAGGGGAGAGTCACAGAATGCACATCAAGGTAGCAAATGCTCGCACCAACAACCATAGCCAGGGTCGACCCAATGCTTCTCCCACCCACGATCACCATGAATTTTCCATAAAACACATGGGATCTCTCAGAAGCAAGGAAAGCAACACTCCAAATAGGAGTAACCAACACCCAAAGTATGCCAAACACTGTCCAAGGAAGGACAGGCAACAAGGGTAAAGACCCCTCCAGCAAAGCTGACACCAACATCCTCTTCATCTCCCAACAAAACCATGGACAAAAGAGTAGAGACCACCGCAAGAGACCAAAATTAAGGACCAACAACCAAAATAGATCCACCACACCACCCATAGAATGGTCGCTGAACAAGGAAAAAAATAGGCAAGGATCCAACAGGGTCATTGGAAACCAGGTCCCCAAAACCAATCGAAGAAAAAACACCAAAAGCTCTATTCCAACTCCCTTCGAAGCGAACCAAATGGGAAGCACCCCAAGCTACACCTAGAGCACCATGAACCAAAGGAAAGTAGAGCCTCAAACCCACTAAAATAGCAACAACGTCCTCAGCAATAGACACCTCCATAGAGCTTCCATCCCTTGATTTCATACCAAGGGTAGAAAATTCCAGAAAGACAACAACCATAGTTTCGTCCAAAGCACAAACCTCAGAGAGCAAAAGTGCCACAAGCTTGAGCGCCTGTCCATCAGCTCCATCATCTGCTTCAGGGTCTCCATCCTCCCTACCTTCCACCACATTCAAACAACAACTCCCGCCGCTACCTCCACTCTCGCTCACCATTGTGCATGATCATTGTTATTATGACATGTTTTCTCCATTCATTATTTATGTTATTATGGGTTATTCCCAAAATTTAATTTTTTTAATTCAAAAGTTAACTTTGATGCTCATTTCACCAAGCATTATAAGTGAACTTGGTAAAAATTTATGCAAATTATTGCAATGTCTTAGTATTTGAAGAATTTTATTTATATAATTAATGATCATTACAAAATCAAGACCATTGCAAGTAGTATTTATTCTAGGAACATTTTGATTTTGGTTTTAAAAGGAATTGACACTCAAATCAAAATCATATAGGATAAGTGCAAGATAATGAGTCAACTTTTTGGTCAAAAAATGGAAGTGTTTTCCTTGAAAATCAAAGTATTTCATCCTTGGAGTAAAAAATTGAAGCACTTACACATATAATATTAAAAAATTCATGCTTGATATAAAATGAAGGATTTTGAATCTAGTTTTCAAATATATAATTTACTCCTAATACCTAAATAATACAAGTTAATTTTGTAAAGGTGACCAAAAATCAAATTTTAAAGTCACCTTTTTAGGTCCTAAAACATAGAAAAATAGAGTTTATCAATAGGAAATGATGGAAATGGGGTTTGTGATGGACCTATTTCTCATATTTCATTAGGAAATGAGATCCAAACAATGAGATGACTATCAACCAGAAGGTGAGTCAAATCAAGGTATGGATCTGCAAATTTTCCTTTTATGCAAGGACGGGTGTATGAGTCAAAAAACACTTTGGGGAGAAAGATAAAAATTAGCGAAACAACTCCAAATTGTGATCTATAAAGTGCATCTAGAAGATTAAACTTAATTATGATGGAACCGACAATCAAATTATAGATCTGAGAAGGGGAAAGTGAAGTGTACTAGTAACCAAAAGTCCTTTTCGAAGCTTACTAAGGACCCATTCACCCTATGGTGAATGGGTCTTGGCTAGGGCTCCTAAAAATTAGTTTTTGGGTTTTGTTTTGTTGTGTTTGCACTCTCGATTCTTGAAGCTCATTGTTGGAAAGCCAAAAATAATTTTTTTTAGGTCAATTTTTGTGAAATTGCAAGAATGATGACAACTTTGCAAGTTTGCAATTTTTGTTCTTCAACAGATCTTCCACCTGAAATCTGCAATCACACATCAAGAGATATTTTTTTTGTGTTAGGTGAATGGTGTTTTTCCTTGGTCAAACCCTATTTTTGGTAATTAAGCCTTGAAGTGAAATGAAATGTCATGAAGGAATGATGAATGAACAAATGCAATGTCACAACTCACCAAACCCTTGTTTGAACCTTGGAATATGGATCTATAGTTTGCATGAAATGGCTTCAATGGATGTGGATCTTGATCATGAAACTTGACTTGAAACAATTCCTTTGATATGCTTGAATTGATCTTGAACACTACATCAACATATTAGCTCAAACAACATGCATGATGCAAGGAGACTTTGACATGACAATAGGATCTTGAATGCCACAATAATCTTCTTTAAATCTTCCTTTGAATTCCTTGAAAATGCTCTTGATAATGCTCTAGCTTGATCTCATGAAGTCACATAAAAATTCTTCTGGGATGAAACATAGTGAAATGACCTCTTATTTATACATATGTTAACATTAATTCTTGAAATTCAAATAACACAAGCCGAAATATGAATACACATTTGAAATCATTAAAATACCATCAAAAACATATTTTGAAATTTAGGTCCTAGGCCTAAGTGTGGATCCATTCGCCCTTGGGCTGATGGGTCCTAGGTCGCTTACCTAGGACACACATTTTCCAATGTTAAGTGTTATTTTATGGCATTGATGAATGTTGGGTTTTACCCTTCAGAAATTACAATTAATTCAGCTTGGATTCGAATTAAAGGGGCCAATTAAAGCATAATTAACCTCAATCAATTACTAAAGCCCTAGGTTAGTGTGCAAGTGTAAACGTACACCTTACAACACCAAAAATAAGGCACAATTAAGTCCGTTTTAATTAAAAGGACCTAAACTTAATGTGAATATGTAAAATACATATTACAACACTAAATCAAGTCATAATTTAGTACTTTTATTTAATACTTATTCCCAAATTAAGTGTGAAAAAGGAATACCCTTTCCTACAATACATTTAGCCCCCACTTTAGTGAGAGTATGACCCCATGTCAAACTTGTTAGAATTTATTACTTGACATATTTAGTTAAATAAATACATTAACATGCTGATGTTAATTTAATAAATAAATTAGATTTTGATAGTTATATTCCCGTAATTAGTGTGCAAAACCCTTTTTGACTCCATCATTCATCTACAATTCTTTTGTTTCTCTCCTCCATGTTCATTCTTGTGTTTGTTTATCACTTCATTTTGTTCATTATTGTCATTTCAAAAATTTAAAATTTAAAATTTATATATTGCCCAATCTCATTTCCAACATAATTTTCCCTTAGTATCTAGAGGTAGATTGTTCATATTTAGAATATGGAATGGTTGATTGGTTATTTTCCCCTATGTTGGTGAAGAAGATTTGGCAATAATATATATCATCGAATACCTAATAAAGTGTTGGATCTTGTATGTCAGGATTTCTCCATATTCTATATTGCCGACAAAAGTATTTATCAAAGCGATGGAGGAAGTTAATATAGTCGTTGGATGCCCGTTATATCATTTGATTCATAGTGAAGGGAGTACCATTCAAAGCCATTTGTGGAAGTGTGTTGAACTAATAATATCAGGCATTTTTCTTTTTATGTTGCTAACCATTTATGTTGATGTCATCTTACTTTGGTCTTTAGTTGGTTTCACCATAGCCAAAATTCATATTGGAAGTTTCAAGATATTTCATTGGAGTGAATATAATGATATGAGAGTGTCACTACAAAACAAGTGAAGGTGTGGTATGTTGAGTGCTACTATAAAAGGTGTGGAGAAAGGTAACAAATGAAGACTCGTGATATCCAAAACTTGGGATAAAGAGTTAGCTTCAGTAGAGATAGCAATTCCACACAAAAATGGAAGTTTGGAAACAATGCATGCAAATTGTAATAGCATAGATAAGGTAGGTATAAAACCAAACTCCCAACCTTTACCAACATCTTTGGGCCAAAGTGGGAGCCTTGGATTAGGGTTTGCGTATCCATCAAAGCAAGAAGGAATTTGTATAACTTCAACTGAAGAAAAAATGAGTTCTTTCAAATCACCAATGAATTACCATTGAGGCTCACGATAGAGATTTTATTTTTTTTCATGAAATTTACACCCAACAAGAATGCGCTATCACACTTCAAGAAGGTTTTTTGAATCCAGATGATATGCGCTAGAAATTCCACATCAAAGTGATGAATATTTGTACTAATTTTCAGTTTTTAATCTATGTTAGTACTAAGGGGGTTGTTAGAATTTAGTACTTGACATATTTTGTTAAATAAATAAATTAACATGATATTGTTAATTTAATAAATAAATTAGGTTTTCATAGTTATACTCTCGTAATTAGTTTCATACGGAATAATGGCCTTATAGAGGCAATACAATGTAATAGATTTTTAGTGTAATGTGAATGATTGAATTTCGATTCAAGAGAAATCTCCTTTTTTTCTCTTTCATTTCAATAAAACTCACACTAAAGTAGACATTCAAGAAACTTATGTATGCAACAATGACAAAGATACTCAATCATACACTATCAAAGCCTAGGAGAAGAAAAAGAGGGTGGATCAAGGTACGACCATCCCAATACAATGTGGAATGTGGCTTTTTGTCTAGGGAAGGGGTAGGATCAAGCTACGAATGTCTCAATGTGATGTGGAACACAACCATTTTTCCTTCAAGTTCACAAGCATAACTTGATGTCTACTATTTAAATGACATGCGTTCTCACTCTGGGCTAATGGAACCTCAGGACATCCATTAGGTGAGCCTACAAGGAAGTGGCTTAGTGAAAAAAACATTCCTTTATGTCAACTCTCACTATACTTACCATACTGAAGCTATCCCTCTGAAAAATCTGTTAGGGTGCCACACACGTTTCTGTTTTGAGCAAGTCACAAGGTTAACAAGTTGTATTACGCTAAACACTTATGAACATTATATATGGTTTGTTCAAACAGTTCTTGCTAGTTCATGTAAGGTATTATTCTTAGGGATCATCATGCCTAATGTCTCGAAGAGAGGACAAGTCCAATAATAAGAGAATCACAACTTAGGGAATGTAGTGTGTCGCATCACCACTGAGAGGAAAGTCATATGATAAGAAATATCACACTTTCAGAGGATGTCAAGCCCAATGAGACTACCAAGAAAAGGACCCATCACAAGAAGTAAGAAAATCACACAAAGAACATGGGGACACCGATGTATGCCCCTACTTTAAAGGAATTGCTAACACCATTGCTATGAGCAATAACTTTAAAGTAGAAGAAGACATGAGAGCTTACTCGAAAAGCCCTATGTTTCCAAATAAAGTTGCAACATGTAAAGAGGAAGGGTTTTCCCCCCAAAAAACATAAGGGATATATAGATTCGAAGTCAATATATATTTGCTACGATATTGTTATAGAGCTCAAAAACATCATCATTCCGCTGGAAATACTCACAAAAGTGGAAGAATGACACAAAGAGAGAAAAGTAAAAGAAAAATCTTTCAGGTCAACATGGAAGAGACCTAAATTTCTTGATGCCTTTCGTCATCCAAAAAAGGAAAATAAAAGACAGGCAAAAAGATAAATTTCCACGACATAGAGAAGAATGTAGGAATAAATAGAGGAATGCACATGAAGGGAGATACATGAAAAAAAAACAACATAGGGATCACATTATGCACATGCAATCACACAAAGAAATAAACAAAAGAAAATAAAGAAAAATACTAGTAAGGAGTTACATGTGAATCAACCAATAGCAGGTCGTCTCCATCCCAATCTTGTTCAGTATATGCAAAAGGAGGACAACTAGCCAAAGGGACAACATTAAGTGTCAAAACTAGGACAAGGCTATCTAACTCCTTACCCCCACTAAGTGCAAGACAAGGATGAGTCGAGATGTGTGATGAGAATGAGTTCCTTGCGATAAACAGAATGATTTGCAATGAATGTTAAACATGTAATAGTGAGCATACTAAGATCCTACAACTATTACATGGCAAGGAGTGGAGCACATGCTTTAAGTCAAGATAGATCCATAGGGGATCTAGATTTCTCCAATATTCCCTTTAAAATACAACAATTATTAGTTTGATGTCAAAAGAGTCTATGATAAGCACAATATGGTCTATTTTGATAAACTTGATATTCAATTAGATTTTCATGTTTAGGTGGCAATTCAATTAGTTTCTAATCTAGAAGGGTGTAAAAGATATTCTCAATCTTGGACATTTGTAATATACATAGGAAGTGGTAGGAATGCCATACAACTTTTGTAATAGAAGTCTTTGATGTGCATGTAGTTTTGGTTTCTTTTTCTTTGGTTTGATTATTGTGTTGTTATCAATTTCTTCTTCTAACTACAAACACTTTCCTTTTTCAAAAAAGGATGCGTTAGGAGTAGTAAAGTGCTCAGAATTTGTGCTTTCTTTTCTCTTATGCATGGAAGATGTGTGGAAAGGTGGTTGAGGGGAAGGAAAATTATTATTAATGATATGGGCTATGACACATATAATCTATAGTCCTAGTTCATGCTTAATCATTGTTCGTATGTTCCCTATGAGAGGAATGGCATTAGCAACAATATGAGCGGTTCTCACAAAGTTTTTGCAAAACTTTTAATTCTTCGTCTAGCCTCCTTATTTTTTCTCTTAGGACATGAGCAACATCATGCACATTGGTTGTAGGAATGGAAGTCATTGGAAATTAGGTATAAATATGATGATCCATAGAGGGTTGATTATTGAAACACTATTAGTAAAAGAGTTAGAGAACCCAAGATCCATTTCAAAAGGTGTATCACAGGATGACATGAGTCTCAAACTACATCTCACAGTTGCAATACAAGATTTCACAAACTTAGTGCACACACCCAAAATGGAAAGAGGGTAAACTGTAATGCAATGACCTAGAATGCAATATGTAAATTATGCAACTTAGATATTCTAAACAAGGTAATTTTCTAATTACACAATGCAAAAACGTGAAAATGATGTCTTGTAAATAAAATTTCAATGATGTTGCAGTTTCTGATTCACTTGGTATTTGTTTCTCTATGTTTTTTAGATGATTGTGAGCACTTATTTCCTCTTTATGATGAGAATAGTAATCTCAACTTCTTTTATGACTTTGTACTCTTTGAAGTTCTATTTGATGCCCCGGTTCAGTTTAACTTTTTTCATTGCTAGTGTCCATCATTTGTAATTCAAAATAGTATGCATGATTACTAATAGTCATGAGAAAAAAGCATGGACTAATACAAAGTATTTGTATTTCTTTGTACATCTATAAATGAAATGAGAGAAATGCAACTAAAATTGTATATAATGAAGAAACATACCTAAGATGAATAAAGTTTAAATGAAACATGCAATATTGAAAGAACTAAAATTTGATATTACTTGACATAGATAGATATAGTTTGTAGGTCCACTTACAATGGCTCTAGTTTTATTATCTATGGAAGTTCTACTATCTAAAGCAATGGAATTAGGATATTAGAGTGTAGTTCATGGATCCTTGTAAAAGAGTGGGGCCTTTCAAAACCCATTTTTCTAATTTATTACTCCTTAATAACAATTGTCCACAATTAAAAATAATATTTTGTGGAAATATAATATCTTTAATAAAAAATGCTATTAATTTGATTAAATTTTATTTAGAAAGTGATAATATATATGCCCAAGGTATGGTGATATTTTTAAAAAAATTTATGGTTTAGGTTTAGTGAGCATAAAATAAATTATGAATATCATGGTTGCAAAGAAATTAGTTTGGAGATGGTCACTCCAAATGTTCACTTTAATACTTATCTCTCTTGCAAAGATTTGTGACAAAAGATTCAACTTTTACTTTTTATATTCAAATTGCAATAATCTTGAGGCAGAAAATGGGGCTTCAGAGTGAGCCCATCTACAAGAAGCCACAAATCAACATTTTAATAACATTTTAAATTGGAAAAAAAATTATTGTCCAACTCAAGCACAACAAAATGTGCTCACTATTTGTTAAAATAGGTCTGCCTACAACCAAAGGTGCACATGGATTCACTTTCCCTTGCAAATAGCTTTATTTTCAAGGAATTATGTAAATGCAAAGCATGCATTCTATGATTTCTTTGAAGCAACATTGCAAATTGTGATGCATTTGTGCACTTGTAGGGGATGCTTCAAGATCATCAAAGGAATCATTAACTTTCAAGTACAAGATCGTCTAAAAAAAATCGTTTGAGGAATCCTCTGAGGAAGTCAAGAGGACTATGATCATACTCTCTCTCAATCACCTAGTGATGGAAGGAGCTTCTTGGGAGGATTTAGTTTGTACGATGAGGATTGTGTTAACAGAATTGTCCTTCAACACATTAACAAACGAAAGCTACAAATATTTCTATCACATTATTTCAGCAAGACCTAGAATGTGTTTGAGCTATGTACCCTTCTACTCAAATGTACCCACCATGCTAAGATGAGCTACAGAGCCATTCCAGATGTTATAGGTCTCATGCCACCATCTGAAAATTTTGATTTTCAGAAAGAAGAATGTTGTCACTTTAACTCAAAATTCATGTTGTTTGTTGAGCAGGAAAATCATTTAGGCTAGCTTTCGATTTTGAGGTCATGTGTGATGCTTTAGAGGAATTGCATGAACTAATGGAGTTTAGGCATGACAATATATAGCCTATCAGCTAATAATTTAAAATATTAATTTATCTACGAATCAACCAATTAATAGGGTCTGGTGGGCGACGAGAGCCAGTTGCATAGGTAGGGTGGATCAAATCAATGAGAGAAGATCATCGATTATAATGAAGAAAATCATAAAAAAAATTAATTGCATGTCATTGCATATTTCTACTACATCTTCGAAGTTAAACTGAAAAAGAGAAGCATGTATCCAATAGAATATTTTAATTTAATTAATGTTAAAAAAATAGTTCAAGAGAAGTGTGTGTCCAATAGAATATTTCAAAAAATATATCTAAATGCATGTCATAAATTTATTATATTAATTCAAGTTGAAGTATAGATTATTAAAATTGAAACATTAAGTTATTTAGTGGCTGATGGTATGGAAAAAGTGGTTTTGGACATAACAATCATACTTTTCTCTAATTCAAGAAAATGATCCTTGGGCTGCACGGGTCAGATCTTTTGTTGTTGCTGCCTTCTAAATGTCCCCTCAGGTGAATGTTACAGGTTATCAATAGAAATTACCCCGTCTTGGTGGTTTATGGAAACATTAAGTTAACATAGAGGTTAATTTAAGTTAAAGTATAGATTAAAATTGAAACATTAAGTTAGCATAAAGGTTAATTTAAGTTAAAATATAGATTGAGGTTGAAACATTAAGTTAACATAGAGGTTAATTTTGTAACACCCCGTCTCGCAAACCCCAAAGGAACAACTAAAAATGCAACAAATTTTTTTTTAAGAACATAAAGAATGTACTTAAGTATTCCAACATAACAATGTTCTAAGTTGCACAACTAAATCCCTTGGGGTACACAAGGTGACATTACTAAACTAACCCATAATAAAGATAATAGATTAAACATTAAATATACAATTATGTATCTATTCATTCACATATCACCATTTAAAAACATCCATTAATGTTAACCACATTCATAAGAATAATTCATATAAAACCATACATGCAAATCACAATTAAATTAATCATGAAGATATTAAGTATATATATTTCCACAGATACAACATAACATGATCGGTAATTACAAATGGTAGTACATGAATGATTACATGGTATGAATATACATTACATTATCCTAATAGTACATCACAATGAACACATATACAAAATTACATCAAAGTCTTCCCAACAAATGTGGGAGAGATAAATCAATAAATAAAATACATATGTAGTATAAATACACATCTAGCAACATATGAATCCTGGATCAACAACATCTACAAAACCCTACACTGAATGGTACCACTGCATCCAAAGGGCACCCAATAGGGTGTGTAGCATGTTCTACCCAGCCACCCCCATGCTGAGAGTAAACAAGGAAGGATCCCCGACCAAGCACATCCAAACAGTAACACAAGACTAACTTCAAACAAGATAACATAATATCAAAAGACAACTCACTAAACTAAACAATGATAAAACATCGAAAGACAAAACAATGGACCACTTCCAGAGGACTTCAATAAAAATAACTCAAATGGAATGCTAGAGGAGAATGTCATCACATGGATTCACATGGATTATCCAGACAACCTATCACAAGGTTCTGCCTCCATCTATGGTTCTCCTAATAGCCTATCTTAAGGCACTGCTCCATAGGGTTACTCATGCGGAATCATCAACCTCTCGTGAGGACGAGGCAATGATCATGCCAACCATGGCCTTCTCGGCCCACCTTTAGTCTATGATAGCACTAATAGGCGAATGAGGCATCCATAATTATCTTGATTATTGTTTAACTACCCACCCCCTAATTAATTACTTAGGTTATCACTAATTACTCTAACTCTACATGGGTTACCCTAACATCCCCTTTGTGTGTCAACCCCCACTTAGATCCACTCTCCCTAGACACCCAAAACATAAAATCTCACACCAAAGGATTGTACCAACAAGAAAATTGAACCAACAAATGGAACATCCATGAGGTAAAATCATCTCGCCAAAATCATATGAAACACATCCATAAAATGGTACAACCCATGTATAACTCAAATCACAACCATAGCAAAAACATAGGCCAAACATCAAAATACAAGATAAAAAATAAACATTAGTATCCCCACCTCTGGAAGTCCCTAATCAACGACTTAAACTCCTACATGAGGATTAACTAACTCAAGGGTTTTCCCATTTCCACAAATACAATAACAAGAAAACCACAATAGTCTCAACGAATAGTCTTGAGAAAAACCAATTATGTAAACCAACACAATAAATTCACCAAATAAATAATTTAACTTTTTGAGAATATTCGATTTAATTTAAATCACGAAGCTTAATTCAATTTACTCAATTACACTATGTCATTTGCAAATTTACTTCATTATTCCATAATCCCAACATATTTAAATATCTTAATATATATATACACATATATATATATATATGCATATATCCACTTTTATGCAATATACATATATATATACATATATACGTATATATATATAACACATATTAATTTCCTACATTAAAATCATATTACAAAAAAATAATAAAATAACAACAGTGTATATATATAAATATATATATACATATATATATTAATATTAATATTAATATTAATATAAATATATATATACATATATATATTAATATTAATATTAATATTAATATATATATATATATATATGGGTTGGGGCACTAGCTCAGTTGGCTAAATCTTTCCTATTGTAGGAGGTTGGTCATGAGGTCTAGTCTCCCCCACCCCCATGGTACCGAAGGGCGTGTCGTGCCAGCGCCCCCGGTCACATTAAAAATTTTACCAAGCACACTGCAGTTTATATGGGGTTGTGCTACCTGATTCCTGCAGTCTAAAAAAATATATATATATAGAAAAGAGATATAACATAAAAAATTTGAATGAAACAGAGCCCAAAAAAAAACCTTTAAAACACATAACCCCGCCAGCCATGGTACTACGTACCTCCTCGTGGGGAGGTTGCAGTCCCCGCTGGCTACATACAACAACCATAGGATATTGTGTGCAGTCAGTGGTGATTGGGCGCAACAGTACCGCAGGGTATAGTGGGGCTGCTATGGCTTCGACCAACCATTCCCACTCCCCCAATATAAAATTTAAATTTCTTTATATATATATATTTTAAAAAAAAATTATTTGCTATAAAATAATCTACCACGGAAAACAAGAAATGAATGCATAAATTTTATTTTATTTTATTTTTTATTTTTCTTTAAAACAACGCCTGACCATAAACAAAGGCATAAATATATATAAATTTTATTCTATAACATAACACAAAATTCAAAATATATATATCTATTCACAAGCATATTTTATTCTATGAAATATGCAGTACACAGACTTTGCAACTATGTAGATTTTTAAAAAAAGATAGAATATATAATACATATATTTATTTATTTATTCTGTATAAATATATATATAAGTAGATATATATATATATCCAAAATTTATAAAATAAGTAATATGAACAATCATATTTTCTTTATCAAACACAAAATAAATCGGGGCAAATAAATTCAACCCATAATACAATGATTTTTCCACTCAAACCTGAATCTCACCACTAGTTTTATTGAAGTTTCAGAATATTTCACACTAGTTTTCTACAAAGATTCAAGGATTTAACACAACTATTCTTTTCTAAAAAAAAACAAAACCTTCTTTCAAACAAAATATCAAATTTTAAATTGCTTAGTAGAGACATGATTCTCTTCATAGAATAATAAATAAAAACAATAATTTTAAAGAACCTAGAGTCATGGTTTGATATAGAATCCAAACATAATGGCTTTCTTCCTCTTTGCAAGTAGAATCCCTTTGCGGCTTTCTTCTCAGTTTCCTTCCTTCGGCTAACCCACAGACCAATCCTTTCTTCTTTTTCTTCACAGGTATTTTTTTTACGAAAAACCGCAAAAACCTTTTTTTTTTTTTTCTTTTGAGACAACAAAAAACCAGAAAAACCCTTTTGTGTGTAAAAACTTCCTCACAATAAAATAAATAAAATAAAATAAAGCTCTTCTTTTTCCTCAAAAATCCTCCCCATTCATTGGTTCTTTTCTTGCTTTTAAAAGCACACACTTATCTCACAAATTTTATTTAAAAATTCATTATTTTCATATGATATTATGCTCACAAGATATTCTCTTCTAGTTTTCTAATTTAATATCTGGAAAAAGATAATATATAATTATCACCATCATTGTTTATTTAAATTAATTACTTACACTTTTAATTAATTAAATAACTTCTATTTTACAATATTTAATTCCAAATTACAATTACTCACAATTAATCATATTCACAAAATATGATTAATTTATCCCACATAAAATAAAGATAAATTAAATGGCAACTAACCATAATTAAAATAAATAAATCAACAATACAAAGACAAAGACAAAGCCAAAACCACGACACAACAAGACTCACAACGGGATGATGGACTTGAGACCGGGACACTTATCAACTCCCTTTTTCAACATCGTACCCATTGGGTTAATTTAATGCTTGCCTTGTCCTACCGAAGCAGGTGGAATCAATACTTTTATTCCTTCAATTCTTGCATACATACAAATGTCAAGTAACATGTAAATCTCCATTGCAGACACACCATGAAAGGAAATTGCGGGGTAGCAAGGTGCTCGCAAGCAAGTGATGCTACTCTGTCCTTTCACCAAGACTCACTAACCAAGCATTAGAAAACATAGCATCATAGAATCACAACATCATCACATATAATATTAAAGAAAACAATAGCATAATCAAATAATCTAACCACCACATAATGTATCATAAATCATCATAATATTGTCAAGTACAACAAACCAACCAAACTATGAATCCACACACAACCAAGTCGGTGAACTAATCACCATCACAAACCAGTAACAAACCAACACATAAGAGTATCAAAGAGAATC
The DNA here is from genome assembly GCA_007258455.2 of Sequoia sempervirens. Taxonomy (NCBI): domain Eukaryota; kingdom Viridiplantae; phylum Streptophyta; class Pinopsida; order Cupressales; family Cupressaceae; genus Sequoia; species Sequoia sempervirens. Next base: position 33,712,757 of record VDFB02072274.1, read on the forward strand.
AACAACATGGGGGTATTACATTAATTCTATTGGTGTATGTAAATTTAATAGATTATTGGTAGTAGCGGAGTGTGGAAATATTTTATTATCTCCACGTCAAAACTCCTTTTTCAGAAGATTTATTTAGTGGCTTATGATATTCTTGTGTTTTATGACAAATATCTTTGATTATTTTTATAAAGAAAGATTGTTTTATGAGAAATGAGTTGTATTTCTAATATTGATGAGTTTGAATTTGATGGAACATGTGAGAATTTAACTAATATTGTATTTTTTTTTTATGTAATGTTATTTGGAAAAAAAATTGAATTTGTTGAGTAAATTTTTTTGGGGGGAATTTAATTAACATTGTATATTTAGTTTTTATGTAATGTTATCTAGAAATTCTTTTGAATTTGTTGGGTAATTTTTTTTTCACATTTAACCACTCTAAGATATTTGTATAATTGAAACATTAGACAATTTTCTATAGTATTTCAAAATAGTATTAATTCTTAATAATCGCAAATTAAATCTCTATGTAAATGCATATTAATCTATTACTTAAAAAATCAACACAATTTTTTTAATAATTTTTAAACTCTTTAAAATACCATTTACATCATTTATTTATCTCTTATTATAAATAATTTAATAATATTATCATATATTAAAATATTAATTTATAAAGTATATTATTATAAATTATAAATATACTTAATAGAACCCTAACTCTAACTATAATATAATAGGATTAAGGTTATGATTCATTTAAGCTTAAAGTTCAATTAGATTTCAAGTAGACTTAGGGTTCAATCAATGTTATGGTTAGGGTTCTTTGACAATTTTCTATAGTATTTGAAAATATTATTAATTCTTAATATTCACAAATTAAATCTCTATGTAAATCCATATTGATCTATTAATAAAAATCAACACAATTTTTAAAATAATTTTAAACTCTTTAAAAATATCATTTTAAGTCCTTATTTATTTGTCGGGTAGTTTTTTTGGGGTGAATTTAATTAACATTATATATTTAGTTTATGTAATGTTATTTGGAAATGCTTTTTTTTGGGTATTTATTTTTAACATTTAACCACTCTAAGATATTTGTATAATTGAAAAGTTGGAAATTTAACAAAGTATTTTAAAATATTATTAATTCTTAATAGTGACAAATTAAATCTCTATGTAAATCCATATTGATCTATTACTTAAAAAATCAACACATTTTTTCTAATAATTTTTAAAATGTTTAAAAATACCATTTACGTCCTTTATTTATTTCTTATTATAAATTAAAATAAATTTATGAAATTCTCACATTGTTTCAAGAAGTAATTGTCAAAAAAGGTAATGGAGATAAAATAAAATGCTTAATATTGAATATTTAAATAATTTAATAATATTATAATATATTATAATTAATATATTATAATATAAAGTATATTATTATAAAGTATATTATTATAAATTATAAATATTCTTAATAGAACCCTAATTCTAATTATAATATATTAGGGTTAAGGTTATGATCCATTTAAGGTTAGAGTTCAATTAGGGTTCAAGTAGGGTTAGGGTTCAATCAATGTTATGGTTAGGGTTCTTTGACAATTTTCTATAGTATTTGAAAATATTATTAATTCTTAATAGTCACAAAGTAAATATCTATGTAAATCCATATTGATCTATTGCTAAAAATCAACACAATTGGTTTAATAAAAAAAATTGATGGGTTGATGAGAGTTCTCCAACTAGTTACAAATTAGAGAGTGGTTGGCGTTACAAAACATTTGGTAGTGATTGGCATACAACTGCTAGATAGTGGTTATCGTTACAAAACATTTAACATGTATTTATGATCAAAGTCTATTATGTGCTCTCTCAATTCTTGGTTGTAACTGACATATCATTCTTTAGAAGGAAGAAGATTTTGTGAAAGTTGAATCAAGAGATAGACAAGTTGTTTCCAAATTTTTCAAAAGCATTATTTCTATTTGGTGGAGGGGACCAAGGCCTGCATATTTGAGTCCAACGTCCAAGCGATATCTTGGAGGTGATCTACACCTTGAATAACTAGCTAGAGAGAATCAACAACATCAAAGGAGGAGACTAGATGAAGGGAGCCCTCACTGCACTCATCTGACCCTCATCTCATCAGGTGCAAAGAAAAAAATCTTTATAACCATTTGCTGACATGGACTCCAGTTGTACTGGAGTAATCTCCCCTAGCACAATAGATTATCTACCTCACCTACCACATTTACTTCTTCATTCTTCCTACTTCTATCTTCCTTCTATCTTCTTCTACATTCTTCTTTTGTATCTAGACTATTCCACTTTGGACACGTTTTCTGGAAGCTTCCTGTGGTGGTTGGAAATGTGCCCTATTTTTGTAATATAAAAACATTCCTCTATTTATTGATGGTTTTTGAAAAAAAAATTGTTTGTAAGAGAGCACTAGGAGCTCTATCTTCATAGGCATTAAGGGTATGTGCAGGATCATGATGGGCCAAAAAGTGGCAATATGATGGGTATGTGGCTGACGACTATTTTTTTACCCAAAATTGATAAAATGAAAAGGGTTTTTAAAGGAGATTCTCAGCTTTCCACCAATATAAATTATTCTTTATTTTGAATTTAATAAGTAATTATAATTCATTTTCTATTCAAATTACAACTAAAGTCCTAATTGATAGGCTGATTGAAAAACATTTATAGCTTTCAAAAAATATCACATTTCTTGAATCAAAAACATGCATCACATTCTATGATTCACATAATATAGGATTAAAAAAAGAAAAATTAAATTTCATGAAGTTTTGACCAAGTTAAGGTGGTCAGACATACAAGTTTTTATATTTTTTAAAAAGTTGTAATAAAAAATTCATAATTAATTATTTACTTGGAAAAAAATTACAAAAAATATGCATCACATTGGGGAATGATTCCTCTACTTATATCTAAAATCTTATAAAAAATATTATCATTTTATTGTGGTTAGGGTGATTAACATTTTCCCTTTTTTCTGAAATTTAAGTACCAATCGTTGATTCAAATTTTCTGCCAAATAGATTTTGGCAAACCTAGTAGTTTAGAAACTACATTCAATTTGCTACAAATTCTATTCTTACATATTTTTGAAATAATATAGATAACTTATTCAAATTTTTAAGTCAACTTGCCTAACTCTGATTTTTCTAAATTTTTTGTCAATTAAGGGCCTGTTTTTTCCATGATGATCTTGCACATACCCTTAATGAAAAAAAATTTCTCTAATATTTTTGCAAAAAGATGGTTATGTGTTTGTGTGTAATAATATGTGCTTAGTTTCATCTTATGCTGGAAATCAAACTCTGTGGCATGATACTATGTTTTCATAAAAGGAGGCATGAATATAAAAGAGCGTTGGAAGCTCTGTTTTAGAATAAGATATTAATAAAATTCTATTTTTTTTTTAATTTCCTCCTTAACAAAATGGTATCAGAGCTCAAAGGGAAAAGATTGTTCACTATTGGAGGAGATTAGTGTAAAGAAATATGAAGGGTTAAGCTGTAGCAATGGAGTCACACTAGCAAAGGTGTTGTTGCCACAAAGAAATCACCGATTTTTCTTAGTTATTGAGTTGTTGTTAAAAAATTGGTTCAGTTCTTCTCAGAAATGAAGGGCAGATCATTTTGAAAAGTTAAAAGAGATCAAAGTGTAGTCTAAAGATTATGTAAAAAGGAGAAGCTGCAGATTGAAGGAATTAAGAGTGAGCAGAGGCAAAGATTTTATTTAAAAAAAAACTCATGGCAAGTGGAAGCATTGCACAACCATAGATCCCAATTTTTAACGGAAAAAATTATGACTATTGGAGCATAAAAATGAAAAACCTATTTTTCTCACTAGATTTTTGGGATTTAGTTGAAAATGGGTTTCCTAAACTAGCAGACCTGCAAGCTTATTAGGCTTTGTCACAAGATGAGAAGGATTTGTTGAAGGAAAACAAGAAGGAGGATGCCAAAGCATTTTTTGTCATTTAGTAGGCAATGGAGGAGGCATTTTTTTCATCATTGGAAAATGCATTCAAGACTCATCTTTGATTTGGCAGAACAAGAGGGAGATCAAATTATAGCAGAGGCAAAGGACATTTTACACCAAGAGGACGAAGAGAAAATACACAATTTGAGAGCAGAAGACCAACATCAAGTCCACATGCTCATTCTTCACCAACAAGAGGAAGGGGGAGAAACCATTCTCACATCCATCATCAAGGAGAAAGATATGATAAATCCAACATCTAATGCCATTATTGCAATACATTTGGAAATTTTGCATCATAATGTAGGAAAAGGCAATATGACATGAATAAGAAAAAAACACATTTTACAAATGAAAACCAGCCCAACACTAGTGAAGAAAACAATAGTATTCGTATGAAACAAAATGATAATGATAATATTAGTGATAATACTAATTAGAATTAATGAAAACAATATTTTAATAATATTATTTTATAAATAAATAACGTTATTGTGGGTTGATTAAATAGTAATAAAATGAGTAAATATTATTGTTATTTTGGTTAAAAATAAACAATGTTATTAATGTTAAATCGAGATAAAATTATTATGAGGACTAAATAAAAGAAAAAATATAATGTAGCAATTGGAGAGTTCACCTTAATATTATTATTATATTTAATGTAAAATTAGGTAATAATGTTAAAACAAGATGTAATAATGACATTAATATTTAATTTATTGTCCCAAAAATCTATAAATAGACAATTCAAGAAAAAAGAAGTTGTAAAAATAGAACTACTTTAAAGCAGGTTTAAAACCAAAGCAAAAATCTAACTTTGTTCCAACAATCTAATGATGATCCTTTCTACTATTTATCCCCCAAACACTACTAGGATTTTCTCATTGGAATTTTTACAGCAGACACAATTTGTGCAAAATTTTGAGGTAAGTCATTTGTCATGAGTTTTATTTCATTCTACAATGCATTGGTTTTGTGGTTTATCTATGGTTGTTTTCATATATGCAGTTGATTCCACCTGCGAAAAAATGAGATGAGGCCCTTTGAGAATCTTTAAAGCCTTATATGAATTCCTTAAATTTTGTTGGGATAACAAAATAGGTGTCAAAATTGAACAACAAAGACATAGAAAAAAAGAAAAGAAGGAAAGCGAACCCACATCGATGAAACAGGATTCAAAGGTATTGAATTTAATGGATTAATTTTTTTTATTATTATTTTTTTTTTACTTTTAAAATAAAAATTAAATTATTGCAATGGACAAACTATTACTCCTAATACAATTTAAATTTATTTTATTCAATATTTCGAATAAGATTTATATTTTAAATTATTGTAGGTTGATGGTGATGATGATTACTATGCTTCGTGCAACTAGACTGATGAATAATTACAGAATATATTGTTAGAAAGTTAGGATTTACATTTAATAATTAGTGACTAAGTTAGATATCTAGTGCCGAGAAAGTAATTGTTTTTAAAAAGAAACATATTAGATGTAATGGGGCATTGCAGAACAACTTTCGATTTGAATCCATACACTTAACAGCTAAGGTTGCTCTTCTTTCTTGCACATATGTATCAATATTTTCAGTTTGCAAGTTTTTTTAGCGTGAAGTATATGACCATTATTTGAGTTAATAGTTTGTCACAAAAATACAATTAGGCAATCCTTCTTTTGTGGTATATTGAAAACCATATTATTTGGATTGGTGTACAATTTGGGTGTAGTCATCTTATTCACCGAATAATGCATGCTTAGATTCTTTAAAAAAATTAGTGGTTTTTTTTTTTTTTTAATGATGACCCTTTCTAATGTGTTACTGCATTTTATGCCATTCTGTCAAACATCATTTTTCGCAAACTATAATAATTTTCAGAATATAATAGAGGAAACGATAATTTGATATGTTGGTTGTCTAGAAAAATGTGGATTTGTAAATATGCATTAGTAATGATAAAATTATCACTCGTCCAAAGAATTTAGAAAATCACAATAATCCCAAATACTGAAATTGTTTGAAAAGATTAAAATTCTATGATTTTCCAATATAGCTCAAGTAAAGCCTTATAATGGGAGTGATTGGTAAACAAGAATGGATTGGAAGTAAATTGACGACGGTACTGACCCGAGACATAGAAAATAACACAAAGAACTAGAGAATATTTTTATTATTCTGAATATGAAAATCTTACATGCAGAGGATCTCAAATCCTTGAGTTCTGCAATACATGCAAGTTACAGAAACTACATAAATTCCCTCTTTTCACAATATGTGATCTTTTCCCCAAAAAATCCCCCCAAAAATTAGAAACTGTCCCATAAATAGCCCCTTTTTGGTTTGGAGCCAAAAATAAAATTCAAATTATGAGTTTTGGCAGTTTGGTGCTATGTTTTAGAATAAGACATTAGTAAAATTTTGAATTTGTTTTAATCCCTCCTTAACAAAATGGTATTAGAGCTCAAAGGGAAAAGATCACTGGTTGTTGGAGGAGATTAGTGTAAAGAAATATGACGGGTTAAGCTATAGCAATGGAGTCTCACTAGCAAAGGTGTTGCTGCCACAAAGAAATCACCGATTTTTCTTAGTTATTGAGTTGTTGTTAAGAAATTGGTTCAATTCTTTTCAGAAATGAAGGGTAGATCATTTTGAAAAGTTAAAAGAGATCAAAGTGAAGTCTAATGATTCTATCAAAAGGAGAAGCTGCAAATTAAAGGAATTAAGAGTGAGTAGAGGAAAATATTTTGTTTTAAAAAAAACTCATGGCAAGTGGAAGCATTGCACAACCCTCGGTCCCAATTTTTAATGGAAAAAATTATGACTATTGGAGCATAAAAATTGAAACCTTTTTTTTTCTCCCAGGATGTTTGGGATTTAGTTGAAAATGGGTTTCCTAAACTAGTAGACCAACAAGCTTATCAGACTCTTTCACAAGCTGAGAAGGATTTGTTGAAGGAAAATAAGAAAAAGGATACCAAAGCATTTTTTATCATTTAGTAGGCAATGGAGGAATCAATCTTTCCAAAAAATTTAGTTGCCTCAATATCAAAACAGGCATGGGAAAGTTTGCAAATAGCTTACCAAGGCATAGACAAGGTGAAAATAGAAAAATTACAAATTCTTAGAAGGGATTTCAAAAACTTGCAAATGAAGGACTCAAACTCAATAGATTCATTCTTCACTCATGCAATGTCAATAGTAAATCTAATTACATCCTATGGAGACACCATTGAAGATCAAAAATTTGTAGAGAAAATACTTAGAAGATTATCTACAAAGTTTGATCCAGTTGTAGTAGCCATTTTGGAGGCCAAAGATCTTACTCAACTATTAGTAGATGAATTAATGGGATCACTCTGAGTACATGAGAAAATATTAAATCAATCAGGGACATCATCATTGGAAAATGCATTCAAGACTCAACTTTCATTTGGTAGAACAAGAGGGAGATCAAATTACAACAGAGGCAGAGGACGATTTACACCAAGAGGATGAAGAGAAAATACACAATTTGAGAACAAAAGACTAGCATCTGTTAGAAACCAAGATTTAAAATGCAAACCAAAAAAGCCTTCCATAGAAGAGAAAAACAAAAAAGCATAAGCTATTGCAAAAGGATGTGCAACATAATATTATTCAGGAATTCAATAATTACAAGATATTATTTGCTTTATGAAAGAAAAGATGCATAACCCTAATCTTATCGTGAGCAACAAGATAGCTCAACAAGATAAGGATGAGAATAATAAACCTAGGAATTAAATAATTACCTAATTAAAGTTATGCAAGTGTAATTAAATATTAATTACAATAACACCCCCCCATAAGTGCAACTTAGGGAGACTAAAAAAGCATGCACCTAAAACTAAGATGAATGCAAGAAAGCATGAATGGGTCCTGACAACAAGGCCTGATTAGGTACCCAAGTACAAATGTAATAATAAAGTAGAGAAGGAAAACCCAGTGGGACAAAACCCCCCCTACAATGAGATGACTGTTGCAAAGAAGCACTGGAAGAACACTGTGGAGTAACACTGAAACTGTAACGCCCCACCGTGTGAACCCCAAAGGACAATTAAACAATAATTACAGCACAATTTTTTATTATTATTAAAAATTAACATGACATACATGTAATACACATTAATACATGACATGAATTTCATTTAAGTAGATTCATTAACATATACATCCCTTGGGGTACACAAGAGGAGTCATTACGCGACTTAGATCCACACCACGACAATAAAGAATAAAAGCCAAAGATATAATATAACACATACATGATAATCATTGAAAAGAAATCATCTGAGTACATAAATACAACATATGCATATTTAACTTAACACATTGAATAACAATTGCCACGGCCAATATCCACACCGAGCTAACATTACATTATAGTACAATGTTCTAGAGATACAATGTTACAAAAGTGTTTCCAAACCTAAATGGAAACCATACACAAGATAACATGATACAATTAAACCGATGAATACAAAGTATCATAACTAGCTCCAAGATAAATACAACTCTGGAGTCGCTGCAATAGCACCAATCCGCACCTCTCAATCCTCGATTGGGGACCCAATGGGGTGCTTAGCACGTTCCACCCGACCATGTGAGCCCGAAGACCCACCCCCCGTGCTAGGAGCTAAACAAGAAAGAGACCGCAACCAAGAACGTCCAAATAGGGAGCCACAAGACTCAACGCCATACAAAAGTATCATAAAACTCAAGAATTACAAAGACATAATCAACAACATCCAAGAGTCATTAAAATAACTATAAATCATAAATCTCATCACATAAATCAAAGCAATGACCAGTAACAAGTAACCCAAAGGATGATCATGAAACACTTCCAAATCAACTGAATTAATGAACATAATGCAATTCCAAATTGCAATTAAACAACACAATAACATCATATCATAGTATCATAAGATACAAGATCGTAAATCAAATATAAATGAGATCATACAAGACCACAAAACATACTAAAGATGTATTAAAAAAATAATCATAAATCAATTTAAATCAATATAAGTCCAATCAACAACAATCTAAAACAACTCCCATAACGTACTTCCAGAGGAACATAATAAAGTAAAAACACCTGGGCAACTAGGGGAGAGTGTCATCGCATAGTCCTACATGGGCTGTCCTGTGCTCTTCCTCCCAACTGGAGGCGCCGGTCCATAGGGTGACTCATGCGGGCCGAGACCTCTCGTGAGAAGAGGTCACGACCTTGCCAACCACAACCTTCTAGCCTTCCATTAGCCTAGAAGCACTAATGAAGGCGAGGCATCCATTTTATTAATCTTATAATGATATTACTACCCAACCCTCCTAAGTTAATTATTAGGTTTTCACTTGTTTACTAACTCACTCGTGGGTTATCCTGAGCCCTTCCCCTTAAACGGGGCGCCGGCCCCCACGAGGAGCCACTCTCCCTAGAGACCCCACAACATAAAAACCAAGGGTTGTACCATCATAACCTAAACAAAGAATCACAACATAAAAGCATGCGAGGCATTACCCATCTCGCTAACCAATACAAAATCAGAGTCTCAACAAAGTTCGTACAACCCTTTCAAAATAATGAAACCAAAACACTTGCCACATCAAGGGCACAAAAGGAGAGAACATCAACTGAAAATCAACTCAAGCCTCTGGAAGCCAAAAAGAATGAAAACCCACAACCAAGGGTAAAATTAAGCAACACAAGTTTTTCCCCAATAATTCCAACACAAGGATAAAATTTTCCTCAAATATGAGATTAACTCAAAAAAGCCACACAAAGAAAGTTTCATCAAAACCCATCCACAAATCAATCAACTCTAAAACACAAATACTATCCATATATCAACAATGGTGTCACCCATATAAGAAAATCAACCTTTAATTCAACAAAAATCACTCAACATCCAAAAGCCAACAATTAGGCATTCCACGGGAGACCTAAATTTTCTCCTCACAAGAATCCCTTAGAGTGGTACGTAAATCACCTTCATAAAAATCAGCAACATGAAAATGACAACAACAATAATCCATTTATATTCCCAAATAAAAACCAACCTACTCAACAACAAAACAATTACAATCTCAAGGTTCAAAATAACTATCCATATAAGAACCTCATTAAATAGAAACTCAGATTGTCATAAAGACTAACTAACAGTCCAAAAGAAATAATCAAGAATGAAAACTCAATTCAAGGGACAATTTTAAAACTCAATTTCATAATAATACTCAATTCAAGGAATAATTTATTTCATTGATTCAAGTCTACCATAATGAAGTCAAATAGAGTTTACTATAATACTTAACCATGGCCAAGGATACACAATTCCATAAAAGTTCAGTTAAACACCCATGACATGATACTCAACAATTACATAATTAGAATATACAATTAAAAGAATCATTGTTCCTAATAAATTTCTATAAGATGCGAGGAGTTAGATATTAAGATAATATTTTTTAATTCTTAAACTAAAAGGAATATAGAAGAATTAAAAGATATCACAAAATTTAGTACTATAAAAAATTATATCGCCAAATAAGAGAACATATAAGAAAGGGTCAATATATACTCCATATTTTAAATTTTTCATTTAAATAAATCCCAAGTTAAAATCTTTAACCTACCTTTCCATTCTAACTTAGATACAATGATTAATAATATTCTAAAAGAACATATGGTAAAAGATACACAATTGTATTATTTAAGAGTTCCGTACAAATACGATACTCAACAATTAGAATTATAAGGATTTCAACAATCTATATATTCTACTCTATTTTATTTACCAAATAAATTCTTCTTTGACTTCATATAATAAAATTGTAATCAAGGGAAAATTCTAAATTATGTTAGGGGTTAGCACAATAACATAAAAATTCCTATGAAATAACAAAGCACAAAGGAAGTGATGTGAAGACAAAAGGGATAATGTTACCCTAAGTCTCCACCTTCCATGATTGATCTTTGTTACACCTCCTAGCTTGCAGTAAATAAAATGCCCTCAGATTTGTGTGAGCAACTATGATAAATGTCTAAGTCCTATGCAAGTGTTGAAGGATTTGCAGAAAATAAAATAACCCCACAATGGATTAAAATGACTATGACTGTAAATGACTATGACTGTAAAATTAATAGTAGCCTAAAGTGAAATCTAAACATGAGAGAAACCAAGAGTGCAAGAGGTCAAGAGAGCCAGGGAGGGAGAAAATGAGAACAAAATTGCCATTTTATAAAAACTGCAATTTTGAATGTGTGGCCAGGATGATAAGATGACAAAAACCCTAAGATCAATGTTTAAGATTGAATGTTGCTGTGTGCATTAGGGTTAGGTCAAAATTAGGGCAACAGGTAAGAATGAAGGGTTGAGATTGAATTATAAAATAATTCAATCTAGGGCTGAAATTAAATGAGAAGTCAAAAGTCAAGAATTAATTTGGAAGATAAGACTGGCACGGACAAAGAGGCTGCTGGAGAAATTAAATAATAAAATTTATTTACTCCAGGTGACCAGTAAATAATTAAATAATAAAGATATTATTTAATTATGGAGGAATGTGACAAAAGAATTGTTTTGAATTAAATAATGATTTAATTCAAACTCAAGAGAATTGGCTAAATTAAATAAATCAAATTTATTTAATTTTAATGAGAGAAAAAGCTAAATGAATAATTAAATAATTAAATTAAAATTATTTAATTATAGTGGAAAGTGGACAAAAATTAAATAAATAAGAATTTATTTAATTTTTAGAGAAGGAACTTAATTAGTGACGTAATTAAATAAATGAAATTATTTAATTAATCAAGACATAAATGAAAGGAAATTAAATAAATTATGAAATTTATTTTATTTAAAGGAAGACTTAGATAATTAATGACGTATTAAATAAATAAATAATATTTATTTATTTAATAATCAAGGAGGAACAAATGACATGAATTAATTAAATAATTATGAATTATTTAATCAATAGTCGAATGTGGACCAAGGACATAATTAAATAACTTAATTATGCTAGGACAGAAGTGGTAAAAATGAAGCTTGCAGGCCTAGGTCATTTTTAGGTGTCTACAAAAATCAACCCACGAAGTCAACCAATAACAATATGCTTGGAAGCAATAATACTTTGACCAAGAACTCCACGAAAGATTGAAAATGGGACAAAATGAAATAGTTTTCTTATTTGATTAAATTAACAATTGTGAAATGATATCCCAAGGTAGCTCCAATATTAAAGAGACATTTACTACAAAGCCCTAGCATTAAATTTTGACTCTAAAATCATGCTAGCATGGCCCAAATAAACAAAAGCTCTTACAATGGTAAATTAATAATAACCATACATAATCATCAATCCAATTGAATGGTGATCTAGGCATGTTAACTAAATTTTAGCACACGGAAATAGTCAGTGACTACGCCTATATTGATTTATCATAATCCATATAATAATTTTTCACTTAACAATTAGCGAGTCCCGGACCTACTAAAGGTTGTTAATATGAACCGAAATTGTAAGACTTATGGTATACTAAACAAAGTGTTATGACTACGAAACTATGATTGGGTTCTACTAAAATTTCCACCGAGAATCAAAGATTACAGATAGCATGAGAACTGCAGTCAAGCCACTAAATCTAAGAACATGTTTTGAGCTTATCATGTAAACCATTCGAAGATTAAGGAGAAGGATGCGTTGATCAGTCATTTAAGAATATTTGAGTGTTAGAACACAATAAACGGTCAGAGTGAACCATCTTCTACCAAGTAGGAGAATCGGGCTTATAAGCATTATTAATTCAAACAATTAAGAGAGGGACCATTTAAATCTATACACCCTACCAAGACCAAGTACGCCACTAACAGGTTAACAATGAAACCAAAGAGATATTAAATTTACTATACCTTAGCAAGACGAAAAGTCGCAGCTGTGAAGGGTTGCCAATGGTTTCAGGAAGGCTATTTAATGCTGAACAATGTCTCAATTCTAAATGTTGTAACTGAGACAGGTTGACAATAAAATCAGAGAGATTAATTTAACCTTTAAACTTCCTATTATGTTCCAGTGCGTGGCAGACACAGGTGGACAATGAAAATCAGAGAGATTATTTAATTTCTACACCCATGCAAGTCTAAAAGTTGCAGCTGTAACGGGTTGCGAATGGTAACAGGGAGATTATATAAATTTAGATTACCAGACAATGAGAAGGAGCTCATCTAAACATTGTATCCAATAACATCAATTTCTCTCAGCTTCGACTGAATGGAGGTAATTGGCAAAGGCTTGAAACATTGCGCAGACCAAGAGAATTAAATAATCTGCTCATTGGTCCTCAATTTCTTCACTTGAACAAACTGCTCAATGACGACATCAGAGAAGACACACGAACCAAGCTTCCTCCAAGTTTGAGATGGTTACGGTTACAAAAACGTGAGAAGCCATTTTCCTTCAGCCTTGTGGATAACACATGGGATTTGATAATAAAAAAAATAGAGAGTTTATTTAAATCTATACAACCTACCATGTTCAAGTGTTGCAGCTGTGACAGGTTGCCAAGTATATCAGAAAGTGAATATTGGAAATAGGAAATATCGCCATCTACTTGCATTATTATCAAATCTCAAATGTTATACGCAAGACAAAAGGGAAAGAGAAATGTGAGGTGAAAATATGTGACTTAAGGGAAGGAAAATTAATGAAGTACACGAGATTTCATCCCAACGTCCCAAGATTTCCCAGTGTTTCAGCTGCATACAGCCATGAAGATTGAATGGATGAGGACAGCAGAGACTAAGAAATTGGCTTGACAAATGAGGATAAGGATAGCAGGGTATTTCTAGAATGAGGAATCATTGTCTACCACCAAAGAGAAAAGTTATGTGATTATACTTAGCTTGACAAACATGGCCTCAGGTACAACTATCAGAGCTGATAATTCGACATACAATGTATATGTTCTTTTGAGAACATCTATGAAATATTTGGTGATTACCGAGCTAGGAGAATATCTATCAATTTATTACCTATTCAAGTCAAATACCAACCATGACATATGAATAGCGAACTCAGCAAAAAGGGCGATGACTCAAAATGAAAATACACATCATTCAAAATTTAGTTCACAGCTGCGGAAATAGGTGAAAGTATACAACTAATTTCTAACAGAGAATTCTACTATCTACAAAGAATTTATAATATGCTAACATTCTCAAAGCAGAGGTTGGCATATGGAATAATAAGCCAGCATCAAATTAAATATTTAACATTGCAAGAGTGTTGAATATACAGAAACTCATATGGACACCTTGTTTGTTATGGAGGATGTACAGCTGAGCATACCTTGCACATTTTTCCCAACTTTCCCGAGTCTTCTTCTGCCATCCTCACGAACCAGGTTCTTATCTGTACAAGATCTTCTCAAACTAGTATCCCTGATTGTCGTCCTTCTCCCCTTTTCGAGATGCCTCTTGAATTCTAATTATGAGTTTCAATGATTGAAAACTCTACCTGGAAGCTGATGAGACAAAGGAAGATAAAGCATATACCATCTTTTTCCAGCTTCTCTTTCCTTTTACTCTTCCCAAAATATGATGCTTTATTATTATTTATTTATTTAGCAATAACGATTCTTTTCCTTGCTTTAATCTTTATTCAAACTTGAGTTCAAATTTTTAAATATTTTATCTATGTTAATTCTTGATTTTAAATTCCTTAATTAAATTTACTCATTAGAAAATAATTATTTTTATTAAATTCATTTACTTACAATTATATTTCTTTCATCTTAAAATAAGAAAATTTCAATGATAATACAATTAACATTTATTATTAAATCTAGCTCTTTATTTGATCCCAAACCAAATCAAGTGACCTTAAAAATTAGATTAATTTGATAAACTATATCTAATCATAATATTAGTGATATTGTCTAACATAAATAAAAAATCAAATTAAATAACGCAATCCCAAAATCCTCAGGACTTAGCAAATCACCAACCACACATAACCAGCGAAAATGACATGGCCACCAAGCAACCAACTTCCTAATGCTTCAAGAAAGACCAGAATGGAGGGGCACTACAGAAACCGCAATCTAACAAGCAAGGAAAGATACTTTTGTCTACAACTGAAACCAAAAATGGAATCATGATAATGCGATAGTAGACCCGATGCCACAGAACACTGGAAAACTCACAAACTGAAACAACCCTGGAATCTATGAAGCAATAATAGATGAAATGATGATAGAATCTGGAAACTGTGTATCTCGATGTCGATGCCAAACTGAGACTAAAACTCTTCCATAGGAAGGAGTACCATGAAGACTCTAGAACATTAACCATAAAAACATGACCCTCAAATTGAGAAGGATCTAAACCAATGCGGATCAAGAAACATAATCTCTCAACTGAAGTGTGAACTGATGAATCTAATATGTGTCAAGCAAAAGAAAAAAATGTGGCCAAAAGAAAATAGGAAACCAGATAACCTATACGAGTTGCCAACAAATCAAGATGGAGATGGAGATCGAAGTGAAAAATACACTCTAATCAGATTTATTATGCAAGAAACCCTCCTGATGGAACTTTATCTTAGTTCATTTATTACAATAACCCAACGATTGTAAAAGGAGAGCATACAAATATGCATAAATAGAAAATAAGATGATGTGGTACTGAAATGAAGTACAAATATTCAAGTTTTACCTTTCCAACTACCAAAACATCCAAGTAATCTCCAAACACCCATCGGGACAAATCTGGAATTATGATACACTTGGGATAGATACAGAAAAAAGTGCATAGAAAGCAAAATAGATCTCCTCAATACCTTTCCAATGCCACAAAGAAGATGAAAATCGGAGATCGTGGCAAAAAGTTATGAGCTTGGAAGCCAAAAATGAACATTTGACTTCAAATAGAAATAAATGTAGAGAAACATAAAAATACTAAAAAATAACCTACACTATTAGAAAGTACTCAGAACTAGCTTTCCGGCGATATCTCGTTTGCCCAATTTCAATACCGTATGCCCAAGTTATGCCAAAAAGAAAAAAAATTGCTCCTTGAAGGAAAATCAGGGCTAGCAAGGGCAAAGAGGGCCATACGGTCGATGAACTCATGCTGACATCAACACTTCACGAGAAAAAATTTGATGGCCATTTGGCTGTCGCAGCAAAAAATTGCCCCCCTGTAAAAAATTTGACAGCCGTCAGGAATATGCTTTGGCTGTCGGAATATTCTTATGGAATCTCCAAGATTCCCTACACAAAATGCCTACCGAAATATTCTAAGAAATGGTAGAATATTCTGCTACTGGGAGGACGAGCTAGGCGTAGGCCTCCGATCCTCCATATGACCGAGGCTGACGAAGGAGGAGCCCACGGGGGCTAGTGCTAGCTGACGGAGGAGGTGGGCGACACTACCAGTAGTGGTGGTGAGTTGGCAGCCTCTCAGTGGCCGCCAGGTGGTGGGATCGATTTGCACTGGGCGCAATGGCGCTATTTTCAAAAAAAATATTTTTTTCAATTTTTTGAAAAATGTGCCTCGGTCTACATACTGGGGAAGCTATACGGCCCCTCAGATAATTTTTTTTCCTTCCAGACCAACTTCACCAAAATCGACGAAACGAAAGGAATTTTTAGGGTTTTTGGCCATTGTGAACGCGATGGTCACCTTTGTTTCTGCTCAAACTGCTCCAAAAAATCCACTACCTCTAGAACTTGCAAAAAATCTCCCAGCCTGAAACCCTCATAGATCTGGAAAATGATGGCCAAAATCTACAAAATAAAAGTCAATCCTAACTTATTCTAGTGCTTTGAATCCAATGGTGAAGCCCGATCTGATCCAAAACGCCTCATGAATAAACTCAAGGCATGATACCCTTGAGGAATCCTGAACGAACCTTGCAATGATTTTCTCAAAATATGAGAAGGGGCTGCAAATCAAGGCTCTGATACCATGTTAGAAACCAAGATCTGAAATGCAAACCAGAAAATCCTTCCATAGAAGAGAAAAATAGAAAAAGCAAGAGCTTTGCAAAAGATGTGCAAAATATTATTATTCACGAATTCAATAATTACAAGATATGATTTTCTTTATAAAATCAAAGATGCCTAACCCTAATCTTATCTTAAGCAACAAGATATTTCAACAAGATAAGGATGAGAATAATAAACCTAGGAATTAAATAATTACCTAAGTAAAGTTATGCAAGTGTAATTAAATATTAATTACACTAACAACATCGAGTCCACATGCTCATTTTACACCAACAAGAGGAAGAGGGAGCAACCATTCTCACAGCCATCATCAAGAAGAACGGTATGATAAATCCAACATCCAATGCCATTATTCCAATAAATTTGGGCATTTTGCATCATAATGTAGGAAAAAGAAATATGACATGAATAAGCAAAAAGCACATTTTATGAATGAAAACCATCCCAACACTAGTGAAGAAAACAATAATATTAGTATGAGACAAAATGATAATGATAATATTAGTGATAATACTAATTAGAATTAATGAGAACATTATTTTAGAATCTTTAAAGCCTTATGTGAAGTCCTTAAATTTTTTTGGGATAACAAAATAGGTGCCAGAATTGAACACAGACATATAAAAAAAGAAATGGAGGAGCGTGAACTTGCATCGATGAAACAGGATTCAAAGGTATTGGATTTAATGGATTAGTTTAATTTATATTTATTTTGTTTGAATTTTAAAACAATTTTTAAATTATTGTGATGGAGAAACTATAACTCCTCTAATAGAAGTTAAATTTATTTTATTCAATATTTTGGTTAAGATTTATATTTTAAATTATTGCAGGTTGACGATGATGATGATTACTAGGCTTTGTGCAACTAGACTGATGAATAATTATAGAATATAATGTTAGAAAATTAGGATTTACATTTAATAATTAGTGACTAAGTTAGATAGTTAGTTATGAGAAAAATAATGGTTTTAAAAAAGCAACATATTAGATGTAATGGGGCATTGCAGAACAACTTGTTCTTTGAATCCATACACTTAACAACTAAGGTTGCTCTTCTTTCCTGCATATGTATCAAGATTTTCAGTTTGCAATTTTTTTACCTTGAAGTACATGACCTTTATTTGAGTTAATAGTTTGTCACAAAGATAGAATTAGGCAATCCTTCTTTTGCGTTGTATTGAAAACCATATTATTTTGATTTGCATACAATTTGGGTGTAGTCATCTTATTCACCAAATAATGCATGCTTAGATTCTTTAAAATTTTCAATTTTTTTTATTTTTTTATTTTTTTGGTTTCTGATGATGATCCTTTGTAATGTGTCACTACATTTTCTACCATTCTGTCAAACATTATTTTTCACAAACTATAATAATTTTTAGAATATAATAGAGGAATCGATAATTTTATATGTTGGTTGTCTGGAAAAAGTGGATGTGTAAATATGCATTAGTAATGATAAAATTTTATCACTCGTCCAAAGAATTTAGCAATTCACAATAATCCTAAATACTGAAATTGTTTGAAAAGATTAAAATTCTACGGTTTTCCAATATATCTCAAGAAAAGCCTTATAATGGTAGTGATTGGAAAAAAAAATGGATTGGAAGTAAATTGACGAGGGTGCTAACTCGAGACACAGAAAACAACACACACAACGAGAGAATATTTTTATTATTCTGAATATGAAAATATTACATGTAGAGGATCTCAAATCCTTGAGTTCTACAATACATGCAAGTTATAGAAACTACAAAAATTCCCCTTTTTTGCAATATGTGATATTTTCCCCAAAAAAGCTGCCCAAAAATAAAAAACTAGCACATAAATAGCCCCTTTTCAGTTTGGAGCCAAAAATAAATTCAAATTATGAGTTTTGGCGGTTTGGTGCCAAAAATTACAATTTGAAATTCAAAAATTGAGTCTTAATTAAAAAATTAGCAATTTTCCAAAAATTGACCAACTTCCAAAAGCCATAACTTTTGATCTGAGGCTCCGTTTTTCAAAAGCCGGTTCTCTGTTTGTGTGTAATAATATGTACTTAGTTTCATCCTATGCTATAAAATGAACTTTGTGGCATGATATTCTATTTTCATAAAAGGAGGCATGATTGTAAAAGAGCGTTGGCAACTCTATTTTAGAATAAGACATTAATAAAATTCTTAAAAAAAATTATTTCCCCCTGAACAAAATGGTATTAGAGCTCAAAGGGAAAAGATCACTGGCTATTGGAGGAGATTAGTGTGAAGAAATTTGAAGGGTTAAGTTGTAGCAATGGAGTCACACTAGCAAAGGTGTTGTTGCCACAAAGAAATCACCGATTTTTCTTAGTTATTGAGTTGTTAAGAAATTGGTTTAGTTCTTTTTAGAAATGAAGGGCAGATCATTTTTAAAAGTTAAAAGAGATCAAAGTGTAGTCTAAAGATTCTGTCAAAAGGAGAAGCTATAGATTGAAGGAATTAAGAGTGAGGAGAGGAAAATATTTTAAAAAAAACTCATGGCAAGTGGAACCATTGACAAACCCCAGATCCCAATTTTTAATGGAAAAAATTATGATTATTGGAGAATAAAAATGAAAACCCTATTTTTCTCCCAAGATGTTTGGGATTTAGTTTAAAATAGGTATCCTAAACCAACATACCAGCAACCTTATCAGGCTCTGTCACAAGTTGAGAAGGATTTGTTCAAGGAAAACAAGAAGGATGTCAAAGTAATGTTTATCATTCAATAGGCAATGGAGGAATCAATCTTTCCAAAAGTTTCAGCTGCCATAATATCAAAACAGGCATGGGAAAGTTTGCAAACAACTTATCAAAGCATAGACAAGGTGAAAATAGAAAAATTACAAATTCTTAGAAGGGATTTCAAAAACTTGCAAATGAAGGAATCAAACTCAATAGATTCATTCCTCACTCATGCAATGTCAATAGTAAATCAGATTACATCCTATGGAGACACCATTGAAGATCAAAAAGTTGTAGAGAAAATACTTAGAAGCTTATCTAAAAAGTTTGATTCTGTTGTAGTAGTCATTCTGGAGGCCAAAGATCTTACTCAACTATCAATAGATGAATTAATGGGATCACTCTTAGTACATGAGAAAAGATTAAATCGATTAGGGACATCATCATTGGAAAATGCATTCAAGACTCGATTTTCATTTGGAAGAATAATAGGGAGATCAAATTACAACAGAGGCAGAGGACATTTTACACCAAGAGGATGAAGAGAAAATACACATTTTGAGAGTAGAAGACCAGCATCAAGTCCACATGCTCATTCTACACCATCTAGAGGAAGGGGGAGCAACCATTCTCACATCCATCATCAAGGAGAAAGATATGATAAATCTAGCATGCAATGCCATTATTGCAATAAATTTGGGCATTTTGCATCAAAATGTAGGAAAAGGAAATATGACATGAATAAGAAAAAAACACATTTTACAAATAAAAACTAGCCCAACACTAGTGAAGAAAACAATAGTATTCGTATGAAACAAAATGATAATGATAATATTAGTGATAATACTAATTAGAATTAATGAAAAAAATATTTTAATAATATTATTTTACAAATAAATAATGTTATTGTGGGTTGATTAAATAGTAATAAAATGAGTAAATATTATTGTTATTTTGGTTAAAAATAGACAATGTTATTAATGTTAAATTGAGATAAAGTTATTATGAGGACTAAATAAAAGAAAAACTATAATGTAGCAATTGGAGAGTTCACCTGAATATTATTATTATATTTAATGTAAAATTTGGTAATAATGTTAAAACAAGATGTAATAATGACATTCATATTTAATTTATTGTCCCAAAAAGCTATAAATAGACAATTCCAGAAAAAAGAAATCCTAAAAATAGAACTACTTTAAAGCAGGTTTAAAACCAAAGAAAAAATTTAACTTTGTTCCAACAATCTAATGATGATCCTTTCTACTATTTATCCCCCAAACACTACCAGGATTTTCTCATTGGCATTTTCACAACATGGACACAATTTGTGTAGAATTTTGAGGTAAGTCATTTGTCATGAGTTTTATTTCATTCTAAAATGCATTGGTTTTGTGGTTTATCTATGGTTTTTTTCATATATGCGGTTGATTCCACCCACAAAAAAATGAGAGGAGGGCATTTGAGAATCTTTAAAGCCTTATGTGAATTCCTTAAATTTTGTTGGGATAACAAAATAGGTGCCAGAATTGAACAACATAGACATGGAAAGAAAGAAAAGGAGGAAAGCGAACCCACATCGATGAAACAAGATTCAAAGGTATTGAATTTAATGGTTTAATTTAATTTATATTTTTTTGTTTGACTTTTAAAACAATTTTTAAATTATTGCGATGGACAAACTATTTTTTTTTAGACTGTTGGAATCAGATAGCACGACCCCATATAAACTGCAGTGCACCTGGTAAACTTTTTAACATGACCGGCAGCGCTGGCACGACACGCCCTTTGGTACCACGGGGGTGGGGGAGACTAGACCTCGCAATGGACAAACTATAACTCCTAATACAATTTAAATTTATTTTATTCAATATTTCGAATAAGATAAATTATATTTTAAATTATTGCAGGTTGATGATGATGATGATTACTACGCTTCGTACAGCTATACTGATGAATAATTATATAATATATTGTTAAAAAATAAGGATTTACATTTAATAATTAGTGACTAAGTTAGATAGTTAGTCCTGAGAAAAATAATGGTGTTAAAAAAGCAACATATTAGATGTAATGGGGCATTGCAAAACAGCTTTCTCTTTGAATCCATACACTTAACAACTAAGGTTGCTCTTCTTTCCTGCATATATATCAATATTTTCAGTTTGCAATTTTTTTTAGCTTGAAGTATATGACCATTATTTGAGTTAATATTTTATCACAAAAATATAATTAGGCAATCCTTCTTTTGTGTTGTATTGAAAACCATATTATTTGGATTTGCGTACAATTTGGGTGCAATCATCTTATTCACCGAATAATGCATGCTTAGATTCTTTCAAAAAAAAAAATTTGTGATGATGACCCTTTCTAATAAGTTATTGCATTTTATACCATTCTGTCAAACATCATTTTTCACAAACTATAATAATTTTTAGAATATAATAGAGGAAATGATAATTTGATATGTTGGTTATCTAGAAAAATGTGGATATGTAAATATGCATTAGTAATGATAAAATTTATCACTCATCCAAAGAATTTAGCAAATCACAATAATCCCAAATACTGAAATTGTTTGAAAAGATAAAAATTCTACAGTTTTTTGATATAGCTCAAGTAAAGCCTTATAATGGTAGTGATTGGAAAAAAATAATGGATTGGAAGTAAGTCAAGATGAGGATGCTAACCCGAGACCCATAAAATAACACAAACAACTAGAGAATATTTTTATTATTTTGAATATGAAAATCTTGCATGCAGAGGATCTCAAATCTTCAAGTTCTGCAATACATGCAAGTTACAAAAACTACATAAATTCCCCCTTTTCACAGTATGTGATCTTTTCTCCAAAAAACCCCCCCAAAAATTAGAAACTAGCCCATAAATAGCCCCTTTTCAGTTTGGAGCCAAAAAAAAAATTCAAATTATGAGTTTTGGCAATTTGGTGCTAAAAATTACAATTTGAAATTCAAAAGTTGAGTCCTAATTCAAAAATTGGCAATTTTCCAAAAATTGACCAAGTTTCGGAAGCCATAACTTTTAATTTAGGACACTATTTTTTGAAAGTTGGTTTTGTGTTTGTGTGTATTAATATGTGCTTAGTTTCATCATATATTGGAAATCGAACTTTGTGGCATGATACTTTGATTTCATAAAAGGAGGCATGATTGTAAAAGAGTGTTGGAAGCTCTGTTTTAGAATAAGACATTAATAAAATTTTGAATTTGTTTTATTTCCTCCTTAACACAATGGTATTAGAGCTCAAAGGGAAAAGATCACTAGCTTTTGGAGGATATTAGTGTAAAGAAATATGAACGGTTAAGCTGTAGCAATGGAGTCACACTAGCAAAGGTGTTGCTGCCACAAAGAAATCACCAATTTTTTTTAGTTATTGAGTTAAGAAATTGGTTCAGTTCTTTTCAGAAATGAAGGCTAGATCATTTTGAAAAGTTAAAAGAGATCAAAGTGCAGTCCAATGATTCTATCAAAAGGCGAAGTTGCAGATTGAAGGAATTAAGAGTGAGCAGAGGCAAAGATTTTGTTTTAAGAAAAACTCATGGCTAGTGGAAGCATTGCACAACCCTAGATCCCAAATATTAATGGCAAAAATTATGACTATTGGAGCATAAAAATGAAAACCTTTTTTTTCTCCCAGGATGTTTGAGATTTATTTGAAAATGGGTATCCTGAACTAGCAGACCAGTAAGCTTATCAAGCTCTATCACAAGCTGAGAAGGATTTGTTCAAGGAAAAAAAGAAGAAGGATGCCAAAGCATTGTTTATCATTCAACAAGAAATGGAGGAATCAATCTTTCCAAAAGTTTCAACTGCCACAAGATCAATACAGGCATGGGAAAGTTTGCAAACAGCTTACCAAGGCATAGACAAGGTGAAAATAGAAAAATTACAAATTCTTAGAAGGGATTTCAAAAAATTGCAAATGAAGGACTCAAACTCAATAGATTCATTCTTCACTCATGCAATGCCAATAGTAAATTAGATTAGATCCTATGGAGACACCATTGAAGATCAAAAAGTTGTAGAGAAAATGCTTAGAAGCTTATCTACAAACTTTCATCTAGTTGTAGTAGCCATTCTAGAGGCCAAAGATCTTACTCAACTATCAATAGATGAATTAATGGGATCGCTCTTAGTACATGAGCAAAGATTAAATCGATCAGGGACATCATCATTGGAAAATGCATTCAATACTTAGCTTTCATTTGGCAGAACAAGAGGGAGATCAAATTACAGCAGAGGTAGAGGATGTTTTACACCAAGAGGACAAAGAGAAAATACACAATTTGAGAGCAGAAGACCAGCATCAAGTCCACATGCTCATTCTACACCAATAAGAGGAACGGGGAGCAACCATTCTCACAACCATCATCACGGAGAAGGTTATGATAAATCCAACATCCAATGTTGTTATTGCAATAAATTTGGGCATTTTGCATTAGAATGTAGGAAAAGGAAATATGACATGAATAAGCAAAAAACACATTTTACAAATGAAAACCAACCCAACACTAGTGAAAAAAACAATAGTATTCATATGGAACAAAATGATAATGATAATATTAGTGATAATACTAATTAGAATTAAAGAAAACATTATTTAAATAATATTATTTTATAAATAATTAATGTTACTATGGGTTGATTAAATAGTAATAAAATGAGTAAATATTATTGTTAGTGTGGTTAAAAATAGACAATGTTATTAATGTTAAATTGAGATAAAGTTATTATGAGGACTAAATAAAAGAAAAAGTATAATGTAGCAATTGGAGAGTTTACCTTAATATTATTATTAGATTTAATTTAAAATTTGGTAATTATGTTAAAACAAGATGTAATAATGACATTAATATTTAATTTATTGTCCCAAAAAGCTATAAATAGATAATTCCAGAAAAAATAAATCCTAAAAATAGAAATACTTTAAAGCAAGTTTAAAATCAAAGCAAAAATATAACTTTGTTCCAACAATCTAATGATGACCCTTTCTACTATTTATCCCCCAAACACTACCAGGATTTTCTCATTGGAATTTTCACAGTGGACAAAATTTGTGCAAAAATTTGAGGTAACTCATTTGTCATGAGTTTTATTTCATTCTACAATGCATTGGTTTTGTGGTTTATATATGGTTGTTTTCATATATGCAGCTGCTTCCACTAGGAAAAAATGAGAGGAAGGCCTTTGAGATTCTTTAAAGCCTTATGTGAAGTCCTTAAATTTTGTTGGGATAACAAAATAGGTGCCAAAATTGAACAACACAAATGTAGATAAAAATAAAAGGAGGAACGCAAACCTGCATCAATGAAATAGGATTCAAAGGTATTGAATTTAATGGATTAATTTAATTTATATTTTTTTTGTTTGACCTTAAAAAAAAAAAAAATTATTGCGATGGAGAAACTATAGCTCCTCCTAGTAGAATTTAAATTTATTTTATTCAATATTTTTGAATAAGATTTATTTTTTAAATTATTGTAGGTTGATGATTGAGCACCCCTAAATCTGCAAATGATCAATCTCCAACACTCATTAGTGGGGTTAATTTATGCAAATGTAAACCTTTGAATACTCCTATGAAATAATATATCATGCTTTAAAGTGAAAACTAATAACAAAGATGATCAAAAGATATATAAAAACATGGCATATACCTATTCCATCGTGGATTGGTGTCACTTGTGAAAAGTGACCATTTCCCAATCCTTGACAAGCTCAATGATAAAATGTCTTGAAGATGGAGTGAAATGCACAAACTTAGCTCTCAATTGAAGAGAGTAACTTTGCATGAAGATTGTGGATGCTAAGATGAAGAATGAACCTTCTATTTATAGAATTTCAAGTTGAAAGAGTTCCCAAAAGAGAGCAATGTGGGATAAATATTTATCCAATAAGAAGGAGCCACTTGTCACCTTGTGAGTGGATGGATGATTTGCAAGTTTTGGTCAATGTGCCAATAAATGGGATTAGTTGGCCTTTTCAAATTCAAATTTGGCTTGTTGGAGGGAGAAAAAAAGACTTAAATGCCAAGTGGGGTACATGTAAGAGGGGAGTTATTGCCATGTTGGAAGGGACAAGTCAACTTGTTTTCAAATTCAGACTTGAGGGAATAATCTCCAAAGATGCCTTGTTGAGGGAAAATGGGGATTTAATAAATCAATAAATTGATTTATTTGTGCAAGTGGGAAAAGCTAGAGGATGTGATGGGTGATTAGATTAGATTAATTTAGTGAAGGATTAGGTTATTTTGACCCATTTGACTTAAATACTTTGATTTATTTAAATCAAAAGGGATGAATATGAATTTGAGATTTTAATTAAATAAAGTTTGGTTTATTTAATTAAAAAGGTGATGTAAGATAAAGGTTAATTTATTTAAAGGAGATGAACTTAGGAGATGATTTATTTAATCCAAAGATGGAATGATAGGATTTTATTAAAAATTGATCTATTTAATCAAATGAGATAATGGTTTAATTAAAAATTGATCTATTTAATCAAATGAGATAATGGTTAATTTAAAAATTGATCTATTTAATCAAATGAGATAATGATTTAATTAAATAAAGTGAATTTATTTAATTAAAGGTTATTTAATTAAAATGGTGAATTGAAATGAATGCATATTTTAAGTGTCTACGTTTTTCCCTTCTTTGAAACAATATGTACTTGCTGCATTGGTTCAAAGAATAAACTTTCCGCGATCAAAATTCAAAAATTCTCTAGAAGGAAGTACACTAGTACATTACCCCCTCGAGAGATCGAGCAAAAAGATTTGATTTGAGGGTCGATCACACGATAAAGAGATTCAAAATGGATGGTTATGATGTTGATGCAAATGAGATGGTTTTAAGATGCTTATAATAACCAATCTATATTATCCTAAACAACTTAAATGATAATGCAATGTGATGATGCCTATATGATTATTAAATGGATGTTTTATGCAAATGTATGATTTTATGAGATGCTTAGACTAATAGATCTATATTATGATGATGAACATACAAGTGAGATGATATGTAGAATATTGATGGTTTGTGGATGTAGGATGGATGCACTAGTGATGATGATTAACTATTCATGACGTGATGTTAGTGTGGAGAAGAAGAAATGAGAAATGAGATGATGACAAGAGGATCCAACAAGCCAACTTTATGAGTGATGATGATGAGAAATGGATGATTTGTTTATCAAGAATTGGGATTTTAAAAGGGTCACTTACCTTATGTTTCATAACACACATACGCACAATGCATCAAGGTATAAAGAACTAGGATGGTGTTGCACTTAGTGTGATGGAATTTGACTCAACAAATAGATATGAGTATTCTTGTTCACACTTGACCTACAGAAACCTTGCTAGGATGCACTTTAGAAGTTTCAAACATCTTAGACAAAAACATGGAAAGGTATAACCTATCAATGCAATAGTCAACAAGCTACCCAAAACACCCTCCATACATATCTAACAAAGCAAGTATTCGCCAATTTATATTACAAGAATGTCCAACAAGAACAATAGACAAAATATAATGATCATTGCCCCATTCCTATCTCTCTAAATCCTTTTGTTTGGACATCATCAAGAGGTTATTGGAATGAGCACAAAGAGATAAGTCAAAAGACAAAGATAAAGTAAACAAACAAGTTGATGTTTTTCAATACTGCTAACCAAAAGGAAATGTGTTTTTAAGGATAAGAACCGAAACTATTGCTAAAAGCTAATGCCCATTGTAGGAAGGATACATCCTAGGACATGTTAGTGGATAGCGACACGTTATTTCACTTATCCAAATTATTTTTTCTAATAAATAATACCCATTGTAGGAAGGATACATCCTAGGACATGATGTTATCAGATGATTGATTTGGGACTGATTGGATGATAGGCTATTGACACAAAGAGTTGACCAACTTGTTTACGTACTGATTTAAACCTAAGACTTGACGTTTGAGTTTTCACTTTTAACCTTCTAGACTTGTTTCCAACTATTTCACCAAAGGTCAAGGATGAGGATCGTTTATTATGAGTGATGTTTATTGCAGGTGAAATCGAGATGAGATAGATGGATTTTTTCAAATATTTAGATGTTTTAGAAGTTTTGCAATGTTTTGAGGCTGTTTTTTTTATTTTTGAGATTTTGCAAATGTTTTGATTTTTTATTTTCCAATGTTTTTTGGGGTTTTCTGATATTTTGACCAAGAGACTTGTTATGCCTTGCATAACTACCCCATTTTATTTTATTTTGGAACAAAATGGGTCCCCCCTTTTCTTTTGTCTTCATCACCTTTGGTTGTTTGGTTGGGTCTTAGGAGCTCTTTTGTTTTTCTCCTAAAGTCTGTCTTTTGCTCTATCGGAGTTGGGTCCGGAGCTAAATCTGAATAGTGAGCTCTTTTAGGGTTTCTAGTTTGGATTCCACCCCAACTCTAGCTTCGCCTTTTCCTTCTGTTTCTTCTTCGTTGGTTATTTTTGACTAACTTTTGGGTTGCTCATTTCCTCCTATTTTTTTGTCATTTTCCTTTGGTTTTGTGTCCTGTGCCTTAGGAATTTTCCTTTCCTCCTTGGGCCTTTTCATTTTTGTTCTAGTGGATGCGGAACTGTGACCAAAATAGAACTCTGGAACTTTTCTAAGTTCTAAGTTCCAGTTCCGTTCTAGTCCCAATTCTGTCGGCCTTGTTCTTTCTGCCTTTGTTCCTTACATTTTGTCATGGGGTGCTTTCTCCCCTTCTTTTTCTTCATTGTCCCTACGAGTGTTGTCAGAGGCGAGGTTGGGACGGAACCCAAACTTGAAACTTTGAGAAGTTTCAAGGTCGGATTTGGTTTTAGTCCCGGTTCCACCAGGTTCATTTGTTTTTCCTCCGGTTCCAATCATTCGGTCAGTTGGTCGGGTTTTTTTTTGCATTTTTTGATTTTGTGGATGTGGAGCTGGAATGGTGCGATGAGTGTGAAGTTAGCGAAATTTTTGTGTTTTTCCCCCATTCTGACTCCGGTCCCAGTTCCGGTTTCATTTTGGTTCCACCTCTGCCTAAGTTGGGTTTCTTTTTTGCTAATGATATGTGAAAGGCGGGATGAGGAATGATGTGTTTTCTATGCTTTAGGGGACTAATGAGGGCATTATTTTGTAGGATTGAGTATATCCAAAACATCTAATGCTGAAGGAAGTCTATAGGAAAGCGTACCTCAACTAGATCTGGCATGAAAGTCTTGGGGACCAAAGTTGGTGTGACATTATTTCTGTCTGGCCGACTAGCTGTTGTGTAAACTTTGGAATACTCGGGTCATCGAGACTCTTGGGCGAAGGGTTTTCTCTCAGTATGATGTCTCGCCGATGGTTGTGGTCTCGCTGATAGGTGTATGGCTTCAGTGAGACTCCTGGCAATAGGTAGCATTGGGGAAATGTGTTGCCGCTCACTATGACGTCTTGCCGAATGCAGATGTCTCGCTGATGAAAGGAAACTTCGGTGTGACATGAAGGTGCACTAAGACTCTTGTCGATCTGTTGGTCTCACCGACAAAAGTTTTTCTCAGTGTGATGTCTTCCCGACTAAGGAAGTCTTGCTGATGGAAGAATGCTGTGGTATAACTCTTGAGGGCTCGCTATGACCTCTTGCTGAATGTGATTGTCTCACCGATGGAGGAACACTTTGGTGTGACATGGGGGCTAACCAAGACTCTTGCCAATTTGTTGGTCTTTCATATGGATGTGTTTGTGTTGAGCATCACTGAGACTCTTGGACGAAGGGTTTACACTAGCTATGATCTCTTGCTGACAAATGATAGTTTGGGCGATGGAAAAGGATATCGGTATGACTCTTGTAGCCCGCTATGACTTCTTTCCGACAAGCGATAGTCTTGTTGATGGTGATGGGTCTATTGTGGGATTCGATGAGACCTCTTTCCAACAAACGATAGTCTAGTCGATGGGTTTGGATATCGATATAACTCTAAGGGCTCGCTATGACCTCCTGTCGATAGTTGTAAGTTATGTTGATGGCTGCTGTGGAGCTTTGTAGCATCGGGGAGACATAGCCAGTGTCTCACCGACATGCGATTATGATGGAATAACTTTTGACTAGTTGAGGATCCTGCGTGGTATGTGTTCAACCAATCAGAGGGAGCTGAAGGAAAACTCTTGGCAAGTCAGTCTATTATGGATCCACTCCTATGAGGAAGATCAACAGACTATGAAGTGATATAGATTTACTCTATAATCAAAGATGATGATCAGTCTGACTAGCAATGGTGTTTGTCTATGAGGATCTAGACTGAAAAGGATCTGGATAGAGACGAAAAGGCTATGAGTCTGAATGATAGCTGGGATGTCAGTTGGGAAAAGAAAATTGACATTAATGACAATACTTTAGAGCATTCAAAGCAGCTCTGCAAAGAAGTCTCGAGTGTCGGACACAAGGACTGCGAGTTAATGTGATAGTTGTGAAAGATCTAGAGACCATGCCCGAGGAAAATCCTTCACTAACATGAGCAGGGTATGCACATTTAATGCATCATTAACTTTGTCCCAAATTCTTCTAGGGCCGACCCTTCTGTAACCGACTATTTTAAAAACCCTAAAGCAGGGGCCGACACATTTTCTTTGACACGTTTTGTATATATGGAACTTTTGCCTCTTTGTAAGGATGATACATAAATTTTAGAGACACACGTAGAGAGAGATTTTATTTTGTTAAGAATTAGCAAGTTAGGATTAGAAGGTAGAGAAACTCGAGAGTAGAAGGCAGTGATGTATCTTTCAAGTTTTCTTAGTGTAGATGGAGATGATTTGAAGACATGGGTTTTCTGTACACTAGTGATTTTGCCAAATTTGTAAATGTTGTTTATCTATTTCACCAATAGTAGAAGCAACCAAACTTAAATCTACTTCATATTATGCTCCAGAATGGTATTTATCTTGGGTTAATTATTTGATTTGGAAGGATTTCAAGGAATGAAATTTTATCTTATGTTCTGTTTAAATGATGAATTACAATCTGCTATTAAAGTTTGCATTGTGAGTGAATGAAACTGTGTTAATTTTAAGTTGATTTTATTCTGCAATTCTAGTTTAAGAATTCCTTGGAAGGAAACAAGTCTGATTACTTGGGTGAATTAACATTCTCTTTAGTTCCAAAGCTTTGATCTATCTTTTTTTATTTCTTTAAAACCCCCGGTTAAAGTAGGTTTAATGTTTTATCTTATAACAATCTAGAAGCTAAACACCAGTAGGCCCCTTGAATATTATAGTTACATCAACCATTGAGTGAAATCAACACAGTCATGAACTGATTACCAAGACCTTGGGAGTTAGCTATCCATGTGTTATCTTTCTCTTTCAAGAGGAACATAATAGCAATATTTTGTTTACATGTTGTTGTGCTATCTTGACCATCAATAGATCTAGCACTAGAAGGAGGGCCTAGAAGAGAAAACTGGATAATATTGGGTTTTTCTCACTAGAAATGTCCCAAATAGTTCTTTGATCAACTAAAAACCCACCCCCTTTGATGGAACTCAAGACCCCAACAAGACAAAAGATTCACAAGATTGAAGCAACCATTATACCACCCTTGTCAACTCCACTCACTCCACCAGGATTTTCACCAATACCTCGGTGGATACCTATCAATCGACCACCAAATCCATCTCAAGTGCCATTACAGTTGGTTCAACCCATCCAACAGTTGGTTCAGCCCATCCAATAGCTGGCTCAACCACCACCACTACCACCAATGGCATTTTTTCTAAATAATCTCTCTCCATTGGGGACTATTCCTAGAGGTTTGCATGATATGCCTAAGAATCCTGAGAAATTATCTCCCAAATACATTCATGGAGAATCAAGGAGTGTTGAAGAGCACATACAAGCTTTTAAGGATGCTTGTACTAGAGCCCAGATAGCTCACCATGCTTGTACCAGAGCCCAGGTACCTAAATCTTCCACAAGGTTCTATAAGGAGTTTGACGGACCTGGAGAATGCTTTCATCAATCAGTTTAGAGTTTATGTGTATCCAACCATTTTGTTCCACCAATTCGCTACCATTAGGAAGGTGCCATGTGAATCTTTGTCCTTATTTAATACCAGTTTTCAACGAATGTATAGGAGACTACAAGACCCCTATCTAGTTGTTGAGAATAGTGCCATTCAAGCATATTTTAGAGTTATAGTCCCTTTGCTTGGCCTGTTCCTACAAAGAACTTATCAGCCAACAGATATTGATTCTTTGTCTAAGGTTTATCATCTAGCCATCAAGTTGCAACAACAAACTAGCTCTCAACAAGGAAGCTTGGGAGGAGGTTTTCCTTCAATGGAGTATAAAATGCCTAACCCAACTCATTTATTCAATACTGTCCCAGGGATGTCTCCTTCCCATTATGGACCTATATTTGAGTTTCATACTCAATCTCTTGTTCCATTCTTTACCAGTGGAGCTCCTAACTGCTCTCAGCAATCATAGTTCACATGGTCATCATAACCAAGCTGCAATAACAAATCTTGTCAGTCAACCACCTGTTGTGAAGAATGTAGAAAATGAAAAGACTCTCCAACTGACGCAAGTGTCTTAGGGGATGATCAAAGATCAACCTTGCCTACGTTCAAGGCTCAGAGACCCATAGTTTGACAAGATGAATTTGTTTTTGAATTTTTGACTTTTTGACCTATTTTTGGGATTATGATATGTTTTGAATGTTTTTGGATTTTGGTGATTTTCTAATGTTTTTGGATTTTTTGATGTTTTGATGTTTTTGGATTTTCTAATTTTCTTATGTTTTTGGATTTTCTGATGTTTTTGGATTTTTTGATTTTAGGACTTCAAGAATATACACGAATCCAATCTGATGAGAACATGCCCCCAACATGATGCAATAGACTACTCTAATAAAGGTAGGACCAACTAACCTTGAGGATGGGCCAAGTAGTACTAGGAGGGATCATGATACGAACACAGAACTAAGAGCTATGATGTAGATACCAAATGAATGGGTGATGGATGGAGATCTGAATGCAATGGATGATGGAAACTTAATGGATGGATGATGCAGAACAAGTCATAAAGATCTTGGTGGATGGAAAGTGCTTATTTACACAAGGCACCTGTTTTCTAGGTTTTCACCAAGGTACTTGTCCAAAGTGTCACCGAAGTGGTTTTCACTAGAGGACGAGTTTTTCTTTACTATTTTTTATCCTTTTTCTGATTTTTTTTTGTTGTCACCAAGACGCCTGTTTTCTAGGTTTTCTCCAAGGTAACCGATTCTTCAGGACATTTTCTGATTTTTTGGATTTTTTGGTTATATACCTTGAAAGATTAGGCATAATTTTTTTGAGATGAGAGTTGTTCATGGGCTCTTGTAGAGGTTCCCCTTCGGGTGTTGATTACTAATATGCCCCCTAACTTATAGCTTGCTATGATAACAAATGGTCCCAACTAGTTGGGTTCAAATTTTCCTTTGCTATTTGGATTTGGTATGTTCTTTTGATTCTCCTTTAGTACCAGTTCTCCAACTTGGAAAGTCCTATTTCTGATTTTCTTTTTATAGCTCCTCTTGAGTCTATTCTGATAGACTTGCAAATGATTTAAAGCATCTATACGCCACTCATCTAGTAGCTCCAGCTCATTCAGTCTTGATACTCAGTGCTCTTCATCCGTGATGAGGTTTTTCAGTTATATTCTTAGTGATAGGAGCTCGATCTCAATGAGGAGTACTACTTCTGATCTATAGACCAAGGAGAAAGGGGTGGAATCAGTGGGTGTGTGGATGATGGTTTAGTAGGCCCAGAGGGCGAGATTGAACTGTAGATGCCAGTCATGACTTGCATCATTGACTATTTTCTTGAGGATCTTTAAAATCATTTTATTTGTGGCTTCTACTTGGCCATTTCCTTGGGGATAGTATGGGGTGGAGAAGCGATGTTGGATTTTGAATTTTTCACACAAGTCGCATACATCTTGATTCTTAAATGGTGTCCCATTATCTTAGATAATGGCTTGTGGGACACCATAACAGAAAATGAGATAGTTTAGGATGAACTTTGATAGCTACATCTTGGTGATATATGTCATGGGTATGGCTTCGACCCACTTGCTAAAGTACTCAGTGGCGGTTATGATGAACTTGTGGCCATTAGATGAAGTGGGAGTGATTTTTCCAATGAGATCAAGTTCCACTGCGAAAAGGGCCATGGTGTGATGATGGGATGAAGCTCTTGAGCTGGAGTATGGATGAGGTCCCCATGCTACTAACATTGTAGGAAAATTTTGACATAGTCATATGCTTCTCTTTCCATTGTAGCCCAATAATACCCCATCCTCAACAATTTCTTGGCTAGGGTCATTCCACTTAAGTGTGAACTATATATGTTGTTATGTACTTCAGTTAAAGTGGTCAATGCCTCCTCAAGGTTTAAATAGTGTAGTAAGGTTCCTTCTATTCTCCTACAATACAAGGAATCTCCTAGGATGAGGAATCGAGATGCCTTTTTAACAAAGGTTCATTTCAACGTTGAAGGTAAGTTAGCAGGTATGACACCTATTCCCAGGTAGGTATAAATGTCATGGTACCAGGGATCACCAGGACCAACGATTTCACACACAAATTCTGATTCTAGTACCTCGAATGTGGGCACGAGAAGTTGTTCTACCAAGAATTCATATTTTTTGACATTGTGAGGGATGTCCAGTAGGGATCCAATCATTTCCATGGCATTTTTTGCTATGGGAATCTGCTCAAATGTGATCTCAATAAAGGATTCCTTGAGAGTCTCCACTAGTTTCTTGTATGGAGTGAGCTTATCATCCTTAGTTTGGTATTCACCATTCACTTGGTTTATTATCAACTAGGAGTCTCCATATACCCTAAGGGCCATGATGTGCCACTACACTGCTATTTTGAGACCTATGGTTAAAGCCGAGTATTCTGCAATGTTGTTGGTGCAAGGGAATGCCAATTTATATGATCTAGGTATGCAGTCCCCTTGTGGGGTGATAAAGAAGACACCGAATCTTGATCCATGTTGCGTATATGGGCCATCAAAGTAAATTTTTCAGTGGTCATCTATGTTGAGATTGAAAATGGATTCATCTGGAAACTCTAAGATGAGAGGATTCTCTAAATAGATTGGTGCTTATGCAAGTTGATCTGTGATGACTTGGTCTTTAATTGCTTTCCACTCCACATATTCAATGTCATACTCTGATAGTATCATGACCCATTTTTCCATTCTTCCGGTGAGCATTGCCTTTGATAGTAAGTACTTGAGAAGGTCTATTTTGGCGATGATTTTTATTTTGTGTGCCAACATGTAATGCCTAAATTTTTGTGATGCAAACACTACTTATAGACATGCATTCTCAATGAATGAGTAATTTAAATCATTCCCAACCATTGTTCTACTAATATAATAGATGGCCCTTTCTATCCCATTTTCGTCATGCTGAGCTAGGAGAGATCCAAGGGATGTTGTTGTTGTTGACACATAGAGAATTAATGGTTTTCTTGGGATTGGAGGCATTAGGACTGGTGGTGTAAGTAGATATGATTTGATCTTATTGAAGTCTTCTTCACACTTGTTATCCCACTTGTACGCTACTCCCTTGTGAAGTAGGTGAGAGTATGGATTCTTTTTATCTGCCAGCTGTGCTATGAATCTTTGGATGGACTGAAGCTTGCCTTGGAGACCTCTCAATTGTTTTAATGTTTTGGGTGCCTCCATCTCAAGGATTTCTTTTACCTTAGTAGGGTCTACCTCAATACCTCTCATTGATACTATGTATCCTAGCAACTTTCCTAGTTGTACACTGAAGACACACTTTTTTGGGTTTAATATAACCTTGTATTCCTCCAGACTATCAAAAATAACACTTAAGGTTGCTATGTGATCCTTCCTCTTTCTGGATTTGGCTAGTATGTCATCAAAATAATCTTCGACAGTTTTATGGATCATGTAATGGAAGATTAATGGCATGGCTCTTTGGTATGTTGCTCCTACATTCTTCAAGACGAATGGCATCATATACTAGTAGTAAGTCCCTCATGGACAAGTGAAGGCTATTTTGTGCCGGTCTTCTTTAGCAATCATTATCTGGTTTTATCTCAAGAAACCATCCATCAAGGAAAGAATTTCATGTCCCGTTGTCATGTCTACGATCATGCAATGTTGGGCAATGGGAAATCATCTTTTGGACATGCCTTGTTCAAGTCCCTGAAATCTGTGTAGATTATGATGCCCCCATTGGGTTTTGAGATGGGAACCAGGTTTGAAACCCATTCTGGATAGTCTATTGGTCGAATGAATCCTGTGTCTGATAGCTTCTTTAGTTCCATTTTGACTAGCAGGGCGATCTAAGGGTGCATTTTCCTGAGCTTTTGTCGTACGGGCTTTTCTTCAGAGTGTACTGCTAGGTGATGAACTATAATTTTTGGATCGAGCCCTGGCATGTCTATGTAGCTCCATGCAAAGTTTACATGTCTCTCTCTTAAGAAGGTTGCTAGGATTTCTTGTTCTTCTGATATTAATGATTCCACATAGAATGTGATGTATGGGGTCTCTTCTATTCCTAGATTAATTAGATTGCACTTTTCTGGTAGGACTGCCGATTTTTCCTAATGAAGAGCTCTAAAGGGAAGATTGAATCCCCCATCCTTAGGCACCTCAGAGAGGTTTTCACCATTGGATGTGTCCTTTATTTTTACTTTTTTTTATTTCAGAGAGTGTTGCAGTGTGGTTTTCACTCAAGGACTTTGATATTATTCTTAGTTTCTCACTTTTACAACTAAGGGATTCAATTGTTTCCCCATAGTAGGCATGCATATCTAGCTCAATGATGAATCTTGCTTTGTGATCCCCACCTGGAATGTTATCCCGTAGTCCCATGAATTCTTAGAGCACCTCATCATTTTTGAATGTGTCAAGAATTGGTGGTCCTCATTGGTCATAATCAATGAGTTGGGGGTAGACTAGACGGATTTCATGATTTTGATGGTCTGACTCAAAGGATAAGGTGCTAATCATGAGAAGTTTGGTATCCTCAAAAATCCTAGGTAGATTGGTTATGGGATCCTTGTCATCACTACTACTACAAACATCAGTTATGTCAAATGTGAAGTTGTCTATGACTCGATCTGTAGATACGGGTAAGCGAAGTTCGACTACAGATTGCTGAGGAGGATTATTGACCTTTCTAACTGGAGGACTTCAACCACGTATGGTTATACTCATAGGGGTACATCCAAGGCCAATATTTCTCATTCGCGTCTCTAGAATGATAGGTATTATAAGCCCATTGTCATTTTCCCCAAGTCTTTGGTTTCTGTCATAGCCCATTGTGAGCATCATTTGGAAACCTTTGGTTATGTCATCCATTGGTAGATTGGTTGTTGGTCTATTATCTTGGTGTAGGAGATGAGATGGGTCCTCCTCTATGACTTCTCAGCCGAGATCTCCCCAACTTTTGAAGTTGGGATATTCTTCAGGGGATGTTTGAGATGTGGAGGCTTCATTTGATTGTAGACACCCTCGTGATCTCAGAGATTGTGGTAACTCTCCTACCACAAAATCATTTTTGGGAATCGTGTAGTTTTCGTAACCATTTTCCTGGATGATGAATTTGATATTAGAGATGGTGGGGATGGTGGGAGTGGTGGTTGTCTCTGTCGTGGAAGTGGAAGCGAGAGTGGTTGGATCAATGTATGGTGTTGATGGGCCTTCATCATTTTTAGGCACTTGAGGGATTTTGTAGTATTTTTCCTCAAGGTTCTTGTAGTAGGAAAATGGTTCAAGATCTCCATGGATGGTGACCTCTTGTCCTTCATATGTAAATTTGACACATTGTTGGAAAGTTGATGCTATCACTTGCATTACATGGATCCATGGACATCCTAGGAGAATGTTATAAGGCAAGTCAAGGTCCAAGACCTGATAGGTGGTTTCCATGGTAGTTGGCCCTACTTGAATAGGGATTCTGATTGTGCCTTGGGACACTCTTTCCTGATCATCATATGCTCTTATTGTAATACATTTTCTTTTGTCGATGGAATCCTCTGAGATTTTTAATTGCTTAATGAGCTTGAGGGAACAAATATTCAAACTTGCACCTCCATCCACCAAGACTCGCTTGACTCTACTTTTCTGCACTAGGACCTCTAAATGGAGTGCATGGTTATGAGATGGTTGAGTGGGAAAATCTTGGTTGGAAAATGTAAGGAGGTTTAGAGTGATGATGTTTCCGACCATAGAAAGGACGGTGGATGAAGCCAATGCTTCCTCAAGGATTTTCTTGTGGGCAGATGAGATTTTTAATAACTCTATGATGGAGATTTGTGTTGGAATTATTTTTAGCTGATCAAGGACATTGGAACCATTGGAAACAATTCTTGAATTGGACATGAAAGTTCTGTTTAGTTGAGATGATCCTACGATAGTAACTTTTCTGCCTCTTGTGGTGACTCCACAATCAACCTAAGCTCCTTTGATGATTACTGTACAATGTTCATCTAGGGAGGTGATGATAGTTTCATACACATGATTCATGTTTTTGAAGGTTCCTTTCCCCTTATCAATGTTATTGTTCCCTTTATTGTTATGGTTAGGCATCGGATTCATGTATATTTTGAGGTTCTGGTTTCCTGTTGGCTATTCCACATTTATGATTCTTTGATCGATGAGGTCTTGGAATATGTTCTTTAACCTCATGCAATTTTTAGTGGTGTGCCCTTTGATTTTGTGGAAGTCGTAGAGCTAATTTTTGTTGTACCAAGGAGATTTACCGTCTGGTTCTTGATAGTTCTCATAGGTGGGAATCTTGATGAGGTTTTCATTTATCAGTTTCTTCATGATGATTTTGAGTGATTCCCCAAGAGTGGTGTACTTTCTCTTGATGGAATTCTTGTTTCGATGGGGCAGTCCCCTTTGATCATTGATGTTGTTGATCGCTTGATTGTTTGTTTGATGTGATGTTGTGTTCGCGTGATGGTTGTTTGGATGATTATTTTGGTTTTTTTGTTGTGGTGCGGGTGTGTTTTGCCGAGGGGCACTGATGAAAACTTTGGCATTGATGACACCATTGTTTGTAACATTTTTGTTTCTTGCCCATGTGCGAGGTTTGTCATTGTAATTGGTGGGTGGGCGATTATTCTATTGTTCAGGATATGAAGTTGATCCTCTAGGTTGTGTCATAAGGGTTGGTTCAATGCTAAGCGCCTTGGAAATCAACTGGTCATACATCTTGATCCCTTGGACCTTGAGATGGAATGCCAAGAGGCTGTCAAGGTTGGATATGATAGTGTACACTTTTTGTTCCTCAGGAATGACCCATTTACTCTAATTGGCCTTGGATCACCATTGTTGTAAGAATGAAGCAAATGATTCATTATTACCTTGTTTCAGAGCTGATAGTTCTTCAAGACTGACATCCATGGCGATATTGCATGCGTAGTTTTTTATGAATGCGTCTATGATTTCTTGGAATGTCTTGATGCCTGTAGGTAGGTGAGAGAACCATTCCATGGCGTGGCCAACCAAAATCCTAGGAAATAGCCGCATCAGATAGGTATCGTCATACACAACTTCCATACAATGAACCTAGAATTCCTTGATGTGATATTTAGGGTTTCCCATCCCACGATACTTTTTGAATTTTTGGGATCTCAAATCCCTTCAGGAATGGCTTCATTACAATGATTTTTTCAAATGGATAAGGGCACAAGTTGCTAAGTGTTTTCATGGTTTTCCCTGATTGAAGGTCAAGTACTTGTTGTGAGAGCAACCTGATTTGTGTTGTCACATTGTTTTGTGGATCAGGGGGTGAGATGAAAGTGTTTTGAGCTGGTGGGATGGGTGGATTGGTTGGTATGTTGATGGAAGATGTTTGTATGTTCTATTGAGCCAAGTATGCTTGCAATTGGTGTTGTACCAACAACACTTTTTGTCAGTCTTGTTGTTGCTATGCTATTAATGCATGTTGTTGAGCTTGTTGTTACGCTTGTTGTTGAGCTACTAATTGGGCTACTTCTTGTTGTTCTTGATATTGCTTTAGCGTTTGCTAATATGGTTGTTGTTGCATTGTGTATTGTTGTGCAAGATACTATGCTTGTGTTTGTGCTTGTTGTGCTTGATATTGGGCTTTGTCTTGAGTGTGCGCTTGAGCTTGGGCTTGAGCTTGTGCTTGAGCTTGTGCAACTTGTGCAGCTTGAGCGGCTTCTTGTTGTTGTTGCTACAATAAGGCTTGGGCTTGTGTAGCCTGTTGTGCTTGTTGTGTGATTTGGGCTGCTTGAGTAGCTTATTGACTGCATGGCTTGTTGAGCAGCTAGTTGTGTGGCTTGTTGAGCAGCTAGTTTTGCAGCTTGTTGTTTTTGTACTTGTAGGAATGCCTTTTGATAAGCAGCTTGTTGAGTGGCTTGCAATGCCATACTATATTGGCTTGATGTATTGGAGCTTGGTGGTGGTGGAGGTGGTGGTGGATTCAAAATGGTGCTTGTTGTGGAGGTGAGAGGCGCCGTCGTGTTAGTATTTGGGGTTTGATTGGTAGATGGTGTGATCAATGTGGTTGGTCCTTGAGAGACCATGATTTGAGATGTTAGGGGGGTGGTTGATGATGCAACAATGGTGATTTCTTGTGTAGTTGTCATTTGTTGTTGTGATGTTGATGAAAAGTTTTGAGAGTTTACCGTGATGTTTTGGTTGATGTTTGGGATGTTGGTTTGATTGATATTTGGTAAAGGGGGAAGCCCTAAGACAAAAAGTGGTGTGGATGATGATGGTAATGGTGGAAGTGGTGGAAATGTGAGAGATGTGATCTCTTGAGGAAATGGTGTGGTGTCGAAAATTCCCCCTAGTCCAAACATGTCACCCTCTCCTTGCGAGGTTATGGGGAGAGAGGTTTGGGGTGTTGCATGGAATGATGATGATGATGGGTTGTTCGGATAATGAAAGGTGAGAGGATCATATGGATGCAATGGTACATTTTTTCCCAAGATGGTGTTTGCATCCAATTCTTGATTGTTTACAAGAGGATGTGTTTGCAATGCATTGAGAAATGCACTTCCTTTGTTAACAATGGGCTGCATTGGAGCAATGGATGATGTGATTTGCGGGATGTTTTGAGTGATGTTTTGAAATGAGGGGGTAGATGAAATGGGGATGGTAGATGAGATTGGAGGCATGACTCCAAAAGATGGTTCCACAATAGTGCTCACATCAAAATCGGAGGGGAGTTTAGCCACTTGCTTTGCTAATTCAAGAATGTATAGTGAGGGATTGATTCTCATCATGATGTTGATAATCTTATGATTCTATGGATTTTGAATTATTTCAATGATTTCCTCATGTATCATTCCAAAGGGATTATCAAGGTAAGATCCTCCATTTGGACACCTTCCTCTTGATGGTCTTGCGAGAATGTAGGAAGGTTAACCGTGAGGCTACCAGATCCAATGGGATTCATTTTGGGAGTGGTTTGACTTAAGTCACTTGAAGTAGATGCTTCTTTGCTGGCTTCCATGTTCCTCTTGTGTTTTGTTCTATTTTGAACCATAAAGTAGGGATCAATCTTCAAGAATGCAGAAGGTGAATTCTCTAATTCTTTGGATTGATCTAACTTTAGGTACAAAAGAGAAATTTTAGGATGATTTTAAGGATCAAAGGGTGATAATGATATGGATGTAAGATGGATGTTTGATGGATGATTGGAACTCTTGAACAAATATTGATTCTAGGATTGATTTGTTTTGAATTCGTATTTTGGTGGACTCATAAACTCTAAGAGGTTGGATGTTGTCCTATAGTTAAATCATTCACAAGATGATAATTTTTATAGGTATGGGAAGAAGGATTCATCTAAACACTCCTATCCAAACATGATGATTTTGATAATGAACTCCTAAATCCCAAGATGTTGGATGTTATCAAGGGATGAATTTGTTCACAATTTTTGATAATTTGATCAAATATGTGGAGAAAGATTCATCCACACACATTCAATCAAAAAAGATGATTTTGGATTGATTTCAAATGATTTTCATGATTTTGGATTGATTTCAAATGATTTCCCCAAAGTTTAACATGAAGGATTTTTCCAAGATTTTTGAAGAGTTGTTGATGAGATGATTTTGGTTTTGATGTTCAGAGATGGATGAAGGTTTGATTTTGATCCTAGGATGTACCTAAAAAGACACTTGTTTACTAGACCTAGGTTTTGATGAAGAAGATTTTCTCTAAAAAAGATGTTCAAACTCTCTAAAAGGATTTGGGTTTTGATAGTAATAGAACAAGTACAAACCAGGATTGTTTCTTGAAGCCTTTCTGTAAAAGTTAAAAAGCAGTCTTCATCTGAATTCGTATAGCATTGAAAGACTCTTTTGATGGGATTTCAGACTAAGGGCTTTTACCTTTGGTTTCTTGATATTGATCTTGCGTGAAATCATTGGAGACACATGTGTGGGGTCCAATTTTTTTTAGTCTTTGCTTAATGACTTTGTTTTACCACAACACTTCTTTATTAGGTTTTGAAACTAGATGTCCAATGTCTCAACTTCTTCTCATTTCACAAGGTATATTATGCGAAACTTTGATGAAATTAAGGCAAGGGTTACCTATTGTTTAACTTTAATAGGAAAATTTAGATGTAAATCCAAGTGTTTAGAAACCTCTAAGGATGAAATCCCAAGGGTAAGCAATAACACATGAATTTGGTCAATTGTATTTTCCTCCTAAAGGGTTTGAAATTTTGATGACGATGTTAAATGTTTATTTCCAAATGTTTTTGAACAAGAAAAGTGTTTTGTAACCAAGAACAAGCATAATCCTATGGATATGAAAGAAAATATTTGTTGAGTCCCCACTTGGACAAGTCCAGCTACGCTCATCTTTAGCGAATACTTAGATGCCTGATCCCACTTGCTCCCCTCCATGACACTCACTTATACGGGGCAACCAAGCATCAACACCCTTGAAACTCCCATGGCATGCTTTCCATTTCTACTAAAGACCATAAAATCATGAGGTGGCTTCAGAACAACCGTTGTTGCACCAACAAATAGATCAAAGATTTTGGCAATTCTAAAACAAGGGTTTTAATTCAAACTTTTTATTTGTAGGAGTTGACCCAACGTGGTGAGAAACCATTGTTTCCCTTCTCATCGTATTCAACTGCTTGATATTGGCATTTATTCCAATACCTACATTTATATCCCAACTGGAAATACTCTTGGCTTTAGAGTGTTACCAGTTGAGTCATTCCCTTGGGTGAGTACTCTTTCCCCAAGGTAGGCCCTCTAAGATAAACAAAAGTGAGTAAACATATTCATAGTTCAATCAACCTTCATTTAGAAACAAAGGGAGAACACATGCAATAGGTTTACTCACACTCGCAAAGCGTTTTGTTCAATTTTAAACCCAAAAAATGAAGTGTGGAGGTGATTACTTTATCTCAACCTGAGATCACCAAAAAGGCCTTTTGATTCTGAAGACCACTGTGAAGCACGAGAGAAGCACATATGTCCTTTTTGTTGATGTTAGTATAAGTAAGTTATCATGAAAACAAAGTAGTACATGTTCATTTTAACCTTTCAAAGAAATTGTGAGTTCTTTTTAAAGCACCAAAGGACAAATGAGAGTTTTTTTTTCAATTGTTAACTTCAAATAAAATCTAATCAATTTTCCTAAAGTTTATTTTAACCCCTTTGCAATGAAAATTGAAAGCCTTGGTAATTTTCATTTTAAAGCCCAAAAACAAGTTAGTCTAAAATAGAAAATTAAAGCATACGATGGAATCTCCAAGCATTAAAAAATGATTTATCAACTCCAATTTTAATGTTTAAATTCCCTCCAAGATTCTTCGAAGATCACTTCTAGCAAGCTCCTTGTGCAAACGAAATCCCTCCTCATCGCTTTTCCTTCCTTTACCCCTTCCTCGTTTTCCTATTAAACAAAAGACACTCATGTGAGGATCAAACTATTAAATTCATTTTGATTATTAACTTCAAACAATAACATGATCTCAAATGAAAGGACAAATATTT
Organism: Sequoia sempervirens; assembly: GCA_007258455.2. Classification (NCBI taxonomy): domain Eukaryota; kingdom Viridiplantae; phylum Streptophyta; class Pinopsida; order Cupressales; family Cupressaceae; genus Sequoia; species Sequoia sempervirens. The sequence continues at coordinate 33,756,525 of VDFB02072274.1, forward strand.
GGATGATTATGATAGTAAAAGGAGGATTTATAAGTGAATCATGCTTTGATATTGATTTCATTGAAAAGCTATCACACTTGCTAGAACCATTCTCTCCCTTATCATAATCCACATCACTAAAGGTATTGATCCAATAAATCAACCATAAAGAATAAATCTTTCAAAAGCATCATTCTAATCTCAAATGTTGACTATCTCAAAGTAATCAAAATGATGTGATAAACTTTGAAAGCCCATAAATTGTATCAACCATAAAGAATACATCTTTCAAAAGCATCATCCTAATCTCAAATGTTGACTATTTCAAAATAATCAAAATGATATGATAAACTTTCAAAGCCCATAAATTGTATCAACCATAAAGAATACACTTTCAAAAGCATCATCCTAATCTCAAATGTTGAATATTTTAAAATAATAAAAATGATATGATAAACTTTGAAAGCCCATAAATTGTATCAACCATAAAGAAGACATCTTTCAAAAGCATCATCCTAATCTCAAATGTTGACTATTTCAAAGTAATCATAATAAACATGATAATATAAAATTATGACATTTATTATAGGATTAATAAGTATAATGATATAGTATGAGAGAATTATGAGTGAATAAAATGCACCCAATCAAATCAATTACTAAAATCATTCATTAAAGCCATATATTACTAAAAGATCGTTGACACATGTTGCTTTAATTTCAATGTTGCTGGTTGATTTTCTATCAAAAAAGCATATTGTCACCCCCTTCACAGGAAGAAAAAAAAAGAAGTTAGATACATCTCAAAATTAAATACCTGTCATATTTCCTAATGATTTTGACAAGATGAAGTTAATGTCGAATAGATTCACCCACCCAATCAAAAAAATCAAAACAAGTGAAAAAGGAACAAGCATTTAATGATAAAGACAACAATGTAAACAATAATATCAGAGAACCAGTGCTATTTATGATGGCATGATGTGTTTGCAAGACACACGCCTCATTTCAGACATTTTGTGCTAAAGAAACAGGCATGGTGACTTCAAAAAAGTGTAGGGAGACTCCAATTTCCTTCTAGAAGGTGTGCCAAAATTAGCCTTATTTCACAATCTACTTTTGCATGTTCTCAGCCTACGCATAAATGGGTTTTAGAAAGGCTTTTGAATCTTTAACGAAAATGCAACTATCAAGTGTAAAGCTTTAAAAAGAAAATAAGATTCAAGGAAACACGTTTTGGTAGGTGTAAAGCCGAATTGCCAACCTTTGCTAACGTATATAAATGATGGGATGTTTGAAACAGGGCACGGTCATCCATGAAACACATAAAATATGGGGAAATCTTGTTAGAGGTTATGGTTAGAAATTATTTTGGCAGAAATGTATGCAAAAGGACGAGGCACAGGTGTGTGAAATTTTTGGCAGAATGCCTATGTATACATGCATAAAAAATGTGGTAGCACAAACAAGGCATGTTAAAAAAAAGGCACCCATTCAAAGCAATTGATTGATTGAAGGCTAGCAGCTGGATATCTATGCATAATAAAGATTATATTCAAATGAAGACAAATATTTTTCAGTCACTATTTATTGCATCAATTAATATCTGAACAAACACAAAGAATTGAGTGATTTGAAAAAGTGTGTCATTCAGTCAAAGTTCCTCAAAGTTGCAGGAGAATAAAGAGTGTCCTTCAAGAAAGATATGGAAGATTTATATACATTAGATCATTCATCGCTTGACAGAGATTCAGCTTGCAAATGCATTCCTAAGACAAAGTAGATATTGGCATAATTTACACAAACAAAATTGTGTATTTGACTAGATCATTTAATGTTGCACAAAAAAGATTGTAAACTGACATGGCATGTGATTGCACATATTTTGACTAGTATTTGCCACTCTGACCAAAGGAGAATCAAGAATGAGGAATTAAGCAATAAGGTGAGAATGCCTTGAGTTGGGCATTGAACAACAAAATGGGGCGACTTCCACAACTAGTAGACCAGTGCTGACTCCTGTGATGTTTACATAAAGTAACAAACTATCTATCCATTGTTAAAGACCAAATGAACTTGATTTATGCTATTTTTGAGAGCTATTTTTTCCAACCTAGATTGCGACAATTAATATTACAGTGAAGTGTAACCCATGGCAATCTAGTCTCTTAAATTTATTAGAAGATCATGGTCTTGGTAATTAGAGTGCAGGTGCAAACAAGAAGAGAATACGGTGGCTAAAGTAGATATGTTATTTTTCTTTTCTGACTGAGTGCTTCAGGTTTGTACAACCAACAAATAATGAGGACAATTTACAACGACTTGATTATATGGTAGTAAAAAAAAAAAAAGATAGCTCATAGCTATCCTGCGAACTTTTTTTTTTTGAATGTTTGAAAGAAAAGAAACATTTGTAGGATATGCGCGAAATGGATAAGTTAAAAAGATGTGGAATGTATTGATTGCAAGCATTTGACTTGTTGAAAAGATGTAAGAAAATTGCAAGCAAATGTCATTAGTAGGCACAAAGCTGAATTCTTAAAATTCTTAACAACTACCAGCATTGCTCCTATCTGATATCAAATGCAAAAATCAAACACAAAAATCTATTTGACTTGAATTCTTTTGAAATTAAATACATAAATCTATTTGACTTGAATGAACAATGAGAAGTATATATGCAAAAGAAAACAATACTTAAAATCCCATAAGTCATTTTAAACTTCTTGTTCTACTCCTAGGCAGTAATAAGATCAATCACATAAAGTAAACATTGTACAGTGACATTCAACCCTCCTTCTAGTGCCATAATGAGCACCCCTAAATCTGCAAATGATCAATCTCCAACACTCATTAGTGGGGTTAGTTTATGCAAATGCAAACCTATGAATACTCCTATGAAATAATATATCATGCTTCAAAGTGAAAACTAATAACAAAGATGATCAAAAGATATATAAAAAACATGACATATACCTATTCCATAGTGGATTGGTGTCACTTGTGAAAAGTGACCCTTTTCCCAATCCTTGACAATCTCAATGATAAAATGCCTTGAAGATGGAGTGAAATGGACAAAATTAGCTCTCAATTGAAGAAAGTAACTTTGCATGAAGATTGTGGATGCTAAGATGAAGAATGATCCTTCTATTTATAGAATCTCAAGCTAAAAGAGTGCCCAAAAGAGAGCAATGTGGGATAAAGATTTAGCCAATAAGAAGGAGCCACTTGTCACCTTGTGAGTGGATGGAGGATGTGCAAGTTTTGGTCAATGTGCTAATAAATGGGATTAGTTGGCCTTTTCAAATTAAAATTTTGCTTGTTGGAGGGAGAAAAAGAGACTTAAATGCCAAGTGGGGGACGTGTAAGAGGGGAGTTATTGCCATGTTGGAAGGGACAAGTCAACTTGTTTTCAAATTCAAACTTGAGGGAATATTCTCCAAAGATGCCTTGTTGAGAGAAGATGAGGATTTCATAAATCAATAAATTGATTTATTTGTGCAAGTGGGAAAGGCTAAAGGATGTGATGGGTGATTAGCTAGATTAATCGGGATTAGATTAATTTAGTGAAGGATTAGGTGATTTTGACCCATTTGACTTAGATACTTTGATTTATTTAAATCAAAAGGGAGGAATATGAATTTGATATTTTAATTAAATAAAGTTTGGTTTATTTAATTAAAAGGGTGATGTAAGATAAAGGTTAATTTATTTAAAGGAGATGAAATTAGGAGATGATTTATTTAATCCAAAGATGGAATATTAGGATTTGATTAAAAATTGATCTATTTAATCAAATGAGATAATGATTTAATTAAATAAAGTGAATTCATTTAATTAAAGGTTATTTAATTAAAATGGTGAATTGAAATGAATGCATATTTTAAGTGTCTACAATGATGATGATGATGATGATTATTGGGCTTTATGCAACTATATTGATGAATCAGTACATAATATAATGTTAGAAAATTAGGATTTACATTTAATAATTAGTGACTAATTTAGATAGTTAGCGTCAGGAAAATAATGGTTTTAAAAAAGCAACATATTAGATGTAATGGGGCATTGCAGAACAACTTGATCTTTGAATACATACACTTAACAACTAAGGTTGCTCTTCTTTCCTGCATATGTATCAAGATTTTCAGTTTGCAAAATTTTTTAGCTTGAAGTATATGACCATTATTTGAGTTAATAGTTTGTCACAAAAATACAATTAGGCAATCCTTCTTTTGTGTTGTATTAAAAACCATATTATTTGGATTTGCATGTACAATTTAGGTGCAGTCATCTTATTCACCGAATAATGCATGATTAGATTCTTTCAAATTTTTTAGTGTTTTTTTTCTAATGATGATCCTTTGTAATGTGTTACTGCATTTTCTAGCATTCTATCAAACATCATTTTTCACAAATTGTAATAATTTTTAGAATATAATAGAGGAAATGATAATTTGATATGTTGGTTGTCTGGGAAATGTGGATGTGTAAATATGCATTAGTAATGATAAAATTTTATCACTTGTCCAAAGAATTTAGAAAATCACAATAATCCCAAATACTGAAATTGTTTGAAAAGATTAAAATTCTACGGTTTTCCAATATATCTCAAGTAAAGACTTATAATGATAGTGATTGGAAAACAAGAATGGATTGGAAATAAATTGATGAGGGTGCTAACTCGAGACACAAAAAATAAAACACACAACCAAAGAATATTTTTATTATTCTAAATATGAAAAGATTACATGTAGAGGATCTCAAATCCTTGAGTTTTGCAATACATGCAAGTTACAAAAACTATAGAAATTCCCCCTTTTCGCAATACGTGATCTTTTCCCCAAAAAAGCCCCCCAAAAATTAGAAATTAGCCCATAAATAGCCCCTTTTCAGTTTAGAGCCAAAAAAAACATTCAAATTATGAGTTTTGGCAGTTTGGTGCCAAAAATTACAATTTGAAATTCAAAAATTGAGTCCTAATTCGAAAATTAGCAATTTTCCAAAAATTGACCAACTTCTGGAAGCCATAACTTTTGATCCGAGACTCTATTTTTTGAACCGTTTGAATCGTTGGAAAGGTCTTAGAGTGAAGAATGTTCTCTATCAATTTTTGGGCCCATACAAGACCATTTACTACCTAAAATTGGACTTGGAATATTTTTTAGAGCAAAAAGCAGAAACTAAAACTTGAATAACTTTCAAACCGAGAATGATCTTGACCTGATTCTTTTGCCAAAGTGCTTATTTTTCTGTCCTAAAGCTTCCCATAAAATTCTTCCTCCTCACACCATCAAATTTAAAACTGTTAAAAGTAAAAACTGAGCAGAAAACATAGAAATGCAATTCTTAAAGTTGGGAACTCTTATTCAATGAAAATGGTATCCAGAAATGCAAAAATATCTACAAAAAGCTAACAAAAAAAAAGATAAAGGAAAATATATTTTTGGGTGATGCAGGATTGCCCTTACACCACCAGATGCTCTTGCATCAAAAATTACCAAGATTTAAGAATAACAAGTATAATTATACTTATGTATTAATTCCTTTATATACCTACTATCATTTTCTTTAAAGAAAAAGAAGAACGAATAAAGAGGAATTTTTTTCTTTTGAAAAGGTTTCCTAGAAATTATGGTCTTTATCCTTATATATACTTTTATTTAAGATTATTAGAATCCCTTTTTAAGAGTATGGGAATATATTCCCCTCTTCTTCTCCTTTTACTGTACATATAAATATATTTAAAACTTGATTAATTAGAAACATTGCAGCCTAATTGTATCCTTTCATGTGTAAGTCCTTGAATTTTAGAAGGCTATATATTTATGCAAGATAAAAGAAAAGTAATATCAAGGATATAAAGTAATGTAAATAATGGGATGAGGTTACCGTGGGAGCCAGCTAACTCCTTGACAAAACGCACCTATGTACATACAAAAAAACATAAAAACATACATAGCAGCATACATACATGATGGATGTCGTAGTGCGGGCCCGCCAAAAGAGGACATAGAACAAATGGCCGGTAACGAACACCACTAGTTTTAAATTTTGCATTTTTCCACTTTTTGTGTTTTGAAAATGACTAATTGCAATTTTAGACCATTTTCCTATGTACTTCTAGTCTGTGCCAAAAATAGGAGCTTTCAAATAGGGTATGGAGCTTTCAAACAAGGTATGGACGTCCATCTAAGCACAATTACTTTGAGATATCAAAGTTGGAAATGCTCTGGTAGACATGTATGTGAGATTTGGAATAGGAAGACAATGGGAGCTTTGGAACAGGATGTGGGCATCCATCAAACCATAATGAAGCATAGACAAGGTACATGAACTATTGGAAATGATTTGGTAAACATGTATGTGAAATTTGGAAGCATAGACAAGGCACGTGAACTACTTGACAAGATGCCTCAAACAAATGTGGTTTGCCATGATTGTCGGATATGCATAGAAGTGGCTGAAAATGCATATCTTGCAAAATAGGGGTCGTTATATGCCTAATAGTGTGTTACGTTATCTACAAAGATAATAATTGTTTGTTGTTTTTCTGAATACATAAAATGAATAAAAACTATAGTTTCCAGCTCTCTACTAAGCATGAGTTTTGTCTTTTTTTGTTTGCTCAAATTCAAATATCCATGCATTTGAAAGTGATACTTTGTTTAGAACTGTTGCTAGAGATGTAGTTTTAACAACATATAGTATAATATTCTTCCAAAATGGTATTGCAAGTAGTAATATAAGGTGCAAAAGTTTGACCAGAAAGACAATCAATAGTCTCCTATCCATACAACATTTCAAAAAGAGAAAACCCCAAACTTAAAACTAGGGTTTTAAAATGAATTTGTGAATAAGAATATGTGGTGAAGCAGTTTTTGTATTAGTTGGATATTATTTTAGCTAATTGATCATATGAAATTGAATTATATTGAGAGGAAATTGAATGTTATATTGTAAACATTATGCTCTTGTGATATATCTTGATATATTTTTTCGAACTAACTACCTTGATGGTTTGATGAGTGGATGCAGGAGATAGTTTTCCCCTCCTGGATTATGAGGGAGAGCATCATCAAAGAGAGTAGTAGATCTGGAAAAAAATATGAATCCATCATGAGATCGAAACCACACACTCACATAATTTAATTTGGTTGCAATAATTGTGTATATTTGTTGTGAAATGTTGATTGTGGTGCACCAATTGTTTTTGTCTACATATTGGCATCTATTGTGTGATGAGAGCGCAGCCCGAGACTTAGAAAATAACCCACAAATAAGAGAATAATTTTATTATTCAGAAAATGGAGCTTCTTACATGTAGAGGATCTCAAATCCCCAAGTTCTACAACACATGCAAGTTACAGAAAGCTACAGAATAACCCTTTCGCAATATGCGAGTTTGTCCCCAAAAAGTTACCCCAAAATTAGAAACCCGCCCATAAATAAAGCTTCTCTTTAGTTTGGAGCCAAAACAACATTCAAATTGAGTTTAGGTGGTTTGGCGCCGAAAAATTATAACTTGAAGTTCAAATTTCAAAAGATAATTTGCAATTGTATCTTCTAGAAAGTGCGCCAACTTCCCGGGGCCATAACTTTTGATCCAGGACTGATTCGTGAACCGTTTGAACCGTTGGAAAGGTCTCGAAGTAAAAAATGTGCTCAAAATTTTTTATGCTGATTTTAGCAAGTTTCGGGGCCGATCTGGGAACTCTAAGTGCCTCAAATCTAACCCGGAAGATTTTCAAGTGCAAATATGGGAAACTAAAACTGCAATATCTTTCAACCCAGAAATAGAAAATAAAAACTGTAAATTGGGAATTTCATTATGATGAAAAGGGTATCCAAAAATGTAAAAACATCTAAAAATTGAGAAACTTGAAATTTAACTATTTTTGGGTGATGCAAGATTGCCCCTACACCACTAGATGCTCCTGCATCAGACACCCAGGGTAATTTGAGAAGTGACCCATCACGTCTCTGATGGTGGAGGAAAACCCAAATGGTTGACCTCTCCCTTAGGCAACCAGGATGAATCTTCAAAAGGCCTTCCTTTCCATTTCACTAGATATTCTTCATACTGCCTATTCCTGGTACTCCTTCCCACACGACTATCCAGGATTTCTTCAATCTCCTCCTTGTCTGAAGTATGTGCTAGAAATCCCACACTGTTCCATCGTTGGTACTTCCTCTGCGCCACCTTCATGATACTCTGTCAAATCTGAAATGTTGAACATAGGGGAAATGTTGAATCCATCTGGCAACTCTACCTCATATGCATTCCCTGAATCATGCCTCTTCAAAATTTTATTGGGACCAAACTTCTTCATCTTCGATTTGTTATGTGTTCCCACTGGAAACCTTTCTTTCCTCAAGTGGACCATCACTTTATCACCAATCTGAAACTCCTTATACCTCCTCTTCTGATTGCCTTAGCCTTATACTGCATATTCATCTTGTTAATATGTTCTCTTACCTTCTCATGTATATCCTTGATGTGTTCTACAAAATATTGGCTTCAACACTTATTTTCTTCTCTTGGTCCATCTTCCTCAATTCTAGAGCTATTCTGGGGCTACCTCCATACACAATCTGGAATGGTGATCTACCAGTGCTTCTATTGACAGAATTGTTGTAAGAAAATTCTGCACTGGGGTAAAATCAAGTCCCATCCTTGGGTTTATCTCCTACCAAACATCTCGATGGGTTACCCAGACTCCATTAACAACCTCTGTTTGCCCATCTGTTTGTGGATGGTGTGCAGAAATGAACTTCAACTCTGTCTTCAGCTTCTTCCACAAGGTCCTCGAAAAGTACCCCACAAATTTGGTGTCACGATCTGAAACAATACTCTTTGGCGGACCATGTAGCCTCACCACCTCTTTGAAGAACAAGTCAACAATGTGGACTACATCATGGGTCTTGACATGGAATGAAATGTGCCATCTTGAAAACCTATCAACTACCACAAAGACTAAATCATTCCCACGTTGTGTCCTTGGCAAACCAAGAACAAAGTCCATACTTATATCCTCCCATGGCCTCTCTGGTATAGGTAAGGGCTAATATAAGCCTATATTCTGGCTCACTCCTTTAGCCATCTGACATACCCTACAACTTTGTACAAACTTCTTCACATCCAGTGACAATTGAGGCCAATAATAATGCTCACTAATAATGGCAATGGTCTTATCGACCAAAATGTCACGCCATTCCTCCACTATGCTTCTCCTTTATCAAGTTCTCCCTCATGGAACTCCTCGGGATACACAATTGACTTCCCTTAAATAACATGCCATTCGGATTATGAAATCCGCCACCTCGTCTTGTCCCTTTTAGAGGGTTCCTTGCAAGCTTTCCAAGCCTATAAAATTAGGATCTTCTGCATACAGTGTCTTGAGTTCATTGAATCCAACCACTTCAATCTACATCTTTGTCATCAATGTATGTCTCCTACTTAAGGCATCACGCAACCCTATTTGACTTCCCACTCCTATGTTTCAAAACAAAGCGTATAAAAAACTCTACCCATTTCATATGCTTCTGATTTAATTTTCCTTGACTATTTAGGTCTGCAAGGCCTAATGATCATATATAGAACAAATTCCTTCGACAATAAATAATGTCTCCATTTCTTTAATGCTTGAACTATTGCATAAAATTCCTGATCATATACATAATACTTTCTCTTTGCATCATTTAACTTTTCACTGAAATAGGCAATGGGCTTACCTTCTTGGCTCAACACTGCTCCAATGGCACAACCATTGGCATCACAATCCACCTAAAACACCTTGTTGAAATTTAGGAGGGCTAGAATAGGTTGCTCTGTTACCTTCTGCTTCAACAGTTCAAAACTCTTTTCCGCTCCAATGCTCCACTTGAATTCTTTTCTATCCCCTCTCATTGTTTCAATCAGTGGTCTAGAAATACTACTAAAGTTTCTAATGAACTTTCTATAAAAACTAGCCAAACCATGGAAAGATCTCACCTCGGTAGCAATTCTTGGGGTAAGCCATTCCAGAATAGCCTTCACCTTCTCTGGGTCCATCTTGAGACCTTCTGCTGAGACAACAAACCCCAAGTACACTAACTCCCTCTTTACAAAACTGCACTTCTTCAAATTAATCAATAGTTTTTCTTCTCTTTACTTCTCAAAGGCTCTCTGAATATGCATCAGATGCTCATCCAACGTCTTACTGAAAATCAAAATATCATCTAAATACACAATAACAAAACTTCCCAAAAATTCTTTTAGTACCTTGTCCATAAGTCGCATGAATGTGCTCGGTGCATTGGTTAGCCCAAAAGGCATGACTAACCACTCGTACAGGCCCTCTTTGGTTTTGAAGGCAGTCTTCCATTCATCTCCCTCTCGAATCTAGATTTGGTGATATCCACTCTTCAGATCAATCTTTGTAAAGTACTAAGCTCCACTCAAACAGTCCATCAGGTCATCCATCCTTGGCAGGGGAAATCTGTACTTGATTGTTATCTTGTTTATGGCTCGGGAATCTGTACATATCCTCCACTCCCCATCCTTCTTTGGTTCTAGTACTACAGGTACTGCACATGGACTCAAACTCTCCCGTATCAAACCCTTTCTCAAAAACTCTTGAACTTGTTTGTTCAACTCCTCATTTTCTGCTCGTGTCATTCTATGAGCTGCCTTATTTGGCAAACTGGCTCCAGGAATCAAGTCAATCTGATGACTGATCTTCCTTATTGGTGGTAAACCTTCAGGTACATTATCAGAAACAATATCCTGAAACTCATCCAACATCCCAGAAACTTCTTCTGGAACCTTCTCACTATCCTCCTTACTCACTCTAGGAATCAATGCATAACACACATGCTCATTCTTCATACCTTCTAAAAAATTTCTTCCATCTACATAACAAATTCTAGCACTACTGTGCATACCTTTTCTTCGGTCTCCTTCAGGGTTTCAACTTGTGACGAACCCCATCTTTTTCAAGGAATAAGTGTTTGCATGGCCATCATGTATAGCTCGCCTATCAACTGCCACACCTCTCCAACAACATGTGACATGCATCCATGGGGATGATATCCCAAAGTACTCATCATGGTAGCTCCGATCTTGAACTTTACTAGGCACTGCTCATTGACCAAAACTTTGTGGTCTTTCTGCAACCAGGCAATCCAATATGGATGCGGGTGCCTTTCCCTCTTCAGCTTCAACTTTGTGACCATCTCTTCTGACACCAGATTATCGGTGCTCCCACCGTCAATAATGACATCACAACATTTTCCTTCACACTTGCACCTTGTGAAAAGCAGATTCTTCCTCCTATTCGGTTCCTTTTCCTCTCTCACCAGGGCTCTCCTAATCACTAGGGCTTCTCCCCTTTTAGCATCATCAGAATGTTCAGATTGGGCCTCCTCATCTGCATGCGCAACCCTTCCATGACCTTCTGGCCTTTTGTCGCCCTTCCTTGGTGTTGTGGACATTCATAGGATCGATGCCCTTCTTCACCACACTGGAAACACGTTCCTTTGAAACCACCTCTTCCAGATCCTTGTCCATATCTCCCTCATCCTCTACCTCTTTGATCACCACTGTTTTGATCACGAGGCGGTGAAAGTTGTCATTCCTTTGGCTTCGGCTGGTACCCACATCTTCACTTTTCTTTTCATCATCATTTCAGCTTCCTAAAGGTCTTCCATTGCCCCTTCCGCTTTGACCTCCTCGTCCTTTTTCTTGCCATCAAATCTTTTGTTCAACTTCTCTTCCACCTTCAGAGCAAACTGATACACATCCTCAATGGTGGTCATTCTGACTAGGCTTAACTCCTCCTAAATGCTTGGTCGTAACCCATTAAGATATCAGGCTACCTTCTCCTTATTGGCCTCTGTGTGGCCCATTCTGATGATTATCTTATGAAATTCTTCAGTATATTCTTTCACAGATCTACTTCCTTGCTTCAACCCTTGCAATTTCTTCAATAGATCTAACTCGTAGTCCACTTGTATGAACTGCTTCTTCAGTTTCTCTACCATGCGATCCCATCTGGTGATATTTCCTTTTCCTCTTCGATTTATTTCCAATTGGACCTCTTTCCACCAAATACTGGCATGGCCCTTCAGCTTCATTTTTGCAAACTTAACCCGATCTGGATCCTCTATTTCCTCATACTCAAAATATTCTTCTAGCTCGTTGATCCAGTCGATCAACTCTTCCGGGTTCAGACTTCCGGAATAACTGGGGACTTCTGCTCTGGGTCTTTTTCCGATCTTCAAAATGGCCCTTATTAGCCGCATTTGGTCTTGATCAATTGCTTCTTCTTCCTCTTCTACATCTGAACCCTCTTCCTCTCCTTCATCCTCACTTTCCTCCCTTGGGTTTAACCCTCTTCTCAACTGCTCTTGTAATGCATCAATCTATCTCTGGAGGGTTGCCAGTGCATCTCTTCCACTAGCATTTCTACCGCCTCGACCACCTTTGGCACCACCACACCTACCAGGCATCACTCTTGGAGGCATCTTTTTTGACCTCAACCCACAACCACGGTCCTGGTATGAACTGCCTCACGATCAGCAATTTTTCCACACGCTCAAGAAAACCTACTCTAATACCACTTGATGAGGGCACAGCCTAAGACTTAGAAAATAACCCACAAATAAGAAAGTAATTTTATTATTCAAAAAATGGAGCTTCTTACATGCAGAGGATCTCAAATCCCCAAGTTCTACAACACATGCAAGTTACAGAAAGCTACAGAATAACCCTTTCGCAATATGCGAGTTTGTCCCCAAAAAGTTACCCCAAAATTAGAAACCTACCCATAAATAGAGCTCCTCTTTAGTTTGGAGCCAAAACAACATTCAAATTGAGTTTAGGTGGTTTGGCGCCAAAAAATTACAACTTGAAGTTCAAATTTCAAAAGAACATTTGCAATTGTATCTTCTAGAAAGTGCACCAACTTCCCAGGGCCATAACTTTTGATCCAGGACTCCGATTCGCGAACTGTTTGAACCGTTGGAAAGGTCTCAAAGTCAAAAACGCACTCAAAATTGCTACACCAATTTTGGAAAGTTTCGGGGCCGATCCGGGAACTCTAAGTGCCTCAAATCTAACCCGAAAGATTTTCAGGTGCAAATCTGGGAAACTAAAACTACAATATCTTTCAACCCAGGAATAAAAAATAAAAAGTAAATTGGGAATTTCATTATGACAAAAAGGGTACCCAAAAATGTAAAAACATCTAAAAATTGAGAAACTTGAAATTTAACTATTTTTGGGTGATGCAAGATTGCCCCTACACCACTGGATGCTCCTGCATCATTGTGTGTGTTTTGTTGGATAGAATAAAGTTTAAAACACTTGTAATGTAAGTAATAGAGTTATAAATTTGTATTATTGGCAATAGAAAGTTTCACACTTTATGGAGCCAAATCTGTAGATGGGCAAGAGGAGAAGTTTTATACTATGTTTCGATATAGAACTAATGTGCCCTTTTGGCCAAAGGTAAAGAAACAACCCCAATCAAAAGCTTTCTTTGCTCTTATCTTATTATTTTCTTATAAGATTCATTGTACTCTATATATCATCTTTTTTATCTTGTTTAGGAATGTGATTTTTTTAGAAGATGGGCTTCCCAACACACCCTTTTTCTGATGGATGGAAGGGAAAATATTAGTAGCACATTGTGAAGAGAATTGTCACATATCAATTCAAAAGATTATGATCTATACAATGGTTGTGTATGTGATTCATTGAAGGTTGAGGTCTCATGTTGTAAACCCTTGAGGAAAGATAGTAAATGTAATTATATGAATTAATAATTCATATTTTTGTTAATTTATTATGTCATCAAATTCTATTGTGAGTTTTTGTGTAATTGATTCTATGGTTGGATAATCCTTAGCTAGATCCTCTAGTCATAATTTTATCACATGGTATCTTGTGGTTTTAAATTGCAAGGAATGACATCCATTGGAATTATATTTTAAGTTATATCTTCTAATATTTATAATTAGGTAGGTGTTAAGAGAAGTATGCTTGTAAATATTTTTGAACCTAAGATAGTTTGAAAAGGAATGCTTTAAACATACCATCAAATTTGATGTAATTTACAAGGGACCTTGTAAATAATTCATTGAACTTGAGGTATTTTGGATTGTAATATATAGATAAGATGCCTCCATGGAGAGTGAGTAAAGTCCAACATGTAGTTAATATTTCTATAACAATAGAAGAAATGTTTGACATGATGAGGAATGTGTGGATTGGTTGGACATATCTTAGATATGATTAAAGTGATGATTAAAAAGTTTAAAGAAGAATGAGAAATCCAGAGAATGCACTATTTATCGAACAAGTTTTGGATGAACAAGAAGAGGAAGACACAATTTTTTTTAAAGATATTAAAATTTATTCAAAATATTATATAAGGGACCTAAAATTTGGTATACTAAAAATGAAGAAAGTGAAATGTGAGTTTTTTTTTGTTCCAATTAGATGAAGAAAGTGATGTCATTTTACATCTTATTTTAGCCATATTCTTGAGGTGTTGTAATGTGTTCTCCTATGTATACTTCTATTGTCTAACAATTCCATTATATGATAAGGATTTTTATGTAATCAACAATTTATTCTTAAGTATATTTAAAATTATATGTATTTTAAATTAATTTTATTCTCAAGTGCATCAAAATTGGGTTTAATTACAAGTTTATTTAAAGTTAAATTTATTTACAAATTATTTTAATACTAAAATTGTGATTTGAAGATAAATCGTTTATGTTATATTTTAATTAAATTTATTTAGCTTATAATAATGAAAGGTATATATTGCATTTTAATTAAATCGATTATTTTAAAGTAACAAATGTATAGACTAGGATTTTTTATTTGATGGTATACCTATTGTAGGTTTTCTCAAGTTCTTTAATTAATTATGTAATTTCAATATAGTAGTGTAAATAAAATAATATATGTGATTTTTGAATATCTAATAATCTGAAGTTACCAGGAGAGATTCAATTTATTTGTGTGTTATAATTAAAGAAGTGATCATTGAAGTTAGATTATAAACAAATGGATAATCCTTTCATGTTCTTATTAAGTTAGTTTATTTATCAAATTGAATAGGAATATTTAAACAAGTGGAGTATGGAATATACTTTGAAGTTTCATTACATGGAATGGTGTTGAGAGGTTAAAGTTTGATTTCTTGTGTTCTCCTCATTGATTGAATTCTATGTATTGATTTATTTTTTGTTTGATGAGTTTTTTTAAAGCCAAGTTTTGATGTGAGTTCTTTGGGAACCCTAGTATTTGCGTACCCTTCAGTTGGGAGTATATGAAAGTTGGTGTTATAGGCTTCCTAAGGCATTGGGTAATGGGTTTATGTTGGATTTCTTTGATTTAATTTTTAAATGATTGATTTAATTATTAGTTTTTGAACTCTTGTGGGTATCACCTTATTTCGTAGTTTGCCTCTTGTTATGGTTGTTTGGTGAGATGGTCCATGCCTCGCATTTGTACTCAGATTGGTAAAGTTTGGTGTTTTATGTTTGGCACACCCCTAATTTTTGTAAAGTTTTGTATTAGGACCGTGCAAAGATACTCTCCTATAGTATCCCCTACTTTTACTTCATATTCCTCTGGAAGAAGTCACCTTGTAAGTGGTCATTGAAATTATTGTATGTTATGTTTTGGTTGACCTTGTGATTTGGTCTTGTGATCATTCTGCTTGTTTGTCTTGGTTGTGGGTCTTTTCTTGTCATCTCCTAGCATGGGGGGTGGGCCTTCAGGTCCACGTGGTCAGGAAAAATGTGCTATGCACCCCATTGGGTTCCCAAGTTATGTTCATGATGCAAAATTAGATGTAGAGTCTCTAGAGCCACAGTTGGTTGAAGATTGGTCCTCATTTTGTACCTTATTCTCATTGATGTATCAATCCTATACTTGATGTACTCTTCCCATTGATATAAGGGAAGCATTATGTAATGTATTATTGTGTCCATGATGTGTTGTATCTGTGGAAATATGCTCCACAATTGTACTATTGAACTATGATTTGAATTGTAATAAAATGTTGTATCGTTTTCCTCTCTATTAATTCTGGATGATTGTTTGATATCATAATGTAATCTTGATTTTATTCTCTTTCATTTTGACAAAAGTTTAGGGTTCGTAATGACCATTCGGTGTACCCCAGAGGACGTAGATGAATTTGTAAATGTATTATTTATTTTCATATAATGAATGTAAAAATTTATCTTACGCAATGTTTCACTTTCAAAAAAAATAAAAATTGTGTAGTGTTTGTTGTCCTTTGGGGTTCACACAGCGAGGTGTTACAAAGTCCACTTTCAAATTTTAGAACAACGCTTTGATACAATAAAATTTTTATTTCACTTTCTTCATCTAATTGGAACAAAAAGTATTCACATTATTTGCAATGTTGGAAAACACACTGTCTCCTGTCAATTATTTCCTTATGAAAAGTTTTTGTTTCATATGCACCAATAATGTAATGAAATCCACCTTCAAATTTTAGAAATACATAAATATGGTGTTGGTAAACCTTATAAAGAACAAACTAAAGAAATGTGTAGTAGTTCATAATGAAATAAGAGAATATTTGAATATTAGATAGATGGAGGAAGATATGGTACATGTAGTGAAAGATTCTTCATATGATCATATTTTAGAAGTGCAATAGGACATAGAGTATTTGAATACTTCCAAAGAAAATGGAGTATTGGTAGAATACCTAAAGGTTGCACAAGAGAAATACAATGCTTGTGAAGATTCAAGAAGATGATAAATCACAATAAATAAATTAGATAGAGGTGATTCATTGATCATGAAAAGAGTTTTGGTAAATAGTGATGGTACAGATAAAGAACTACTATAAAGGAGAAGTCTATTTAGAACTATATTTAAGATTAAATATAAGTGTAATAAATTCATCATAATCAATGGTAGTAAAGATATTTTAGCATCAAAAGAGATGGTTGATAAGTTAAAATTAAAAATGTTAGAAAACACAAATCTATATAAAATTTCATAATTGTATAAATAACATAAGGTGCTAGTAAGTGATCAGTGTTTGTTAAAATTTATGATTATCATGAGGAATTATTGCATCAAGTTAAAGGATATATTATTGTTGGGAATCTTGACCATGGTAGTATGAGAATAAATTCAAAAGTTTGTATAAAGAGAATACTTACACTATGATAAGATCCAAATCAAAAATTTAGATGTAGATATCTACCCCCAATATACTGTAAGTGATATGGAAGGGTTGGAGGTGAAGATGTGGTAAAGTATCCTAGGATGGGATGGATTGACAAATAATCAAGAAATGATTGGTTTATGGGGCTTCATAGGTATATGATGGGGTTTTCATCATAGATTTATATTATATACACATATCTTTATGAAAATATGGTTATGGGGGAGGATGGTATATGGTATATGGTATGATAGAGGAGGGGGTGTGTGGTGAAAATGATTTTATCATGTTTCATAACACCCAATGTTTTCCAACCTTCAATTTTTGTAATGAAAACCTTTTCTTATTTAGAGAGTATGAATGTAATGAAAGGTACTTTCAAAATTTACCACAACTCTTACTTAGAGTAAAATTGTGTTTCAATTTCCTCCTATGAAGGAAAAAAAATGCACAAAATAATTGTAGGCTAGAAAACGCAGTGGGTTGTGAGTGATTTCATTTTTCTTATTCTAATCTCAAGGGTGGAGAGCTTAGGGAGGAGTTTAAAGTGGGGGATGCATAAAACTAATAAAATTGACATAAGGGGTGACTAACCAAGGGACAATGTGTTTTTGAGCACTGCAAATTCATAAGGAAATAATTGGCAAGGGACAATGTGTTTTCCAACACCAAAAATAATGTGAGCATTTTTTTGTTCCCTGTTGAAAAACACACTATCCCTTGTTAGTTTTTTTCCAATGTTGGAAAACACACTATCCCCTATTAGTTTTTTCCAATATTGGAAAGCACACTTTCCATTGTTCAAAAACTCACTGTCCCTTGTTAGTTATTTCCAAAGTTGGAAAACACACTATCCCCTGTTAGTTATTTCCAAAGTTGGAAAACACACTGTCCCTTATTAATAATTTCTAGACATCTTACAAACAATGTGTTTTCCAAGACTGCAAACAATGTGAGCATTTTTCCTACATAGGGGACAATGTGTTTTCCAACACTGCAAATTCATAAGGAAATAATTGACAAGGGATAGTGTGTTTTCCAACAGTACAAATAATGTGAGCATTTTTTTGTTCCTTGTTGGAAAACACAATGTCCCCTATTGGAAAACACACTATCCCATGTTGGAAAACACACTATCCCTATTGGAAAACACATTATCCCCTGTTAGTTATTTCCAATGTTCTAAAATTTGAAGGTGGACTTCATTACATAATAGATAAGGGATAGTGTGTTTTCCAACACTACAAATTCATAAGAAAACAATTGACAAGGGATAGTGTGTTTTCTAACACTGCAAATAATGTGAGCATTTTTTTGTTCCAATCATATCAAGAAAGTGAAAAACACACTGTCCCCTATCAAGGGACAGTTGGAAATGTCATTTTTACTATAACCAAAGTGTTGTTCTAAAACTTGAAGGTGGACTTCATTACATAACTGACAAGGGATAGTGTGTTTTCCATCACTACAAATTCATAAGGAAATAATTGACAAGGGACAGTGTGTTTTCCAACACTGTAAATAATGTGAGCATTTTTTTGTTTTGATCAAATGAAGAAAGTGGAATTCCAATTTTACTATACCAAATAGTTTTTCTAAAATTTTAAGGTACCGCCAGTGTATTTAAGGTACTGCCAGTGTGTTTTCCAACCTTTGGCTCACTCACAACCCACTGTGTTTTCCAACGTGCAATTATTTATTTCTCTCAACTTCTCAAGAGTGGGAAGAATCTCTTCAGTCAATACATTATCTATCTCATTTCACTTTGGTCCACTTATTTTCAAGTGTTTTTGGGTCCCTATATCCCACAATCCATTTTGGGTCCCTATGTCCCACAATCCACCAACATATCTCCCTCTCCTACAAAGTCCATTTTGGGTCCTTCTATCCCTCCCATCCTACCACACTTTATCTCCCCCCATCCCCCCCCCTCTCTCTCTCTCCCACTCTCTCTCTCTCTCTCCCTAGAGTAGGTTTATTTTTGTCCTTCATCATAGTGTGAGTATTCTCTTTATACAAATGTATGGATTTATTGATTTGGATATTCTAAATATACTTATATAATTTAATCTTGTATATATTTCTAAAGATACTTCTCCTTTTTACTAGTTCTTTATTGATACCATCATTGTTTAAAAAAACTCTTTTCATAATCAATGACACACACAACACCTCTCTCGCTTTACATAGATCTCTCTCTCTACCTACCTCTCTCTATTTTTTTCACCTTACCTCTCTCTACCCACCTCTCCTTATCTCCCTTATGCCATCTCTCTCTCCCTCCTTCCCAAATTGGTCCTCATATGTACTCATCATGGTTGAAGGTACTCTCATTGGTCCTCATATCCTACCTATCTACATGTGCTCCTTGGGATTGCCAAATATGAAATCCTCCTCTCAAAAATCCTCCATGTCCTATTCCACATCTAAAATAAGATCATATGAAGGATATTTCACTACATCTACCATATCATCCTCCATCTATTCTTTTATTTTAGATAATACTTTCATGCCTCCAACCAATTGATTCTATTTTTCTGTAGTTAGATCTAATTTCCCTTTTTCATTATCACTAGTTTTCAATTGTATTTGTTCCATGGAATTCTTAAGTTCAAGAATATTTGACTTCATTTTTTCAACTCCTCTTATAGAATCATCTCTCACTTTCTTTTCTTGCACAAATTCATATGCAATACAAGACCTCTTGAGTTTATCCACTTCTGCATTACCTTTTTACCATTGTATATATTGCACGTGCAACTTCCTCAACTTCTCAAGAGTAGGAAGAATCTCTTCAATCAATACATTATATAGCTCTTTCACTTTGGTGCATGGAGATGTTAGAAAAAGAGTGATTGCAAGAATATAAGGTAGTTTAGAAGTTGAAGGATGATATTAGGCACATTAGGGGTCAATTAGGAAATGTTCAATTTACTTATAATGATCTTGTAAAGAATTTTGATATATGAAAAGTGAAAGGTGTTGTTGCACGACTTATAAAATTTTAAACTACATTAATGGTAAATTTTGAAGGAAACTTTCATTACACTCATGTTGTGTAAATAACAAAAGGTCTTAATTACATTAATATTGTTTTCTAAAATTGGAGGTTGGAAAACACTAGGTGTTATGGAAAACAATTGTCCCCTATCAATTATTACCTTATAAAAAGTTTTTGTATCGTATGCACTAAGAATGTAGTTATTGTTAGATCCATCATCCTCTTTATAATCTTCATTTCTTTACTTCAAAAACATGCTAACCTCTATATAGTAATAATTTTCTCTATCCCTATCCTCATGTAATGGTTGTATAATAGATTGAAACCTAGGAAATAGGGCTCCACCTTTTAGGAGATGAAACTAGGGCTAAGGGGCCTCCTATTTCACTTAGTTTCACTCAAGGAAACCCTAGAGATCTCAATCCAAGGACAAAATAATAGAAAGAGATCTACTAAAGGAATCTACCCTAAAAACACTTGATAAGAAGCAACCCAAAGTGAATGAAATAGATAATGTATTGACTAAAGAGATTCTTTCTCTAACCTTCCTCTCCCTCCCTTTTTCCATCTTTCCCCCTCCCTCTTTCCACCTACCCCTCCCTTTATCACTCACTCCCTCCTTCCCTCTCTCTCCCTCTCTCCATCCCTCCCACCCCACATCTTCCTCACTCTACCTACCCCTCTCTCTCTCTCTCACACACCACCTCTCTCTACCTCTCCCACCCTACCTAGATCCCTCCCTATACCTATCTCTCTCTATTTTTTTCACTTTACATATATGTAACTACCTTTCCCTATCTCCGTCCTCCCCTCTCTCTCTCCCTCCTTCCCACACAACCTCTCTCCACCTACCTCTCTCTCCATCCCTCCTTCCACGATTCCCTCTCTCACTCTCTCTATACCTACATGTCACACATTACTTATCCCTCCCTCTCTACCTCTCTCTCTCTCCCTAACACACACTCATTTGTGATTTGGGACACCAAGCCACTCACACATAATATTCCACAATGGTGTAGGAGCACCTAATGGTGTTGGTATGCCTCCAATGAGCATTTTTGTAAAATTTGAATTTTAATCAAGAAAAGCATGTAACAAGGTCATGATGAGGTCATATTTAAAGTACTTAAGTCTCAAATAGGTCTCTAGGTGGTTAAATAAGTAATATTTCAAAAGTTGTCTTTTGTGGCAAAAGTTGTCATTTATTGTCAAAGATGTAAAAATGCAAAAAATGTACAAAAAGCAAGAATGTGAAGAGTCATTTGGGTAAAGGGAAGGATTATTCGTTGGTATATGAAAGGGTAGTTTTCATAACTGATTGGAAATGTCTTTATAAACAATGTAAGGGTAAGCAAAACTCATACTTTATATCTTTGAATTAAATTTTGTAATAAAATACACTCTATTATGCAAATCTGTGTTTTCTTCTCTAGTTTCAATCCTTGTACAGATAGTTCAATACTTCATAGGATAATTTTTTGTTTTGATCTTATAGATTAAGGAGTTAACTATCTTTTTAAAGAGATTTGAGGTCATCTCATCAAGAATAAATGTTTTGAGAGTAAATTTATAGTGACTTGGTCTGAAACCCTCCATTTAGGGGTTTGAGAGTTTAATTAGCTTTCCAACACTACTCCACTAATTTATACATGTTATATTAGTGGGGTAGGTTAGTTTAGGGTGTTTCTAGTGTGTTTTTGGTGTGTGTGTGTGCAGATGTAGGAAGGTGGAAAAATGCAGAGTTTGGTGGCTACTCTCAGAAAATTCTAAGTTTTCCATGAAAGATTGATGGCTCCAAGTCAGAAATTGTTGAAGAAGCTTTCAATCAGGTTGGGAGATAGTTTGTATAGTTGGTGCAGAAATATTCAATAATTTTTGAAGCTTTTACAAGGTTGCAAGAGGTTTGTAAAGGTTATTTTCAATAAACCCTTGTTTACTTAGATCAACTTGAGCTAGAATGAGGGTTTCAATATTTGATGCAATAGAAAATGGTTTCTTTGAGAAAAATGATGGAATTGATGGTTTTATGGCCTGAATTAAGACTATTTTGGGCTTAGTATGGTTTTGGAGTGGTTTTAAAGGAACTTGTGTTGTATTTTAGGCCTAATTAGGGCCCTATTCCGTGGGACAATCAATAGTTTTGGTAAATTTCTCAAAAAAACCTTATCATCTTTTGATATGTTATAATTGGTCAAAATGGATTCCTAAAAGTGTGATTATTTGTGGAGATTCTATTTAGTTTACAAAATATACCCGATTTAGAGCTTTGGAAACCTACTAGCCAAGTTGTGTTTATGACTGCAAGAAAGAGTGAATCTGTAAAAATAGTGATATAAGTGGATGTTTTTGTTTTGAAACTGTCAAAAGTCTGATGTTAAATATGTATCAAGGTTGGGTAAAATTTTAGAAGCAAAACTAGTTGATTTGGTTTTATTTAGCAATGGGGAATCAAGGTGCAAAATTGGTGTTGCGTTGTGAAGGTTAGATGAGTTGATTGAGTTAGAGTTTTTCTCACAAGGTTTTTCCTTTGATTCGGTCAAATTGATGTTGATAAAAGTTTTTTAGAATCAATATTGGGTGATTAATGCCTTTTTTCCAAATGGAAACAAGTGAAAGAGAATGGATTTTGTTGAAAAGATAAGTGAAATTTTGGTGATTGTTTGAGTGGATCTTCTTAGTTCATGATTAGGTCAGAAGTACCCATGAAGGTTTGTTTATTTTGGTAGATGCTATGAATCACACAAAAAATCCTATTGGCTATCAAAATCACATGCCCACTCCTCTACACCATTACCCAAAGTGAGATAAAGGTAGTAATATATATCAAATAGATTTACTCACACATCAACAAGGATATGAATACTTTTTTCCATTGCATAGGATTAGGGTGAATCCATTTCTTATTTAGACTCTAAAGAAATTATGAGGTGATCCTTGAGACCTTAATACATGATAAAAAATAGAATACTTTGGTCTACATATTTTGAAGTGTTTTTCAATTAGATTCCTTTTTCATTTCATTTATTCTAGTACCTACACAAAATAATTGCATGTTGAAAAATAGAATGTCAGTTTCCATTATTTCATTTTACATGTTCAAAGTTAAACAATGGAGATTATGAGGGGTTATATTTTAGGGATACATAAAAAAAACCAAATTGATGAACTATTGGATGAACTATTACATAAACTATTGGATGAACTATCAAAACAACCAATGGCTATATTTTAGGAATAAAATTGCATTAATGTAGAGTCAAACTATGATGATATATATGCATTTTAATTCTTTTGATATGATACTAGTGGATGCAAGGATACCATCAACAACAAGCTAACATACAAACTTTCTTTCCCCTACCTACCATATTGACTATATAATTACATCATAGGGAGAGGATAATTACACCAAATAGATATTTCATTACTTTGAGCTATGTTTAGTTTTGGTATTAGTTAATAAACACACACTCATTTGTGATTTGGGACACCAAGCCACTCTCACACATAATATTGTGCAACAATCCTATTGGCTCTCAAAATCACATGCCCTCTCCTCTACACCATTGGCTTAGCTTTGAGAGTGTCTTTATGATTACATAATGCAAATTTTTCTTTTAATGAGTTCTTTAAAAGACTTATCTACCTTTTTAGATGAGACTTTCATGTCTCCACCCAATTGATTCTCTTTTTTGGCACTAAGATCTGATTTTTCCTTTTCCTTATCATCTATTTCTAATTGTATTTGTTCCATGGAATTATTAAGTTCAAGAATCTTTGACTTCATTTGTTCAACTCCACTGATAGCATCATCTCTGACTTTCTTTTCTTGCACAAATTCATATGCAATAAAAAACCTCTTGACTTTATCCATTTTTGCATTGCCATTTTCCCCTTGCACATACTACACACGTACCTTCCTCAAATTCTCAAGAGCAGAAAGGATATTTTCAGTCAATAAATTATCTATCTAATTCACTTTGGTCTAATTATTTTCATGTGTTTTAGAGAAGATTCCTTTTTCATTTCATGTATTCTAATACTTTATGCCTCTAGTTCTACATTTCTATTGGACCATTGCACATAGTGCACATGCTCCTTCCTCAACTTCTCAAGAGCTGGAATAATCTCTTAAGTCAATACATTATATATTATCATTCTTCTAAAACATTTTTCAGCATCACCTTTTATCATACCAACCCATAAAAATTATCCTTATCCCTCCATCCTATAAATCCATTTTGGGTTCCTATTTCTCACAATCAACCATCACATCTCCCCCTCACACTAAGTCCATTTTGGGTCCTTCTATCCCTCCCACCCTACCACTTTATATCTCCCTCCTTCCCCCTCTCTCTCCCTCACACACACACACAACCTCTCTCCATATACCCCTCCTTCCCTCCCTCCCACCCTACAACTCCCTATCTCCCTCCTTCCCTTGATCCCTCCTTATCATTTAGTCAATACATTATCTATCTCATTCACTTTGGTTTGCTCCTTATCAAGTGTTTTAAGAGAAGATTCCTTTTTCATTTCATACATTCTAGTACATGTTTCTCTAGTGCAAAGGCATTTTCACTACCTTGTGGAGAATGGTTTACATAGCATCTCACCACCTACCCCTCCCTCTCTCCTTAGCTCTCTCTATACCTAAATATGTGATTGTAAGTATGGGATGTTATAATCCTAAATGTGTGATTACACAACATAGTATACATGAAATAAATTTACAAGAATATATTTTACCTCCTCCAATTGTTTTCTTATGTAAAAATGAAATCCTATAGACTAATTCCTTTATGTATTTAACATGGTCCGCAATGTCTACCAAAAATTAAAAATTCATGGATCATAGTCATAAATTATGGATGTTGGCAAGCCAAAATAGAACCAAACATGAGTGAAGAAAATATACAAGAATTTATCATGGTGAGATTTTTATGAATGTGATATGATTCTCTTTTTTTGCACTTAGATCTAATTTTTTCCTTTTCCTTATCTTTCATTTCCAATTGTATTTGTTCCATGGAATTCTTAAGTTCAATAATCTTTGAATTAATTTGTTCAACTTCACTTACACAATCATCTCTCACTTTATTTTCTTGCACAAATTCATGCACAATACAAAACCTTATATCTACTTATCTCTCCCCTTCCCTCTCTATTTTCCCTATCTCCTTCCTTCCTCCTCTCTCTCCCTCACATGCACACAACTTCTCTCCACTTTCTCTCTCTACCTACCCTCCATCTCTTCCTAACTCTTTGTATACCTTCCTCACCTACCCTACCTTTCTTTATCTCCCTCCTTTCCTCTTTCTATTCCTCCCTCTATCCTTCCCACCCTACCACTCCCTATCATCATCCTTCCCTTTTTCTCTCACTCTCTCTATCCCTCCCACCCTACCACTCCCTATCTCCCTCCTTCCCCCTCTCTCTCCCTCCCTCAATATGTGCAATGTGCAAATGGAAATGCAAAAGTGGATGAATTATCCTTATAATAACATCCACTGCTATTCCTTTTCATGATCTTCTAGCTTCTTTTTCATATATTTTACTTGAAGATTTAGAACAACTGCTCCCTGGTCAACCCTTAGGAAAACAATATCCTTTTCTTTGATAGTATTTTAAATGTCTTGAATACTTTTATGTAGCTTTGAGAGTGTCTTTATTATTATAGAATGAAAAAATTTCTTTTAATGAGTTCTTTAAAAGAATTGTCTACCTTTTCAAATAAGACTTTCATGTCTCCACCTAATTGATTCTCTTTTTTTGCACTAAGATCTAGTTTTTCCTTTTCCTTATCATCTATTTCTAATTGTATTTGTTCCATCTAATTCTTAAGTTCAAGAATCTTTGACTTCATTTTTTCAACTCCGCTTATAGCATCATCTCTCACTTTCTTTGCTTGCACAAATTCATATGTAATACAAAACCTCTTGAATTTATCCAATTTTACATTGCCATTTTCCCCTTTCACATACTGCACACACACCTTCCTTAACTTCTCAAGAGCGGAAAGAATCTTTTTAGTCAATAAATTATCTATCTCATTCACTTTGTTTTGCTTCTTTTCATGTATTTTAGAGAAGATTCCTTTTTTCATTTCATGTATTCTAATACTTGATGCCTCTAGTTTTTCATTTCTATTGGCACATTACACATAGTGCACATGCTCCTTCCTCAACTTCTCAAGAGAAGGAATAATCTCTTAAGTCAATACATTATATATTATCATTCTTCTAAAACATTTTTTAGCATCACCCTTTATCATACCAACCCAAAAACATTATCCTTATCCCTCCTCCATCCTATAAATCCATTTTGGGTGCTAATTTCCCATAATAAACCATCACATCTCCCCCTCACACTAAGTCCACTTTGGGTCCTTCTATGCCTCCCACCCTACCATTTCCTATCTGTGACCTTCCCTCTCACCCTAC
This sequence comes from Sequoia sempervirens, assembly GCA_007258455.2. Lineage (NCBI taxonomy): Eukaryota > Viridiplantae > Streptophyta > Pinopsida > Cupressales > Cupressaceae > Sequoia > Sequoia sempervirens. Next base: position 33,783,164 of record VDFB02072274.1, read on the forward strand.
CACTTCCAATATCCTTCCTTCCCCTCTCTCTCCCTCACACACACACATAACCTCTCTCCATCTACCACTCCCTATCTCCCTCTATACTTCTCCCTCCCACCTCTCCCTCACATACAAACACACACACAATCACTCTCCCTCCCTCCATCCCTCCCTCCCTAACTCTCGCTATACCTATCTCCCCCAACCTCTCTCTACCTACCCCTCCCTCCCTCTTTCTCTCCCTCCCTCTATCCCTCTGACCCTACCACTTATTATCCCCATCCTTCCCCCTCTCCCTCCCTCACAAAAACACGTGACCTCTCTCCACCTACCCCTCCTTCCCTGCCTCCCTAACTCTCTCTATACCTATCCCTCCCACCCTACTACTCATTATCTCCCTCCTTCCCTCTATCCTTCCCACCCTACCATTCTCTATACCTATCCCTATCTCTCTCCTTCCATTTTTCTCTCCATATCTCTCTCCCTCCTTCCATATTTCTAAGTCTCTTTAGGAATATATACAAGAATAAATATAAAAGTGCTATAAATTCATCATAAATAATGGTAGAAAAGAGAAGTAGATAAAGATCGAGAAAGTAGAGAGGGAAGGGGAGAGAAGTAGATAGAGGGGGGAGTTGGGAAGAAGGGAGGTGTAGGTAGAAAGAGAGGTGGGATGAGATGGATTAAGGGAAAGGCAGGTAGAGAGGGAGAGGGTGATTCGAGATAGAGATAGGGAGGGAGGGAGAGAGATGGAAAGAGGGAGGTGTAGGAAGAGAGGCAAGGGTGTGTGTGAGGGAGAGAGGGAAGGAGAGAGATAGGGGTTGGTAGGGTGGAAGGGATAGAAGGAACCAAAATAGACTTAGTAGGAGGGGGATATGTGATGGTGGATTATGGGACATAGGCACCCGAATTGGATCTATAGCTTCAAGGAGGGATATGGATAATGTTTTTGGATAGCGATAGGGATAATATTTTTGAGCTGGTATAATGGAGGGGGATAGTGACAAATTGTTTGGAAGAATTATAACACATAATGTATTGACTTAATAGATTCTTCCTTCTCTTGAGAAGTTGAAATGGAAAAGGAATCTAAAGAAGTAGACCAAAGTGAATGAGATACATAGTGTATTGATTGAAGAGATTCTTCCCACTCTTGAGAAGTTGAGGAAGGTGCATATGCATTATGTGCAATGGGAAAATGGAAATGTAGAAGTGGATAAAGTCAAGAGGTTTTGTATTGCATATGAATTTGTGCAAGAAAAGAATGTGACCGATGATGCTATAAGTGGAGTTGAACAAATGAACTCAAATATTCTTGAACTTAATAATTCCATGGAACAAATACAATTGGAAATAGATGACAACGAAAAGGAAAAATAAAATCTAAGTGCAAAAAAAAGAGAATCAGTTGGGTGGAGACATGAAAAGCTTATCTAAAAAGGTAGACAATTCTTGTAAAGAACTTGTTAAAAAAAACATCTACATTCTCTAATCATAAAGACACTCTAAAAGCTGAGAAAAAAGTGGCTACAAAGCTACATAAAAAGTATTCAAGACATTGAAAATTCTATCCAAGGGATGTTTCTATCCTAAGGGTTGACGAGGGAGTAGTTGATCTAAAGATTCTAGTAAAAGATATGAAAAAATGTTAGAAGATCATGACAATGAATAGTAGGGGGTGTTAATAGGTAAGAGCAATGGAAATGAGGACAAATTTTTGTTGCATCTTTTCCTCACTCTCTTTACCTACCTCTCCCTCTATTCCTTCAACCTTACCTCTCTCTACCCACCTCTCCATGTCTCCCTTATTTTAGGCTAATATGCATCTAAGAATGAAGACAATGTTATAGTAAATGCCAAATACAACAATCTCTTATTACATAAGCCACATTAGATCCCATGTAATGTGATTATATGAATACCAAGAAATTTAGTTTCATGAATACATAATTGGTATATTTAGAATTTTTAATCTCACCAAATGGTTTGAAGATGCATCCAAAGAAGGTAAAGTAATTTTTTGAATTTCCTTCACCAACTAATATTATAGAGGTACAAGAAGGGATTCAATAGGTCTAGTGCTTCAAAAAAAATTCTACTAGCTTCACATGTGTGTGGAGGTGTTGAGAATAATATTAAAACTTCTACATTCCATAAATTTATTACAGAGCCTAAAAATTATGATATATGCATGGGTTGTATTCAGTAAGAATCCCTCTCTCTACCTCTCCCTCCCTCCCTCTCTACCTCTCCCTCCCCCCTTTCTCTCTCACACACACTAGATAAATATTGTATTTATTGAAGAGATTCTTCCCGCTCTTAAGAAGTTGAGGAAGGTGTGTGTGCCAATTATTTCTTTATGAAATATGCTCACATTATTAGAGTGTTGGAAAACACACTGTCCCTTTTTAGATATTTCTTATGAATTTTTTTTTATTTGTACACACCAACAATGTAATGAAGTCCACCTTAAAATTTTAGAAAAACTATTTGGTACAGTAAAACTGGAATTTCACTTTCTTTATTTGATCGGAACAAAAAAATGCTCTCATTATTTACAGTGTTGGAAAACACACTGTCCCTTATTAGTTATGTAATGATGTCCACCTTCAAATTTTAGAAAAACTCTTTGGTTATAGTAAAAATGACATTTCCAGCTGTCCCTTAATAGGGGACAGTGTGTTTTTAACTTTCTTGATATGATTGGAACAAAAAAATGTTCACATTATTTGCAATGTTGGAAAAAAGACTATCCCTTGTCAATTATTTCCTTATGAATTTGTAGTTTTGGAAAACACTCTATCCCTTATCAGTTAAGTAATGAAGTCCACCTTTAAATTTTAGAACAATATTGGAAATAATTAACACGAGATGGTGTGTTTTCCAACAAGGAACAAAAAAATGCTCACATTATTTGCAGTGTTGGAAAACACACTGTCCCTTGTCAATTATTTCCTTATGAATTTGTAGTGTTGGAAAACACATTGTCCCCTTTGTAGGAAAAATGCTCACATTGTTTGTAGTGTTGGAAAAAACACTGTCCCCTGTGTAGGAAAAGTGGATAGGGGACATCATTAGAATGTAATATGTCTAGAAATAACTAACAGGGGACAGTTTGTTTTTCAACAATGGAAATAACTAATAGGGTACAATGTGTTTTTCCAATAGGGTACAGTATGTTTTCCAACATTAGAAATATGATTGGAACAAAAAAATGCTCACATTGTTTGCAATGTTGGAAAACACACTGTCCCCTATGTAGGATAAGTGGACAAGGGACATCATTAGAATGTAAGATGTCTAAAAAAAACTAACAGGGGACAGTGTGTTTTCCAACATTAGAAATAACTAATAGGGGATAGTGTGTTTTCCACTTTCCAACATTGGAAATAACTAGTAGGGGACAATGTGTTTTTCACTTTCTTGATATGATTGTAACAAAAAAATACTCACATTGTTTACAGTGTTGGAAAGGGGACATCACTAGAATGTAAGATGTCTAGAAATAACTAACGGGGGACAGTTTGTTTTCCAACATTGAAAATAACTAACAGGGGATAGTGTGTTTCCAACATTGGAAATAACTAACAGGGGATAGTGTGTTTTCCAAGAAGGGACAATGTGTTTTCCAATATGGAACAAAAAAGTGCTCACATTATTTGTAGTGATGGAAAACACACTATCCCTTGTCAATTATTTCCTTATAAATTTGCAATGTTGGAAAAAACGTTGTCCCCTATGTAGGAAAAATGCTCACATTGCTTGCAGTGTTGGAAAACACATTGTCCCCTGTGTAGGAAAAGTGGACAGGGGACATCATTAGAATGTAAGATGTCTAGAAATAACTAATAGGGGATAGTGTGTTTTCCATCATTGGAAATAACTAACAAGGGGTAGTGTTCTTTCCAACATTGGAAATATGATTGGAACAAAAAAATGTTCACATTGTTTACAGTTTTGGAAAATGCACTATCCCCTATGTAGGAAAATTGAACAAGGGACATCATTATAATGTAAGATGTCTAGAAATAAGTAACAGGGGATGGTTTGTTTTCTAACATTAGAAATAACTAATAGGGGGCAATGTGTTTTCCACTTTCTAACATTGGAAATAACTAATAGGGGACAATGTTTTTTTCACTTTCTTGATATGATTGGAACAAAAAATTACTCACATTGTTTGCAGTGTTGGAAAACACACTATCCCCTATGTAGGAAAAGTGGACAAGGGACATCATTAGAATGTAAGATGTATAGAAATAACTAACAGGGGATAGTGTGTTTTCCAACATTGGAAATAACTAATAGGGGATAGTGTGTTTTCGAACAGGGAACAAAAAAATGCTCACATTACTTGCAGTGTTGGAAAACACACTGTCCCTTGTCAATTATTTCCTTATGAATTTGCAGTGTTGGAAAACACACTTTCCCTTGTTAGCTATGTAATGAATTCCACCTTCAAATTTTATAATAACTCTTTGATCATAGTAGAAATGATATTTTGAACACCTTCTTGATATGATTGGAACAAAAAAATGCTCACATTGTTTGCAGTGTTTTTAAACACATTGTCCCCTGTGTAGGAAAAGTGGACAGGGGACATCATTAGAATGTAAGATGTCTAGAAATAACTAACAGGGGGACAATGTGTCGTCACTATATTCTAATGATGTACCCCTTCCTTTTTCATATGATGATGACATTAATTTGGTATATGAACCCAAAAAAATTGTGGCACATCTTTCGTCAATAATAAAAATGTTATTGCCTACCTATTACATAGAATTTGTGTTAAAGTATACACATATTATTAATACTTTAGGTTATTTGTAACCATATAGGTATGTTTTGAGTGCATATTTGTATATTTTGAGGATGATGCATAAAATTAAAAATTACCGCTATCTTGTGAATCCAACATTTTAGAATTTCAACTTCTTTGTAATACTTTGGATACTAGTGCATGGCATTGAGAATGTCTCTATTTTTTCACCCATGGTTTCATATTGTTTTAGATGCTGATATAGAACACAAAGTATATTGGGAAAAACACATTTGATCTATTCTTTAAGAGGATATACTTTTGTACACAAAAATTTAATCTATTGATAACATCAACTTTACGTAGATTAGATGTAAAAATCTATGCTACATGGAAGGGTTGTATTCCCCAAAGATTTTATACAATTCAAGATCACATAAATGTGGAATACGGTCCTCTAAAAGGAAGACAAAAACCCTAAATGATAGTGATCCATTCTCTACAATGAGATATTTTATGCATTTACAATAGTTTTAGTAGCAACTACTCTTCTTGAGCGCTCAACATTTTTAGAGTCCTCATTTTCCTCTCAAATTTGAGGCAAAGCTTTCTTTATATTGTGAATGCTTTCAAGTGTGAAGTCTACTCCCTTTGTCCAAATTGGAGGACCAACCTATTAAGACATCTAAAATCCACATCAAATTTATATAGCTGAATAAAGGGCTTTGAATCAAATATTCATAATTGTAACCATAAGCTTTGAAAATTGAAATATATAACATATCCTCTAGTCACATAGATCACTTTATGAAGTGTCTTCTTTGATCATGCTACTCACTTTGTATTTATAAGTCTACTCTCTACACCAATAAAAGAAACACAATATCAAAAGGCTCAAATAAATGTGAATTATCATTTTAGCATTTGATATAGCCAAGATAGAAGATGCATATATTACAACCAATAATTGGAGAAAAGTTTCAATAATATTAAATTTTAAACATTAGTTTGAACTCTTTAGATTGAGGACCAAGTGTGTAAGGCTTCATGAAGCATGAACTTGTAAAAGAGCCTAGTAAATAACTTTGGATTCATAAGACAAAGAATATAGCTTGCCTTAAACACATGGGCATATAACCTATCTTATGACAATATCTTCCATATAGACGTGATGTGTTGTGTGACAGATTCGCTTGAATAAATCAAACATACATAACCAACAATATACATACAACATTAGATTGGACTTGAAAATATTTCTTGAAGTCAACTAGATTAATACTATGCTCAATAGTAAGAAACATGAGCCTTAATCAACAAATCTTACAAAACAAGACTCGCAAGGCCTTCTCATCAACACAAAATTTTGATGATGAACCAATCTATGACATAAACAAGAGCTTTCATTAACTCCAACCCAAATTCTATAATGAATTTAACACACAAAGTAGGGACATGGAAAACTCAAAAGAATCCTACAACAACATTAATGACCAAAAAAACCAACATTAACAAACAATAAAATTCTCATAAGAATACATTTATGAAGCTTTAAATTGAACCAAGTAATTTTATATTCAGCATTACAATATTCCCACATGTAGTAATGAAAATTCTATTGCAAATAAACCATTGTTACAAAGATTTAATTCCATTTATCTTATTCAAAATCAATAAAGAAATAAATCACTATCCATGTCTTCATAGTAAAAGAGAAACTATGTCAACCCACATAATGCACCACAACCAAATTCATTTGCAATGACATATTGGTAAAAAAAGAAGTTAAAAACTAATTTTTTTCTATTTAGAATATCATTTTGAGAAGCCACCCAAGCCTTAAACACAAGTAGGCAACAAAAAAAAAGATTGAGATACATACCCAAGCATCCATATTATAACACCCACAAGTGAAATCACTAGTCATTTTGTAACAAATGGCCATACACCCAGCAGCCAAAAGTGCTCATATATACAGACCAAAAGAAAAAAAAGAATGGTCATACATTTAAGCTTAAAAATGCCCAGCTTGATGTATGGTTTTCTAACAAAAGTAAAACACAACTCCTTATCTATTTTCCCACTTTAAACTTGTTGAAATATACACTACTAGATTCATGGAACTAATCCACTGTAAGGTGTTTATGCTCACTTCTATAATTAAAATACAACGACATTAATTTAACAAAAGAAACCTCTATTTGTAGGTACAATAATGGAGGGAAGGGAGAAAAGGAAGAGAAAACAGTCCAAAACCTGCAAGTATTACTATACATAAGCCCCATTATGATTTCTTGCATCACAACACCACTCTTTGTTGAAAGAGAATACACCCAAGCATGAAAAAAAACTAGACCATTCAAAATCACAATAAAAAATGATACCCAACTATGTACATCTCAACTCTACTAACCAAAACATGTTAAAGGAATATACTTGATTCAAGGAGACCACAGAGGCTAATGGTGGGCACCAGTCATGTGAGTCTTCATAGCCCATCCTGTAGTAGTGGTGAGAATCTTCATTGACTTATTCATCTTCTATCTTAGAGTCCAAATCTATGGATACCCACGAGGTAGAAGATGGCCTTCCTGCAATAGCAGTAGTAGTGAGGCTCATTGGACTTTCCCTAGTAGGAAAAGGGCTCATTAGACTTCCTGTGCCAAGAAAAGGGCTCATTGGCCTACTGTTGGAGGAGTAATCATTATTGTTACCATTAGGATGAGGAACAAAGCTCCTAGTATTCCTACACTCCTCTTGGTCCATGTAATTGACAAAGCTCTTGACATAGGCTGAGATGGATGGACCCTCAGGAGCAAGGTTATGTCAATAGTAGTTGTAAATTAGACACTCCACAATAAAGAGCAGCACCACTATAGATGTTGTTCCTGTGATGAGGTAGAGACTCCAGAAGCTCTCCATGCTCAACCTATTGGAATCCACTTGTGGTATGAAGGATCCTTGCTAGTAACCCACAAGCAATCTACTATCTAAGAGAAATTTCATGTTTGTAATAGTCAGTTTCATCTGCTATATAGTGAGGATAGATGTAAGGTTGGCCGTGTAGCTAGACATTAAGATTAACACCACAAACAACCATAATATTACCACTCCTCAAGCCAAACTACTTACAATCCTTTCTGGGCTATTCAAAACCTAAGAGTAAGAGATTTCCTTCAAACAATTAACAATCCTCCCCATGTTAAACACCTAAGATTATGAAAAATATTTCATTTTTCTACAAGAAATCTAGAATCTGAATGTGTAGGCACTTACTCAGAGAAAAAAATGTAGAGAACAAAAACCTAGAAAATCCAAGTGGAGGACTAATGTTTTCCTTTCCATTGAGTTGAAAGAGCTTAAAAAATTGATAAGTTGTGCACATTTTGGAAGGATGACCCCTGGCCGAGCACCCGCAACACAGGATCAACAAAACCATACCAGGCATAAGGGAATCTGCAAAACAAATGAAAATTGGTTTTAAAACTCTCGCTCTATTTAAAACCTCTCGCTAGTTTTTAAAATTTTTCTCATTTTTCAAAATTTGTACATGTATCATCTGTTAACTCTATTTTTTCCTTCCATCTCAATCTCCATCCATGGTCAAATCTTACTGTTGTGGTTTTTTCTGCAGTCACCCTTGGCCCCTCTTGCATCATACTATGCATCCTGCATAGGAATCCCCTCTTTTTTTTGTGTACGATTGCATTTACTATGGTTTTTTTATTTTAATATGCCTTCAACCAGCTCTAACCCAATAGTTTTTGCTGGTGTTAGTAGTTCGACGACGTTGCTCAATGGATCCTCCTCCGAACAAATGTCCCCAATTTTTTTTTCTGAAAGTCTTTAATGAGGTAAGTGCTCTAATTCACCAGCTGATTTGGATTTTCCTTTACCATATTTTGATACTTCTTGTCAATGGCTTGAGCAATACACCCTTGTTGGGTATTTTTTTGGGAGAACTCCCCCTAAAAGTGTGCTTAAAGAATGGGTTAACAAGGCTTGGGTCCCTCATGGGGTCTACCTTGATATGGTCCAAAATTTAACCAAGGGTTTCTTTTTGTTCCACTTTGCAGAGGTCAATCATGTGCAGGCTATCTTAGCCCATGGGCCTTGGTATGTCCAGTCTTCTTTGTTAGTTTTCTAGGCATGGACCCGTGATTTTGTTGTCTCGAATGACACCAAGTTGCGGGTCCCGATTTGGATTGAATTTCCTAGTTTACCCTTGCCTTGTGTTCCTTTTCTAAATACTATAGCTTCCTTACTGGGGAGGGTTATTTGCATTGAGCTAGATAATTTCTTTCAGGCCCAACCCCAGAAGAGGGTTTGTGTGGAAGTAGACCTTTCCAAAGATTTGAAAGAATCCATTGATATCTAGATTGGAGTTCTCTGTCACACCCAGAAGGTCACATATTTTAATCTACCCAACACATGTTATAGGTGTTAGTCAGCGAACCACAAGATTAAGGAATTCCCTTTGGTAGTGCCTCATACACCTTCTCCACCATGAGATACTGAAAATCCTTGTTTGGCGGCTACCTCTATTGCCAAACTTGATGCAAAATAGATTATGGTTACGAACCGAAATAATAAGTCCACTAGTTCTAGGTCTGCTCCCATGACCTCTGAACTAGTGAAAGATGTTTAAAACCCTTCTTTGAAGGGGAAAGAAGCTACATTTGGAGCTAATTATGTTCCACAACAGCCTAGGCCAAAGGCTACGCCTCAGTCGGCTGCTGTCATGTTAACACAACTGAATGTTTCTTCTCCTTTGAAAGGAGCTCAAAGGCGGTCTCACAGCCCTTCTCCTCCTAGGGAAGAAGGGGAATATGTTCATGAAAAGTAGATGCTTTACTCTCCTTCCATCCAGATTGGGTCAGTTCTACCAAAAATTTTGCAAAATCGTTTCTCTTCTCTGAATGAAGAGGAATCAAGTTTCAAAAATATGGAGGAGTTTCATCCATGAATTTCCTCTCATGGAATGTTCGAGGTCTAACAGACCTTTCTAGGAAGTATTATGTTAGGGATACCTTGTGTAAGTACTCTAGTATTGAAGTGCTTTGTCTCTAAGAAGTTAATTTTTTTGGCTTTTTGCTTGTTGTGGCTTGTCACTCTATTTGGCCAGCTAGTAAAATGTTTTGTACTACTCATGATGCTAGGTGTGGTGGAGCTGTCATCCTTTTGGCCCCACGATGACACTCTTGTGTGGTCATCCACAGGTCTGATCCCACTCATTGGCTCATCTAGATCCTTCTCAACATTAATAATCATTCCTTTGGGATTATTAATGTCTATGCTTCTAATGATGTTGTGGAATGCTCTTTGCTCTGGTGTTGGATTGTTGATTCATTACCAGTTGCTACTTGGTTGTTATGTGGGGACTTCAATATGGTGGAGATGGCATCTGACAAAGATGGCACCTTTCCATTTAGATGGACAACTAGGGAAAGGGAGGCGTGGTATTACATGCACAATAAATTGGGATTTTATGATCCCAATATTGGTCGCCGCCATTCTCATTGTCTCTGGCATACCTTTTGTAATTACAGAGCTGGTTTTGATAGAATATTTAAGTACCTTGATCATGCCATGATCTCGGCTCAATATTTTTTCTCTTTTGACAACTCCTCTCTCACGGTTAATCTATTAGTGGATGTGACCTTGTCAGACCACTTCCCCATTTCTTTTTGCATTGAATGGGAGACTCGACAACCTCGCACGTGTAAAACTCAAATTTTTTTAAACACGTCTTTACTCTACCACAAGCCTACCTTGGCCCACATTTGCATAGTCTAGAATTTGGAGTGCAGACTAGCTCATTATACAGGTTGGATTAATTGGTGGAATGAGGCTATCATTTACACAGATATATTTTTGAAAATTTATTGGCATCAACTAGCTATCTTTCACTAGTGGACTTATGACGCTACCACTACTGATCTCCACTCAACTACTGAGGATTTGGTAGCCAACCCTTTTTCTCCATCATTGTAAGTCAGGGTGGCAGAATTAAGGCACAAGAAACAAGTTGCTGACAGCTATGCTGCTAGAGGTGTGCAAATCAAAGCCCGATTACATTGGTTAAAAGTTGGTGATCGTGCCTCCAAAGAGTTTTTTTGGCTCTATGTGCTAGGCACTCATCCTCGAGCATTAAAAAAATCAAAGATGGTGTTCAGGTGCTTTCTGAGCTGCCTGACATTTTCTAGGCCTTCGTAAGTCATTATAAGCAAGTATTCACTACACAAGAGCTCATGCATGTGTGATAGCAAGCCCTTTAGGATTGTTTTGTTGTTGTACCAAATAATCTTTCTTCAGCTCAGAATTTTTTTGGTGATCAACTATTAACAGTTGATGATCTCAAAGATTTTCTATTCCATAGCTGATGACAAAGCCTCGAGAATTGATGGGTTCCCTTGTGAATTTTACAAGGCCACGTGGGACTGTATTGGGCATGATTTGCATCATGTTTAGTTAGAAAATTTTCATTCTAATTCTCTAGGTAACTTAATTAATAAAGGTAATATAAAATTCATACCTAAGCCTAGTGACCCAGAAGACATTTGCAACTGGAGACCTATCCTACTTCTCAATGTCTCCTACAAGATTTCGCCAAGGCTTTGGCTCTAAAAATTTTCCATCTTCTTCCTCAGATTGTGTGCCCAGAGAAAACTGGGTTTATCAAATCCATATTTATTTTGGATAATATTATTGCTATTTGGGAAGGCATGGAATAGGCCAGACATTCAAACTAGAAAGCCATGTTCATTAAAATTGACTTTTCCAAGGCCTATAACTGCATTGAATGGCCGTTTATTCTTGATATGATGCAAGTTTTGGGTTTTGGGCCCAACTTCATTCAATCAGTTTGAATGCTCTTTGTGGATGCCTCAGCTTGTATCACCATCAATGGTCATCAATCCTCTTCCTTTGGACTCTTCCGTTCCATTTGGCAAGGGTGCCCACTGGCCTTCTCTTTGTATGTGCTTGCAGCTCAGGGCTTTGGCTACCTCCTAACCAACATGGTTTCCCAACAGTGGGTCAAGGGAATTTCTATGTCCAACTCTAAGACTCAACTAGTTAATGGCCATTTTACTGATGACTCATTCCTCACTCTTTTAGAGGAAGAAGATTCCATTGTGGCAACTCTTGAATGCCTTAATACCTTTTGTCTTGCTTCAGGCTCTTCCATCTAAGGGAACAAAACTTTGTGCTACCGACAGTCTATCTTTCCTTCTCTGCCTTGGTTGTAATAGTATGGATGGAAGTGGATTGGGCTAGGAGAAATTTTCAGTTTTTGGGCATCCCCTTTTCCTTTCAGGCATCCCCGACTGAGCTTTGGCAAGTCATGCTCTCCAGCATTGAGCATAAGCTTACTTATTGGATTACCAAACCCCTCTCTTTGGTAGGGAAATTTTAGGTGTGTTCCAAAGTTCTGGTGGCCACTCATGTTTATTACTCTTCTTGCTAGGCCCCTTCCAAAGCTTCCTATGGCAAGCTTGAGGAATTGCTTAGAGACTTTCTTTGGGCCTTCTCCAAGTCTCACAGAGGGTTTCACCATGTGTCTTGGGAATTTTGTTGCTTTCCCAAACACTCAGGAGGTCTCGAGTTATTGTCCACTCAATGAAAAGGGACTGCTTTATGTGTTAAATGGATTATTCGTGTCCTTACTGGGGATGAGGCCTAAAAAATTCTTCTCAAGCATAGTATTCAATCTGGCTTCCTTTTCCATAGACCTGCCTGGAAGGGGATTGGCTTTCAAACCCTTTTGGTCATGGGAGAACTAGCCTAGATTATTGGGACATTTGTGGCCAAAAGTATCTAGTGTGCCTAGGAGGTTGTCAAACCCTAACTCTTTTGGGCTGGCTCTGGTTTTCAAGATGGGCTCTCTCTTAACTAGCATAATATTTGGTATTCACCTCTGTTTTCTTGTAATGGTCACCTGTTGGCTAAGTCACCTTGGCTTAAGGTGCTTAGGTTTCACAAGAAGGGTATCCAAACCCTTCAACATATATTTCATAGACCCACCATGTGTATTATGTTGTGGGAAGCTTTTCGCCCCTAGTTTAGGCTTCAGAGCTAAGACCATGCTACTTATGAGGGTCTAGTGAATGATATTCCTACTGAGTTGCTTCATAAAGTTGGAATTCATGGGACCAAACCTTGGTGGAAAGACTGGAAGTGGTATCTTTTGACACCAAAATTTGATGAGGTAACGAAGCCTTATGGGAAACTCAGTTTAAGGGGGACCTTTTGTGCTAAACTAAGTAACCTCCAAATTTTTAGAGAAGTCTGCTTCTTCTATAATGGGGTTTGGAAAGGGAAAAGGAAGCAGATATAATAAAATGAAGTCTAACTTAAGGCAATGTGCCAAGACTTAATGATGGGTAGGATAAATCATAGATTTAAGGGCTTGAATGGTGTTGTAGTGTTCCAGAACATCAGAGACTTAAGATTATAGCATAGATAATTCATTCAATGACATAAAATAGCATTGCATACATTCCTATTGCCAGGAAGAGTCCTTAGACATGATCTAGGTAAGAAAACTTGCATCCAACATCTATAGAAGTTCTCTAATGAAGTGTCAAAGACAATAAAAAGTATAGTTTACAGTTTGATCAAATAGCATAAAAAATAGAAAGGTCAAACAATTGGCATAGTCTGAGAGTCTTTGCAATCAAATAAAATAGTAATAAAGGTCTGACATCTTTTACTAAAACCAATGTTTTTCTCAAATTCTCTCTTTTTTTTTCTCATAACAGAGAAAGTATATATAGCAGGAAGACCTCCCACTGCTTCAGAGAGCAGTAACAGAAAAGATTTCGCAATCCCTGGAAATGATGCCTAAATCAGAATATTCCCAAGGCCATTACAATATAATCAATCTAGAACAAAGCATCTAGTCATTCCAGGCATAGGTGCATCTTCTGCAAATGATGGAGGTGGTCTCGACAAGGCCTGATTAGACATGTTTCATCCCTTTTGTGTGAATGATTATGATACACAATGACCAATAGCATTATTTTATTCATCTGGTCCATCGGCCGAATATGAGATCTGTTGGTTAGGCATGTGGCAGCCTTTTACTACCTATATGAACCTCTCCCCCCTCGCCAATGAGGACTTGCATTAATGCTACACATTTCAAATGGGAGGAGCCTTCACTAACAATAGAGGTAACGATCGTCAGTCAGGTGCAACAGAGACACATGGCAGCATTTCACTGCCCATGGTTGCTACTCCATCTCCACATTGAAAGATGTGTGAATGGAAAACATGTAGCAAGTATATACTGCAGACAACAATCGTGGGGCCTGCTAGAACCTTTTAGGAATGAGGGCTTCGTGGCAGCCTTTCAGAGTCCGATGAGGCGTCAAGGAAACATGATCAAAAGCATCCCATGGCCGCAACACGTGGAAGCATAGTAGAGTTTCCTAGGATGTGAAAGGAATGCCGAGACTCAGAGTTGCAAGGAGTAGACACGTGGAGTGGTAGAGAAAAACCTAGAAAAAAGTCTGAGTAGACTTTGTGATGCACAGGCTGGCACATAGAAAAATAAACCCGAAGGGAGTTGGTTATATATTTATTAACAAATTTTGGTGACTATAAGGGGAATTTTGACTAAGGAATGGAGAAACCAAAATTTCTCTGGTTTCATAGACCAGAGTGCCATTTCATTAGGTCAATGGAGTCAGAGATTGGAAAGAGATGACTGTAAAGGCGACCATTCATCCTCAGATGACTTCACCATGTTGCACACATTCTCCTGTGCTCCACTTAGATCAATAGTTTATTTGTAAGGTAGCACATTGGGTAAACTGGCCCCTGCTTCACAATGGAATAGTAGCTATGAGAGTGGATGAATGAATCCCTCAATGTCGGTCACCGTGGGAAGATGACTGAAATCCTTGAAAGCTTCCAGATCATTTTCCTTCTCTTCTATCTTTTCCACAATTTGCTCGGCCGTAGCAATAGAACCATCTTCAAGGAATGGGGATGGAAGACCCATCTCATTTAACTTGAAGAAACTTCCCCGTATGCTATCCAATGTCTTACTCATAATAGGCACAGCTGCTTTAGTGCACTGGAAGGCGGAGTGGCAATGGATGAACTTATTTTCCATTTGAGCAGCAACATCCTGATCTTCAATACCTGCTCCGGCAAGGCTCTTATCAGAGACCAAGTATAGCTTGATGAGCAAATCTTTTACCTCAAGAACCTTCTCCAAGATGAACTATGGGAACTACTCAATCGTATCATGGGCCTCTTAGCTTAGCTTTGACTCCTTGGCGATGAATTAGAGGGTAGGCTGTAGTGTTAGGAAAAAGGTTTTAATTTTTTCCCAGTGGGAGATGTACAATTTCTTGACCAGCGGAATGATATCTGGCTATGTAGGGGGAGGCAGGGAGAGATTTTAAGAGAAACAATCTCCACGTCTCTTGAAATAATGGCTTCAGCTAATTCTTCCCTTTTCCTTTTCTCGGATGCTAGCTGTTTCGATGAGCTGCTTATTTCTTTATTCCAATTCTCCTCGGCTCGGGAGTGATTTGCTAAGTGCTCATCCAGAGAAGACTTTGTCTCTCGAAGTTCTTCCTCTAGTTGAGCTTTTAGACCTTTAAATTCAACCTCTTTTTCTTGTATTCTCTACTCATATTGAGCCTATTGGTGCTCCGACGCTTCACTTCTCTGTGCCATTCCCTAACTATATTCAAGGTAAAGTTGCTCCAGTTCTTCATTCTTCAGTTGTAGATTCTACTCCGCCTCCTGATTCTTAGATTGCAACTCTTTTATCATGCTAGGGTTGGCAACTTGAGTGTTCACAATCTCACCCTCAAGTCTGTTCCTCTCATTTTCTGCTACTAACACCCTTTCTGTCAGATGGGCAACATTTTCCTCTAGGTATTTCTCCTTTTTCTCCAAAAAACTAACCCTTTATTTTACTGCTTTAAGCTGCTAATCCTTCTTCTTTAGCTAGCGACCAATTTTAAGGAAGTCGGAAGTGACTACCCATTGTGTTTCCTCCATGATTTCAACCTTATCCTATGGTCGGGCCACCTTCATGTCGAGCCCTACTGCATATATCTCATAATCTTTCTGGCGCATTTCCCCCTGAAGCTTGGTTACCCTTGGGTACATGGTCGTAAATTTCAATTCGTGTCGGGCCTCATCATAAAGAGTCTATATTTTTGGCTCAGTAGAAGCGTTGTCATCTTTTGCTCTTTGCTTTCATATTCTACTTGTGTGTGCCTCCTTTCCACAATCAATCTATGCCATAAACTCAGCTGGCAACAAAACTAGTCCACCTGCAAAAGGAGCACTAGAAGGCAAGGCATAGGGATAAATAATCCTCATAGGCACGAGAATTTGTTTCTTCTGGAGAGTGATAGTTTGTAGGGAGAAGTGGGGCATGCTCCATAGTTTGGTTTGAGGCCCAACAATAGGACTAGTCATTTGTAATGACTGAATCGATGAATCAGCCGCAGGACTCATAGACTAGGATGGTAACGGGGGTGTTAATTTGGTATCAACTTGTTGTGATTGAAAAGGATCTACAGTAATAGCAGAAAAAGAAGGGGAACTCACTGGGGGTATTTTTTATGAAAGCGAGGCAAGGAGAGTCTAAGAGGCAGCAGTGGGCGTAAGGGTCCGTAGAGGAGTAAAGATGAGCAGAGTGGTTTGTGAAAATTGGGTGAAGCCTACTGAATATGTCAAACTAAAAGTAGAAGGCAGAGGGCCGGTACCTATGGTAGGGATCGCTAGTGAAGCAAGGGCAGATACCAAGGAATGAGAAGCAAGGGAAAAAGGAGTGAATTTTACCTGTTGATTGGTTGATGGCAGCTCCATAATCATTGGCGACCCTTCCTCAGCCTCAAGCTCTTAGATAGCTGCAAGCACTTTTCTTCCAGTGGGTTCTTGCGAACCTTCTTTGATAATGCTCTCTATGCACTAACGTTTCATAGGTGGGGTCTCTCTAGCTTCGATAGTCATCTTCATTTGCTACAGTGATAACTTAGCTAATTTAGCAGCCCAAGTGAGTGTATGCGAGCCCCTTGATATATTAAAGCGTACATTTGTGGCCACATAGGTGGGCTATCTCGGGTCTTTTTCCTTCAGCGCAGACGAGGCCGATGTCGCCGCTTCCTCTTCCTACTCTTCAAACTCTTCCTCTGAGTCTTTGCTCCTATTAATACTAGAGCTCGGGCTGGGGTGGCCCTCCTTCCACCATCTTTCAAATTCTTGGTCATCCTTTAGATTGTTGTAAAGAGCATCCAATTGTGCTATTTCTTGGCGATCCTTCCAGAAAGCCTCTATTTTTTAGTCAGTCCATTCTTCATCCTTCTTCAACCTATTGTACATGCCACGATCCATGAGGACATTATCCTAGGCCACCGCCACAACAAAGTAGAATTTGTGCCATGGCCCTCTAGTATCTTGCGTAGGAATACGTGCCAATTCAACAAAATTTTCATTTTTGTCTACCTACAGGTTACATCGCTTCTCCCAGTAAGGTCGAGGAACATGGGTAACTCTCATGTGTGGCTCCGAGAAGTTGTAAAAAGGGTTTTATTCCCACTTATCATTTACCAGCACCAACCCTAGATAAGCTAGCTTATCCTCCAACAACTGGTCCAATTTTTTCTTTATCAGAGTTACCGACTTGAAATTCTTCGGACAAAAGAAGAATCCCTTCTTGACACTTTTGCTGCTACAGAATGTAAAATAATGATACACACCTGCCAAACATTTCCAGTGCAAGCACCCTATCTGTGACACAAGCTGGGAGTAGGAAAGGTTTACCAGTAAAGCCCTGCATCCAAAGAATCGTGAAATCCTTGCCTAAGAACCAATCACGGGCGGGAGTGAAACTCTGTATATATCCAGTCTACTCCTTATCAAGTTGAATTATGTCACCCTTTCCAATTAAATCATGCAAGACCGGAGCTATGAAATAGTCTGAAACTACATAATAATCATATGATGCTGAAAGAAAAGGCATCCATGTGGACACTGACTTCCTTTTATTCTGCTCATCAAAAATTGATAATGAAAAATATCGGGTGAAGAAATCAAGGTTTTGATGCAGAAACATGTGGACCAGGAAAGAAACAAATCTAAACTTTCCCTCTGTTGAGTAATTCTTTATTTTTCATATCATTTATTCTACCATAAACTCAGCAAAATCATACTAGAAGATATCATGTTACTTGCAAAATTGGAATGTCGGTCCTAGTTGAAAAGTCTCCACCTTCTCATCAGAGTCTCGAATGCACACAAAAGCTAGCATGTACATGGCATCCTATAGATCCTCATGTAACGCACTGCACAACAATAGAATACTTGGCAGTTTAGTGGGTGGGATGTCTTTCCTACTAGTCTCATCCAACAAGAACTCTAAGTTATTTTTCATCTTCTTCCATGTTTTCTCTCTTTTTCTAGGGTAGAAGGACTCAATGTTCTCTCTTCTCTTACTTAGGTCTAGGACGCATAGCATATGCCAGATGGTCTGTGGGGTGATGTGAACCCTTAATTTGTGGCCTTTAATGTAGTGGGTGTTATGGTTATACCATTGGATGGCAGCGTCAACAATCTCCAGACAGTAGTGCACCAGCGGGACCATGTATTGAGGCAGACCACTGTACCAAATTTTCTTTGCTGTAGATTTATCTGCCTTTCCTACCATCAACCTTACACAAGCTACTTCTCTTAAGGACTTAGGGTTCTTCACGAGCTGTGGATCATAGATATTATCCCATTTCTCTTCAACCCTTTTCTTGTTTCTACAATCTTTGGGCCTTTTTAGCTCTTCTATATAAGCCCTCTTTGGCCTATTAGGTATACCTGGCGTAGCATATGCCACATCCTCATAGACATATATATCCTCTAAAGAACGTATAGTTGTAAACAACTCCTAGCTAATTTCTTCCTGCATTGGCTAAGATGAAGTCTCTGACATTTTTCTTTGGGTGAAGACCTCTACAAGTTCTTGGCTTTGCAATTTTCCTCATCTCTAGCTACACAAAAGAAGAACACTACACCTCTAGCTTTGGTGTTTGTGAAAAGACTTTGAAATATTAAGCCTTTTCATGCAATATTTGGCAATCTTTCCTCAAGGTGGTAGATGGAAACATGCCTTTTGCATTTAATTTGGCATGTACCATTAATTTTGCAATTCGTGCAAAATGAATTGCTTGCCATTTTGAGGCGGTAGGAGTTTATTATTGCATTTTGCAACCGTGTGATACGCTGTGATTCCCTTAGAACTTGAGCTGACAATTTTCTTTCTAAGCTTGCGTTAGTATGCACTGGTAATTAATATCCTAACCAAAATTATTACGCCAAAGAAAACTATCATGACCTGAAAAGATATGAATATTACCTTGGGCTCTGGAAAACGCTTGTGAGATGACACAATAGCCTATGGCCATACATCTTACTGCTAGTGAGCACCACCTTTTTAAAGCTAATTAATTAGCTCTTATTAATATAGCACGCATTGAGTCGTACCCTCATAGATTCAACTGGCCCGGACATGTGAGCAAACGCAGGCACACCTTTCAAGTTGGCAACTAGCTATTATTACGTTTTCTCGAAATAGATTAGTATGCGTCTTGTCATTTTTTCTATAAATAGGCCAATAAGTGGTGAGGAAATCATACTTAGCATTTGAGTAGTGATAGGTTGGTAGTAGAGTTTTAAGTGCAAGTCTTCTCATAGATTATGGCTTCTCTAAAGGTGGATAGAGAAAATCCATGCTTTTTCCTTTATCCTGTATTTCAATTTTATGGGCTCTTAACTTTTCATCTTGTATTCCAGTTTTATGGGCTCTTTATAGTATATGTGTTATTTCTCCACACATGGGTGTGTTTTGTGTAAAGCAATCCTAATATTCCACTCTGTAATAATGGGTTAATTTTGCAGAAGAACAAACTAATTTCAAAAAAGACCGGCCAAAGAAATGGAAAATAAGAGAAAGCATATTCACATATGTACAAAAGTAGAGCTTAGTACCTAATGGAACAACTTGAGATGAATCCCATTGACTAGGATTCCTAAGGGTTCCTGTTCCATATTTTCTAGCTCAAAAGTGTTATGTTCTTTGCACTGAATGATTTTAAAGGGGCCCTCCCATAGGCTATCAAATTTACTGTGCTGACCTAACTTAGCAGCCCTTTCATCATACTTTAGTACTAAGTCTCCACACTTTAAACCATGGTCAGAAGTCTTCTTGTCAAACCATCACTTGACCACTTGTTGATGGTTTGTCATGGCTATTAGTGAATTTTCCCTTTTTTCTTGTACTTCTAATAGTTCGGAAAGCCAAACTTCCATGGCGCCATTTTGTTCTATCTCAATAGATTTCAACAATTGGAGTGTCAGAATCTCCATAGATACAGGTAACAACGCCTCTTTCCTGTATACCAACTCATAAGATGAAGTCTTAAGGACTTGCTTAGGAGTTATGTGGTTTTCCCATAGCACTGCTCAGAGATTTTTATGCCATTCCTTCTAGTATTCTGAACCATTTCTCTTAAGGAATCGAACTAGGCTCTTGGTCGTTGACTTTGCTAGGCCGTTTCCCTATGGGTAATAGTTTGATGATGTCTTGAGGAATATTCCATTCTTTAATGCAAAGTGACATACCTTTGCACCTAAGAAAGCTCTGGCATTATTTGAAATGATAGTTTTTGGAGGACCAAACCTTGTCACCAGCTCTTCGAGGAAATCTACAATTTTTGTTTTTGTTGCACTCTTAAGCGTAACAGCCTCCGTCCATCTTGTGAAGTAATCCGTGGCAATCAGAATCCACTTGTGTCTAGCGCTAGAAACTAATTTGATTATTACAATGAAGTCCAGGCCCCATTGCGCAAGCAGTTTGTCCGCCACTATGGGTTTGAGGGGAATTACAGAATTTTTCCTTCTGTCAGTAAAGAACTGGCATTTTCTATAAGATTTTACCACAGAGTGGGAGTCATTAAAAAGTGTAGGCCTATAACAACCAGCACACATGACTTTAATGGCAATAGTCTTAGCAGAGAAGTGTTCACCTACAATTCTATTATGAAATGCATCAAGGATCCTCTTCACCTGCTCCGAAGTGATGCATCAGAGGAGAACACCATTGAAATTCCTTTTGAAAAGGACTCCCTCTATTAGCATATATCCACAATTTTTCAGCCGGTAGTATCTCCTTTTTTGGGATGAGAGACCTGGCAGATACTTTCCAGTTTGCATCAACCTCATTCTATCAATTAGCCAACCACCTTCTGATTCTAGTTCATTTATCAAGACGAGCTTCGTTTGCTCCTCTGTGGCAGGTACCTCCTCGTTTTGTGCCATGTACTCACACAGTCCTATTCCTTTAATATTTTTAGGAGGCTTGACTTCAATGTCATATTCAAGGATCTTGGTGATCCAATTAGCCCTTTTTTCTATGATCTCCCCTTCCATGATATATTCATGCACACTAGAATGTGCGACATACACCAGCACTTTGTTGCAGTAAATTAGATGGCATAAATTTTTAAGTCCCTTCACTATTGCAAAGGCTTGCCTTTCGATGAAATTATATTTTGCCTCATATTCCTTTAGGGTCCAGGAGTAGAATGCTACTGGATGTTCCCTCTTTTCTTCGTCATATTTTTGGGTTAGGACAGTAGCAATACTGGACTTGCTACTGAATGCATACATTATAAAATCCTTAGATTGATTTGGATTAACCAGCACCAGAGCTGTGGAAATAACTTCCTTGATCTTTTCAAAAGCTTCATGAGCTTCGGTCATCCACTTGAATGTTTGATCTTTCTTCAACATTAAGGTGATCGGCCTAATTATTCCGATGAAATCGGAAATAAACTTGCTAAGAAAATTTACTTTACCTAGGAAAGACTGAACACCTTTCTTATTTACCAGAAGGGGAATTTATTTGATTACCTTTACTCATTCAGGGTCAATTGAAACCCCTTCTTTAAACACCACGTGTCCTAACAACTTTCCTTGTGGTACTTCGAATATGCATTTCTTTGGATTTAGGAAAACCCCAAACTCCTGGCACTCTTGAAAAACTAATTCTAAATGATCAAAATGATCATCCCTAGATTTAGAGAACACCGTAAGATCATCCAAATAAATTAGAATAAACTTATTGATTAGTTCATTGAATGCAATGTCCATCGCCCACTGGAATGTTGCCTTTGCATTGGATAAACCAAAAGAAATTTTAGTATATGAAAATGTTCCCCATTTTGTGGTGAACGTAGTCTTGTGTTGATCCTCTTCTTTAACTTGGATCTGATTGTAGCCGGAGAAAACATTTCTGATCCTGCAACTATTTGTAGGATTGACTCCATTGAAGGTAGTGGATAGTGGTCCTTCAGGGATGCTTTGTTTAGGTCTCAGAAGTCCACACATAAATGGATATCTCCATTCTTATTTTGGACTGGGACCAGATTCGATACCCAAGTACTATGCTTGATTGGAAAGACAATGCACGACTCAATGAGCTTAGTTAGCTCTTGCACCATTAGCGCTTCAATTTTAGGGTTGACTGGCCTATGTTTCTGTTGGACTAATTTTGCACCTTTTGTTAGCTGAATAGTGTGCTGAATGATATCAGGATCATATCCCTCTAGATCATCATAGGACCATGCCACTACATATTTCTCATAGAAACTGATGAGTCTTTCTTTATTATGATGCAAGACATTTTTCCTGACTCAGAGATTCCTACCATTGGAGACTCGCATGTCCACATAGTCACTTTTGTCCACTATGAACTTTTGTTTATCATTTTGGGCATCATCACAATTGAAATTTTTTTTTAGACTAACTAATCCTTTCGGAAGTTTATTATATTTGAGCTACATAATTTTTCCTTCATAATATTTGGCAATCTTTGGTTGAAGCTGATCGGCGATGTGTTCATCACTTTCAAAAACTTGCCAACTCTAATCATTGTCGGGGATTGTTAGTCGGACTAGTACTTGTACTGAATGTTTATTATGAAGAAGGTCAGAGATAGGATCAAACTGAGCACTAATCATGGCCATGCGATCTGCATTGCTATTTTGTCCTTGGAGAATAGTCTTGATGTTGAAAGCTTCAAAATCATCAATTAGGTCCTAGACTCGGTGCCGATAGGATCTCATGTGGACATTCTTTGCCGTAGAAATTCCTTAGACTTGGTTGATTACTAGTTTAGAATCTTTGAACACAATTAATTATTTAATGCCCATTCATTTCGCAAGGCTTAAACCTTGAACCAATCCTTCATATTCAGCCTCATTGTTTGAACAGGCGAAATGAAAGCAAAAGGACCTCAACAATTTTTCATTCTGTGGGGATATTATATATATCCCTACTCTAGCACCCACTTTTTTCCTTGCTCCATCAAAGTATAGTGTCCATAGCTCATTTTCTTGGCTACCTTCAGATTCTTTGGTGACCCTCTAAAGCACTTGGTCTTCATCATAAATTACATATGTGCCCAATCTTGTAGCATGATAGTTGCCAAAAGGATCATTGTCTATGTGTTCACTCAACAGAGCATCTTCTTTATCATTCCGATTTCCACTCACCTTCTCTTCCTCTATCAATTAAATGCAATACATTTATTGCTTGGTGATAGAGGTATGTACGGCTTCAAAATTGATCAAGGCTTCATCCGCTACATGTTTAGAATGCAAAGCCTCTAATTCTATCTTCATTTTTGTGCCATGCTTGGTCCTAAGTATCAGATGTGACCAATCAAAGGATAGGTATCCACCCACCTTTGAAGTAAATTCTCAAGATAGACAAAGACCAAACATAGGAGGGACATCTATAATCACCATGTCTTGCGACACCATGATACTAGGGCAAGATAATAGAGTTAAAGGAAGTGCTTTGATGACACCTATAGTCTCAACTTTATTCCTATCAAGCTACATTACCCCTCATTTCATAGGTTCGTAGCTGAGTCCCAAAGCTTCAACTATCTGTTTAGGCATAACCATGGTACTAGCGCCATAATCAATCATAGCATTGTGCAATAATTTTTTTCCGATAATGAGAGTCAAGAAGAAGGGTTGAGGTTTTAACTTATTCTTGTCATCTGCAAGGGATTCCTTTGTATTGTTTGTAAGGACTTTAGCTAGCGGTATTTGATAAACAACCTCTGTACTGGAAAATGGCTCTGTTTGTGTTGGGTTGACCTCTTCTTGAAGTTCCTTCTATAATAGCATCTTTTATTTTGGGATAGCTAGAATGTCCCATAGAAACACATTAGTGGATGATTTCTTCAATTTCTCTACCACATTAAAAGGTGATAAACTCAGAGGTTTCTGCTCCTTGGTTCTTGCTATATAATAAATTCCTTCTGTGGTTAACATGGTGATGGGATAGTTGAAGTACCAAGAATCTAATCAGAAATGGCCTTGAGTTGTGGGTTGGCTGGATGGGGAACAACTGACTCACTGGTGAAACTTCTCTTTGAGAGTGTGTTATAATCAGATTGCACTCGTGGTGTTTTGGATATGAACGCGTCATTAGCAAACACCATTTATTTTTCCTCCATCTAGGAGAAAAGCGCATGATCAGGAGCAATATCAGGCTCTTGTTCTAAAGACATTCCTTGTATTTGGGTGGTAAGAGCCGCACTCTCCATTTGTGGTGAAGCGTACATATAACCTCCATATTTTGTTGCCACACCTTGGTTGCGTTGCTCTGCCACCTTTTCTTGTAAGTTGCCACACAGACAATTCTAGGGCATATGCGGATCACTGCAAGAGAAGCACCATGAATTGATATCATCAATAACGTTGTTCTTCCTTGTGGTTAATTCCCTCTCGAGCTTGGCAACATGCTTGTCAATGGAGTAGGCACTAGCACCATTTGGTTTGTAGTTGGGGCTAGTGGATTAGTGTGAGGCACTCCCTAATATTGATTATGCTGATAAGAAAATTGCCCGCCTTGATAGTTTTGATATGCAGGCTTCAGAGGTGTTGATTGGTTCTACTTAAGAGTGGTTATATCATTTTCCATGGTTCACAACATCTCTTTGAGGTCGCTCATTTCTTCTTTGGAAGAACCTGATTTAGAGGCCACATTTTGTGGGCTTGCCACATGTGTACATTGACTAGATAGTTGAGGGTGCGCTAGTTGACGTGACCTCTTGTGCGGAGATCGATATTTCAGGAAATATCAGCATAATAGATCAAGGAGGCAATTTTTTGCAATCTATTAAATGATTCTCAACTTTGATAGCGATACCATAAGCATATGGTAGAGTAGCTCCTCCCAAAGACCTGATCATCACAGAAATGTCAGAATCATTTGCCAATTTGCATGAAATCGGGCATTAAAATCTGTCAGAGCCTCTTGGGGGGCTCGTTTTATGACAGACAGTTGATAATACAATGATGAACGATCTAAATCATTCGAGAACCTCTCATAGAATGGATCTTCAAGCTTATCTCAGGTGTGAATTGAATTAGGTGTCAGGGTTCGATACCAATCCAGTGCCTTGCCTTTAAAAGACGTGGCAAGAAGCCTTAGGGCTACATTCTACACTGTAATATCGTGTACCAGACATACGTCTACCACATCCTACAAATGTTTTGTTGGTGTTCTTGAGCCATCTCTGGTAAATTTTGGTATAGCTTTCATGGCCAAAACTGGGATAGCACCCTAGATAGCGGGTGCTACCAGGGCTACTAGGGGACTTCTGACATCCCATGCCACATAATTTCTATTGGCAGCTGGCAACATGGTGAGAGGAATGGGCAAAGGGAATGGAATGGTTACCAACTAATTTGTGACCTGGATTGTCCCTAAGGGAAGTACTAGTAAACTGGGGTTACCTGCAGTTTGAGATCTAGTTACAGGCTAATGGCTCATACACCCTTCTAAAACGCAATTTTATTTAAGCTCGGTCCCATCGAGTGTGTCAAAAAAAGGAACAAACTGTTGATTCCAAAATTTGACTTGGTAATAGAGCTTTATGGGAAACTCAGTTTAAGGGGGACCTTTTGCGCTAAACTGAGTAACCTCTAGATTTTTAGAGAAGTCAACTTCTTCTATAATGGGGTTTGGAAAGGGAAAAGGAAGCAGATATAATAAAATGAAGTCTAACCTAAGGCGATGTGCCAAGACTTAATGATGGTCACGATAAATTATAGATTTAAGGGTTTGAATGGTGTTGTAGTGTTCTAGAACATTAGAGACTTAAGAGTATAGCATAGGCAATTCATTCATTGACATAAAATAACATTGCATACATTCCTACTACCAAGAAGAGTCCTTAGACGTGATCTAGGTAAGCAAACTTGCATCCAACATATATAGAAGTTCTCAAATGAAGTGTTAAAGACAATAAAAAGCATAGTTTATAGTTTGATCAAATAGCATGAAAAATAGAAAGGCCGAACAATTGGCACAGTCTGAGAATTTTTGCAATCAAATAAAATAGTAATAAAGGTCTGGCGTCTTTTACTAAAAATAGCGGTTTTCTCAAATTCTCTCCTTTTTTTTTCTCATAACAGAGAAAGTATATATAGCAGGAAGACCTCCCACCACTTTAGAGAGCAGTAACAGAAAAGATTTCGCAATCCCCGACAATGATGCCTGAATCAGAATATTCCCAAGGTCGTTACAACATAATCAATATGGAACAAAGTATCCAATCATTCTAGGCATAGGTGCATCTTCTACAAATGATGGCAGTGATCTTGGCAAGGCCTGATTAGACAAGTGTCATCCCTTTTGTGTGAATGATTATGATACACAGCGACCAATAGCATTATTCGGTTCATCTGGTCCATCACCCGAATATGAGATCCGCTAGTTAGGCACATGGCAGCCTTTCACTACTCATATGAACCTCTCTCCCCTCACCACTGAGGACTTGTGTTAATGCTACACATTTCAAATGGGTGAAGCCTTCACTAACAATGGAGGTAACGATCGTCAGCCGGGTACAACAGAGACGTGTGGCAGCATTTTGCTGCTTGTGGTTGCTACTCCATCTCCGCACTGAAAGATGTGTGAATGGAAGACA
Organism: Sequoia sempervirens; assembly: GCA_007258455.2. Lineage (NCBI taxonomy): Eukaryota > Viridiplantae > Streptophyta > Pinopsida > Cupressales > Cupressaceae > Sequoia > Sequoia sempervirens. Next base: position 33,809,941 of record VDFB02072274.1, read on the forward strand.
CATAGCAAGTATATATTGCAGACAACAACCATGGGGCCCACCAGAACCTTTTAGGAATGAGGGCTTCATGGTAGCCTTTCAGAGCCCAATGAGGCGTCAAGGAAACATGATCAAAAGCATCCCACAGCCGCAACATGTGGAAGCATAGCGGAGTTTCCTAGGATGTGAAAGGAATGCCGAGACTTGGATTTGTGAGGAGTAGACACGTGAAGCAGTAGAGAAAAACCTAGAAAAAAGGCCGAACAAACTTTGCAATGCATAGGCTGGCACATAGAAAAATAAACCCGAAGGGAGCTGGTTAAATATTTATTAATAGTATCCAAACACCCCTTTCAGAAATTACAAGCCTCAGCTTGGTTACAGGTTTTTCTCACCACATTTTCCTATGATTTAAAGTTTGAACCAGAGGTGGATTCTTCAATCTCCCACTCATATCTGGTGTAAAAGATTTGCTGCCACTTGGTCTGCAAGTGTTGAGCTAAAACTTTCCCACTTTGCCTAGTGTATTCTTTTCCAAGGCTTTCCTATGGGTTCTTAGCTTATTCACCTTGGGGTCCAAGACCCTCGGTTCCCTTTTTGTGGGAAAGCTAAGAATTTTAAGCATCTTTTCTGGTTTTGTCCCAAATCCCAACAACTTTGGACTTGGATTCATGACTTTTTTCCACCCTTTAGGTCAGAGCCTTTCTCCTGGCATATGGTGTTGATAGGAGATTCTCCCATATTTCCTACAAAATTCACCCAACTTTGGCACACTTTCAGGGTCAAAATTCTCTTTAATACTTGGAAAGAAATAAATGCTTGCATTTTTTCACATACTCAAATGGATATTCATGTATCTTTATATGCTAAAGCTATCATTTTCTCTAATGTGCTTCTACAAGTTCAGGTGTAAGCTAACAAAGTTGCACTTGAGGTTGATCACCTTCAAGTTCTCTTGGATCACTGGGGTAATGCCCCTTGTACTGTTGTTCAAGTCTTGACTTTTCCCACCTCTTCCTACGGCTGGTCACCCTCCAGGGGTTGGCAGTGGAGTGGCTCTATGCGTCCCCACTCCCAGTCTCTGCTTCAGCGGGATTCTAGCACTCCTCAACAAAATTGCTCTCCTCCGCCATGGACTAGCCAGAGGTGGCCTTCTGGGGGTGCTTCTGGGAGCAACGGTGGCAGTTTCGAGTGGCCCTCTGATGACCCTCCTACTTCTGGCTCTAGTTGGCTAGTTATTGGTAAAAAAAATTTGCGTCTGGCGCTTACAATCTCGCCCCAACATGAGGAAGAAGATAAAGAGAAAAAATATTATAATGATGGTTGGGATCCTCTTCTTGACATCACTCTAGACCCCGTTGATGTATGGGGGAAAAATTTGGATGACAGAGACCCTTCTGACTCTTTTGGCACTGCTCTGGCCACTTAATGGCCTTTTCATTTACTTTGTAATTTTGGACTCCTGGGCTTCACCCATATGATCTGTTGGTTTTTCTGGGCCCTGTCCATTTGACTCTCAGGGTGTGCCTTTTTACCACCCATCCTTTTTTTGTGAATATGTATCTTTATATTTAACTTAATATAGATAGCTGCCTATTCATCAAAACAAAATCTTACCATCATCCATTTTGTAACCCTACTGAGGACGACAACTGTGGGAAAGAGGTAAGCTTTGGAGCTGCATACAGGCTTTCCATTAGCATTCACAAGAATGCTAGTTTGCTAATGTATCCCCTCCCTCACTTTTATCGCTCTAAATACATGTGTTTACTTTTAATTGTTGAGGTAGACAGAGCAATGGGACAGTAAACTTATTTATCCTGCTCAATATTATTTCATTGAAAGACAATATTCCTTATGATATATGCTATTGTGAGGCAGTTTGTGAAGAACTACAGTGGCATAGGAGCCTTGAGGTAAGTGGGTATACAAAGTGAAAATAAGCTCCCTCCCACAAGAAGGAACATCCCAAGGAAAAGAAATTACATTTTTTTCTTTATTTTTAAAACGACTAAACTGAAGTTTTCCTACAGTGAACGAAACTCATATGCACTTGCAGAGAAATTGATGTAGCATAATAATGTTGTTCCTAAACTCAGGTGTTTTTTCTTGCAACTATCATTCTTAACTAATCAACAATGTTTTCATTGTTCTCATTATGAAATCTTATTTCCTCTAGTAATCAAATGTGAAATATAAATAGATCTGAAAGTAAACTATTGTTTTAAACTCGTAAAAAAATTGATATTATTTATTTATTTATTTGTATATTTATAGCTAGCTCAAAATAAACTATGTTTGAAACATATCACACATTTGTGTTATGGTACAATAAAAAAACTTATATTTTCATATCCTTCATAAAGAATACATACCTGTAGGGAGATTACATATTTTATTTCAAGTGACAAGAACTAATATATTGAGATTTCACCAATAAAACAATATTTCCCATATTCTCACCATACATTACATATTTTATTTCCATTGCAGTACGAAGAAACTTTCTCTTTCTTTTTGCACAAAATGCAAAATGTTGGTATATATACTAAAACATAAAGGATAGTCACAATAGATTTTATTTTTAGAATCTTCATACAACTATGAAATTCGAATACTAATTCACACTATATGGATGCAAGGTTACAAATTTTAATAGAGACAAGAAGTAAATCTGAACATATAATCTTTGTAATAATTATCTCTACTTAGCATAAACTGATAATTTTATCCACTTTTTTTAAAATGAACTAATTAGTTACATATATGCAATGAAATCACATGATCTTTATTACAGCCTTTCAGACTCTAACATTTCACCCAACAAGGAAAATTTCTCTTGAAATGACAACACTATTATAATCTGCCAAGAATATAGATGCTTCCAATCATGCAAGTTTTCTTTCAAATCTGCAATCCTACACATGACACAAAACTTCTTTTATATGCCAATGGGTGCTCACCTCCTAACCTTTGGTTGGAATAAAAAACCACCCCCAAGCTAGGAGGTAACCAAAATACCAAGTACACACATCACAAAAAAATTTCAAACAATAACCAACGAGGAAAAATACATGTAGTATACAAAACCCTTTTTCCCAAGGCTTTCAAAACACACATAGAAAGTCCACTTATGGATTTCTTAAGGGAGAGACAAGGTGCACTTGAACTTGGGGTTTATAGAAATATTCATATCCATTCAATAAAATATAATGGGGCTTAATTTCTCTTCTTCTGTCACGCCCTTATACCATATATCACCAATCTAACCATCCAAAACCTCCATCATTTTAGTGGGTACTCATACCCTATCCACAACTCCAACATTTTAATGGGTACTCATACCCTATCCATTTTTCCAAAGTGATAAGAAAACTCCCAAGAAGGTGCTACCTTTCTCTATCCCATGCATTCATTTCTCACCCTCCTTGAAGAGGAGCTAATCCAACACCCATCTGAACCATAGATTTTTGTGTAAGGTGTTATGACTCTCTTGCTCAATTAGGGTTTTTCACCTAAAGGAAAGAGATAGAACAAAAAATATAGGTGGTTCACTCAAACTAATGTAAGTACAATGAAAATATGCCTAAATTCAATGACCTAAATACAATAAACTAATAAAAAGGATTGATTATTTATGCAAAACCTAAGAAATATGAAGTGTTTGAAAACACAGTGTGATATGAAAACAAGTATAAAAGATCTAAAAGAAGTACTAAAAATGAAGATATAATAGAACAAAAATAATAGCGGATAAATATAAGGAAATTGGAAACTCTTAAGATTGGGAAATAATTATGAAAAATTGAAAATGTTGACTTTTTCACTATCTGGGACTCATTCACCAACTTGGGTGAATTAGTCCCAGATTAGGGTTTCTGCCTAGAACTTTATTTCTACCAAAAGGATCTTGGAATCTACATTATTTCCTGACATATACCTTCAACAAGACTCATTCACCATTAGTGGTAAATTAGTCCACTTTTTGTTTTCTGAAAATAGAAATTATAGATTTGTACTTTATCATTTGTACTACACTTCTAGACTAATTCCTAGATCTGAATCTTCAAAAACACCTTAAAAATAGAATATAATTTGTTTACTAGTGGGGGTTTTTCCTTGGTCAAACCCCTACTTGGTAATTAAACCTTGGAAAGATGATAAAATATGCATAAAACCCTAGCCTTAAGTGTGTCTAAGACTAGGAAAATCTGAAGTAAAGTAAAGCCCTATTCTAGTGTGCTAGAATAAGATTGTTTAAAGAAACTTTGAATGATGAAAGACTTCAATACAAGAAACCCTACAACATTTTAAATGTGAATTAATGATATGAAAACCTTAAATCTGAAGATAGAGTGGAAATGGAAGATGGAATCACTTTGAAAACAATTCTTTAGGCTTGATTTGATGGCTAGTTGCATCTCCTCAACCTAGATTTCTCCATGATTCTCCATAGGAATCTATGATCAACACCTTGCAATGAAAGATCTTGAATGAGAAGTGAGCTTGAAGACTTGCAAAAATCCTAGATTGCTGTCCAAAAGCTTCAACTTTGTTGTAGAAAGATTGATGAATCTTCTTGTGGAAGATATTCGACACTTGACTTTTAAATTTTGCTTTAAAAAAATGACTAAAGATTATAAAAATGACATAAAAATTTGTATTTATAGGCATCAACACCTAATTTCCTATTATTTAGACCTAAGAGGCTGGCATGCACTGAAAAATTGAATTACGTCAGTGAGATTCCTGCTCAAATTGAAATTTTCCCCAAAAGGGACTCAATCGCCACCCTTGGCAAATGGGTCCCACTTGTAGTTTTTGGAGGTGGGTTTTTGAGATATGAATGAATTAAGTATTATTTGTTAGGATTTGTATGATTTTTATGTGAAATGGGCCTTTGGATCAAAAATAATGGGTCATAGGGGCTTATAAATGTTATTTTGAAGAATAATTAATGCAAGGGTACTCAAAAGTAGGTCCAAATTAAGCATAACATCTTTTTTTCCAAGATCATACAATTTTCTACACCAAATTTAGCCCCCACTTTAGCGACCATATGACTCTATGTGCATATATAAGCTAAAGGACTCTAAATAGTACACTTTATTGCATAAAAGGATACTTTTTCTGATGACAAGAGAATGCAGCCCCTAGTGTAGTTATCTATAAAACCAAAACATTAGGATCCAAATTTTGGAACAAAAATTCATTAGTTGTTCAAAAATTCTTTTATCTAACTTCTAAGAATCAAATTTGAGGGTAGATGTATGCCCCCTTGATTCCGCTTGCTTTTACAAAGGTGGAATCAAGGTAGCATTCTTGCCAAATCGAATAGAATCAATCACATCATAGGAAATTTTCAAGTACCATGCCTCATAACAATGGATGAGTAATTATTTCAAGGTGGAAATCATGATTCCAACACAATGAACTGCGTCAAAAATGGAGTTCACTAGCTCCCGTTATGTTAATTTGAAGAAAAAGAACTTTTTAACCCTAATGGAGTAAAAATCCCCAATTTTAATCATAAAAGTAAAGAAGTAAAGTAAATGGTCACCTAATTTTATCATTTTACCTTTGTGTAGCTTGAGTGGTGAGAGAAGAGGAGAAAATGTCGAGCATAAAAGGGTATGAACCTGTGAGATTGGATGTGCTTTGAGACCAAGTGGCACACAGGGAGCGACAGCATGAGGTGAGTCGATTTTGCAACTATCACTTAGTGTTTTCACAGTGATTTGATGATTTTTGATGTATATATAGATTAATTTAGGATCTTGGAATTTTTTTTCCAAAGTACCCCCTTTTTTAACAAAGTGTACCATTTGTTCGCAAAGTGTCCCTTTTGTTTGCAAAGTGTCTCATTTCTTTGCAAAGTGTCCCTTTTCTTTGTGAAGTGTCCCAAAAGGGTTCTAAAGTATTTAGGGCCTTTAGAAAAGCACACTAGTTCTACATATTTAACATACTTGCATGATGATTAATGTAAAAATTATAGATATTAGATGATTTAGATAGCATATTTTATGTTTTGATAGGTACCTACCTATTCACATCAGCGTCTGGGAGGTAGACATTGAGCTTTTTGAGATATTTAGCACTAGCACTATCAGCAGAGGAGAAATATCACCTTCAGGCCATAGGGATCTACTGGGCATACTTCATGCCCCCCATGAGGTACCATGATGTGATGTTGATGGAACTTTTTAAGTGTTGGGATGTAGATACCTACACGTTTCACCTTTCGAATGGGGAGATGACCATTACCTTAGAGGACGTACACCATATTCTTTGAGTTCCTATTTGGGGAGAGCAAGTATGTTTCTAAGGAGATTGATCATTCCACAATCAGACTTGGTCAACATGCAGTACTGCCTAGATGGACCAGTGCATGATGAGTGCATGAGAGCATGAATCGAGCTATCGATGCTACTATATTCATGGGCTCCAGTGGTGAGACAGATCATGATGCACACAATGGAACTAGTACTCAATCCAGATGGCTGAGAAACACACTTAGATGGAGGATTAGTCCACTTGATTCGAGGGATGGAAAAGCACAAGACATTCTATGCATGGGGATGCTATATCCTAGCTCATTTGTATTATGATCTGGGACAATTTGTATTCCAGTAGATAGATAGTATGGTGCATTGCACACTACTATAGGTTTGGTTTTTGGAGCATATCACATGCATGAGACCTATTGGTTTCCCATGTGCTATAGTTGTAGGTTATCCTCAAGCTTTCAGTTATCCACTATGACGATTATGGTAGTATGGAGACTTGCATTTTTGGAGAGTGAGATTTGACTGGATAGAGGAGGATGATATTCTATGGAGACCTTATCAGCTGACACTACTATGGCCAGATCACATAAGACAACTGAGGAGGATGTAGCTAGATAGATTTTTGGCTGGTCAACATGACCATGTAGTATGCATTTTTTACTACGGGCAAGTCAGGCGATAGTTTGGATAGGTTCAGTCAACATTGAGGGCATGCCCCTTTTTGAGGATATCAGTGTAGAGTGCCCGGATTCTAGGTGATACAGTGTGGCTCACTATAGACCATGTGGTCCCTAGTGACTCCTACTTCTTAGATCATGATCAGCCCCCAGTCTCCAATGTTGATGATGTCGGTAGCACAGATGAGTACAAGGAGTGGTGGACAACATCACAACCAGCTCCTGTATTTCCATTTGATGATCCCATAGGTGATGCAAGTCTAGTGCTATATAAGGGAGATGAGGTAGAGGAAAGAGCCAAGGAGATATGGTATCGAGCTACAAACATATTTATAGATATCATAGATGATGAGTATGATGATGATGCAAATATTGACTATGAGGGACAAGATAGAGGAGACAAGGATGAGGATGAGGAGTTGGAGGAGGAACCACCCTTGAGTGAGGGTGATGAGATATCAACTGAGGATTGGCACCAGTGGGGAGAGTCCTCACACATTCGTGTTATGAGATCACATGTAGTGGCCACAACAGACATTTGTACCCATGGTCATGAAGAGGATAACACATCCTTCATGCCCCACAGAGAGGATGAGGTTGATATCCCTCAGCCTGCTGGAGATATAGGTGATGATTTTTAATTTATTCTCTTACTTTATGTTAGTGGTTACATTTTATACATATATGCATATGATGATGTATACTAATGAATAATTGTTTCTACCTTGCAATAGCCCTGAGAGATTTTCAAGAGCTCTATCATCAGGAAACTACAAAGGTAGTGCCAACATCTTTCAATGAGGAGGAGATGGACTCAAATTATGTGCCCCCACTGATAGTGGAGTAGGATCCAGAGTCACTTAGACCATTCACAAGATTGTGGATAGCATATGAGAGTGTGCGGAGACGACTTCACCGAGCGAAGACTACAGGAAAGTCTTCCCTGACTCTAGTAGAGTTTGAGAGACTAGAGGCAAAGGTAGCACAACTACGTACAGAGAGAGATAAGATATCAAGACAACATCAGTTGGCCCTTGGATGGATATAGGGTTTAGAGTTTGCACTCAAAGTCAATGGATCTTGATCATGATCACATACGACCGTCTCCTGATGTCCTACTACCAAATCACGAGCACCAGATCCCGAGGGATTAAGTAGTCATAGACCTCAATGATATTGTATATATGGGTGACATGTACATTAAAACTTTTTGAGATATATATATATATATATATATATGAGCATTTGATGCTTTAATATTTGGTATAATGTGTTGAAATGTTATGGCAATGTGATTAATTAAATAACTTTTTGTAAAATTATTTAATTAATGTCTACATGATTTAACATAATTTATGTGATCTAATGTAAAACATATTTCATCTTTACTTAGATACAACATTATTGTGTTGAGAAGGTTATGTTAAATTAAATGCACTTATAATTTATATAATGATCTAACTTAACATAAAATAAAGGGTGAATAGTATGAAACTTAAAGTAATTATAAAGATAAATTAAATAATCACTTTAGTATTCAAGACATACACACAACCATTTTTCAAGAACATAGCAATGTGAAAGTATTTAGAAAATAAGAAAATAACTTTGAACAACACTGCTTTATCATTCATACTATTCAAAGAGACTAGAGATAATACTAACACAAATGCACAACATTAATGGGTTCCTTAAGGGGTGTTCCATAGAGCTCTGTTAATATGTAAGCACCAGACCCATAACTGGTATCGATTATGTAAGGTCCCAACCAATTAGGGCTAAATTTACCTTTGTCAGCATAATCAACATTAGTATTGCATTGAGATGGGGTGATCCCACAATAGTGGTTTAAATACAATTTTTGGACAAATTGGACATTGAAATTATTATTTTTAACTAGATCTTCACATTCGGGCACCTATAGTGGCTAAACTGTGAGGAATTTGAAGATGATGCCAACTAGAGTCCTGTCACATTTTGTCTGTAGATTCTAAAAATATTTTTTTCAAAATTTTTGGAATCATATTGCACTTCTTTTTCCATCTCCCACAAAAACTAGTTTTTTTTCATAAAACATCATTTTTACAAAGTGACGCACACCATATAATGCATAACTTTTTTTCTATTAACGATAAAATTCTAATTCTTTCAAATTTAGATTTGTAACTCTGATATCTAGTGCTTCCACTTGGTTAGATAGTTTTTTATTGAATATTTTTTCTTTAATCAAGTTTTGAAGTCAAACCAATTATAATTCAGACATAGCACGACCGTATAACGCATAATTTTTTTTGTATATATCGAAATTCAATTTTTTTTTGTTGGATCAAGGAATTCGATATCTGGTGCACTCATAATTTTCAATTTTTTTTGATAATCTGCTATTTTTCCACATGTGCAAAACAAAAACCTTAATTTTCGATGAAAAACCTATGTTTAATAAAAATAAAAAAACAAATACATAATAAAACCAAAAAATATTAAAATTATATTCGTCGAATAGCTCATTCCAAGGACTACCTGATTCTAGTTCAGTTTCTGAAGATTTCTCCATTTTCATCCTCAACCCAAGCTTCGAAGCGTAAAATTTAGTTTTCAAAGAAGTTCAGGGGAGAATGAGGGCAAAGGGGGGTTTGGTCGAACCCATCGTGGTTTGGTTGAACCCCTAGGGGTTCGCTCGAACCCATGTTTGGTTGAACACCCTTCCCAAAAGGGGTTTTTCAAATTTGTTTTTCTGTGCATGAATTAATATGGTTTGCTCGAACACTAGTTCGACCGAACATTTTTTTGGTTTGTTTGAACCTACAAGTTTGTTTGAACCCCCAAAATCAAAAAAATTGCCATGGGATCATTTTTGGTGAGTTTTCCTTCCTCCATCAAATTATAAACCACTATTGTGGCTTCACTCGATGCTCAAGAGCGTTGATGTGCTATTCATCGAGCATCTCAAGCTAGTGCAATCTTTGTTCTTTATAAGTGGCATCATCAATAAGGTCTTGAAGAGCAATTTGTAATGTAGGAATTTCTAACTCCAAGGGCCTAATCACCTCGGTACCATAGACAAGGTTGTAGGGTGTGGTTCCTGTAGGTACTCTAACACTTGTTCGATAAGCCCATAGCGCATAATGTAACTACATATGCCAATCCTTATGATTTTTTTTAAAAATTTTCTTGAGGATTTGTTCAAGAATCTTATTAGTGCTTTTAGCTTGTCCATTGGATTGTGGATAGTATGGTGTGGAAAAACAATGTTGAATGTTTCAAGAAATTTCTTCACATCATTATTCTTAAATGGAGTTCCATTATTTGAAACTATTATGAAAGGAAGTCCAAAGCGAGCAATTATGTGCTCCAATATGAAATGACAGATTACATCAACATTTGTAGAGTGAAGTGGAATAGCTTCCACCCATTTTGTGAAGTAATCGGTTGTGATAATGATGAATGTATGTCCAACAAAGGAGGGTAGTGAAATTTTGCTAATTAGATCTAATCCCCATAGTAAAAAGGACCAAATAGGAATTTGGGCGTAGAGCTCAAAAGCAGGGGCATGAATCAAATTGCTATGTTCTTGACATTTGTGACATCATTTAACATAAGCAAAGTAATCTTTTTCCATATGTCTCCAATAGTACCCCAAATGAATAAGCTTTTGCACTAATGATCGTCCTCCAAAATGACCTCCACAGGCACCAGCATGGGCCAAGTCAAAGGCTATAGGAATTTTAGAGTCCTTAAGACACCGCAATAAGATACCATTGAAGGATCTTCTATACAACATATCAGCCAAGATTATGTATTTGGCTGCTAGTTTACGTAAAAAAATTTAAATATTTGTTGTTGTTGGCTCAGGAATGGTACCATCTTTTAAATAATCATATATTGTATCATACCATTCTTGCAAGTCTTTTTTAGTTGAACATTGGTAAAACTTCTAATTGGGTATCGATCAAAGGTTTCATGATTGGGTGAATAATGAAGGTAAAGTCTGTTGAAGGATCATGTGTTGATATAAGAGAGATTACACTCGCCATTGCATCTACATGTCGATTTTCTTTTCATGGAATGTTATCAATGGTGAATGATTCAAACTTCTCTAACAAGTGTATGGTAAGATCCTTGTACTTTGATAATTTTTCATGTTTAGCTTGTTATACTCCATTTATTTTTTTGATCACTAATTGTGAATCACTAAAGATATTGATATATTTGGCACCCATGGTTAAAGCAGCTCGCAATCCAACAATTAATGCCTCACACTCAGTTGTGTTATTCGTACATAGGAAATTTAATCGATATGACAATGCAATAAGATTTCCTTCAAGCATAACCAAGATCACTCCAAAAATAGATCCCGTTTGACACTTAGATCCATTGAAATACAATTCCCATGTTTTAACATCTATTGTCAACACATTGTCATCAGGAAAAGAGTCATTACTAGGTAAAGTGAGAGGAGGAGGAGCATCAGCTAAGTGATTAGTCAAGGATTTTCTTTTGATTACTTTCTATGAAACAAACTTAAGGTCAAATTTTGTTAACAACATCACCCACTTAGCTAAGCGTCTGGATATGTCTATTTTATTAAAAAGATGTTTAAGAGGATCAAATTTTGTTATGACTTGTATTTCTGTATTGAGTAAATAATGTCACAATTTACTAGTGGAAAATACAAGTGTCAAGCACTATTTTTCAATTGGTCTATATCGTGTTTCATAATTGATTAAATTACAAATAATGTAATAAACAATATGTTCTTTTATATTATCATCATGTTGAGCCAACAATGCTGGAAGAGCATGAGCTGATGCAACTATATAAAGAATGAATGGTTTAGTTGGTATAGTAGTTTACAAAATAGGTGGAGTAGCAAGGTATTCCTTTAAACTCTCAAAATCCTATTTACAATCCTCCTTCCAATCAAAATGCACATAATTTTTGATGAGATGTGTGAAGGGTAATGTGTGATTAGCTAAGTAGGTGAAAAAATAATGAATAGTTTGAATTTGTCCTTGTAACATGCACAATTGAAAAATATTTTTAGGAGGTGGCATGTTAATAATGGCATCAATTTTGTTCATATCCACCTTAATGCCTCTGTGAGATATGATAAACCCTAAAAAATTTCCACTATCTACGTCAAAGACATACTTTTCTAGATTTAACCACATGTTGTATTTACATATTCATTCAAAGATCTTGCGAAGGACATTTACATTGTCTTTCCTTGTTAAGGATTTAGCAATGATATCATCAACATAATCTTCTAATATTTTATGTATGTAATAATGAAATATCAATGTCATTGCTCTTTGATAAGTTGCATCAGCATTCTTTAGGCCAAAAGGAATTCTAACCCAACAAATCATTCCCCAAATAGTTGTGAAGGCAGTTTTATATTGATCTTGTGGGTTGATAAAGATTTGATTATAACCAGAAAATTTGTCCATGAATGACAACAAAGCATGTCCAACAATTGAATCCACAATCATGTTGATATTAGGAAGTGGAAAAATGTCTTTTAAAGAGGATTTATTCAAGTCACAAAAATCCGTACATATCCAAATATGATCGCCAGGTTTAGTAACTGCAAATATATTTGAGATCCAAGGAGAATAATCAATAGGTCAAATGAAACCTACGTCAAGGAGTTTTTCAAGCTCTCCTTTAACATGCAAGGCTATATTAGGGTGCATTTTTTGTATCTTTTGGCAAATAGGTTTGGCATTTTCAGCAAGAACAATGTTGTGTGTTACTATTTTCAGGTCAATCCCTAGCTTGTTAGAATATTTCCAAGCAAAAATTTTAGGAAAATTATGAAGCAACATTGTAGTATCTTCTTGTTCTTCATCATCAAGGCACTTCCCAATCTTAAGTATTTATCATTTATATCCATTGGTACATCAATTGTATCTCCTAGAGGGAGTGCATTTAATTTAGGAAATTTAGGATTGTATGGTACCATGCACATTTGTGGCTCATTAGTTTCAATATATTTTTGCTTGGTACTAATCATATCATAGGTAACCTGTTTCATGGGAGGAGTAGAGGATGTGTTATCATAAAATCCTAACATTTTTTTTAAAGCTTCATTACTTTCAATGTATTCCCATGTTGGTGGTAGTTCCATATCAAGCGGTTCAGGATGTTTGATTGTGAGATTGTTTTTTGGTTGACATGTAATAGTGTTGATATTCAAAGATGGTAGTTGAGTGGCTTTCGTTGTCTTGGAAAAATAATACTGCAACCCAATTTTTGTCTCTTGTGTGTTAGGTTTTGTAGGGACTTGAATACCTTGTTCATTATTTCCACATCCTTTCCACTATAGCCCAATTGTTTCACAAGCTCATATCCTTTCCCATAAAGTATTTCCATTTCCTTCAGATTAGGTGGATGCTCATAATCTATCTCATCAAAATTTATTGTGTTCATTGTAATATCTTCCAAAGTAGAGGAGATAGATGTTGGGGAAAGAATTTTCTGAATTATGAGTTGTCACAATGGTTGGTTGTTCTTTCTTTTCATCCTCTTTTTGTGCGATTATATATTTTCCCATAAATGACGGTGTGAATTATAAGGATCCCCAATCATCACCTAATAATTTATACATCAGCTCCTCTTCCTATTTTTAAATTTCAAGAGGTTCTATATGAGATGTGGGAATTAATGTTTTTAGAGGGGGTATGTGCAGGATCATGATGGGCCAAAAAGTGGCAATATGATGGGTATGTGTAGGGTATGTGGCTGACGACATTTTTTTAACCCAAAATTGATGAAACAAAAATGGTTTTTAAAGGAGATTCGCAGCTTTCCACCAATATAAACTATTCTTTACTTTGAATTTAATAAATTATTATTCATTTTCTATTTGAATTACGACTAAAGTCTTGATTGATAGGCTAATTGAAAAACATCTATAGTTTTCAAATGGTATCACATTTTTTGAATCTGAAACATGTGTCACATTCTATGCTTCACATACTAGGTGCAAAAATGAATTTCATGAAGAAGTTTGACCAGTTCAGGGTGGGGTGGACATACAAGTTTTTGTATTTTTTAAAAAGTTGTAATAAAAATTCATAATTAATTATTTACTTGGAAAAAAATTACAAAAAATGTGTCTATGGGTTGCATTTATTACTTGCTCATCTAAAATCTTATAAAAATTATTATCATTTTGTGCGGTTAGATTGTCCAGGACAAATGCCTACTTTTTCTTGGGGGAATTTAAGTACTGCATTGGTTTTAAATTTTTCATAAATAGATTTTTAAAAAAAAAATAAACCTAGTAGTTTAGAAACTACATTCAATTTGCTACAAATTCTATTTTTACATATTTTTGAAATAATATAGATAACTTATTCAAATTTTTACGTCAAGTTGCTTAACTTTGATTTTTTTGAATTTTTTGCCACTTAAGGGTCTGCTTTTTCCATGATGATCCTGCACATACTCGAGGACTTGTTCCTTATTCAAGTTGTAAGCAACTTTCAAGCTCAGGGTCTATTTCAACTTGATAAACTTTGTTGTTATAGATGCATTTCATTATACGATGAAGGGTCGAAGGCACCACATTCATCTTACGAATCCATCATGGTCTTCCTCAAAGAAGATTATATGAAAGATCATAGGGTATGACATGAATAGGAGTTTGCAAAGTAACCACTCTGAATATAATAGGAAAAGTGATTACACTGAGCAGTTGCTTTGTTGTATTTGCAAATCCTCCAACGGATAAAGAATCATATTTTATTTGTAACTTGTCAAGATGCAATCTATCGATGAGATTCAGACTACACACATTAAGAGAAAAACCATTATCAACAAGGGTCCTTTTAATACCTATTCGATTGAATTGAACTATTATCATAAAGGCTTCATTTTGCTTTTGTAACTCTAAAGGAGGGAGCTCATGTTGATGAAAATTAATTTCTAGATTAACTCTATTCATTCCTTGTATTAAAGTTGCCTCATCATTTGGAGTTGTAGTAGGAGGAACTATTATTTGTTGCAATACTATGTGAAGGATGGTGTGATAATTTGGTGAATTCTGAAGTAAATCCAAAAGAGAGATATTTATAGGAGTATTCTTGAGTTTTTCAACAAGATCATACTCCTTAGTATGTGATGTTAATCAAGGAGTGCTATGTAATATAGGATTAGACAAGGGTAAAGAGGTGGGAGTTGGTTGTTGTGGGTGTGGATTGTTTCAGGTATTATATGTATGAGCAATAGTAGTATTACTTGATTGCTGCAACACATCCGTTTTAGGTGGGTAAAGAGTAAATTCAGGTTTATTTGAAGGGTGAAGTTTATGTGAAGGTGGGTAAAGAATGAGTTGATGTTGAATTACATTAATATCCTTTGTTTGAGGTTGTTCACAACAAACCTTAGTTGATGACTTAAGTGAGATGAAGTCCTAAAGGGCTTCATCTAACATGTCAAAGTCATCATGACTAAAAGGTTTGAGAGGTAAGTTACCATCAATTGGTTTAGGTTTCTCATGAAAAGCCTTAGTGGATGAATTAAGTGAGAGAAAGTCCTGAAGGACTTCATATAACTTATCTAAATCATCACTACTAAGAGGGTTGGATGAGATAGTGTTTCTAAATTGGAGCATTTTATGTAAGGGTTGGTTTGATGTTTGTGGTTTTTGTTTTCATTTACTAATGAATCTGATCTAAAAGGACTAGGAACTAATGCTGAAAATGAAACTTGCAGAGATCTAAGACTATCCATAATTACCATTAAAGAAAATGATACTTATACTAATGATTTAAATGTAACAGAAAAGTAGCTAATGCAAATAGGAACTGAAGAACTGGAAATTGAATGCTAAAAATAGTGATGCAAAATGTGTACTGGGATTGATTCACCTTGGGTGGTGAATGAGTCTCGGTAGGGGATTTTTTGAATTTTTTTAAAAAAATTTGGATGTTTTCTATGTTTTTAGGTATGTACAATGTAGAGAAGTAATGTAAATGCAGAATTTTGTGATGATATGATAAAATGAAGTGCAATAATGAAATCTACATGATTTTTTCACTAATGCAATCTTGTAAACCCTAGGATGCAAAAAATTACAAAATCTATTGTAATAATGATGCAAGGTAACCCTAGTCCATGCAAATTTAATGTAAATTAGAAAGAGAATGTTCAAAATGTAGGTTCACCCAAATGAACCATAGATTTATGTGTAAGGTGCTATGACTCTCTCGCTAAATTAGGGTTTTTCACCTAAAGGAGAGAGATAGACCCCAAAATATAGGTGGTTCACTCAAACTAATACAAGTACAATGAAAATATTCCTAAATGCAACAAATTGATAAAAAGGATTGATTATTTATGCAAAACCTTAGAAATATGAAGTGTTTAAAAACATAGTGTGATAAGCAAACAAGTGTAAAAGAGCTAAAGAACTCCTAAAAATGAAGATATAATAGAACAATAACAATAGGGGATAAATATCGGGCACTTGGAAACTCTGAAAATTTGGAAATAATTTTGAAAAAATGAAAATGTTCACTTTTTTACTATCTGGGACTCATTCCCTAACCCGGGCGAATTAGTCCCAGATCAAGGTTTCTACCTAGAACTCTATTTGTGCCAAAAGGATGCTAGAATATACATTATATCATGATAGATACCTTCAATAAGACTCATTCTCCATTAGTGATGAATTAGTCCACTTTTTGTTTTCCAAAAATAGAAACTACAGATCTATACTTTATCACCTAAACTGCACTTCTAAATTGATTCTTAGTTGATGGTGTTTTCTGCACAGCAACAACTCAGACAGAATATGATATCCTATCTCTCTTGAAAGGTTATTTTCAATAACAAATCACTGAAAATCACCCCAAGGTCTCTCGGGTGTTAGGTCATAACAATGCATAAAATAACTCAGATAAAATGTGAAATTGCTGGTAATCACAATCGGACCTTACTACAAGCAAACTGTACCTTTTCAATTTATCAAATCTAAAAATATGATGATCTTGAAGCCCTAGATCTAGCTGAATAACAAAGAAATCGCAAAAGATAGGGATGCAAGGAAAGTGATAAAATCTAAACTACTACAAGGACAAGCAATGCAAATGACATATATCTGGAATGGACCTATCTCAAATAACCAATTCTGCCTAATTCAAAGGCACTATCGCAATTTCAGGAAATTACGCTAAATCATAGGACTTGCATCTACATAACCCATTTTAAGCACATTTGAATATACCAGTTGACTCAAAATTTTACTACAACCTATAGGTTTACCTGGGGAGTATAGACCAAAGATAGCCAAACATTCCAGTCAGATATATCACAAACATCATTTAATATCCAACCAAACTGCTAATTTATTTTGAATATTAAACCCTGCGAAATCTCAAGCAATTTTAAAGCGATAGAACAAAGGAACCATGCAAGATGAGATTATTATTGATAACACAAAGGATTTCACCCTGAATAACTTCACAATGTCTTCAATTGTATTAATCACCAGAAAATGCTACAACAATTCAACTGTTCTGAATATAGTGTTTGCTTCAAGAAACTTCAAATACTCTAACTATAGCTCTTGCTCTATTACTGTCTTGCTATGTCTATAACCAATGTCTAACTCTTACAATGAGGCAAGAATGCCTATTTATATCAAATTCCCCCCAAAACATGTCGGCCCAGCCAAACATTTTTACAAAATAATCAAAACCGCAAAAACAGGTCGGCCAAGGAAACAAACTAAGGCACACATTTAATGCCATCATCCAAGTCGGCCAAGGCACAGTCCCCAAGGAAGTCCGGTCCAATGCATGCCCTATAATAATAGGGAAGCACAAATCTCGAAAAGAGCATTAACTGCTACTCCTTTTGTTTTTCCTCTGGGCTGGTGACCCTTGGACCTTCGAGAATATCCCATCCAGCTCAGCAATAGGTGGCAATGGAAAAACCCTGAGTCGGCATTTAATTGAATCAATTCCTTCATTGGACCGCTCAACAATTTTCTTCCAGTCCCTCCCGCTGGCCATGTACCTGTCTATCACTGCCAAGTAGGTAGCTGCATCATCAAGCAAATGAGAGGTTACAGTTCCATCAGATTCCGGGGCATAAACCTCATGCCACCATTCTTTCAGTTGATCTAAGCTCAAATATTTGGGAGCTATTTTCTTCCTCCCTGTCATCACCTCAAAGAAGGCAATGCAACCATCGTAGATTGCAGTGAGGTCAGCATCAATTGATTTCCTTCATTTTTGTATCTTTTTCAGGCCTCCCCGCCGGATCTGCAATGCCTCGAGCCACTCCCATGGTTCATCCAATCTAGCAGAAGGAAGGATTCCATCTTTTCCCAACTGATCCTTGCCATATCCTAGAATAGTCCTTGATTTCTGCAGCAGGAGGTCTATGTCATTCCTATCCTGAGACAAGATTCCCTCTAACAGCTCCTTTCCCCGGATTGCATCCTTGCCCACAGACAGGATCTCTTTGATAGCTTCATCCCCTTGTGTCTGGACACCCATTAACCAGTCTGTGGCAGCCTGAGCGGAGGCCTTCATCTTTTCAATTCCAGAGATTGTCTCCTTAGGCAGAAATCTCAGAGTAGTAGAGGAAGGATGGAGAGACTGTAGAGGCTTCATTACCTCCTCCAGACATTTCCTCAATCTTTCATTTTCTCTTTTCAGCTCTCGTTTTGACTGGGTCTCCTTCTTTAGTCTGTCAACAATTATAGCACTCGACCCTTCAAATTCCTCAATATCCTACTCCAGGGTGGCCGGCCCAAGGTTAATAGTTTGAACATTGTAATCCTGGCCCGTTACCTCATCTCTTGTTTTATCTGCAGCAGGGGTGGCGATGTGAACTACCCGGTTATGCACCTCATCCCTTTCCACCTGGGAAATCACCCTTGCAACCTTCTTCTTCTTCCCTTTGCCGATCTGAGATAACATTTCATCCCAGTCTAGAGGAGTGTCTTCAACAATCACCTGTTTCTTCTTTGCAAGTTCTCTCTCTAGCCAGTCTGGGGCTACAGGGTCAGTCCGGATTCCTTCTGTATGAGTTTCTCCCGGATCCTCTATCACTTTCTCCCCTTCTGCGGCTGTCACCTCGACCTCCTCCTCAGTTGTTACTTTGTCACCTTCTTTCTCTGGAGTCCGCTCACCTTGATCAGCCTCCTCAAGTCCCAATTCTGGAAGCACCGGTGATGGAGTCCTAGCAGGGATGCTTTCCTCCGGTTCCGGTGATCCACATCCCTTATCACTCTCCGGAGAATCCTCGTATTGTACCAGGGGAGAAGTGTGCCTTTCTTCCGTTTCCACCTCGAGCTCGGCAGCCCCACTGAACAATGTTCCTTCTTTGAACGGTTCTGCTTCCCCGCTAATTTCCTATTCATCCGGATTCTCCGGTTCTGGTATGCTCTGTGGAGGAGAAACAGGCTTATCTTGCTCCTCAACTGGTAATGCTGGCGGGGAGTCTTTTGGCTGTGCAACATCCTTGGGGGAAGGGGTTCTTGATTTACGGGTATATACTTTAGTCTTTTCCCCTCCGGAGCTCTCTACATCAACAATTGGAGGTTCATCCTCTGAAGTGGCCTGATCCTTCTTCTTTGGCCAATTCGGTAGCTTCTAATCTCCTATATAGGGCAATGAGGGGGATCCTCTTTAGCTTTCTCTGCTTCTTCCTCATTTGAGGACTTGCTGATTGTCAGAGTCTTCCACCTGTGCTTGCCAATTGGTTTCCTCTTCGTTGCAGGTTTAGTTCCCTTAGGACCTCTGACTTTAATCTTGAATGGCGAGGTTTTAGCTCTTTTCCCTTTGGGGTCCTCATCCCCGGATTCTTCAGAAGTGGACATGGGGTTGAGATTCCCCATCAAATCGAAGGTGCAGGGCACATTGGCATTCTCCAATACCCAGACTTTATGCTTAATCCAAGAAAAGGTGAATCTCAACACCAGAGCAATCAAGTCCTCCAACTCTGTCACCTCAGGCTCACTCCAATCAATGTCAGCAACTGACCTGTCCTTTATGGGCTCGTAAACATGGTCTTGAACCAATTTTTCATCATCATCCAGCTGATCCAGGATCAACTTCACATTATATTGTCTAATTGCCTCCACAGGCAGCCGGGAATACCTCCTCTTCCTCGCATCAAGGTCATCCTTGATATTGACCCAGTAATCTTCCAAGTCCTCCTTATGCCTAAATTCCCAGGTAGCCCTCTTCTGTGCCCCTCCGGTTATGTCGAAGTTCATTCTCTTTGAGTGAAAAGAGAATCCATAGGCTGCCAACTCCTCTCCTGTAGTGTGAGCTGATTGGATAGACGGGCACATTTCTCCCACTCCAATCCCAAGGGGGAAGTCTCCTCCAAAACCAGTCTTATGCTTTTCCCTCTTCACCACTGCATCAAACTCACAAATTTGTCGTACAACTTCTAGCAGCACCAAATGGTTAGTAGGATACCGGGGCAACCTGTAAGGAGCAGCTGGGCATCCATCAATCCGGAGGTATGTGAAGGTAGGGAACTGGATAAACCATGCTCCGTAATTCTTGATCAGCCCCTTAGCCCCATTAGATAATCTGATGTGCTCTGCATTTTGAAGTGTCTGGGTAATGTGCATTGTGAATGCATCATTGGCCCTCCTGTAATCTTTATTTCCCAAATGCAGCTCCGGATAGACCTCATAGATGATATCCTGCCCAATAGCTCCCATCGGAGTCAGTCCTTTGTAGGGATAGGAGATGGCCAGCACATACATGATGTAGGAGGACATGGTGAACTTCTTTACCTCCAGGACATTTCTCAGTTGTTTATCTATCTCTACACTAATGAGTCCTGCCCAGTGATAATTTGTCCCCTGACTCATCTTGGTGATCACGTGGACCATCCAATTCTCTAATACTCCGACAGTTCTCAATTCGGCCACCCTGCTCAACAGTGTGATGGCATCATAGATATCCGGCCTAAACTTCACCCTGTGCAACTGTTTAGGCAATTTGGAATGGTGAGATTTTGGCTTCTCTAGCCATGAGTTGATGATCTGCTGAGCCTTAACTGGCTCATTCTCATAGTATGTTCGGGCAGTGTCAATGTTTAGAGCACAGACCAAGGGGAGATCCGGCATGCTGAAGGCCCGGGCAATGGAGGCCGGACTGAAGTTGGCCAAGACTCATCCCTCAGTGCTGACCACCATCTGTGTATCAAAAGCGTATTGTCGGGCACATTCAAGAATCAATTCGTAGCACTGAACCGCTGGAGGGAACCCTGCCACATGCACCAATCCCGAGTTCATCATTCCTTGTCTCAAGGCTGACTGGTCCATCTCAGCCGTTCTTTGCTTGAACTCCTCATAGCGCCAGACACCGACGTTGGTATTAGATACATCAGCCCACATGGAAGATATCCTACTTTCTGGGATCTGGCTCTTCATATCTAATCTCAACCGTTCTGTCTCAGAAATTGAGGCTGCCCCTGCACCGGCTTTGGACTTCCCAGTAACAGCTTTACTTGATTCAGCCTACACATCCAAAAATTTGTCATTAGAATCCAATCATTACTCATATTCCAGTTCAAAGGGTTAGCACAAGTCAAATAAATCCATCAAAATCAATTGCTAACTACTAATCCATCGGGATCCGGAGAAATCAGACAGTCCGGGAAAATCACGAAATCCAGGAAAATACCGTCGGGGCAGAATTTCAGAAAAATCTGACCCAGACGGATTCCTGCTACCAAAGCATCATTAGTCGAATAAATCATTAATGCGCATGGAAAATCAAAGGATAATTATCAAATGCATCTATTGGCAACAAGAAATAAACATTAGACACTCATTCCATTAATCCTATCATCGAAATATACAAAAGAACACAACCAGACAGGAAATCCGGAAAAATCCGGATGGGACGGATTTTCGCGGACAGCCTAAATGTACCGGGAATAACCCCAACCCATGGAATAAGCCCCAACCAGGAAAATCCGGGAGCAAAGAAATTCCGTGACGGTCCCAGAAACCCGAAAAATAGCAAAACGTGCACCAAAAATCGAACAACCGCGAGATCTCCACTACCTGAGCTCAAATGATCCCGAAACTATCAATAATTCACAATCTCAAGTATGCAAAGGATTCCAACTCTCAAAAGCCCTCAAAGGATGGATCCCCGTGTTAAAATAATGGTGCCCTAAATCAAATGACCAACTCTCCGCCATTAAAACCAGAGCAAGCTTTGGGGCTCAAAATATCGGTTCAGGATTTACCTAAAAGCCCTCCAGTCTTAACAAGACGGGAAGCCAACATGACACGGGACAAAAGTCACTCAAGCATAAAATAAAATCATCGTTCTGGGCCGAACACCAAGGGAAACCCTAATTTCGCATGATAACACATTTCGCGCCCGAAACGAACAAGCAATCCGACCCAAAATGCCATCTAAAGGATAAATATGCAATCCAGCAGACAAATAGAGCTCATACGGCATGGATAATGGAGTTCCATAATAAAAACGGGACGGACCCCGACTCTATAAATACAAAATCAAAATCAAATCAAGGGCCGACCCAAATTTAACAATACCTAGTCCAAGAAAACCCCAAATCATCTCGTAAGCAAATGGAAGGGCAATGGATACATACCATGGATCAAGGCAGACGGAATCCGAGCTTTAAAAGTCGACCACGCAATGAACACGCTCAGGAGGTAAAAATACCGGCACTAGCACTCAAGAAATCCTAACGCAAACAAAGCAGGATCAATCCCTCAAAGCTCAAATGAAAATCTCAATCGCCAGAGCAGATTAAGGAAGCAATGAAGTTAGAATGAATCAGAAAATGCCCTAGATTCGACCTTATACTCGTCTGAGCAAAGGTACCTCAGCCATTAATGCGCAATAAGACATTTCTGACAAGTCCGGAAACCCGAGCCCCAAGCAGAATTTCGGAAAATCCCAAAATGCGTGGAAACACGGATTCCGCGGAAATGCAGAAACCGAGGAAATCAGGAAGATCGGGATTTTGGCAGAATCCGGGAAAATCCGATAGGACCGGAAAATCCCAAGATCAGGTAGAAACCCGGAATCAGAGAATCCTGCCAGAAACGGACAAGGAACCAGGGCCGGAAGAATCCGCCAGAGGTGGAAATTCCCGGATCCAGGTGAAAATCTGGACTTGGCCCAAAATGCAATTCCAATCAATGCCAACCTCAAGGAAGGGTCCAAGCAAGCAAGACCAACATGTCAAGACCCCAAAATGATAGATCCAATAAAATCAAAGGTCAAAGACACCAAAAAAAGAGGGTCCCCACCCAAGTGGGGCGTGTGTGCAAAAACTGCACAACAAATGGCGACTCCGCTGGGGAAATGCTCCCAAGCATTTCGATGACAAACTAGAATCAAGAACCCAGAACTCATGGTTTCGCAGACCAGATACCTAGCCACCACCCTAAGTTAAAGCACAGAAATTTCCAGCCAATCTGACATTCCTATACCAGGGTCTAAGTGTGTGCACTTGCATATATTACCTACCCTCAGCTGCAAGGAGAACCAGACTGGGTATGAACAGGCTATGTAAAGATTCTCACTCTAAAAGTAACCTAGATAGAGTGTCACTTCCAGTCAGGCGTCCATAGCCCCGACGAGGTTATCGCTGTGATCCTCCTGAACATAGCTCTACTGCCAGCTAGGCGTCTATAGCCCCGGTAGAGATATTCAGATCCCCCTGATGAGTTGAATTCAAACCTCAGGATATTTAAATATATATATTTTTTTCTTTTTTCCTTTTTTGCTAATGTTGCTATCTTTTCACTTATTTTATTCAACCTGTGAATAGCGAAGTTCACACTCAGGGCTGAGAACCACAGTGGCACTAGAGCAGAAAGATATTTTTCACCTGGTCAGACCTCGCAAGGATCTTTTCACAACTTTAGGTATGTTTAAAGATTAAAGGTATAAGACCCCAATACATTCCTGTTCAGACTGACTAGAAAACCTTCGCCTTACCACCAGGACAAATGACAGAGGCAAAATAATTCATACCATGGCATGCTGGAAAAATGATCAAAGTTTGTAAGGGAAATATCAGGAACATTAGACCTGCTTTGCCACCATTACCATACAGATGCACCCACAATCCTGAAAGGAGATAGGACCAAAAGCAAGAGCAACGCCAAACAAAACAAACAAACCCAGACAAACCTACTCTAACCAAGCAAAACAAGCAAAGCAAAAAGGGAAACCTATTCTAACCAAAGCAAGCAAACAAACAACAAAGCAATCTAAACTAACTATTTACAAGGCAAAGAGCTGAAAATAGCTCAAGACTGGAAATAATGTTTCAGATACTGCCCATTGATAGGCAGTGGTATGTCCTCTCCCATGAGAGTCCTCAGACAGAAGACATTATCTCCTTTAATTTGGTCCATAAGGACCCAACCATAATTTCGGCTACAAATTCTTCAGTGGCCTTTCCTCGGGATTTATCTCATACGTATCAGTCGAATCCTAATTTAGCTTCCTGCCGTTCATCGTTGACTACCTCTCGATGTTTGCTACAACTTTTCGAGGGCATTATTCGCTTTTTCTCAAGGTTAGTTCGTTCTCGCAACCGAAAGCTCTTCTATCCTCATCAGTAAACCATTGATAAACCCAGTTGGGATTTTGCTGATAGGAAAAACTGATCCGCACTGCGCATACTCAAATGATAAGGAGAGGTACCAATGGAGGGCTTTAATCTCTCGTATGATCTCGCCCAAAGAGCAAAATCGTAAGCTTGGTATTCCTTTTAGGTTCCTCTCTACCACGGAGCTGACAGCTTTGTGTGTTCATAGGAGATTCAGCAACTAACCATTCCCTCGGGATAATAATTAAACACATGAACTTACAACAATAACATGATCAAAGGCCCAGCTTTGAGAATTTCAAAGATGCAAAGGCATGACCATTATTACACACAACAGCAACAGGACATCCAAACCGATTAAGAATGGCAGATTCTAAAAAATCAGTTACTACCTCTGATGTACATTGCCTACAGGAAAACGCTTCAGTCCATCTTGTAAAGTAATCGGTGATGGTAAGGATATACCTGTGTCTAGTAGAAGATGGTGGATTGATGGGGCCTATGAAATCCATACCCCATTGAGCAAAAGGTTTTACCTCAATCACAGACTGGAGCGGAAGTGCTGCACACCTTTCTCTCGTTGCTGCAGTCTGACAAGTGTGACAGGTTCGGACATGATGATGAACATCCTTGAATAGTGTAGGCTAGTAATACCCCGCCCTCAAAATCTGATTTGCAGTGGCAATGGCAGAACCATGACCAGTGCCATATTTCTCATGAAACTCATTTATTACTCTTTCAGCTTCCTGTTTTCCAAGGCACCTCAAATAAATACCTTCGTGATTCTTCTTGTATAGGACAGCTCCTTTCAGCATGAAACCATCACTTTTCAACCTCAATGCTCACCTCTGAACTGCATTTAAATGACCAGGAGCTCGCTGATTCAGCAAATAATAGACTATATCATCATACCAGCCATCTGGGGAAACTTCTTCAACATCATAGTTATGAACAGACAATTCGGGGCCTATCTCCGCCATGGTCTGGGTGAGTCCTTGTCCTCTTACCAGCTTCATTGGCTGGATCTCAATGTCATACTCCTGAAGCATGGTCACCCATTTAGCTCTGCGCTCCCCTAACTCGTTTTGCATCAGTAGCAACTTAACTGCAGAATCAGGAACAATTGCAAACACCTTATTTCGGAGGATATAATGCCTAAATTTCTTCACTGCTCGCACCAGGGCATATGCTTGCTTCTCCACACTCGGGTACTTCAGCTCAGCATCCTTCAATGGTGCACTCATGAAAGCAATGGGATGCTCATTCCCCTCATCAGAATTTTGTGTCGCAAGATCCTGCAACACATGAGTGGTCCAAGCAAAGGAATAAAATATAAAAAAGGCTTACCTAACTGACTCTCACCAACACCGAGCATCGGCATTGCCCTCTTAATTCCGCTGGCGACTCTTTCGCTTCAAAATTAATTAATTTTGTCCTTTGCTTCTAACATAACATTTAATCGCTGATAATTCAGCAAATCCAAAGATGAATTTCCAGTAATTTTGCACTAAGAAGACTTCTATCTCTTTTGTCAAGTGTGGTTGAATTTTCGTGATGGCTTCCAGCTCTTCCGGTCTATAGCAATTCCTTTCTCCATATCAATGCACCCAACAAATTTCGTCATGGACTAAGACACTTTTTGGGATTCAACGAGATGCCAAATTCTCTACACTTCTGAAACACCTTACGCAGATCTGAGATATGATCCCTTCTGTTTTTGGAGAAAACAGTCAGATCATCCATGTAAATGATAATGCACTTTCCTATGATGTCCTTGAAAGCGATATCCATAGCTCGTTGAAACGTGGCTCCTGCATTGATAAGCCCAAATGGCATCCTCCTGTAGGCGAAGGTTCCCCATTTAGTTGTAAAAGCAGTCTTATGTCTGTCCTCATACTGGACCATCACTTGATTATACCCTGAATACCCGTCCAGAAAGGACATCATCTGCGATCCATTAACCACTTGTAACACCTCATCCAAAGAGGGAACTGGATAATTATCTTTCTCTGATGACCTATTCAGATTTCTGAAGTCAACACAGAGCCTAATTTCACCATTCTTCTTTCTTACTGGAACCAGATTAGCCACCCAAGTAGAATGCCTGACAGGAAATATGATTCTAGCGGACAACAGTTTCTGAACTTCCTTCTGTATGAGTGGCTCCAACAGTGCATTAATAGGTCTCTGCCTCTGTCTAAAAGGCTTAGCACCTGGCCTGAGAGGTATAGTATGAGTTATGATGGATGTATCATAAGTCTTCAAGTCTTCATAACCCAAGGCCACTATGTCGGGAAAGTCGTATAGGGCTCTGATTATTCCCTGTCTTTCTTCAGGAGTACAAACCTTACCAATGAAAATGTTTTTAATATTGTCTTCAGTACCCACATTATGAGTGTCACACTGTCCACTGATAGACTCTTTCTTAGATTCCTGTTCCTGGTCTCTAATTTTGTCCATATCAAAAATTCTCTCCAGCTGTACCATTCCCCTTGGAATAGTATTGGACTTCAAATTTAGCACACCTTCCAGGTCCAATTTTGCTTCTTGAGGTTCTGTTTCGTCAATGATCTGTGAAGCAAAGACATCCGTGTTCGCGATAAAGTCAAAGATATGTTTATCATCCTCAAACACCTAAAAATTATGTTCGCATCGTCAGGGACCGACGGGACAGAGTTAATTCAACAAGAAATTTCTTCAATCCCGCCAAAGACAGGCTGCAAAGCATCGGCCGCTGAGCTTAGGAATCAGCAGTTTGATTCTTCTTCCTTGGGATCAATTGGATATTAAAAGCATCGAATCCCTCAATGAGGTCCCACACTGTATGTCTATAGTTGGTCATTCTCCTATCGTGACACGCATACTGCTTTCTTACTTGTTTGACCACTAGTTCTGAGTCACCAAATACTTGCAGGACCTTGACCTTTTTCTTGAGCGCCATAAGGAGTCCATGAATTAATGCTTCATATTCAGCCACATTATTTGTGCAATGAAATTGGAGCCTATGAGCTGCGAAGAAACTCTTACCTTTTGGACTAATCAGCTCAAATCTAGCCCCAGCTCCAAGCTTGGATTTGGATCCATCAAATTTGAGATTCTAGCATTTTGTAGTGGTACTTTTCTTCATTCTATCTTTTGGCTTATCAGTATTAGAGGCTACCTCAATCATTGCAGGTTTCTGGTTTTCGCACTCTCCTTGGACATTCTGCTCCTCTGCCTTAACCACTTGGACTGGATTCATGCATTTTTGTACTTGTTTTACTACTGTCTGACACAGACAACATTCCAACTCAGAATGAGAAGCGTTGTGGACTCTGCACCAGTTTGGTAAGAGTAATTCCTCAAAGCTTGTCCTCTTTCCCAGGTAAATCTGGTTCTCCATACATTGCCCAATGAATTCCTGGAAATCGTCCAATAAGCTGATCTGTTTGTCTTCAGGTTCTTCCTCCTTTTCAACTAATTTTGTCAGAACCTCAACATGGTTGGACCCTGTCCCAACATCACCGGCATTGTATGCAACACGCTAATTCCCTTTCACGCCCTCGATTCTCCTCCATATTAACATAGTAGGTAGGTAATTTTCATTCCAAAATTTCTTAATATGAGAACTTCTGGGCTGAAAGTCTTTTGGTATTCTCAAGACATGCACTTCACCCCAGGCCCCTCAACTTCTTATCCGGTCAAGCACCCTTTCCGTGGAAGCCACATGTGAGAGTGATCAGTGGACACATACCCATTCAGAGCCTTCATAAAATCTCTTCCTAAAATTAAACCGTATGCATCAGGAATGTCAGCCACCTGAATGTTGATGACCTGTTGGATCCTTGGATCAGAGGCTATCTGCATCTGGATCATGTTAAGTTCTCCTACCACACTCACTTCGGTTCTGTCCAACTGAGTGACCTTCTTCTGGGAATCAGCAGGTGTTATTCCCAAAGCTCTGCAAACTCTGAGAGGCATCACATTGGTGGAAGCACCCGAATCCAACAAACAATTGTGAAGGTTCTTACCAAAGATTCTGACCGAGATCAGAAATGGTGGAGTCTCCGTCTTCCCTTGAAACAAAGTGGGCTGAGTATCCATCTGGGCCACTTGAGTTCTGTCCTTTTCTTTTCCTCTATCTCCAGGGGGTGGATTGGTCTTATTCTGTGTCTGACTTTGTGTGTTCACAGACTGAAAACTGGGAGTCTGGCTGACATGCTCACCAGAAGGCTTGTCCAATGTCTTTGAATTTGCATCATAAGTACCTAAGACGGCTTTCCTAATTGCAGGAAATCTTAACAACTCAAATGCAGAAAGGTTTACCTTTAGCTTCTTAAATTCCTCTGCAACATATGAGGCCATCTGCTCCTCACTCATATCAGTAGAAACCTCCTTAGATGGCTCCTCTGCCTTATCCTTGCTTGCTTGAACAGTCCTTTCCTTCTATGATTCTACTTGAGCTTGTCTATCTTTTCTAAAGGTATTGCTTGGAAACCTGTGGATAAGACGGATTGTTGCTCGCATTAGGATCTGGAGGAGTACTGAAATTGTTGGGAGGAATGGAGGTAGTGAAAGGTCCTCCGGGTGGTGGACGCCTGTGGGGCATATCCCTCAATCCTTGTCTCTGGAACATCTGTACTTCTTCAACATAAGCTTCATCCTGATCTAAGGGGCCATTGTCATTCATCTCTCCTTCATTAAACAGCTGAGCTACTTCATCTTCATTACAAATCTGATCTATTTCATCTTTCTGGGAATCGGGTTCTTCTGGTACATTTTCTTGGCTGGCTGGAAAAGGAGCATGATTCAATACCAACACAGGAGAATCATAGGAGTTAGAGGTAACAATCTCTTGTGCATTCATATTGTTCTCTACCTCATACTGAAAGATAGAAGCAGCAGTTTGGAATTCCGGACATTCCAATTCTGAATGCTGGCTTGTCTTATGGAGTCTACACCACCCTGATAAGGCCGCTTCTGCCAGATATACTCCAGTAGGAGGCTTATCTTGACTGACTGGTTGGTTTGCAGACTGATTAACAATCTGATTAGCTGGCTGATCCAACGGGGTAGGAACTCCCCCATTATTGGGCCCTGTATTCCAAGTTTTGTTCTGTCCTTGTGGTGACCTTTTATCAAATCCTGACCCACTTCCTTGGCCTCTGTCAAAATTCTGCCTCCTTTCATTATTGAAACCTCTGTCATTGTTGTAACCCCTATCCTGGTTATATCCCCTATCATTGTAGAACCCTCTGTCATTACGCTGTCCCTTGTCAAAGTTCTGTCCTTGTGAAAACTCCCTGTTCGGATTAGATTGCATTCCCTTCTGAGCAGCTTGCAATTGACTATTCTGATTTCTCAGGTAAGTCACTTCCAGATTTAACTTCTTTATTTGTTCGGCCATTTCATCAATCCTCTCCCTATTATGATCTTGGTAAGGGATCTGGTTCGGGTTACTCTGAGGGGAAATAGGCATTGTGGCGGATCCCAAAGACTGGTGCAACACCTCAGAATTCTGCAGATAAGCAGGGAAGCTATTCTGCTGTGGCTGATATATGGGTTGATTCACTTGTTGTTGAGGGAAGTTTGTCATAGGAGAGATTTGGTCCATGGGATGACCAGGGTGTGGTACTATGGGTAATTGGGGAACTGGGTTCATAATTGGGGTATGATTGGTGAGGGCCTGGTTTACTGCCTGAATCTGGTTAGGATGTACAGCTGGTCCCAGAGAAGGCAATGGCCCAGTCAAGTGTTGCCTCAGATCCGTACTGAGCTTGACAGCCTCTGTATAAGCATCAGTCAGGGTGCCCAGAGGGTTGGGTCTCCATTTCAAAAACGTTGCGGTTAGGCTATCCAGAGCTTCATAATACACCCCCAAGGCAGTACCATCGTCCAAAACATATGGGTCTTGTAATCTGGTGAATGCACGGTGAAACCTATTATTGAAACTGGCTATGGGTTCGTTAACCTCTCTCTTAACCTTGATGAACTGCAGGTATAACTCATTGGCACTGATGGGAATCCGGAACTTCTGTAAAAAGGCCTTCTCAAGGTCATTCCAATTAAGAATTGAACTGGCAGGGAGATGGTTATACTAATAAAAGGCTTCTTCTCCCAGTGAATAAGGGAACAATCTACAAGCAACATCCTCATAAACTATCCCCCTGTCCTTAAGGCAAGTCTGAAAAATTCTCAGGTGCTCTTCAGCAGTCCTGTTTGGGTCGTTAGCATGGAATTTTGAACAGAAGTGTTCAGGGTTCTTGGGCATAACATTGTAGGCTTGAAAGAACAAAGGTGATGGATTGTTGGCAAGGAAAGCCATTGGTAATAGCGGAGGTGGAGGTGGTGGTAGGTTATTGACCTGCTGAGGCTGCTGAATGGGAACGGCTTCAGGGATGGGTATATTTTGCTCGGCCGGGATTATTTGGGGGATGTGGATGGTGTGGTTGAGGAGGGTTGGTGTGATCGGTTTATGCATATAGGATTAATAAGCCGGCCTGTTGGAATGATTTCTTCTAAGTCATCCTCGTTGGTGGATGGTATTTCTCTAAATCTTTCACGGAGATAAGCGTTCAAAAGCGATCGATTGTGCTCATTGAGCCCTCCCCTTCTAGTGCCAATCGGTGATGATTTTCTGGAACAACTGCTTCGAATGAGGAATAGATATCCTATCTCTCTTGAAGGTTATTTTCAATATGAATCGAAAAATCACCCCAAGGTCTCTCGGGTGTTAGGTCATAACAATGCATAAAACAACTCAGATAAAATGTGAAATTGCTGGTAATCACAATCGGACCTTACTACAAGCAAACTGTATCCTTTCAATTTATCAGATCTGAAAATATGATGATCTTAAAATCCTAGATCTAACCGAATAACAAAGAAATCGCAAAAGATAGGGATGCAAGGAAGTAATAAAATCTGAACTACTACAAGGACAAGCAATGCAAATGACATATATCTGGAATGGACCTATCTCGAATAACCAATTCCTGTTCAACCCACAAGGCAATCTTACAAGAACAGTGCAATCTTCTGAGGAATACAGATTTTCAAATCATAGACTTGCATCTACAACCGAACTTAAGCACATTTGAATATACGGTCCAGGTTGACTTTACCAGCCTACTACAATCAGATAGTTACTCGGAGTATAGACCAGAGATAGCTACAAACATTCCAAATATGAGATCACAAACATCATTTATCCAACCAAACTAATTTATTTCTGAATATTAAACCTTAAATCTTCAAGCAATTTAAAAGATAGAACAAAGGAACCATGCAAGATGAGATAACACAAAGGATTTCACCAGGAATAACCACAATGTCTTCAATTGTATTAATCACCAGAAAATGCTGCAACAATTCAACTGTTCTGAATATAGTGTTTGCTTCAAGAAACTTCAAATACTCTAACTATAGCTCTTGCTCTATTACTGTCTTGCTATGTCTATAACCAATGTCTAACCCTTACAATGAGGGAAGAATGCCTATTTATCAAATTTCCCCCCAAAACATGTCGGCCCAGCCAAACATTTTACAAAATAATCAAAACCGCCAAAAACAGGTCGGCCAAGGAAACAAACTAAGGCACACATTTAATGCCATCATCCAAGTCGGCCAAAACACAGTCCCCAAGGAAGTCTGGTCCAATGCATGCCCTATAATAATAGGGAAGCACAAATCTTGAAAAGAGCATTAACTGCTACTCCCTTTGTCTTTCCTCTACGCTGGTGACCCTTGGACCCTCGAGAATATCCCATCCAGCTCAGCAATAGGTGGCAATGGCAAAACCCTGAGTCGGCATTTAATTGAATCAATTCCCTCACTGGACCGCTCAACAGTTTTCTTCCAGTCGTCCCTGTTGGCCATGTACCTATCTATTACTGCCAGGTATGTAGCTGCATCATCAAGCAAATGGGAGGTGACAGTTCCATCAGATTCCGGGGCATAAACCTCATGCCACCATTATTTCAGTTGATCCAAGCTCAAATATTTGGGAGCTATTTTCTTCCTCCCTGTCATCACCTCAAAGAAGGCAATGCAACCATCATAAATTGCAGTGAGGTCAGCACCAATTGATTTCCTTTGTTTTTGTATCTTTTTCAGGCCTCCCTGCCTGATCTGCAATGCCTCGAACCACTCCCATGGTTCATCCAATCTAGCAGAAGGAAGGATTCCATCTTTGCCCAACTGATCCTTACCATATTCTAGAATAGTCCTTGATTTCTGCAGCAGGAGGTCTATGTCATTCTTATCCTGAGACAAGATGCTCTCTAACATCTCCTTTTCCCGGACTGCATCCTTGCCCACAGACAGGATCTCTTTGATAGCTTCATCCCCTATTTTCTGGAAACCCATTAACCAGTCTGTGGCAGCCTGAGCGGAGGCCTTCATCTTTTCAATTCCAGAGATTGTCTCCTTAGGCAGAAAACCCGGAGTAGTAGAGGAGGAAGGATGGAGAGACTGTAGAGGCCTCATTACCTCCTCCAGACATTTCCTCAATCTTTCATTTTCTCTTTTCAGCTCTCGTTTTGATTGGGTCTCCTTTAGTCTGTAAACAATTATAGCACTCGACCCTTCAAATTCCTTAATATCCTGCTCCAGGGAGGCCGGCCCAAGGTTAATAGTTTGAACATTGTAATCCTGGCCTGTTACCTCGTCTCTTGTTTTATCTGCAGCAGGGGTGGCGATGTGAACTACCCGGTTATGCACCTCATCCCTTTCCACTCGGGAAATCACCCTTGCAACCTTCTTCTTCTTCCCTTTGCCGATTTGAGATAACATTTCATCCTAGTCTAGAGGAGTGTCTTCAACAATCACCTGTTTCTTCTTTGCAAGTTCTCTCTCTAGCCAGTCCGGGGCTACAGGGTCAGTCCGGATTCCTTTTGTATGAGTTTCTCCCGGATCTTCTGTCACTTTCTCCCCTTCTGCGGCTGTCGCCTCGACCTCCTCCTCAGTTGTGGCTTTGTCATCTTCTTTCTCTGGAGTCCGCTCACCTTGATCAACCTCCTCAAGTCCCAATTCTGGAAGCACCGGCGATGGAGTCCTAGTAGGGATGCTTTCCTCCAGTTCCGGTGATTCGCGACCCTTATCACTCTCTGGAGAATCATCGTATTGTACCAGCGGAGAAGTGTGCCTTTCCTCTGTTTCTGCCTCAAGCTCGGCCGCTTCACTGTATAGTGTTCCCTCTTTGAACTGCTCAGCCTCCCCGCTAATTCCCTGCTCATCCGGATTCTCTAGTTCTGGTATGCTCTGTGGAGGAGAAACAGGCTTGTCTTGCTCGCCAACTGGTTGTGCTGGCGGGGAGTCCTTTGGCTGTGCAACATCTTTGGGAGAAGGGGTTCTTGATTTACGGGTATATACTTTGGTCTTTTCCCCTCCAGAGCTCTCTACATCAACAATTGGAGGATCATCCTCTGAAGTGGCCTGATCCTTCTTCTTTGCCACCCTTGCAGTTCTAGCTTTCTTAGGCGGCGAAGGGGCATCCTCCTCTTCAGCTTTCTCTGCTTCTTCCTCATCCGAGGACTCGCTGATTGTCAGAGTCTTCCACCTGCGCTTGCCAATTGGTTTCCTCTTCGTTGCAGGTTCAGTTCCCTTAGGACCTCTGACTTTAATTTTGAATGGCGAGGTTTTAGCCGTTTTCCCTTTGGGGTCCTCCTCCTCCCCGGATTCTTCAGAAGTGGACATGGGGTTGAGATTCCCCATCAAATCGAAGGTACAGGGCACCTTGGCATTCTCCAATACCCAGACTTTATGCTTAATCCAAGAAAAGGTGAATCTCAACACAGGAGTCATCAAGTCCTCCAACTCCGTCACCTCAGGCTCACTCCAATCAATGTCTGCAACTGACCTGTCCTTTATGGGCTCGTAAACATGGTCTTGAACCAACTTTCCATCATCAACTAGCTGATCCGGGATCAGCTTCACATTATATTATCTAATTGCCTCCACAGGCAGCCGGGAATACCTCCTCTTCCTCGCATCAAGGTCATCCTTGATATTGACCCAGTAGTCTTCCAGGTCCTCCTTATGCCTAAATTCTCGAGTAGCCTTCTTCTGTGCCTCTCCGGTTATGTCAAAGTTCATTCTCTTTGAATGGAAAGAGAATCCATAGGCTGCCAACTCCTCTCCTGCAGTGTGAGCTGATTGGATAGATGGGCACACTTCTCCCACTCCAATCCCAAGGGGGAAGTCTCCTCCAAAACCAGTCTTATGCTTTTCCCTCTTCACCACTGCATCAAACTCACAAATTTCTCGTACAACCTCTAGCAGCACCAAATGGTCAGTAGGATACCGGGGCAACCTGTAAGGAGCAGCTGGGTATCCATCAATCCAGAGTTATGTGAAGGTAGGGAACTGGATAAACCATGCTCCGTAATTCTTGATCAGCCCCTTAGCCCCATCAGATAATCTGATGTGCTCTGCATTTTGAAGTGTCTAGGTAATGTGCAT
Organism: Sequoia sempervirens; assembly: GCA_007258455.2. Taxonomy (NCBI): domain Eukaryota; kingdom Viridiplantae; phylum Streptophyta; class Pinopsida; order Cupressales; family Cupressaceae; genus Sequoia; species Sequoia sempervirens. The sequence goes on from VDFB02072274.1 coordinate 33,844,922, forward strand.
TGTGAATGCATCATTGGCCCTCCTGTAATCTTTATGTCCCAAATGCAGCTCTAGATAGACTTCATAGATGATATCCTGCCTAATAGTTCCCATCGGAGTCAGTCCTTTGTAGGGATAGGAGATGGCCAGCACATACATGATGTAGGAGGACATTGTGAACTTCTTTGCCTCCAGGACATTTCTCAGTTGTTTGTCTATCTCTGCACTAATGAGTCCTGCCCAGTGATAATTTGTCCCCTAACTCATCTTGGTGATCACATGGACCATCCAATTCTCCAATACTCCGGCAGTTCTCAATCCGGCCACCCTGCTCAACAGTGTGATGGCATCGTAGATATCCGGCCTGAATTTCACCCTGTGCAACTGTTTAGGCAATTTGGAATGGTGAGATTTTTGCTTCTCCAGCCATGAGTTGATGATCTGCTGAGCCTTAACTAGCTCATTCTCATAGTATGTTCGGGCAGTGTCAATGTTTAAAGCATAGACCGAGGGGAGATCCGGCATGCTGAAGGCCCGGGCAATGGAGGCCGGACTGAAGTTGGCCAAGACTCGTCCCTCAGTGCTGACCACCATCTGTGTATCAAAAGTGTATTGTCGGGCACATTCAAGAATCAATTCGTAGCATTGAACCGCTGGAGGGAACCCTGCCACATGCACCAATCCCGAGTTCATCATTCCTTGTCTCAAGGCTGACTGGTCCTTCTCAGCCGTTCTTTGCTTGAACTCCTCATATCGCCAGGCACCGACGTTGGTATCAGATACATCAGCCCACACGGAAGATATCTTACTTTTAGGGACCTGGCTCTTCATGTCTAATCTCAACCGTTCTGTCTCAGAAATCGAAGATGCCCCTGCACCACCTTTGGACTTCCCAGCAGTAGCCTTGCTTGATTCGGCCTATACATTCAAGAATTGTCATTAGAATCCAATTATTAAGCTCATATCAATCCAAAGGGTTAGCACACATCATATAAATCCTTCAAAATCTGTTGCTAACTGCCAATCCTTCGAGATCCAGAGAAATCAGACAATCCAGGAAAATCATGCAAACCGAGAAAATACCGTCGGGGCAAAATTATGGAGAAATCCGACCCAGACGGATTCCTGCTACCAAATCATCATTAGTCGAATAATCATTAATGCACATGGAAAATCAAAGGATGATCATTAAATGCATTTATTGGCAACAAGAAATAAACATTAGACACTCATTCCATCAATCCTATCATCGAAATGTCAAAAGAATGGAGCCAGACAGGAAATCCGAAAAAATCTAGATGGGACGGATTTTTATTGGACGAAGAAAACTTTAAATGTATACCGGGAATAAGCCAACCAGCGGAATATGCAACCCGGGAAAATCAGAAACAGCGAAATTCCCGTAGCCAGTCCCCGAAACCGAAAAATGACCAGCGTGCACCCAGGGCTTCAGACCAGCCAGCCAGAATCTCCACTACGAGCTCAAATGATCGGAACGCGTAATTAGCAATCTCCAAGTATACAAAAGTTCCAACTCTAAAAGCCCTCAAGGATGGATCCCCATGTTAAAATAATGGTGCCCTAAATCGAATGACCAACTCTCCGCCATTAAAACCAGAGCAAGCTTTAGGGCTCAAAATATCGGTTCAGGATTTACCTAAAAGCCCTCCAATCTTAACGGGATGGGAAGCCAACATGACACGGGACAAAATTCACTCAAACATAAAATAAAATCATCGTTCTGGGCCAAACACCAAGGGAAACCCTAATTTCGCATGATAACACATTTCGCGCCCGAAACAAACAAGCAATCTGACCCAAAATGCCACCTAAAGGATAAATATGCAATCCAACGGACAAATGGAGCTCACAGAACATGGATAATGGGGTTCCATAATAGAAACGGGATGGACCCCGACTCTATAAATACAAAATCAAAATCAAATCAAGGGCTGACCCAAATTTAACAATACCTAGTGCAAGAAAACCCCAAATCATCTCGTGAGCAAATGGAAGGGCAATGGATACATACCATGGATCAAGGCGGGCAGAATTCGAGCTTAAAAATTCGACCACGCAATGAACACGCTTAGGAGGTAAAAAATACTGGCACTAGCACTCAAGAAATCCTCACGCAAACAAAGCAGGATCAATCCCTCAAAGCTCAAATGAAA